>OX621252.1:14973933-16223933 GCA_951640165.1 Pseudoips prasinana | reverse complement strand
ATTTTGAGCGCACTTTTAAGCAAAATTCGGAAAGACAAAGAAATTCATGGTGAAACCTTGAAATTACCATGTAAAACTAGATGGGGAAGTCATGTGGCGGCTTTAAAAAGTCTGAAAGTCAATAAAGCTGCACTTCAAATTCTCGCTGTCCATGAACATACCCAACCTACACCAGACGTCAAAAGTACGATTCTCGACGATGGTTTTTGGACTATGGTTGAACAATGTGTTATTATAATGGAACCAATCACACAAGCGATCTTTGAACTCGAGGGTGATAATTATAACATCAGTAAAGTTTATATGATCTTCAAAAATATCTTATCAAAATTGCTATTTGCTTGCACTTCGACAACTATTCTGGAAACTTCTGATATAGAACGTTTGAAGACTGCAGTAGAACATAGAACTACACAAGTTCTCAAACCCATACACTACGCTGCACATATGCTGAACCCTAAAGCTGAAGGACATGAACTCACTCAGTATCAAGAGATGGAAGCGATGGAGTTTATTCAAAACCTGGCGGTTTTTTTGAATTTAGATTGTCTGGTTGATCTTGCTCAATATAGAGCGAGAGATGGTATATGGGGAAAAGAATTCACATGGAAAGCTACAGAGAAGGTTGATGCCGTATTGTGGTGGAAAGGAATTTGTGGTTCCTCGCCGTTAAGTAAAGTGGCACTTCGTATCTTGACTGCACCTTGCACATCTGCGGCTACTGAACGCTCGTTTAGCATCCATGGTTTCATACACAGTGCTAAACGAAATCGCCTTACTACAGAAAGAGCAGCTCAAATCACATCTTTGGCATACAATTGGAATTTAAAGGAAAATAATGATCCATCCAAAAGTATCCAATTGTCCAACGTTAACGATTTTGATACGGAAATAGAGGATTTTTTGTGTGCGTCAGGATTGCTCCGCCAAGTTATCAAATCAGAAAATGGTTTCAGCCAAAAATTTGTCGATATTTGTCAAAATCGAAAGAAACAAACCCCGTATTTGTCAAAGCAGAAATAAAGAAGTTATAAGCGTTTTAAGTTGGCCGCGCAATCCTGACGTCAAGGACTGCGCGGCCACGGAGATCTCAGCAACTACTTGGGATAGAGAAATAATTCCTTTTGTCAACTCAAGTCTGTATTTGTCAAGATTTGTCGAAAAATGAATCAAAGCTCTATATCAATATTATAATTAAATATTCGCCTTGAAAGTCATGGCCGCGCAGTCCTTGATTTGCTATTTTGTTTTTAGTATTTTTTAATTATTAAAATTGAAGACTTCATATAGTATAGGAGTTAAAAGGAGAAAGGTCTTAATTTGTCGAAACTGACAAAAGCTTTAAAATACGACTAAAGTGTAATTAAACAGACGAAATCAATTTAAAACACAAAACTCGTGGCCGCGCAGTCCTGACGTTACTTTAAACCATGATATCTCAATAACTATAGTAGCTAGGATTTTGCTGTAGACGTCCATATAATCCTTATATTAACCCCATTAAAATGACATATCCTTTTACCCTCAACACTGTTTGGGACGCGAGTAATCTCAAGAATTATGTTACCCCATACAATGTTCTAGTAGAGTGACCATAATTTCGATTTGTTTTTAATCTTTGTCAAACTGGCTATGACAGCACAGTTCAAGGGCATTCTGTTCTGTTAGTCAAAAACTTAAATAAAATACTAAATAAGACGAAATAAAAAACTTGTTTAATATTTGAATATTTTTATTCATTGCACAAATATAAAGATTTCAAAAATCAACAAAATCATTATTCTTCAACTTTAAATGTTTTTCATCGGCTCTTACACCTCTACTAAAACATAAGTAAAAAAATGGATATATACAGAATCGTTTGTACTCTCTTCTAATTTACTCTTGTTATCGTCGTAACAAAGCATTCCGCTATTTCTTATAATATGACACTTATAATGCCCTATTGTTCCAAGTATTGGAGGAACATATTCTACGGCACCTAATAATTTATAAATGTTTTGTTTAATTATTATACTTTTAGGTACCTCATGTAAAAACACCATTTGCGTGCCATTTAAATCGAATGTAACAATTTTTGACAAGGTATAATGAAATAGAACTACTTCATTGCATTTTCTGCATTGCTTGTTTTCCCAATCATGAATAATAATAGAATCTTCCAAGTTACTGATGGTGAAAATATTAATTATATCTAAATTTAACGGTATAAACACATGTTTTCTTCTTGATGGGGTAGAATTTATGCATGCACTATTTGAACAGTTACTTACAGAAGAAGCACTAAAAATAATATCATTTAAGACGTGCTCATAAATAAATGCAGCGTTACATTCACAATCATAATGATTGTTTTTGAAATGTATCGAAGCAATTCTTATTCTTAATTTGTTTGCTTCTTCACTGTTATTATCAGAGTTACAGAGGATTTGTAAAAACGCTGTTATATCCCTATTTCTGCAATTATTGTCAAATAAATCGCGTATGCATGAATACTCTTTAAATCCGTGGGCCAATAAAAAAAATACGGAATCAAATGCACAAGTGTTTGTTAATTTAATATTTTTTTCAGATATATCTTGTACAGTAAAATTACTATTTTTTAATAACATTATATTTACAGGTTTATTTGCAGAATCATCTTTAGGAACACCTTCGCCTCTCCAGTTTTCAACATACGTAGGAATTACTGAGAATACCGAATCATTTAAAAACGTTTTGGTTACACTAGGTTTTTCTTTTTTGCAGCATTTGTTTTCAAATGGTAACATTTTTCGCTTCCTAGTCTTACCTCGTTTTCTTTTAATGTTTTTCTCCTTTTTGTCTACAATGTCGGCGAAATTATTTAAACAATTTAAAGCAATTTTTATTTCACCTAATAAATAATCATAATGCATATTTAAATATTCATCAATGTTATATTTCTTCGACCTTGTTGTGAATAACAAATTTTTCATAGTTTTAAAATAGCTCTCTATAGCTGAAGATGTTGGTACTTTGTTTTGTGATTTATATAATGGGCACATAATATTACTCCAGAGGGGTAACTTTAGGAGTAACCGTTTGAGCGTTGTTATTAAATGAGGCATGTAGAAAGAGTTTTGTGATTCTGACGAACTTTTTGTTTTATCTAGGCTTTTTTCCCTCTCAACAATTTCATCAAACCATGAGAGCAAACCGTCATCATCGTCGAGGATTATGTTTTCGTGAATATTTTCCTTCTCATCGGTGTCTTCATTAGGTTCCGTATATGTAGTATTACCTAAGGTGCAACTTATTTTCTGAATATAAACAGAAACAGGGTTTTCTGGGTTATCGTTTTCGGTTAGACATAGTCTTACAACATCAGTAATGAGAGTTTTAATTTGCTGAAACGATTCACATTCTTTCATATACAAAATGCAACGAACGTATAACATTTTAACATTTATATCCCTATTTTCAAAGCAACGTAAATTATAAATTGTTTTGATAAAATGACTTGTATCTAGCCTAATAAATACTTCAGGTAATGCATAATTGCGGCCACTTAAGACTAAAACAGATCGTTTAACATAATCTTTTATACTGCTAAACGTAGTAAATGCTGAAACATTAGCTGCAATTAATGCTGATGAGTCATCGGTAATAATTTCATGTGGCGGGCTCCTTACTTGAATTAACCATTTTTTTAACCACGCTGCAATTGAATCTTTATTGTGAGAATCGGTAACCATTTGAAAAATTGGAGTAGATTTAATTGAATCCGAAGCAATCATGCCAATATATACAAATAGTCGTTTTGTTAGTGTAGTTCCATCGGGAAGCTTTATAGCCTGAAAAAAAGATCCAGTTGCATCTACAGTAATGGTCACTTTAGAAAAACTATTACAATAGTTAGTATAGTACTCTATTTGCTGATCAGACCAATAATATAAATGAAAACACGGTATCAATGTCACTTCACGGATAAAGTTCTGTACCTCTTGAGTCATCATGAGTATACTTAAAATTGGGTGAGCATGAAGTCTCTTGCTTTGTCGTTTCTCATACTTGATCTGGCGGAGAGCTGCTAAACTTGGCAGCACTGGTGGGCAAACTTGATTTGGGTCTTTAATTAATTTGGCCGCAAGTTCTTTTTGTACGACTACGGCAGGCTTATACTGTAGAATTTTTGCTAATTTACCTCTTTTGTATGGAGTTAATTTTGATTTTTTTTTAGGATTGTGTGGTACATTCTCTTCCTTACAAGTAAGTATATCGCATGTAAATCTTACAGTTTTTTCAGAAATTGCTTCGGTTTTTATTATTGTTTCTCTTTGACATTGTGAGCACTTTCCAAATAACGAAATGTTATTTTCACCGTCAACTTTCTTATTTTTAAAGTTCCAAGTACATGGTAGCTTAGATAACTCCCAGAGCTTTTCTCTCAAAAAAGTCGCCCACTTAAACTTTGGCAGACTCCTGTATTTTTGGTGTGTCGATGAGGTCCTTATATCTCTTCTAGCATAATGTACCATCACGGGTTGAATTTTTTTCCATTCATGCTCGTCCATTGTAAAACTAAATGTTTTCACCTTGTCTTGATATGTCAGCGATAATGAAGCCACACTATGACGCGACGGTGAAGAAGATGAACTACTCTGAACTCGGGGTGAATAAAGGTTATCATCTTCATCGTTTTGTAGATTGCATAAGGAGCTATCGTATTATCTAACTCATTAGATATTGTTTTAAATACTGGATCATTATATTTAATACTGCGATTTCTGCATACATCTCCGTACTTAAGAAATATTTTTTTTAATTTTTCACTATTGACTTTTCCTTTGCGACCCGCTTTTATCTGAAAATTAAATTAAAAAGTATATTTTTAAATATCTATTTATTTATAACTGCTTTTTAATAATTTGAGATTACCAGGAGTTAAAAGTTGCGTCTGGTTTAGGCAAAACCTTAAACGCTCTATTTAGTTTTTAAATAGAGAGCCTGGGAAAGGTTTACCTTACCCAGGCTTTATTTATTATTATTAATTATATAAAACACAATAAATTCCATCCTTGTTCATTAAGGCCTAATTTGTTAGGACTTTATTCCGATCTACTTTTTAACTAGGTAAGGTCACCCGGGGCGAATGCAACTAAAAAAAAAATTTTTGAAACTGCTTCCCTCCACCATGAGCTACTTAAATAATAGGGATATTCTAATAAATGTACTTCATTGCACAGCTTTCGATGAACAGTTTCGACATAAATTAAGTTACAAATAGCCTTTGGTTTTTCATTAATTTGCATTATTGTTGAATAAGACCAGTAATAGTTACATTCACCCCACTTTGGGGTAAATGTGACTATTCGTTATAACTCTGTTGTTTTCTGTTTCTAAATGTTGAGGTCAAGAGTACATGTAGATGCACACAGAATTATCTGTAAAAGCTATCTATAGTCGCTGAGAGAGAGTTCAGTTTCAAGCAAATTTACTTTATTTTTTTTATGGGGTGAATGCGACTATCTTCCATACTGACTAGTGTTGAGATATAGTACCTACTACTTATCGATAAATATTTGTAAAGACATTCGACAATTAACAATAATGAAAGGTTTTAAATATAGGTTTCTTATTGCAAAAACACAAAATCGATGTAAGTGTTCATTAAGAATAACATCAATAAAGTATATTTATTATACTCAGCTAGAGTAACTCTATTTTATTAATGGAATTTAGGACATAAAATAAAAGCAAGAAAAGATTTCTTCTTATGTAAAATGCATATGTTTTTGCTGTACTAATCGTACAGCTTCAAAAAGTGTTTCACTGCAGTAACTCTTCGCCTTTTTTTTTATAGTTTCGGACCATCTGATAACAAAATTTGGATTTTGTATTAACTTGGTACATTTTTTTATTTAAGCTACCTATCTATTTCATTTTGTTAAAACTACCCAAAATCTAAAACACTTCATACTAATTGCAGCTAAACATTTATGCAAATACGTGAAATTCACTTATCGAAATATCGACACGGAACGTCACTAGTAATTTGCAGTTTTCGTACAAAAAGCATGGGGCGAATGTGACTGCAAAAATAGTTGCAATAACCCCCGTGCATGAAAAGTTGGGGTTAATGTAACTATATCAATAAAATGTTAATTATAACACCTAGAGTTTAACTTACTTACTTACTAAGTAAGTAAGTAAGTAGTAAGTAAGTATTGTTTTTAGGATGCACTTCTATTTCTCCTTGCAACGACTCGAAATATTTTTAATGTACCAAAACACAAAACACGACGCGGCAACACGTTGCTCTAAAATGGCGGCTGACAGAAAATGATCTGTCAGTACTACAGTAGGTGAACTAGTGATGCCATCTGTACTTTGTTTGAAAAAACTATGATTCCTCTTTACTCCAATATCAAATCAAATCAAATCAAATCAATCGTTTATTTGCAAGAACATGGTACAAAATAGATGTTACATAATTTAATTTATTCACATATTCTGCCACATAATTATGGCGACTATATAGTATTATTAATTATATTATTATTACATTATACATGTTACATTCTTATTACATTATGTTATATTATAGTAAGTCTCTATTCACAATTAACAAATTATTATTAGTCTTATTAACTTATTTATTATTATTAGTATTCATGGTGTATGTAATTTTATCATTTAGGTATTCTTTTACCCCGTAATATCCCTTCTCTATTAGCAACTCAAGTAACCGTTTTTTAAACAATGTATTTTGTAAGTCAATTAAATTTTGCGGTAGGTGATTGAATATTAGAATACACATACCATATACATTTCGTCTATATAATTCTAATTTTATGTTTGGCAATCGTAATCTATTTTTGTGCCTGGAGCGACTACTCTCATGTTCACAAAATTTTTCAAAAAGTTTGGGATACTTTTTAACAAATAGGCAAATTTCGAATATGTATAAACATGGTACCGTTAATATTCTATGTTTCTTAAATAAAGGTTTGCAGCTTTCTAGGAAGGACACCCCACAAAGCGCTCGCATACATTTTTTTTGTGTTTTAAAGACTCTATCTATATCTACCGAATTACCCCAAATTATAATCCCGTATCTGAGTATAGAAGAAACATAAGCATGATAGGCTAAAAGTGCTGTATTCAGGTTGACGGTTATTCTAATTCGTTTTAGAACGAAAACGAAGCGATCTAATTTACTCACTATTTTATTATTTTGTTTTTGTAAGTTTACGATTGAACAACGCAAAATATCGTTTATCACTTCCTTGAATTGTTTAGAGAGCACTGTTAAATAATTTATGTCGAAAATATCACAAATGGTTTAGTTCTAAGCACTTTTTCATTTCACTATTTTTCACGTATATTTACTTATTATTCGTTGTCTTATCACTTTGTCCACAATGTATTTCAATATTCACTTGATTATGGTTCCATTGCACTTGTTTTTAATGTTAATTATAGTTTGTTTATATTTTATGATTATTTTATATACGGATCCGATGTTTAACATCTTTGCTTAGTTTGGGGCTAGGATAATCTGTGATAAGAATAGATAGAGCTACCTACAAAAATGATTAGATTGAGAGAAAATTTAATTAGTTGCTTTAGCCCCATAGTTGCTTTAGCCCCGGGTGACCTTACCTATGTAAAAGTACTGACTACAGCAAAACTGGTAAAAGTTTTAACATGGTATGGTGGTAGATAACACAAAATAAATATCGTTAACAAATTTAATTCAAAAATAAATAACTCACCATATTGATTAATATCACGTAATTATTTATATCACGTTTAAATATACACTAAGTCTCTCACTGAATACACACTTATGTCCTTTTTATCGGAATATCACTGTCGGATCCACAACGTACAGCAGTAACAGTCCGTTGAGATATAATACTGGTATCGTGACGATTCGACGCGAGCGCGGTGGTCCGCTGACCAGCAGTTGTGCGAATGAAAAGCAATATTAGAAAGAGAGCGCAATAGGCAAACTCGCGTCGATGCTCCTGTAGTGCGGCCGAAGAGACCAACTTAGAATAATGTTAAAATAGTAATTTTACTGATTTATCTGTAAAAAATATTAAATTTACTCGTGCATTTGATTCAGTGTTTTTTTTTACTGACCCTGGGAATAAAGAGTATTTATGTATACTCAATTTATTTGACAATAATCACAGAAATAACGATATAACAGCGTTATATTAACAGTGAAGAATCAAACAGATTAAGAATAAGAATTGCTTCGATATATTTTAAAATACCTATATCATTATAATTGTGAATGTAACGCTGCATTTATTCTTGAGCACGTCTTAAATGATATTTTTTTTTAGTGCTTCTACTGTAAGTAATTGTTAAAATAGTGTATATCTATTTATAACGTTATTTTAGATATAATTAACATTTCCACGAGCAGTAACTTGCAAGATTCTATTAATATAATTCTGTACATTTTGTTTATAATGTATAAGAATATCTAAATATTAAAAAAGTTTTTTATCAGTTAACAATAGAAACCAGAACAGAAATGCGCTTAGACTGTATTGTCTTGAACTTATGGTCTTGAAATTATGGTCACTCTACTAGAACATTGTATGGGGTAACATAATTCTTGAGATTACTCGCGTCCCAAACAGTGTTGAGGGTAAAAGGATATGTCATTTTAATGGGGTTAATATAAGGATTATATGGACGTCTACAGCAAAATCCTAGCTACTATAGTTATTGAGATATCATGGTTTAAAGTAACGTCAGGACTGCGCGGCCACGAGTTTTGTGTTTTAAATTGATTTCGTCTGTTTAATTACACTTTAGTCGTATTTTAAAGCTTTTGTCAGTTTCGACAAATTAAGACCTTTCTCCTTTTAACTCCTATACTATATGAAGTCTTCAATTTTAATAAAAAAAATACTAAAAACAAAATAGCAAATCAAGGACTGCGCGGCCATGACTTTCAAGGCGAATATTTAATTATAATATTGATATAGAGCTTTGATTCATTTTTCGACAAATCTTGACAAATACAGACTTGAGTTGACAAAAGGAATTATTTCTCTATCCCAAGTAGTTGCTGAGATCTCCGTGGCCGCGCAGTCCTTGACGTCAGGATTGCGCGGCCAACTTAAAACGCTTATAACTTCTTTATTTCTGCTTTGACAAATACGGGGTTTGTTTCTTTCGATTTTGACAAATATCGACAAATTTTTGGCTGAAACCATTTTCTGATTTGTTAACTTGGCGGAGCAATCCTGACGCACACGATTTTTTAAGCGATGATTATGATAGTCAAGATAAATCTAACTCGATTCAATTCAATACGCCTGAGGATTTTGATTCCCGCCCATCAACATCCACTTCAACAAACCGAAACCTAGAATTTGTTGATGTTGCATCTAATATCAACTTTAGTGATGATGATGATGACTGAAGCTATTTACATTGTATTGAGCGGTTTCATTACCTATTATAAGTTTACGTAATAGACATCAAAATCAAGCCAAAATTATAATTAGGACCACGATGATTGTAAAACTTGACAAACATTTATTTTATTTTATTCGGAAGTCTTACAGCTTACGAACATACATACTATATTACTTACTTATGATTATTGTAGAATAGCCAATTACAAAACTTCATTTCATTTTTCATTTTACGAGAGTTAAAATAATATTTTTTATAATTACGTATTCGAATTTTCAACTGTGATTTTTTAACAAGACTGATTATCTTATAACTGAATATTTTATTAAAATTTTAATTTACAAAATACCTACTGACATTGTGTTTTATTCTAAGTTAAGTTCCTGCTTTATTTTTTACAAAACAAAGTTATTCACTTTTATGCCCAGTGATCGGGCATTTATTTGGGCGTAAACTCATTTATGCCCAATATGCCAAGTTTATGCCCATTTTGTCCATATTTGTTTTTGCCCTCGACCCATCTCTAACTGTGATACAGGTTAACTGTTGTAGAAGAAACTTAAAAAGTTAGTGTTACACTTGTTGATGGTAGAATTACAATACAACAACATTAATTATCAAGATCAGAATTTGGGCAAGCATTTTTCTCCACCTGTTCCATAATATATATATTGATATGCAATGAAAAAGGTAACACTTAACTTTTTTAACAAGTCATTTTAAATATATGATAAGTAATGGCTGGTTGGCATCCTTGGTAAATGCTTGCCATTCCGACCCAGGACAGAAATTTGTGTGGATGTAAATTTCTATTTGTCCTAAGTCTGGCACTAATTATCTATATACCTAAGCATGTATTTACAAAAGAAAAGTAGTATCAGTTATCTGGTTGTAGTATCAGTTATCTGGTTGCTTTAGTACAAGCTGCTGAGTTTGGGATCAGATGGCCGTGTGTGAATAATGTTCCAGGATATTATTATTATTATAATTAGTGCCCATGCTCGATACTAGTTATTCAGTATCAATATTAGATCATGAAGGAGATCATAGTCGGTTTATTGTCTTTATTACCTGCAGTTTATCAGGCTACCACTAAAAGCGTTTAACCAACCAAGCAGTCATAAGACTGTATTATGACTGCTGCGTACTTAATGAGTACCTAGGCAAATTAAATGATAAAAAAGTTACCTTCAAAATAAAATCTAAGTTCTCTAAAGCACTAGAAGCGGCTCTAAAATGTCTTTCAGATTGAAAACTATCTTTCACTTGTTCATCTTCGCATGATTTCTTTTTGTTAACAACTTGTTTCAACCACTGGTAAGAGTACGGTATCTGCAATCGCTGGTAAGCGATGAATTTAATTAATTCCACTAACACGTGGCCACAAGATATTGTCGTCAATTGATCACCAATTTCTAAGTTTAAGATTATAGGTTTTGAAGAATTCATGGCCTTGATTGTTTTTGTAATTAATTAAAGAAAAGTTTTATTCGCGTGCCGTTAAAATTCAAAGTTATTGTGGAGTGCTTGACTGACGTTAGTTATTATTTTTTTTTATTCAGACGGTTTTACGGCTCTGGCTTCTTCGGCCTTATGAGCCTTCCGTAAAATATATTTTTATTTCATTTATTTTCGTCATGTCAACTAATGTCAAGTAAACTAACTGTGACGGCAGTCAAGTCATACGTAGTCCTTGTCGTACCCCAGTAAAGCAGTAGAGACTTTACTAGAGGCTTATAAGGAGTTTTAGATGGACTTGTGTACGTTGTCCATGATGTTATGTCTAAAAATCCACCATATTTACGCATAAAAACTTGAATTTACACCAATTTTTGAAAATGAAATAATGCCCTGATGCGTCTTTTTCCGCGTTAGCGCCAAAAACTCGACGGATGTTATACAGTTTTAGGGTTGCCACTATAACTTCAACGCAAGAGTTAATTGAGCCAATCATATTTTCGACTCATCCGATTTAATGAAAAAGAAAGACATCAATTTACCATCGTATTGAAGGAATTTTTTGATGGACGGTCACAAGAAAAGGAAGAAATGAAGAATTTTATTGATAAAATGTTATGGTAATAGATGAAAAAAAAAAATTGTGTGTACTTATGTACACGCGTTAGAAGTTATACTTCTTAATATACAACTTGAACATAGTTATCAATTTTCATACCACCTAGAACTAACTTCATGCTGTTATTTTACTACTGTTAATTTTTACGGTCCCATAAGAATCAACTTATGGGGGTCGATGAGCCGAATCCCTATAAATTAATGACGTTCAGTACAATGCGCATAGGCCCGGGAAACTATGGCGTGGTCCAACTTGTATCCTGACCTTCGTCTCTTTCAATGGCACCCGGTCAGTAGATAGGAACCCGATTGAAAATCTATACCTAGGGTATAATGGCACAACTAACAAAAATTTTAGAGTGAAATAAGCCCGGAAACTCTTAAATACTATTGCGTGAGGATGGTTTATGACAGCGAGTTTATGCATTTATGCGAGATAAACTTTCTGCGGTCACAACTGCTATTGGATGCAATAATTATTATTAAAACTATAAAATGTTGAAAGATTCCTCAAAAATATATTTTTATTTTCCATTTAAACTGTAACAGTTGGTAAGAATTTTTACCTCTCTTGGTTAATGTCCGTAAATGCCAGGAATAAGATACCTATACCTTTTTTACATAAACGGTTTTCTTTAACTTATATTATATCCTAGGTATTCAAATAAAACATTTATGTTCTATAAACCTTATAGTAATTTTAATACCGCGACTGCACATATTATTTCGGCAAAGCTATAATTATTGTCTTACATTAACAATAAACTATTTTAATAGATTTGCGAAAAAAGGTCAAACAATACTACAGACTATTTTAATGTTTCGACTATATTCTTAATTCAAAAAATAGTTTCGCGCATTTGATTACATTTTATTGTTTTGTCGTATGTCAATCCATGTCAATGTAAAACAATTTTCGGTTAATTTATTATCAAAAAAGATGCACCGTGTTAGATTTGATTTGCACTCAATTGTGCGTTATTACAAGAATACGAATACATTGTCAATATCACGACGGTTTTATGCGAAAGAGGTAAGATTTGGGCCAGATGTGCGGTCCCTGATGCTGCAGGGTGTTGATATTTTGGCTGATGCTGTTGCTGTTACCATGGGACCCAAAGGACGGAATGTTATACTTGAGCAAAATATGGGCCCGCCAAAAATTACTAAAGATGGTGTAACCGTAGCTAAAGGAATAGAATTGAAAGACAAGTTTCAAAACATAGGTGCAAAACTAGTTCAAAACGTTGCCCACAAGACTAACGAAGAAGCTGGAGATGGCACCACAGCTGCTACAGTGTTAGCCAGAGCCATCGCTAAAGAAGGCTTTGAAACTATTTCAAAAGGGGCAAATCCCATTGAAATAAGGAAAGGTGTTATGATGGCTGTTGATACTGTGATGCAGAAACTGGATGAAATATCAAAACCTGTGAACACAACTGAAGAAATAGAGCAAGTAGCAACAATTTCGGCAAATGGAGATAGAACTATAGGCAAACTAATTGCAGCGGCTATGAATAGAGTTGGCAAAAAAGGTGTTATTACTGTTAAAGACGGAAAAACTTTGAATGATGAATTAGAAATAATAGAAGGAATGAAATTCGATCGTGGTTATGTTTCTCCTTATTTTATAAATTCAAACAAAGGACCAAAAGTAGAATATAATGATGCATTGATTTTGTACTCGGAGAAAAAAATATTCCATGCATCTCAATTAATACCAGCTCTAGAAATAGCTAACGCACAAAAAAGACCACTTGTTATTATTGCAGAAGATTACGATGGTGAACCATTGTCAGTTTTAGTCGTCAATAAATTGAAGATTGGATTACCAGTCGTTGCAGTTAAAGCTCCTGGATTTGGAGAACATAGGAAAAATACATTATTTGACATGGCTGCTGCTACTGGAGGAGTAGTCTTTGAAGATGATAACAACTTAGTGAGACTTGAAGATTGCCAGCCAGAAAGTCTAGGCCAGGTTGCTGAGGTAATTATTACAAAAGATTCAACTTTATTGCTAAAGGGAAAGGGAGATCCAAATGATGTACAGCAACGTATTGACCAAATAAGAGATGAGATTGAAGAAGCCACAAGTAATTTTGACCGAGAAAGGCTTGTGGATCGTTTAGGTAGATTACAAGCTGGGGTAGCTTGTTTGCTTATTGGCGGGTGTAGTGAGGTTGAAGTAAATGAGAAAAAAGATCGAGTCAATGATGCTTTGAACGCTACAAGAGCAGCGATTGAAGAAGGTATCGTTCCTGGCGGGGGAGCTGCTCTACTTCGTTGTATACCATCTTTAGACTCATTACATACTGCAAATTCAGATCAAGCAACTGGAGTATCTATAGTAAAGAAAGCGTTACGCATGCCCTGCATGACAATCGCTAATAATGCTGGGTGTGACGGTTCTGTTGTAGTATCAAAAGTGGAGGATTTGGGTCCAGAGTTTGGTTATGATGCTCTTAACAATGAATACGTAAACATGATAGAAAAAGGTATTATTGATCCTACTAAAATTGTAAGAAGAGCTCTAACCGATGCTAGTGGAGTTGCTTCATTGCTTACAACTGCTGAAGCTGTAATCTGTAATTTACCCAAACAAAAGGAATTCCTTCCTGATATGCCCGTTGGAGACTATTGAAATATTTGACATTGTCAGAAAACTTTATAAATATATGTCGGTGACAATAATTACTGTTTATCAGTGTCATGTACCGTAGTACTGTAGCCGCATAACGTTACCTTTACTCTGCGCCCCATCATGTTATGTACCAAAATAATAATACATCTAATCTTTTAATTTTACCCCAGTTTTGTTATTATATATTATGTCAAATTAAAACTTTGCACGTCCCGTAATTAAGAAAGAAAACCTTCGCAATATATTTCTTTTGAATTTAAAAAGTTTTAATTTTATTCTTTAAAACTTAACCATCAAAACAGGAAACGTAAATCACTGTTACAAATGCTACCTCAGGCTGAACTCTTTTGTAACTATATAGTTCGATACCTATCACTCGTTTAATTGTTCTTCTTGCTGATTTTGTCCATCCTAAGGTTGTCTGGAAGAGATCGCAGTTAGCGATAAGACCGCCCATTGTACCATATTTAATATAACTGTTTACTTTAAATGTAAATATTGGTGTACAATAAAGAGTATTTGTATTGTATTCGATGTCATTAATTCAAACGTAAAATATGATTTTTAAATTAAATAAAGCATCTCTCACTCTCTTCTCTCTAACTCATATCTCTCATGCATCCATGAAAATCAGCTCATAATTATTTTGTATGTACAAGGAAGATACTTCGGCTCACAGAATAAATTAAATTATATATTGGTAACTTCGGCCTCATTGCGGGACGTCGAGTAGCTCTTGGCCGGTTTTTATAATTAAATAGCTGTGCCCCGCGTTAAATTTTATAAATTATAGCCTATGTGTTAAATGTGTTACTCCAGGGTGATAGCTAACTCCATACAAAATTTTATTAAAATCACTCCAGCCGTTTAGAGGTGAAGAAGTAACAAACACACACACTCACACACCCACACAGTGACAAACTTTCGCCTTTATAATATTAGTGTGATTCTGTAAATTTTTAATATTAACATTAATATTAGCATTTATCACTTTGTTTTTATAAACAAATAGCGAATTACACTTGTTTACAAAACAACAACAAACTGAAGTGTTGTTTATTTCCCCATCGTGAAACTCCAATACGTGCACACAAGCATATAATATAATAATATCTAGGGACAATGTCACACAGGTCATCCTAGCCCCAAACTAAGCAAAGCTTGTACTATGGGTACCAGGCGACGATATACATACTTATATAGATAGATAAATACTTATAAAAAATACATAGAAAACATCCATGACTCAGAAACAAATATTCGTGCTCTTCACACAAATATTTTCACTTACCGGGATTCGAACCCAGGACCACCAGCTTTGTAGGCAGGAGCACTACCAACTAGGCTACCGTGATCGTGACCGTCATATAGAAAACACATCGCCGCTCACTTTATGTGCCGTAAGGTAAACTCTCAACAAAATTGTTTGATACAATTTAAAATTATTTCAGGTTCAATGATTCTGATGTTTCAAAGGAAGTTACTTACCGAAATTTGCTCTGTAGAGTAAAAAGTCCTCCTCTACGGCTAAGTCGATTGATTGTAATGAAACATTGTATGTATTTGTGTGGGAGTGTAACAGGGGCGTAGCTACCGCCGTATTGGCCGTATCAATTATACGGGGCCTCCGGGCCACGGGGGCCCCCAAAGTGTGTAAGGAAAAAAAATAAAAACTTTCTAATTTATTTTATTTTACAAATTTTTTCCCGCCTTAAGCGTGCGTTCAAAAGTTGGCAACACTCTACATCGTTATGGCGGGCTGCGGGACTTCCCCGTTTTACTTACTTCATCTTCAACTCAGCTTCAGCGGGGAATCTCCGGGAATCCTTCATCGATATCGCGATGTAGGTACGTGTACGTGGTTGTACTTTGCATTGGATGTTAAACCACGGAGTGCAGTGCACTGTCTATTTACGCGCTTTATATAAATGTGCATTACATTGTAATTCAGTACAAACAATATTGTTCTTCTGGTTTAGCAGTATTAGTAGCGATTTGTAAAAGAAATGAGCGAAAGGAAAAGAGATTATCCCAGCGGCGCTGAGAAAAGAAAAATTAAACAGAAAAGGGACGAGGTTATAAAAAAAGTGCCCAAAATTTCTTCATTTTTTCAGAGACAAGATACTGTGAGTGATTTAGATTGGAAAGGTAAGTACTACCCAACCCATTTATTAGGGGCCCGTAGTGATAAACAAGGTAATCTTTTAATTTCGGTCTGTCCATCTGTCCGTCACAAAAAGTTGTCTCCCCCCTCGATTTTCACAATTATACTGTTTTTAGGGTTAATTATTCTAACTTATCTATAGGATCGATTGGTTTTGTTGTTTATCTATCAGTCCGTATCGTATCGTTAATTGCAAATTCGTGCAGACAGTTAATGTGCAGACTCGCTTTAGGGTTCTCGTTTTGTATGGCCATGGCCACTACACTACGCGCTGCGTTTAAATAGCACGCAGGTGTATAGTAGTAATGCACGGACGGGCTGCAGGTGATTTTGTATCTACTAATAGGTACGAGCACAATCCGTGTAAAGTCTGTGTGTGTCTGAACTGAACACTCTCTAACTGTGACCCTACCCTTAGTAACGTTATTTATTTATATATAACTCTTTTTAGTTTAGTATCAAAGCATTCGTATTTATTTTTTAACAATTACTCGTTTATATTTAGATTCTTCTGAAGCATGTTCTTCGTCACATATCCATCCGGAAATAGAAGAAAGCCAAGCACATACTTTATCGGATGTCCATCCAGAAATCGAGAAACCCCAAGTCAACGATTCTGATATATCTGCAGATTGTAATATAATTTCATCAGATAGAGGAAATTTTGGTGACAATTTAACTGATTGCGAATGAAAAATAATTTTTAAATTGGGTCCATTTAAACCACAAGGACCATTTCCAAAAGTATTAGAAAATAACCTGCCTTTTTCGGCTTATTATTATTCATATTTCAATCAGGCAGGCATAAAAATTATAAGACCATGGTTATGTTATTCTAACGTTTTAAACAAACCGTACTCTCACTTCTGTTGGTTATTAGCAGATCGTCAAAACAAATCGTACTCCTCTGCTTGGGTTAACGGTGTTTCGGTTAGAAGCAATTTCACACAAACTATTCTTGACCATGAAAAGTCACAGCAGCATATTAGTGCCTCACTCTCTTATAATAATTGGTTGCAAGGAAATACCATCGATACTCTATTGAAAAGTGAAATCGATAGTAAAATTACATTCTGGAGAGATGTACTGCATCGTATAATTAATGTTATAATTACTTTAGTATCTTGTAATCTACCTTTGAGGGGGCATGATTCTGATTCTGGCAATTTCACGTCTGCTATCTAACTATGATGCAACTTTAAAAGAACTTCTTCTAAAACCGAAAGGTGAAATAAATTATTTAAGCCCTACGATTCAAAACGAAATTATTAGCTTGCTTGGTACTGTGACGACCTTCTTGGTTGTCACCTTCGTTCGTCCAAACATTTAAAAAGAAATAATTAAAAAAGAACGCGTTTGAAAATATTTCAAACGAAAATAACAAAATTCTTTAGAACAGACTTTCATTCTACGAAAGAGCTCGATAGGGTAACAAGCCCTGTTACCTATCATAGTAAAATTGAAGAAAATATACAACGTATTATATTATTCAACTTCAGTGTATTATTTACAATATAAACAAGATCCTGAAGACGGTCTGGAAGTAGCAGAACGTCATATGGTGGAGGCGCCGGGTAGATGTGACGACCTTCTTGGTTGTCACCTTCGTTCGTCCAAACTTTTAAAAAGAAATAATTAAAAAAGAACGCGTTTGAAAATATTTCAAACGAAAATAACAAAATTCTTTAGAACAGTCTTTCATTCTACGAAAGAGCTCGATAGGGTAACAAGCCCTGTTACCTATCATAGTAAAATTGAAGAAAATATACAACGTATTATTCAACTTCAGTGTATTATTTACAATATAAACAAGATCCTGAAGACGGTCTGGAAGTAGCAGAACGTCATAGTACTAACGTTAGGAACAATATTATCTCAGAAATTAAAAAAGCTCCATTTCTGACAATAATTCTGGATACAACACAAGACTTGTCAAAAATTGACCAACTATCTGTAGTTTTTCGATATATCTCGGTTACAGAAAATGATGATAATGTGCCTAAAGAAATAAAAATCTGTGAGTCCTTTTTAGGATTTATAGCAGTAACCGATTGCAGTGCTGCAGGTCTGAAAACTGTCATTTTAAATTTGACTAAAGAATATGGAATTGATTTGACTAAATGTAGAGGACAGGGATACGATGGAGCAAATGTTATGTCGGGTGTGTATGGAGGATTACAAACCCTAATAAAAGAGCATGCTCCAAATGCCGATTATGTTCATTGTGCTGCGCACGCTTTAAACTTGGTTTTGAACGATGCTGCGAGACATGTTCGTGAAGTATCGACTTTTTTCGATAATTTACAAAAAATATATACTTTTTTTGGCAATAGTATAAAACGCTGGGCTATGCTAAGTGACGATTCCTCTGAAAAATATTTGATTACCCTTAAAAAGGTATGTCTTACCAGAAGGTCTTCTAGGAACGATGCTTTATTAGCAGTAAAGAAATTTTTTTACTAATCATGAAAACTTTGTACCAACTAAATTTAATTTCAAATAAAAAAGATGAACGTGAAGAATGTAACTACGTTCACGTTCATCTTTTTTATTTGAAATTAAATTTAGTTGGTACAAAGTTTTCATGATTAGTAAAAAAAAATTCTTTTATTTTATATTATACTTTTAAAATATTAATTATACTTATAATTAATATTTTAGAGAGTTTTGATTTCTTAGTGCTCGTTACATTTTTTTCTTCACTATTTGAAATTATTAATCCTGTTTCTAAAGCTCTACAGCATGAAAATAATGACTTACAGAAATCTAGTATTTTATTAATTAATCTTTTAAATAGACTATGCCAATTAAGAAATCAGAATTCATTTAATAGTTTGCTAAATGAATCCAAAGATTTAGCAAAAGAGTGGGGGGTAACAACTGTTTTTAAAAACAGTAGGCCAAAGATAACGAAGCGTTTTTTTGATGAGTTATCACAAGATGAGAGAATTTCCGACCCGGAATCCTATTTCAAAGTCAATGTATACTATTGCTGTTTAGATATATTAATTTCTCAAACTAAAGAAAGATTTCAGAGCCTTTGCAACCTGAGTAGTATATTCGAAATATTACAACCGGAGAAACTCCTATCTTCTTCAAGTGAAGAGATATTAAACGCTTCCGGAAAACTGTCTGCTAATACATTAAAGACATCTCACTTAATCTTTGTGACCAATTAAAAGCACTAAAAACATGCTTAAATTCTGAAATTAAAAAAATTTATTCCATTAAAGAACTCCTTGAATTATTGCTAGTAAAAATTCAATAGTCTTGCATCCAGTTTTCCCGAGGTAATCACAGCATGCTTTTTATTCTTGACCCTTCCAGTTACAACCGCAACGGCAGAAAGAAGTTTTTCAAAATTAAAACTAATAAAAAAATACTTAAGAACTTCGATGGGACAAGAACGGCTGTCAGACATCTCACTATTGTCCATAGAGGCAGAAACTTTAGAAAAACTAAAATCATCATCAGCCATAAATGATTTAATAAATCAGTTTGCCGAAAAAAAGGCAAGGAGAGTGAATATTTAAAATTCGATTTTTATTTGTAAAATGGGTAAATTATGTGATAAATAAATATTTCTTTTCACAATGAAGATTTCAGACCTCTTTCAATATATTATCTGACAACACGAAAATGTTCATCCGTTAGCACTAAAAGCCTAGGTACAGTTCCGCAAACTTATCCGGCCCGCTGGCAGCGTCGCTGTTATCGCATTTAGTGTTGCTAGTAACTATTTTTTGCACTAAAGTGGGTAAAAATAATATGCACATTGTAACGTAAATATTACTTCACTAAAAAGCAAACAAATACTGTCATTACAAATCTTTATATTTTTATAGAATAATTATGATCATTTACATAAAATGTATGCTGAGTGTCCTCTAACGGGGATACTCCCGGTATTATTATGTGACCGAAATTGTTTTATGCAGAAGTCATTTCATCATCATCATTATCATAATCACTGCTTTCACTTTCACTATCACTACCTAATTGATTGATGAAAGGCTCGTCTAAGTATCCATCCCTTTTCGATACTCATTTTCAATATTTTTTACATGATTGCAATGCTTTTGCCATTCATTGACTGTTATTTTATCAAAAGCTTCTGCAATCAATGTAGGCATTTCAGAATTCGATCTACCAATATTCTGAACTGCTATAAATTTTTGCATCTGCTTGCTCTTTTTCTTTCAAAAGTTTTCTTACAAATCACTTCCCGACACCTATAATGGAAATAGCAAAAATTAAATAAATAATGAATATTTTAAAATATGTATTTTAATTTAAAGTGCGAAGGGGAGTTACGTATTTTTTCAGAAGCTGACAACACTAACCTGTAGCAGCAGCTACGCGTTCATACAACTTATTGAAGGGTATAATTGGTGCCTGAAGGTGTTTTTCTTCATTCATAATATAAAAATAATTCAATACTTGTAATCTAACGTTCCTCGCATCACTTTTTAAAGCTTTCGGCATTTCCTTCAGCATAAATACGCACCACAAACAGTCAATGGCAGGAATGTCAGGGAATAACAGCCGATTGACATTTCAAACTGGCGTCGTTAGTTCTACTTTTGGCCACCGGGCCAGATAAGTTTGTAGCATACTTGCTAGAAATTGTAATATTTTCATTAGCAACTTTTGTAGGTACTGTGTCATTTATGAATGGCATTAGATGTCAAAATAATTTAATGATTTTTGGCGCGAAGTGTTCTGTAATTATTTTCTTTAATTTTATCTCAATTTAAAACAGCAATATGACAGATTGTTAGCCCAATCTTCTTCATAATTCGTGTTTACCTACATATTATGAAGCTACAGTGAAGTGAAGCAGTCTATGACGGACAGTGAACTAAAATTTACCCATGGAAGATTTAGAAACAGAGTTGGATAATAATATGTCACCAAATCTAGAGGTGAGAGAACAGGACTCCGTATGTGATTCTGCTATTATGTCTCCTATCAAAACTTCGTTTTATAACCGGGAAGATGTCTCTAGCGATGAGGACAAGAATCCTGTACAAAGAATTAAGAAACGTGTACAACGCTTTTCTGACAGTGATACTGAAAAAGAAAATGTTCAAATCGAGAATAATAAAATGGATGTAGATAATAACGAACCAAGTAGCAGTAACAGTGATAACGAAACTCGTCAAGTGCCTTTTAAAAGCAAAAGAAAATCTAGACTACGAATGGGTGATAGTAGTTCAGACTCCGATGTTTCGAAGAACCTAAGAATAGATGAGAGAATCGAGGAAACTGAGAAGATTGTTAAGAATGAGGAACAGCAAATGAGGATGACAAACAAAAGAGACAAAATGAAACAAAAGTTTAAGGGACTGCTTTCATCAAGAGGAAAACAAACATTACAAAGTAAAAGTGCTAGTGGCAGTGATAAATCTTCTGATGAAAGCGGTTTACGATCTGAGGGCTCCGATGACAATGAGATGACATCTATTGCTAAAATTAAACAGGTACTTAACAAACATTGTGGATTCAAAGTCCTTCTTGTTAATTTCACTGTGTGGGTGGCGCAGTTGTGAAGGTAGTTCATTCTACCTTTTGGCACAGATATGTTTAGGGATGGATCCCTGCACTGGATGACTACTGGTGTGATCCATAAATAGTTGTTAAGACAGCAGACTGGGTGTGCTTTGTCCAGCTATACAGATTTCGGTTAATATCTCAAATCAAGTCGCCTTCAAACGTAAGTAAATTTAGGGAGAGGGGGGAGGGGGTTACCCTCCTGTAGCATCCCCAAATTTCCCCTCTGTTTGGAAAAGGGAAAAACAGTAACTGAACTAGCCGTGCCCTGTGGTTTTAACCGCAGAAACTTTATAAATTGTTGTATTATTCCAATACATAAGGTATATTACTACAAAGATTCTACAATATCTGTTAATTTTTGCATGAAAGAGTAACAAGTATCAATACTCATAAACTTTCACATTTATAATATTAGTAAGATGTAAGTATATTGTAAGTCTAAATAAACTTATTGTTAAAAAGTTTATTATTTAATCTCAGTTTTGATAATAATACTTACCTTTTTCTTTGTATGTGTATAAATGTCATGGGTAATATTTGAGCTTACATAAAACTTGATTCAACTGGCTTATTGAAGTTATACTTCTTTTTGCGCGATGGAGAAAAATGAGGAGAGTGAATTTTTACGATGCGCGCGCACACCGACACCAAAAAATTTAACAGCATGAAGTTAGTTCTAGGTGGTATGAAAATGTATGAGAGTGAATTTTTACGATGCGCGCGCACACCGACACCAAAAAATTTAACAGCATGAAGTTAGTTCTAGGTGGTATGAGAGTGAATTTTTACGATGCGCGCGCATCGTGCGTGCGCATCGTAAAAATAATAGCATGACGTTAGTTCTAGGTGGTATGAAAATTGATAACTATGTTCAAGTTGTATATTAAGAAGTATAACTTCTAACGCGTGTACATAAGTACACACAAGTATTTTATTTTTTATTATGGCAAACTGCTAATTTTTAACTGCCTTAATTAGATTATGTACTAGCACAACCTATTTTACTTTTATAATGCAGGTTGCGGTGGTACAGAAGCTTGTAAATACATTTAATATAACGTAAGTGCACCTGCCATGATCTCTGTGCTATGCTAAGGCTCACTGGTGGAAAATGCCTTTAGCATTAAGTCTACCTACGTACTGAAGTTCAAAAGTTGGGCAATTTATGATAGACAATGATACATTGAGTGAAATAAATATCAATCATATTGATTAAATCTCTGTTTTATGTAATTGATGAATTTACTTATACTATTTAGGATTTCCCTTAGTACTAGTGACCATTTTAATACATATTTTTGATTTTAGTGGCCTGAAATAGCTGTACCTATTCCAAATTAAACAAAGTTTTTACAAAATGTCTCTCTACAAAAGTCTTTCCCAGTCAGTTTTATTTTCTCTTCTACTATCTGTATAAACTTTTTTCTTGTACTATTCAATTACTGTGGGTAATTATTTCAACACAAGGATATTTAAATAATTTACTATTATTAATATCTCAGTGTATGTAGTCTTGCTATTTCTTAATAAAATGACAGGCCTGTTGGCACGGTTGGTAAATGCTTGCTTTTCACACCGGAGGTTGTGGGTTTGATTCCCACACAGGACAGATATTTGTGTGCATGAACATGTCTGTTTGTCCTGAGTCTGGGTGTAATTATTTATATAAGTATGTATTTACAAAAGAAAAGTAGTATATGTAGTGTATCTAATAATATCAGTTATCTGGTTTCCATAGTAAAAGTTCTGCTTAGTTTGGGATCAGATGGCCGTGTGTAAACAATGTCCCAGGATATTATTATTATTCAAAAATAAAGAGACAACATTGTGCCATGTTGGTTCACATGCTTTGACCTTGATATAGTCTTTATTATGTAGGCACTAAGGATTGTTTTCATAGTATGAGTGTCTAGTAATGGAGACAAGTACTATAAAAGAGAATAGACTCCATTCAACCATTTCTTAATACACAATTACAGAATGTCTACACATTCAAGAATAGTTAGTATAATCAGAAAGTTGTATTTTTTCAGAAACTGAAGAAGAGCATGGCATCTTTTCCATCTGTTTGTGATCCAGACACATCTGATGAAGAAAGTAGCAGTAATAATAAACTGCTTCCTAAACCAAAACAGAAGAAAGTGCAGAAATCTACTAAAATGATTGAAGCTAAGCCTATGAGGGTAAAGTTCCACTTGATTACAAAACAGTAGAACGGAATTAAATTCACATAAGGATAGATATTTTTAAGAATAGAATAATTTAATAATAATTTATTTCCCACAAAAACATGCACAATTTACACATAAATTACAGCTTTTAAATAGTGACAAAAAATAGAATTGAACTCTGGTACCCATGATAAGATTTAACTTTTACTTTTAATCAATGTTTTAGTAGCTTTTGTGTTGTAGATTGTGCACAACTATTCTGCTGTGAATAGTTTTATACAAGCTATAACACAAATAGTGTAGGCAACTTAAGCAGTGCTAATCTACCTCTGTAACTGAAAAAATAAAAAAGAAACTAGTTTGTGAAGTATGATAAATATTTTGTCTCTCCCAATACATAATTCATCAGCTGATGGTTATTTTTGCATGGGAAGTTAATCTTATTTTTTGTGTATTTTAAATATTAAATGACTACACATTGTTCAGTACATAGCCAAATTAAGTTCCTTATTATTAGTGAGACTGAAATAATAAATTTATAAGTTTGTTCTTCAGAATTATATTTTTTATGAAGCAGACTATTTATATTTTTACTTTATTGCAGTCTCACCTATGTTAAGTTACATCCACTATTTCGGTTACATCTTGTATAATCCACATCTATTTTATTTATATTTACTATGCCCAATATCTATAAAAATAATATTGATAATATTAATTTACAGTTGTAAAATCAACATCTATTTAACAATGTGAATATTTTTTCATTAATTCACAGATGTCAGCCAAACAAGCAATGGAAAATATGCAGTTGATCAAAAGTGAGTCAAACCGTATGTTGAGAGAAAAAGCTGTGTCATTGCCCTACCATAGGCCCAAAGTTCTATCACTGAAAGACATGATGGCTAGAAGAAAACCTGCAATTGCTTCAGATGGAAAAGCTTTCCCTATCAAGATGAATGAGGATCAATTGAGACAATATGCGTTAGTATTTCCATTTGGAATGGCTTATTGAGTTATATCATCTGATGAAAATGTACAATTTTTACTCCCTGGGAAGTCTATGTGTTGTAATGATTTTTCACATTACAATGTGAACCGAAAGGGTCACACTAATTGGTTATTTATTTAACTAGAAATTACATTTGTATGATATTATTCTTCTCTTTTCTTCTTTATGATATTGTTCTAATCAAAGGTATCTTTAGCTTAGAGATCTGGTAGCAAGTCAAGCATTTTGGGTCTGTACATGATTTAAGGATTCTCAGAATTAAACCACTAGAAAACTGGCATCATCTTCTAACCTACTATACCAATTTATAAGGAACAGCAGATTAGTGAGAGTTTACATCCTGAATAAAGTATTGGATCAGTGGGGGAAATTAATGCTAAAACAAGTGGTAGCCAAGTTGTAGTAAATTTTTTATTAATCAAAATCAAATATTTTTTTAAATGTTTCAGCTTACAATTAGAAGAAAGACAAAAGGAGATGATGGAGTTATGTAAGAGTGAAACAGATGATGATGATAGTGAAGGCAACCAAACTGATGACATAATTGTCAATGAAAATGGAGTTACAAAGACTGATAATGAGCAAACAAAAAATGCGGTTGTTGCTACCAATGCTACTGAATGTTTAGAAAGAATAAATGAACATGTAGATAACGAAATCTGCAGAGAAATAAATGAAAATGTAAATATCAAAGATGGTAATGATAATTCTGACAAGGTAGATATAACAGTACTTAACGATAGTAACTTTGATGAATTAACTGCTACCATAGCTGATCCAGTGGGAAATAATGAAAGTAATACTGAGGTGCAAGAACAAAATGATTCCAACACAGAGCTGAAATTAGTTTACAACAGTTTTATTGAAGAAGACACTGTTACAGTTGAAAATATTTCCAAAGAACAAGACTTAGGAAACAATATAAATGAAAATAGTGAAACAAAACAAAGAGAAGAAATTAATCCAGAGCAACAGATTCCTAAAGTAAACTCTGAACCAGAGAGCCAATTGATATCATTACATTACACAGAAAAAGATACAGATTCTAGTGAAAAAGTTGAAGATGCAAATGATGCGTCAAATGAAAATCCTGAGCAAATGGACACCAGGGAAACAGTGCAAGATGATTTTTTCTCAGATGATGATGTTAATTTGGACGATATCGATAGAATAATTGAAAACGCCGAAATTATGAAAGGTGAAGTGTATTTAATTTACGATTACATATCTTTAGGTACTGCGTTAAGCAAAAAAAGAATCCTTCACCAAAATGTTGAAAGTCTGTAAAATAGGGTGAATAGAGATAGGGCCGGTTTCTATACAATTTGGTATATTTTGTTCCCATTCCTATATATTTTATGCTATTTATTTAATTATGAAAGGGTTGTATTTATCATGTCCTCGTAATTGCCTAATCTTTGAGATAATTCTTAATATATTGTAAAATAATGTCACACATGACATTACTCTATTGGCAATTTGGTGTTAATTTACATTAGAAATGGATGGGGAACTATAAAAATAACTTCTACTACTTTATTTCAGAAAGCAATGACAATATAAACTCGCCCTTGTTAATTAGAGATCCACAACCTTTAAAAGCAAATCCCAAGTTGATGGGTGTGCCTGGAATGGTCATAGATTTAGATGGAACTGACCCTTTTGCGCCTAAGAAACTAACAGGTGTAGAATTATTGAAGGAAAGATTTTCATATTACGCAAAGTTAAAAACTCCTGAAGAACTTGAAAAAGACAAAGAAAAAAGGTAAAATGTCTTAAATTTTTTAATTAATTATTTTTATTTTAATATAACATATAAGATAATTACAAAAATAGATTTTTTTATATGACATTATAATGAGAGTGATTTAAAGGTGCATATTGTAATGAATATTACAGATTAAAACCTGGAGCTCTACATTTGAAATTAAAACATGAACTAGAAGAGAAAATAGCAGAGCAGAGATCTCTAGAATGGGCTAAACGCCTTGAGGAAGAGAAACAACAACACAAAGAAATGGATTCTATTTTGGATGATGCTGATGAAGCTGATGATAGTATTGAAGAAATAAAATCGAATCTTAAAAAGGATAATGGAGAGGCTAATGAGGAATCTGAAAGTGAGGAAGAAGAAGAATTAATAGAAAATGATGTTGAAATGAAAGACAAGACCAGGAAATCTAATCCAATGGTTGATGATGAAGCTGAAGAATCTAGTTGTGACGAAAATGAACAAGAACATGGTGATGATAACGAAGTTAACGACAATATTAATGATGACGAAGAAGAAGAAGCTAATTATGACGATGACTCAAGCAGTGATGATACATCATCAGATTCGGAAGAAGAAACGGCAAAACCGAAGAAAGGCAGGATATTAAAAGCATTCGAAGATTCTGATGATGAAGGCACACCAAGGAAAGATGAGGAAGTAGACAAGGTTGAAAAAGGCAATCATGACATGGGATATATTGACAAAAATGTAGAGACTGCTGTTAATCCAATAGAGATTCACGTATCTTCACAAGGTATGTCTAAATCTACACTTATAAAACTAAAGCTGAAATCTTAACTTGGATGGTATTTCAAAAATTTTAATATAATTTATTTAGGGGGCCAGTCTCAAATCATTGATTTTGTATTCGTTTCCATGCTAGTGTAGTTTCAAAAGAAAGAGGCAGTGCATCCCCACTGCTCCCACAACACTAAGTTTAAATGTTTATTTCTAACCCTTGCTGGAAATAATGTATTATTTTAACAAATTCTAAATCCAATTTGATTTATTCTGCCTACAAATGCAAAGAATGGCTTGTCAGTTTGTTACAGCATATATGTAGTACTAGCTGTGCCCCGCGGTTTTACCCGCGTTATACTTTATCAATTATAGCCTATGTGTTAATCCAGAGTGTAAACTAACTCCATACCAAATTGTATTAAAATCGCTCCAGCCGTTTAGACGTCAAGAGGTAACAAACATACACACTCTCAAAATTTCGCCACTGACAAATTTTACTATATTGCAGATGATGACATTCAACTAGCACAAAGACACAAATCAGCTTCAGATGATTTGTTTGCCAGCCAAGAAAACCCAGCAACTACTGTTAAAGGGAATGTCGGTGATGAAGTACTGGGCACCCAGACATTCTCAATATTGGAGTTGAATGCTTCTGAAGTAAATGATAATGCGCTATTAAGTACACAAGATAATTTTAACGTCTTGTATCCATCACAACTTCAACCGTATCATGATGTAAGTATCAGGAAGTAGATATTAAATAGTACTTTATAAAGCAACTATCGCGACATTTTTGTAGATATTTATATGTTCTTTAATATTGTGGAAGATTTTTTAGTTCTATCGTCAATAGTTTTCGCAGTGCATGCGACGAAAGATATTTTATAGGCATTTTTTTACACCTTGGATAACATTATTGTAGTTTTAGTAGGGATCGTTATTTTTTTCTTGCATATAAAATAGCCTATATTGATCCGTGATAATGTAGCATTCAAATGGTGAAAGAATTTTTAAAATCGGCCCAGTACTTTTTGAACCTATTCGTTACAAACATACATAGAAACCTTTCCTCTTTATAATATTAGTATAGATATATTATGACTGCACGTGTGGCGCAGCGGCTAAGACAGTCGCCTCACCGCTTCGCGTCGTGGGTTGAGTCCTGCGCCGGTCAACTATTTGTGTGAACCATAAATGGTTGTTCTGAGTCTGGATGTAATTTGTGTTTTTCTTGTTCTATTATATGTTTGTAAAGTACCCCGCGACACAGGGATTAAATTCCCTAGTGCGGGCGTAGTCTTTAAAAAACAACATATCTAGACGGGCAGATTGGCGTGTTTGGAAAATGCTTGGCTTTCACGCCGCAGTCGTGGATTTGATTCCCACCCAGGACAGATATTTGTGTGCATGAACATGTCTGTTTGTTCTGAGTCTGGGTGTAATTAACTATATAAGAATGTATTTGCAAAAAAAAAAACTTGTGTGTACTTATGTACACGCGTTAGAAGTTATACTTCTTAATATACAACTTGAACATAGTTATCAATTTTCATACCACCTAGAACTAACTTCATGCTGTTAAATTTTTTGGTGTCGGTGTGCGCGCGCATCGTAAAAATTCACTCTCATCATTTTTCTCCATCGCGCCAAAAGAAGTATAACTTCAAAAATAGTATATGTCAGTCATCTGGTTTCCTTATTACAAGTTCAGCTTAGTTTGGGATCAGATGGAGGTGTGTGGATAATGTCTCATGATATTTATTTCTTATTTATATAATAGGTCTGTCAGCCAAACTTTAGTCAGGTTTGACATAGTTGGAGAATGTCTAAAGACATTGGATTGGTTTAGTTTTTGCCCTGTCCCATCCAACTATAAAAGTCTAGAAGTAGAGAGTTTATCCATGTTTTTGCGGTATAATTACCCCAATGTAGATTACTGATCTTATTGTTAAAAGTAACGTAACATACTGAAAACTGTAATGAGGAACTTAAGGCACGCGACGTCGTGTATGTAGCATTCGGCCTGAAGAGATTGAAATGTTACCTAAGTCCCACAGTTTTGTTTATTGTTCTTCTTTTATCGGCAATCAGCCTGTCTTTGTGTCGATGGCGTGTCATAATTTTTATAAGCTGGGTCCAACATAAAATAAATAATTAAAAAAATTAAACTACGGTCAACTAACACACTGCCATCTGATCCCAAACTAGGCAGAGCCTGTACTATGGCCACCAGACAAACTTACTTACATATTTCTAATTACATACATATTATAGATAAATAAATTACACTCAGACACAGAACAAATATTCGTGCTCATTATACAAAGATTTGGCCTGGGTGGGAATAGAACCACGACCATAACAGTCAGTGAGCGTCAATAACCACCAGACCAACAGGCCAGTGTAATTATTACGAGGGCTGCCGATTACAGTTCTATGACACTGTGTTCGATCACTGATGTCCATTGAGATAAGATGTACAGACACCAGCATATCAAGCTACGCCAATCTGTTAAATTGCCCCATATGAAAGTGAACCTTATGCTTTTGTGATAAAGTTGTAAATCTATAAAAGAAAATTGACAGTATGGGGTAGCTGGATGTGCTGGCGCCTGTACCAACAAAGTAAATCGTAAGGCCAATTTACTTTGTTGGTACATGTTATCTCAATAGACATCAGTGACGTCATCCTTCATATTCCTCTTGTGAAGCTCTAATCTAACTTCATTATTTGAATAACAAGATTGCTTCAAGTAAATCAGCCTTTGGACTAAAAGTCGTTCCTAGTACTACATTTTTGTCCTACAAGATTTGGAACACCTCAATTATAATTTGATTGTTATATTATTGCAGCCTAACTTAAATGCTATCACTGAGGGCCTCACACAAAACATTCTGAATTCTCAGCCAATTACACAGTCCTCACAATCGCAACCTATAGGCGAGGACATTTTAGCACTTTGCACTGGAAAATTCTATGAGAACCAATTTGTATCACAACCTCAAGAAGATCCTGTCGAGACTATGTCCCAAGAGTCTTTTATAAACAATGATTTTGCTGACCAAGTAGATGAGACTGAAAAAGAATGTACAGCAGGTGATAATTCGAATAAAAAGCCTGATACTTCAGAAGCACAAACACTTACAATAGAACTAAAACAGATAGCAAAAGACAAAGCAGCTCCAGATAATAACCTTAAGTCCATACTGGAAGAGCTAGATGATCCTGCCTTTGATCAACCAAAGCCTAATAAATACTTTACTGGTGGCATTCAAAGAAAACAGGAACAAGTTAATGAAAGTCAAATGAAAAAAAGGTTTGTTATTGATTCTGATGATGAGGCGAATGAAACTGCAATGGAAGGGGCAAAGAAGAAGAAACTAAAGAAAAAGAAACCTGAACGGAGGGCATTACAGATATCAGGTGGGTGTCCTAAAGACTGCACTTTAAATGGGTCCCACAACAATAGTTTTCCTATATGGTACCCTTTTGTTGACAGGAGCATTAGTTCAGTTCATACAGTTCAGTACATACTTTTGGACTTTCCAGTAGAGGTGAAGATAGATATTATCATATTAAGACAATGTTAGAATAGGACTGTTTTTAGGGTTTTAATTTAATTACTATAAACGTCGTTCTTTAGTTATACCCAAAGAAACATCACGAGATAGAGTCATTTTTTATTCAAAACCTAAGTTAAATTCGACAGTTTAAATGAAATTGGCACTGAGCTAGACTCAATTTTTAGTGCAGACTCTAAAATATGCGGTATTTATGAGATGTCCAATACCATTACAAACTATAAAAACATTTTTCTTTGATACACCAAAACATCCGTAGCATTAAATGTAATATGCCCAGCTTCCAGACACTACTTGCGAGATTAAACTTTGATTGGGATATTATTATATTAAGCAAGTGCTGGTTGAACTGTACAAGCAGTTTGCCCGGCCTTGATAATTACTCCTCATTCGCTACAACAGACAACAAAATCCAAAATGAAGGTGTGGTACTTTACTATCAAAATTCATTAAGGATTGACTTTGAAGAATTTCCTTTTAAAGGTGCGAATAGTATTATAGCGAAAATTAATAACAATACGCTCATACTTGCAATTTATCGCCCTCCGAGTCAGAAAAATGTTGACGAATTTTTAAATTCATTAAACGAAGTGCTTCTTAAGTATTCTCACTTTAAAAATATATTGATAGTAGGTGATATCAACCTTGACATCACTGAACAGTCAACTGATACGCGATCTGCTGCTTACCTCAATCTTACTGCATCACATGGTCTGTTACCAGCTCACAACTACCCAACTCATGGACGTACATGCTTGGATCATGTTTTGCTGAGAACAAAGCTACCAGCATCTTGCTATGTACTACAATCTTCGATCACGGATCATGATAGCTCAACTTTATTTTTGAATTCATCTAAACTCTCACGATCACAACCCAAATTTTATAAACGTGTAGATAGCAATACTCTGGATGAGACTATTAGGACTCTTGATCTGTCTCCCATATACTCACTAAACGATCCAAACATAGCAACGGATTACCTGCTTACGGAACTAGACCGTGCCATCACGAAGAACACAAAATATGTACGAATTAGCAAACGGTCAACAATTATTAAACCCTGGATAACGCCTGGTCTTTTAAAATGTATGAACAACAGAGACCAACTGCACATTAACACTAAAATAAAAAAATGTCCAAATAATGACACACTTTTAATAACATACAAGCGGTATCGTAACTTTTGTAATGACCTATTAAAAAGAGTAAAGCAAGAATATGAAAAGGAGGAGATCCGGCATGCTAAAACTAACAACAAAAAATTGTGGGAAGTACTAAAAAATAACAAATAGTAATTCTAGTAAACCTAAATCTTATTCTACTGAACTATTAGATACCATGAATCCACATTTATCCGTTAATGAAGTAAATGTTAAATTGGCCAATACTGGTAAAATACTCGCAGAAAAACTTTTAAGTCAACATTTGCCAATAAGTAATACCTTAGAGTCTACACAATTACATTCAATGCGACTCCTACCTACTGATGAATAAGAAGTAGAAATGCTCATTAATAACTTGAAAAATTCTAATACGACTAGCACTGACCAAGTATCTTCAAAATTTCTGAAACAATACAAAAGTTATCTTATCACTCCACTGACATACATCTTTAATTTATCTCTTTCAACGGGCATATTTCCAAAATCACTGAAAAAATCGCTAATTTTACCTATTTTTAAAAATGGATGTAAAAAAAGTATAAATAATATAATAATAAAAGTATAAATTATCGTCCTATCTCAATCTTACCAGTGTTTTCTAAGCTTTTAGAACGCATTTTGAACAATAGGCTTATAAATTATCTAGAACATTGTAACCTTCTTTCTCAAGCTCAATATGGTTTTAGGTCTGGAAAATCATGTGCGGATGCTGTCCATGAACCTACTGACTATTTGGTTAACCAAATTGACTCGAAAAATAAAACAGTGGCTATATTTATAGATCTAGCCAAGGCATTCGACACGGTTTCCATTCCACTCCTTTTAAATAAATTAAAACGAATGGGAGTTAGAGGTTTACCACATAAGATTCTATCAGACTACCTATCCGATCGCACCCAGCGTGTTAAAATAGCAGACTATACTAGTGATGATACTTCAATTACTTATGGCGTTCCTCAAGGAAGTGTTATAGGACCAACATTGTTTTTAACTTACATCAACGATCTTTGTGATTTGAAATTGCCAAAAGGTAAAATAATATCCTTTGCGGATGACACCGCGCTACTTTTTTCGGGAAAATCTTGGGATGAGGTGTATGGCTATGCGCAATCTGGTTTTAATACTGTCTTAACTTGGCTCAGAAACAATATACTAACGTTAAACACAGAAAAAACGAAAGTTATGACCTTTACAAATACTCACAATGGCTTCAATCAAATGTCTAACTACATAATTAAAGCTCACTCCTGCCCAAATCTAAACAATGATGAATGCGCTTGTCCAATTATCCTAAATACACCGACCATAAAATATCTTGGAATTATAATTGATAGAAAACTCTCGTTCCAACCTCATATAAACCTACTAACTTCTAGAACTCGTAAACTTATTTACCTATTTAAAAATCTTAGACATGTAGCGGATACTGATGTGCTAAAAATAGTATATTACTCCATGTGTCAGTCGATTCTTACCTACTGCATCACAACATGGGGTGGTGCAGTAAAGACATCCTTGCTCATTCTAGAGAGAGCCCAACGTGCTGTATTGAAAGTGCTTTCATTTCTTCCCTTCCGCTATCCAACTGTTGACCTATATAATCTGTGTCAAGTGCTAACTGTCAGGCAATTATTTATCCTACACACTATTACCAAAAACAGTCAACTTTCCTATGACCCTTCTGTCACAAAAAATAAACGGAGAACCTACTCAGTTTGCCCACCTACGCGAGTTAATACAACCTTTGCGCAATGATTCTACGCATTTCTTGGTAACCATCTATACAATAAAATTAATAAAGAAGTAAGGATTTATCATCTCACTAAAAAAACCTGCACCCTCATATTAAAAAAATGGCTACTGACCTAAACTTGAGACTTGAGACTTGTGACTTGAGACTTTAGATTAAGTATAAATCGTTTACTATCGCCTATTCCGTTCTTACAAGCCTTTTCATTCACTCTCACAATCACATACGCACAACACACCCACTCACAATACACCCAATCACAACGCACCCAATCACAACACAACACTCACACTCAACACAATTTTTTCCAGACAATACAACTTTATTAATTTGACCGTTCTCTTTCAAAACATTTAGCTAAATTAACTTTTATATATATGTGTCAACGCCGTCAGGGGAGATCCTGGTGATCTGTAGTACAGGCTTGCCTAGTTCAGACACCAGTCTCTCGCAAACAAAATGTACTCACATGTTTATTATGTAACACCACGTAATTATCACTGTTTGTGAAGAGAAATAAATAAATTTTGTATTTGTATTAGGGTTCCATACCTAAAGGGTAAAACGGGACCCTATTACTAAGACTTCACTCTCTGTCACCAAGCTGTGTCAACCGTGATAGTTAAACAGTTGAAATTTTCACAGACGATGTATTTCTGTTTGCCGCTATAACAACAAATACTAAAAAATAAAATAAATATTTGAGGGGGTCCCATACAACAAACGTGAATTTTTTGGGCTCGTATTTATAGATGATTGTACCGAACCCTTCGTGCGCGCGTCCGACTCGCGCTTGGCCGGTTTTTGTATTGCTATCTCACTCTTTCAGTTAGTAAAATGTAGGTTACATACAGTCAATCAAAATAGCTACGATTATTTTGTATGTTATCTCACTAATTGTTTTTGATCAATTTGATCATAGCAAGCGTAACATCAAGATAGAAGAGATCGTGATTTAACATAAATCTGTATAAATTCCCCACTGCAGACATTTGTCACTCAAATCTTCACACATATTAATATTTAATTTTTGTTATATATTTTATTTAGGGAGGCTTTTTACATTAAATGATTTTTGTTTAGAACTGAAATAAATAATTATCATCTTAACTGGTTATTAATCAACAAATCATAAATTAATGAGTGTTGGTGCAAAGCTCATAATTTGATATTCTGAAAAGTCGAGAGAGATAGTGTGGGTTCGATTCCCCCCAGGACAGATATTTATTTTGTGAGCATGAACATATCTGTATGTATTTACAAAAGAAATGTACTAATTGATATATATTTCAAATAAGTTTACACTCAAAGAGTCAATTACAATTCTGTTGTAAAATTTACACTCATATCATAATACTCAAGAATATATTTCTTCTGTTGCTTCTAAATGTATTTTGTTTTGTTATCTTTAAAAGGAAGCAGTGGTTTTTACTAGATTTTCATATACTGTTTTCAGATGATGAGGAAGAAGAAGAAGAGGAAGAAATAGATGAAGATGATGATGTTATGTCAGATCTTGAAGATGACACTGAAAAGTTAGTGGAATATGACTCCGAAGAGAATGAGGTAAGTTAACAATTTCTTCAACTACCCTACGAATAATAAAAATCTGTTCACAAACAAAGCACAAATAGCGGAACATACATAAAAAATAAAAAAGTTTTTTATTCACGTAGACTAAAAAAGCGCTTGTAAATAGCAAGAACATGTTTGTAGTAATATAGTTAAGTATACATAATTATTTTTAGTTACATATAGATATTTAGGTAGGTACACGGATTGTTAAAACATTTTTAAAATTTAATTCATAATAGTAATGATAATTCATACAAATTAAATACAATATCATACAAAAATATATACACACATCAACAAAGTCTAGGGATACGTTATTTTGAAATCAAACATGGCTTTATTGTTTAAAACCTATTTAGTTTCCTTAAAAAGTTTATTTACAGATTTAAACCTTGTCTATTCTTTATTCAAAATTTAAAAATTAAAATGAGAAACAAATGAAAACACGCAAAGCACAGCGCAATCTTGAGTTGTATCTAATTTCAAGAAGTTGCATTAAAATTTTTTTTGCGTGTTAATTGAAGAAAACCTGATAAATTGTTTTATTTTCTTTTCTCAATTGGTTGTGTAAGCTTTTTAGCGTCATGCCACGCCATCATTTGAGTCGAGATGAAATGTTACGGGCAGTTGGCATGTTACAAAACGGTGCTATTCAACGCGTCGTTGCTGAGTCTCTGGGCACAAGCCAAAATGTGGTATCCAGGCTGTGGTCACGTTATCGCGCTACTGGAGATGTGGCAGAACGGCACACAGGTAGATATCGTGTTACCACTCAGAGACAGGATCGATTTCTCCAAATGACCGCCAGAAGACTACCCAATATCACAGCGATGCAACTAGTGCAAAGGCTCCAGGAGGGTCAGCAGCTGCTGGTGAGCGACCAAACCGTGCGAAGGAGGCTGCATGAAGTTGGTCTTCATGCTCGCAGACCGCTACGAGTCCCAGCGCTGCGACGTGGCAATCGCGGTAGGCGACTTTTATGGGCTCAAGAACATTTGACATGGAGTGATCAACAATGGTCATTGGTGCTGTTCACTGATGAGTCCCGCTATGGATTTCATCCAGATTCGAGACGAACACGCGTTTGGAGAACTCCAGGCAGGGTCAGCCGTCTCCGACATCCACAGGAGGTCCACTCTTACCAAGGCGGGACAATTATGGTGTGGGCAGGAATACGAATCGGCGGACGAACCCAACTCATTTGGATTCAGGGCAGCATGACTGCCCATAGATACCGTGAGGAGGTAGTAGAACGTGTCATTGTCCCGCTCAGGGCCCTAACGGGGCAAGAATTTCAGCTCATGCATGACAATGCACCTTCCCATACAGCGCGGCTGGTGAGGGCCGCCCTTCGAGAACACGATGTTCAGGTATTAGATTGGCCTCCACAGTCGCCAGACTTAAACCCAATTGAACACGCCTGGGACATGTTACAGCGAAGAGCATTGAGGGATTTTCCGCCCAACTTGACAACAGAAGAACAACTTTTCGAACATTTAAAAAGAACTTGGGACTGCATACCCCAGCAAGACATTGACACCTTAATTTTAAGTATGGAAAATCGTTGCCGCTGTGTGATTAATGTTAGAGGAGGAAATACCGATTACTGATTATCAGATTTGGTAAGATTTTTATTCATTTAATTCTATTGAATAATTTTATAAGAATAAAATGTTTTTGTTCACTCAGTAATTTTCTATGGCTTAATTAATTTAAGACTTTTATTAATTAGAAAAACAAAATCGCATCGTGTTGTTAATGTTTAAATATCGGCCATGAAATTATCTTTAATTCTTCCATTTACAGTCATAACAAAATGTTTATAGTTTTCTAGATAATCAATGAAATGTTCAATATCCCTAGATTGTGTTGATGTGTGTATACAGTGAAATGGATAACCAGCCTAAATCGTGCAAGGAAATGGGCGCCAAATGCAATTTATTCCCAATAGTTATTCCCAACATATTTCACGTTGGAAAACACTATTGGGAATATATGGTAAAATCAATAGCCCATTTAGAGATATGATGAGTAACTTATTTAAACTTATTTAATAATCGTATTTATACAATTATGTAGTTAAGTATGTATTATATCTAATGACATGGTAGTATTACTATTAAGTAAATGCCATTATTAGTTTGTAAGTATTTCGATTCCTACTTAAATTCTTGCACTACCCTTATCATGTTGTCTTTCTTTATTTCTGCTTCTTATCCATTCAAAGGTTGTCTGGAAGAGATCGCTGACTGCGATAAGACTGTACAATTTACTTTCAACGTTTCCTATACTTTTAGGGTTCCGTAGCCAAATGGCAAAAAACGGAACCCTTATAGATTCGTCATGTCTGTATGTCTGTCTGTCCGTCCGTATGTCACAGCCACTTTTTTCCGAAACTATAAGAGCTGTACTGTTAAAAATTTTTAAGTAGATGTATTCTGTGAACCGCATTAAGATTTTCACACCAAAATGGAAAAAGAATTATACTTTTGGGGGTTCCCCATACATAGAACTGAAACTCAAAATTTTTTTTTTCATCGTACCCATACTTGTTGTGTATCTATGGATAGGTCTTCAAAAATGATATTGAGGTTCCTAATATCATTTTTTTCTAAACGGAATAGTTTACGCGAGAGACACTTCCAAAGTGCAAAAATGAGTGCCCCCCCCCCCCCCCCCCCTTGTAACTTCTAAAATAAGGGAATGATAAAACTGAAAAAAAATTATGATGTACATTACCATGTAAACTAACAACGAAAATTGGTTTGAACGAGATCTAGTAAGTAGTTTTTTTTTAATGCGTCATAAATCGTACACCGCAATTTACCTTTCATTTAAACAACTGAAATCCTTGCTGCTGCGGAACCCTTCATGGGCGATTCCGACTCGCACTTGACCGGTTTTTTATTTGTAATTGGTGTGCAATAAAGCGATTTTATTTATTAAAATTTTATTATTCTATTAAAATTATTATTAATTAAAACAGCTGTGCCAATTTATTGTTGAATTGATCTGTGCATAAGTAGTCAGTAATATTCATACTCTGATTTTCAGATTGAAGTAATCCAACAACCTGAAAACCCAAAGAAGAAGAAACGGAAGTTGGGTGAATTCTTTGAAAATGAAGCGGAACTGACGAGTGAGGACGAATGGGTTGGTTCAGGAGATGAGGACGAACATGGACTGGACAGGATGGAGAGGGAGGAGGGAGACGACGACGTGTTCCACCAGGGGAAACTGAGGAAAGAGCTGGGGCTGATACACATGTGAGTTCATTATCTTCTTCCTTCCAGGCATTCAGGGTAAAAGGCGAAAATACAATATTGCACTAGATCCCCATAAAAAAACTATGTTTGCTTGTAAGCAACTAAATAAAAGGTCAGCTCAACTGTACAACAAAATTAATAAAACAATATACATACATTCAAAAACATAATTATGACTGTAAGAAAACATTAACAAATTGGATTAAGTCACATATGAAGACACGGAGGCACTGGGATGGGATACATAAAACAAGAGGGGCACACACACACAGACACACACGGCCATTTGATTGCTGTCAACAAAGTCACATTTGTTGTGTTGTTTAATACTTTGATTACGAACGACTATTATGGAAGAGCGGAGTCCTCTAACATAGGCATTATACCTATGCTTAAAGGAGGCTTCGGATACTTGTAATTTTTATTTTATGCTGTTTTAAGTTTGTTTGAAAGCTTAAGCTGAAGTTACGTCAGTTCAAGCTTCTTATTTGTTTTTGATGTATAAAGTTATTGCAGACTATACTGCGGCCAGCCGTGCGGCTGACCGTACTCAGATAGATGTACTTGAAAGTAGTTTTTATTCGCATTGTGACGCGGCAGCCGGTCAGCAATATTGATTGTTGAAGGCTGGCCGCATTCCGGCTAACCACATAGTGCGTAGGAGGCCTTAGATGATTGTTACTGCCTCAGCGCCCTCTAGCTTTAGGTTCGAAATCAGCGCAGTACAACTATCTGTATGACTTATAAACTGTTGTTCTTAGTCTGGTTGTACTATGAGTCCTTGAATCAAATATTTGTAAAGTCGCCCAAAATACAGGAATTTCAATCTCTAAGTAAGTAAAAAGTAAAGTAAAAAAGTTTATTTCAGTTCAGGTAATCTCTAGTTCCTTTTCTAATATAGAACGTTAACGTTAAAACCACCACGGTAGCCTAGCCTCTAGATGGTTTTAGTAATGGCTTCGGGAACTCAAAACGATTGCCATCCGGTACCATCACAGTTGTAACTATGCGACCAATAATAGGCTCCTCCCGGGGCAGCTATATACAGTATGTCAGCTAGCAGTGTTTTAATTCAAACTTCGATATGGGTATGCGAATGCATCAGCAATTTCAGTTCTACCCACAATATTTTACCTTCCGCGCAGTTTGTTCTACCTACGTCATAGTCGTCTCTGTTAAGCTGGTAAGTTATTTAGGGAGTTTACTTCTGCTCTGCATCAGAAAGTCAAAACGTAATACGATAGACGTTTCTATCACTGAGTCAAAAGAAAAATAAAAGTTAGAAGCCAGCTCATGGCATAATTTTAGGTGAAGTTAGTGACATTTTTTGTGTATTTATTCATGGCTAAATTGGATTTGCTAATTATCTCCTCTTGCTTATGTCTTATTGAGTATATAATAAGTTATGTTACATATGTAGATCGATAAATATCATCACCAGAGTAGTCAAAACATGTCAACTGTTTGACAAAAGACTCCCCTACGAATCTCTACAATGGCCAGTCTTATACTGCCTGCATCCAGTATCTTCCAAAAATATAAAATGAATAAAATATTTGTAAATTTACAGGCGTGATGTAATGGACCAAGACAAGCGCGAAGTGAGATTACTGCAGGAGTTACTGTTTGAGGATGGTGACCTGGGCGGAGGGCATCGACAACGCAAGTTCCGGTGGAAAAATGCAGGTAATTTTGGGATACGTGTGAACTGATTATACTAATGTAAATTATAACTCTAACATTTTATTTTGCTTAAGCTTTGTTCCAAAACTGTATTCTATCTCATGCGAGGAGAATGGGTTTGAAGTGTTGGGTTCTTATTATCATGCTTCTTTTTAAGGTGGTGATGATGAGACTGGAGTGCTAGCGGACGATATCACCGACACGCAAGAAGAAGAATTCGAGTCTGAAGAGCAGTGGAGAAAGCAGAGGCACGAACGAGAAGTGTTCCTAAGGCAAATGGTAATATTTGTATAGTATTTTATATTATATAGCTTATGCTACTGTTCCGTCGTAGGCCAAATTAAGTGTCAGGCTTATTATTAACTATCATTATATTTTATATAATACCGTCATAGCCAGGTTATCTCACCGGTCCATAAGTGATAGGCGAGGTTAAGCAACTAGGCTCGCAGTCAATCCATAGATGGGTGACTGCCAAAGTGGTTTGTATTTCTGAGCGTCTCCGTGCTTCGAAGGGCACGTAAGCTGTCGGTCCCAGTTGTAGTCATTAAACAACAGTGGTTAAGCCATGTCAGAGGCCTACTGGGCAGCTTGAACAACTCTGTCACTAGGGTAACCACATGCGATAAGTAAGTAATACCTTCTACAACCCCCATAATATGCCGCTACGTGGCGCTACATCATAACATAATATGACAGCTATTATCATTATTGACTTAATCGCCAATTTACGTCAATAATGATAAATAGCTCTCATATGTGAATCTTTCGGAGACATCTTTCGACTGACACAATAATGGTCATACTTTTCTTTGTCTCGCTACATGAGAAGGTTGACTGGGAAAGTACCTACCAGAATACATTTAGCGTACTCAGCAAATTAATGTTCTCTAGATTTATGTATATCTCTTTAAATTATAATTAAAATATTATAATTTATATAAATAAAAACGATTCACCGAAATATTTGTACACTAAGAACTTCCAAACGACTACACCAAATTGGATAAATGTTTCTTTTATGTGTTCGTTATTGTCAGAAGGTTTGTATGAAAAGTACGATAAATGTTGTACAGAAACCAGCACATCAAGCTACCGCAATCTGTCAAATTACCCCAATTGAAAGAGAACCTCATGCTTTTGTGATAAAGTTGAAAATCTATAAAAGAAATTTGACAGATTGGGGTAGCTGGATGTGCTAGCGTCTATACATTACAATGCGTTAAAATAGTTATTAAAAATAGACTTTAGACAGGATAATATAATTTGTGGAATAAATTAATTGCGAAGGTATTTCCGATCCGGTATGACATGGTGACATTCAAGAAGCGAGCCTATTGAGCCTATTTACATAACCACGTCACTGCATGCAATAAGCCTTCTTTCTTATTAATAGAAAATATTAGTAAGTATAAAGTAGATAAATTTTATGACGAACCTAATGTCTCGTAAGGTTTAGAATAACCAAGATTATTTTTATTCTACTTGGTTGACAAGCAAGCATACGGTCCACCGTAGTCTCTCGGGAAACCATAACAGGGAGTTCATTCCTCAACCTCAACGTACGTGGGTAGAAGTTTCGCTGATTCACAGATTTCATGATAAATGGAACATTCTCATTATGATATTACTGAATACGTAGACTAATAACTTCTTCAGTACAATTTGATATAATGATATTTGTAAGAAACTTACTGATCTGTATAATTATGTTTCATTATTCTAAGTACACCGGCCGGCGACGAAAATTCGGCCCATATGCGGGGGTGACATGCTTGCTCTATGGCCTTGCTTTTTATAAAAACTAATTATAAAACTTTCAGCAAGAAGACGTACAAGAAGAGAATGTTAACGTCACCGTGAACAGAACTACGATCATTAAAGCGAACCTGTCTTGCAAGAGTATGTCCACATTACTCCAAGAGGTGAACAAATCGAAGACTGATGCTGATAGTCCTGTAGTACCAGAAAAGAAGACGCCTAAAGACGTACCTAGTCCAAAGAAGTCATTTGCCTTTCTCCAGGTAAATCATTTAAGACTATTTTTTGAGTAATACTTTATAGTCAAAATAGCCAAAGGTCGCTCGCGCCATTCCTTTAAGTTCTTCCATTTGGGATCAGCCTTACAACCAAAATAATTGGTTTTTGGGTACTAAAATAATTATGAATGAATGAATGAACTCTTTATTTGCGAGAATACAGGTTACGTTTGATGGTATTATATTTTGGTTTCACTATATTCGACAGAATACGTCGTGCAAATATTTTAAGTAATACATTATAATTTAAGATCTACATTGAAATTGTGAGTAATTATTTAATTTGCTAATAGTAGTTAATACATGATTGAATACAAAACAATAAGTAAAAATAAGATTTAAAAACAATGTTAGTTATTGGAGATTAGAAAATGTCAAATAAAATTTCAATGTCAAAATATTTAGGCTAATTACATATTTATGTGAATTTATATTTAACTAGCTGGTGCCCACGACTTCGTCCGCGACAATTTCGAATGATGGCCAATGTAACTACTTACTTCTAGCTTAATCTAAAAAAATTAATATTAAAAACAAATAAGCAATATAAATTTAAGAAAACCTAACCTATAAATAACCTAACTAAGAAATAAACTAAAAACTACTTTGCTACTGTTATTTAAAAAAACCACCTGATATCATCAACCAAAGAAATCAAAGAATACATATCAATTGTCCTAAAGTAGGTACAGTCAGTAAGTCAAATAATAATCAACGATGCATTAATTACAAAGGTAACTCCCATTAGATTAGGTTGCGATCACGGCATTGATAGGTCTTATATAAAATTTTGTGAACGAAACCATAGCACGATCTAAAACGATGATTACGCAATCTATTACAAAAATATAAACTTGTAAAGCGGTAAAATTAAGATGTGTGCATAGTTTTTGGGTGAGATTTAGGTGATCATCTATTAATTCAGTTTTGGACTACCTTTTATTTCAAGCATTTATTTATTTTAACCGATATACCAAATAAGTTCCATGATCTGAAACGATATTACCGCCATCTAGATACAAAATTGTGAACTTGTAGATCAATAAAATTAAGATGATATTTTTTGGGTGCAATCATCTCGACACGAACAATTTATACTCGCTAACTCGAATATAAAATATAAAATGTCGCTTTTTTGGTTTGTTATAAAAATTACCAAAAAAAAAGAAGTTACAAATCTTATAAAACCCTAAATCTTTACTTAAACAACAACGACATTTTAAGCAACTTGGCAAAGAAAAGAATTTCTCTAAAATTTGAGTTTGCGTAAATTGTTGGTGTCGATTTGTTGAATCAGTTTTGGATTACCTTTTTTTTATCAACAAATTATTCCCTGGATTGCTTTATTTTTAACTAAAAGACCAAATACATTACATGCGTTTACTCCAAAAAAAAAAACAGATTTTCATACAAACTTACATCCCCTATTTTAGTTGTCCTTAGGGGTGGAATTTCCAAAAATCCTGGAATACATATTTTTATTTTTAACTGAAAGGCCAAATACCAATTTTCATAGGTTTAACTTCAAAGAAGTCGCATTTTCATACAAACTTACATACCCTATTTTACGCCCTAAGGGGTGGAATTCCCAAAAATCCTGAAATATATATTTTAATTTTTAACTGAAATGCCTAATACCAATTTTCATGCGTTTAACTTAAAAATTGACACATTTTTTATACAAACTTACAACCCCTATTTTACGCTCTTGGGGCTGGAATTTCCAAAAATGCTGAAATTTATATTTTTTATTTTTAACTAAACTGCCAAATACCAATTTTCATGTGTTTAACTTAAAAATTGACACATTTTCCATACAAACTTACATCCCCTATTTTTCGCCCTTGGGGGTGGAATTCCCAAAAACCCTGAAATACGTGATTTTTTATTTTTAACTGGAAGGCCTAATACCAATTCTTATGCCTTAAACTTCAAAAACGGCAAAGTTTCATACTAACTTAGCGCCCCTGTTTTACCCCCTTAGGGGTTGAATTTCAAAAAATCCTTCCTTATTCCTTGTCTACATTATAAAGCAAACATTTGTGCAAAATTTCAGCTTTCTAGTTCCAAGGGTTTGGGCTGGGCGTTGATGAGTCAGTCAGTCAGTCAGGACTTGTCTTTTTATTTATATAGATGTAGTCATCAACTGAATAAAAACATCTGCCACATAGCCACTTAAAGAGCGTCCTGAAAAATTCATTGTCTGGTAGGTGTCTAAGTCTTTCTGGAAGTTTATTATATACCTTAACACCCATATTATAGCTATTCTTATCACATAGTTTTAGCCTACTTCGTGGTGCTACTAATGGTTTGCGTACAATTTTTCTTTTAATTTCTGCCTTTTTGTCTTTTTCGGTGAGTAAAATATGATTTCTCACGAATTTGCACATCTCGTATATGTATATTGACGGTAATGTAAGTATTTTTTCTCTTATAAATATCGGTTGGCAGGAATCTGTCCTCTTTACATTGAAAATTGACCTAAAACATTTTTTTTGTACTATAAACGCTCTTTCAGCGTCGGTCGAGTTTCCCCATAAGATCACACCGTATCTAAGAATAGAGCACACATGGCTGTGGTATACCATTAAGGCTGTTTCTCTGTTTGTTATATTTTTAATTTTCCTAAGCGCAAATATGAATTTATTGATTTTCTTACATACATTATCTACTTGAACTTTCCAGTTGCAGAAACGGTCAGTAACTATTCCTAAAAATTTTATGTTATGTACCTCTACGATGTCAATATTATTATAATTCAAAGATATGTCTCCTATATTACCTATATTTTTATTATTATATGTCAAATATCTCATAAACTTAGTTTTACTAATATTCATTTTTAAATTATTAGCTTCTAGCCAGCTTATTATATCCATTAAAGCTTTATTCGTTACAGATACTGCATTTTCAATAGTTTTTTCTTTTGTTAAAATAGTAGTATCGTCTGCAAATAATATAGTAAATTGGTCAGTTGAGTTAGGTAATTCGTTGATGTATACTATGAATAGAATAGACCCAAGCACACTACCTTGTGGTACGCCGTAGTGGTTGATCAAATACGGTGATCTGAAAGTTTCTTCTATTTGAGTCTTTTTACAATTTTTTTTGATTTCAGTACACTGTTGCCGACCTATTAAGTAGCTTTGGAACCAGTCATAAGCAGGCCCTCTGATTCCATACTGCTCAAGCTTGCTTAATAGCCTGTCATGACATACCATATCGAATGCTTTGCTTAAATCTAGAAATACGGCTAGTGGGATCTGTTTTTTATCTAATGCGTCAAGAATTTCCTTCACAAGTTTAAAGCATGCTAATGAAATAGATTTATTCTTGATGAAACCATTTTGTTGCGAGTTGATTATATTATTTTTATCAAAGAAGCTCATAAGCCTGGTGCACATGATTTTTTCGAATATTTTAGAGATAACAGGAACTAAGGTTATTGGCCTGTAATTTCCAGCTTCAGATTTAGATCCCTTCTTGAAAATTGGTTTTACTACGGAAAACTTTAAACCATCGGGAAATATACCGTTCTCCAAAGATAAATTAATTATATGTGTCAAAGGTTTCAGTATGGGGAGTATATTTTGTTTTAGAATCTTTGTAGTAATATTATCATATCCCGCTGAGTTTGTGTTTCGCAATTGCATTGTAGTTTTAAAAACTTCTAAGCAGTCTACAGGTTCTAGAAATATGGAATGTATTGATCGTCGAACATTTTCATGGGTTTTTGTATAATTTAAATTTTCGATAGGCTTTGCAATGTTTATAAAGTATTCATTAAAGAATGTCGCTATATCTTCACCCTTTGTCAGTGAAGTTTGACAATCAACTAATTCATTTATTTCATTATTTACATCGTTTTGTTTTAGTTTCTCATTAACGATTTTCCATGTCGCTCTGCATTTGTTTTCAGATTTCTGTATATATATTTTATGTTTATCCCTTTGTGTATCTGACATGCATTGTTTAAGTATTTTTCTATAGTCATTATATTTTTTCTTATTTTGAGAAGTCTTATTTTTATAGTACCTGCTTTGGAGCTTTCTCTTACTTATGAATGATCTTATTAAACCGTTCGTGATCCATTTTGGTGTGGCAGAATTTTTATTAATTTTAATTTTTATAATTGGGAAACACAAATTATAAAAGAGGCAGATCTCATCGTGTAAAGAAGAAAACGCTTGGTTTACATCAGTTTCAGAAAAAACTTCAGAAAATGACATGTTCCTTAAATAATAGCGAAATTTTTCTATATTTTCATTACACAATATGTCTCTTCTATAGGCAAACCATTGTCTATTTACATTACAGTCATGCTTTGCCTTGATTATTAAAGTTTGTCCCGTATTATGGTATGATAGACCTAGTTCATGGATTTCCCCTTTAGCGTCTTTTATATCACTTAATATATTATCAATGCATGTATTTTGTCTTGTGGCTTTGTTTTTATGATAGTTTAAGTTATAATTGTATATAATGTTTAAAAACTCATCTTTAATTTTACTGTTACCTAGAAAATTAATGTTAAAGTCACCGCATATTATTATTTTGTATTTATCTTTCCTAATTAATTTATCCAATATGACTTGCAATTTTCTAAAAAAAATGTCTATATCGGAGTTGGGTCAGGGCCCCTTCACTCGGCCGTACCTACGGTGATAAGTACCTACACTTTCGCGCGCCTCTGAAGTGGCGTGCGCCAGTCGGTTGTCACCGCTCGCGCGCACAGCCACGGATTAAAAGACTACTTAATACTATAAATATTTAACAGAAAAAATGTCTCATCACAAATCTGGTGCTAGATATTGTTCATTTGACGGATGTCTGTCGAAAAAAGGAGACAAGGGTTTATCATTTTTTACATTACCTAAAGATGCAGAAAGGTTAGTTCAAATTATTCTTTTAAATACCTACCAAAGTAGCTTTGTAGGTGTTGATTATTTCTAATTAGAATACAAATAAAGTGTTTTTAGTCGTATATACTCTAGTTTTAATATTTTTGTTGACCAAGATAGTTTTTAAAAGAATTAGTACGGGAAAAATAATTACGAGAGCAACTTGAAAATGTGTTTTTTTGTTTGTCGAGATATCTTAACTATTTTGGTGTCAAATGAAAGATCTAGGCCTAAAACCATTTTATCCATTTGAGTCATGTCAATCGGTCCACGCGTTTAGGAGATATTTATAAATTAGTATAGTGAAAATGTAAACAACCAGAATTTTTACTTTTTCTCGTCTACGAACTTTTAAGTACTGCAAAATGTGAATATTTTATGATGTTTACCCCATTATAAAAGCCAAAATTTGTAAGGTGTAGATGATAAATAGAATTTAGTTGGGTTCACTTCATACAAAAGTTCGTTACAAAATGGTACAGACTGCAAAAAATATCCAAAAATTAGATGCACTTTTTCTAACCTGAGTTCATATTTTTATACGAACTCACTCTTTGTTGGTCTGGCGGTAGCGTGTTCAACCGCAGAAAATGAAATCTTGGGTTCAAACCCGGGTCGGGCCAAAAAGTGATTTTGGGATTATATAGACGATTAATAGGTATCATAGTAACAGCGGCAAGCCGGTAACCCTACGCCAGTACACTCCGAGTCATACAGAGACAGTGTAATGCGTTGGAAGAGAGCGGCAGCGTTTAGGTGAATATCGCGGTAGGCACTGAGCGCGAATGTAAGCTGAATTGCACTTAGTTGCTTAGTAGCAAGAGTCGCTATTTCTATAAATTGTTGCGCGAAGAGCCGGTTCTGTACGTAAGTACTCTTTATTCTGTGGTTGGGTGTTCTGTATACACAGAGTAAGTTTATTTTATATTTTTTTAATTGTATACCACATATCTCAAAATGGTTTTCTACCGCAATACTGTTTAACCATTGTATATTTTCACATTCTATGTCTTGTTTTATAAGTATACATACACCACCTCGTTTTTTATATTTCCTAGAAAAGCTGCTTCCTATTTAAATAATTTGATTAACATATTTTCTTCCTCTCCAGATTTAATGAATGTTTCAGTTAGGCACATAATATCGATAAAATATTTATTGTCGTAGAGTAGGTTTAAGGCTAGCTCGATTTCATCTAACTTATTTATGACACCTGCGATATTTTGGTGTAATATCGTTATATTATAGTTCTTGGCCACGAAAAAAATGTTGCTGTACTGAATTATTTATTTTATCTTTTTTACTCGCATTCTTTAAGACCGGTAATTTATTTTCAGTCTTACTGTTAAATAACGACATGTCCGTTTGTGAGCTTTGGTGTTTTACGGTTAAATTGTTTTGTCTAGGCTTCGATCCCAATACCTTTAAGTTTTCATTGTGACAATTTTTGAAAGATAAGAAACGTTTGTTGTAGTCTATTTGATCTATAAAAAGATTAATTTTGTAACAAAGTGATGTTCTATTATAATAATCTTCCACAAAACAGCAATCTTTATTTTGTGTGCAAATTAGTTTTATCATTCTATTTAGACTTATTTTATTGGAGCAGATGTTTTTATTCACGCATAATATGATCACAGGACACTTAATAGATTGTAAAAATAAGCACAATTCTGTTGTCATTTTCAAGGTGTTATAATCATATTGTCCAACAGATATTATCAATTTATCTTCAGAATTAATGTCAAATAATTTAATGCTACTTAAGATTTCCTCCGTAGAGGCGTTTGGCTTTACAATAGACAGAAAGTTATAGGAGTTATATGGATTGTAATATCTTGATTTTATGAGTTGTGTTGCTAGTCCTCTACACTGCGTCAATTAGCTCAATTAATTTCATAAAAAAATCAAGTCACTAATAAACCTCACCTGTTTTCTTTTTAATCAGAAGAGATAATGTTTCGCTATAAGGTCGCGAATTATACATTTTCTATAGAGGAAATCAATTGTATCATATTTTGGAATCAATCGAGTTTCTTCTAAATACAGGAATACCTTTACTTACTTCCAAGATTTTATAGGCTTTAGGTGTCATTGGAAGACACTTATTAGAAGAATAAGGATGCATTTTCAATATTCAATTCATCAGCCTGATATCGTTCTTTGCTGGATATAGGCATCCCCAAAAGTTTTTATAACGTTGCCATTGGAGGGGCTTGCCGTAGTCACCACGCTTGGCACGGGGGATGGCGACCGCAGTTAGGTGGTAGCTAGTACACAGGTGGCGCTGCAGCCTGACTAAATAAAAATAAAATAAAATAAGGTTTTTATACACGTAGACGTTAAAAAAGCGCTTGTAAATAGTCAAAACATGTTTGTAGTAATACAGTTATTATTTCTAGTTACTTATTACAGATATTTAGGTACACGGAATGTTAAAACATTTATACAATTTATTTTATAATAGTAGGGATATTTAGCTAGCTTGTATTAAGTTATTAAGATAGACTACCTGCTCAATCTCTTAGTTGCCTTTTACGACACCCTCGGAATGGTATGGTGTGGCCCTGTTCTTCTTGGGCCTGAATGTCATATTACAATATTTTAGAATAAAATTATACTTACCAAAAGAAAAATAATGCAATTTTTCTCATCAATTATACACTTCTCATCAAAAATATCGAAACACATTTGATGTTTGGTTTTGTGTAGTTTTTATACTGTAAACAAATCAAAAATAGTGCTAGTTAATTGCGGATATTATAATCGTGATCATGTTATTGTTTCAAAAATTTGATTTTAAACTAATTTTGTTTTTTTTTTGTTTGAAATGTGTATAAGTCGGGTGTGTTCTTACTTCTTAGCTACGTTTGATGAAAATTGGATCAAGATGACCGCCATCACAATTTTTTTTTGCAGTAATTGAGGATAATCTATTTTGCTTTGGAGTATTGTTTGCAGAATTACATCTATGATTGTTCTGCGTTCCTCTACGATCACCATTTTATGAGGATTTATTTGGGGGTCATATTTGTTTTCCAGCAGAGTTATCATGGGTCGCTGCTGTCCCGCGGGCGCGGCGCGCTGGCGCGGCTGGCGGCGCTGGCCACGCCGCTGGCGGGGGATGATGCGGCGCCGCACGTGGGTTCGCTGGCCCCACACAAGCGGAACTTCGTCTTCGCCGCGGTCTCACCCGGGGAACACGAGCCCAAGGTATGTTACCAATGGCATACTTGCTACCCATTCTGGGGACTTTTGTCAAGCAGAGGACGTGATTCGAATGATGAATAATAAATAAATAAAATAACTAAAAAAGGTTTTTATTCACACGTAGACATTAAAAAAGCGCTTGTAAATAGTCAGAACATGTTTGTAGTAATATGTAATTAATTTATAATAATTTCTGGTACATATCGATATTTAGGTACACGGATTGTATGAACAAAAATTACAATAAAGAGTTTGTATTGTTTTTTGATGGGGGAATTGCACCTGCGATCTAGCGGACTCAAAATGGATGCAATTATCTGAAATAAATGTTTTATTATTATTAAAGCCTGACTACACCGGCTTACACAATATAAATGACGGGCCTGATGGCGTGGTTGGCAAACTCTTACTTTTCACGCCGAAGGTCGTGGATTCAATTCCCACCTAGGACAGATATTTGTGTGCATGAACATGTCTGTTTATAAGAATAAGAATAATTTATCCTAAGTCTTGGTTTAATTATCCATATAAGTACAATACAAAAGTAGCATATCAGTTATCTGGTTTCAATAGTATAAGCTCTGCTTAGTTTGGGATCAGATGGCCGTGTGTAAATAATGTCCCAGGATATTATTATATTACATACCCGTTATTAGCCTGTTAGTCTAGGGTTTACTGACTGACTGCTAAGCCAGTGCACGTGGGTTCGGCGCAGGCCAAAACCTTGTGTGATGAGCATGTCTGGGTATAATTTGGCAATCATTATTAAATATATATATTTTATCGTTTAACGCCCGCACTAGGGAAAATAATCCCTGTGTCTCGGGGTACTTTACAAACATATAATAGATGGACACAAATTACATCCTTATGTAGTATAGTAGTATTCCATATATAGACTCAGAACAACTATTTATGGGTCGCACAAATAGTTGTCCGGTGCAAGACTCGAACCCGCGACACGAAGCGGCGACGCGACCGTCTGAGCCGCTGCACCACGCGTGCAGTCATGTATGTATTTAGAAATATAAAAGTATGTTTCTTAGTTAGTTTGCCAAAGTACAGGCTCTACCTAGTTTGGGATCAGACGGCAATGTATTAGTAGTCCCAAGATATTGTACCACAAAGTAATTTGTTTCTTTTTTGTTACAGGCAACAAAAAGAAAAGCAGACGTTAACATCGGCACTCCAAAACTTATGAAGAAATTGAAAATTGAAGAGAAGAAAAACAATTCTAAGAGTTTATTAGATCGTTTAAATGTGTAATATTTGACGACAGCTATGTTTGTACAGCATATGCAAGGTGGAACATAAAACGTACAGGAAAGAGAAAGAGTCGCCGTTTACTCATGAAACTGAACAGATTTGTAGAGCCACTAAATATCTTCATAACTTCGCAATATTAATAAAATCGGTTGAAGACAAGCGCAAGCAGTTGTGGTTGAATGAATATTAATTCAAACGACGGGCCTGTTGGCGTTGTTAGCAAATGCTCGCTTTTCACGCCGGAGGTCGTGGGTTCGATTCCCACCCAGGACAGATATTTGTGTGCATGAACATGTCTGTTTTTTTTTTTTTTAAGACAACGCCCGCACTAGGTAATCTTATCCGTGTCGTGGTATACTTTACAAACATATTAATCGACGGACACAAATTACATCTAGACTCAGAACAACTATTTATGGGTCGCGCAAATAGTTGTCCGGCGCAGGACTCGACCCCGCGAAACGAAGCGGCGAGGCAACTGTCTTAGCCGCAGCGCCACACGTGCAGTGACAATTCCCCACAACTGCTTGCGGTTGAAAAAAACCGGTGGCTCGACACTGATGTTGCTGCCATAGATTAAAGAAAACCAGTTAGTGAAACAAAAAATATATATTTTTTATGGCTTTATACGAAATATGTCAGCTGATCGTCATTTTAGAGCGTTAAGTTAATCTTCTCTGTATATTTTGCAACTTATAGTCTTACATGTTCAGTTTCAAATATAAATAAAGTTTCTTAAGTTTCGTCCACTATTACTGTTACTCCTTTTATACACAATGCTTAACATAAATAGTGAATTAAGGAACCCTATCTCCCCATGAAACTGAACAAAATAAAGAATAGCAGTTTAGGTAATAAAAAATATTTAGTTTTAGGCTGCTATGCTCGTATAATATCCACCTTCCGATCATTAGCGTAGCATTTTGAGCGTAGCCGTGCATTAGAAGGCACGTTAAGCTGAGAGTTTTTTTTTGGTGTATTATGCAAGTCACTGTTCTACATATTGAGCAGTTGCGTGGGCAAACTAAGGTTCTTAAGTTTCTTTGACAATTTATATATAAAAATAAGGTATTTCTGTATTATCCATAATAAAAAATATCCTTAAATATAAACAAGAAATAAAATAATGATAAATTAAAATAAGGTATAAGTGTATTATTTATTTGAAGATTGAGACTGAGTTTAATTAAGGTGTTTGTATTGTTCATATCATTTTTAATAGAGACCTTAATTCTAACTATAATGTCCCAATATAAATTAATCTAGACAGGCAGCGTCTACATTACAAAGTCAGTACGGGCGGTACGTTCCAGTTATGGTTAAGAATGTTCTACAGATATGGAGATAGGGAATAAAATAGTTTTGTATTTTATTCCCAACCTCTACAGTATATTTTTTTACCTTATATATTTCATCAAATTGTTATAGCCTTATCATTTATTATTTTCTTTCGTGACTAATATTATCAAAATACAAAATCAATCTGTAGTGTATTATTAAAACTAAAACACTACATATTGATTTTGTATTTTGATTGTTATGGATTTCCGCAAAATAACGCCTGATTCCATTACTTGACTAATACTATTTTTACTGTTTAACCTTTCATCTTAATCTTTCCGTTTCTATGTGTCTCATTTAAAACCATTGGATAAGCTGAGTGTAACCAAAACACATGATTTTTTTTTACTATTGTTAGCAATATTAATTTAAAACATAAATAATTAAAAAGTTTTGAAATAAATTTGCACGACGTTTGATGATTTCAGTTTTATTTTAAAGTTATGAGTTATGATACAATTTGCTAACAAGAAGGTTGTTTATAGCAAATTGTAGTACAATTTTAGAAGCTTTTGCTCAATCTTTCTATTGCTTACATTTATAAGAAATTTTGCTAATTTTGTTAGAAATAACAAAATGCGTTTTGCAGTCTATTAAATGGCATTAACTAACTATGCTTAAGTTTATACTCAAGGAGCTGATAACTAGGACAGCAGCTCCTCAAGTAAGCATCAGTCCCTTAAAATCTATTAATCTATTCCTATATATCGTTCTTTCTATCATACAACGTTGAGCGTACGTCTAACTGTACTTGACTCTAACAGACATGTCAGAGTTGATCCTATGGATGCGGCCGTGCAGCTGAGCTGAAGCCACGATTTACAGTATGTCTATATTTCTTTTTAATTAAATACTCAGGGTTAAGAATTAGTCTATTGTAAATTAAGCATGGTGTCTTTCATGTCACAATACGGACGTATGAGTTACCAGTTATTAGTCTTATATGGACTCACGTAACTTGGTGTTTTATAGTAAGTGACCTTATCTGGAAACCGTACTTGCTTCACACATGAGGATCTGACTAATTAGATTGAAGAAAGTTCTCAGGTGTAAAGTAAGACTTTAGTTAAGTTGAACTTGTACCTTTTGAACGCCATTGTCTTCTATACAAGCAATTTATACAGACATTATCATTTACAATTTATTTGTTATATATAACAATAATGACTGTTTGAATGTCTCCTATCGATGACTGTGGCGCTAAAAACTTCAGCGCAAATTATGTCTCAATTTTCGCTGAAGTTTTTTTATTTTATATTTAGAATTAAAATATTCAGTAACTCTCTGATGACTTTTAATACTTTGAGATGTTTATGTAAATAGAACTATTTTGACACATGCAGGACATTCTGTATTATGTTATAAGAGATGTGTATACATATTTATAAGTAATTAAACGTGATGTATATAACATTTTCCAGCTTTTTATTTATTGGGTGAATATTCCTTTGCAAAAGAAATTAGTCAATATTTCATGAGTTATTGTTGTGAAATTTAAAATGGTTGCATGAATGAAAATCCGTTCACTAGCTATCAAATTAATATAAGACCATTGGCACACTGTCCCGCATGATGCAGCGTAGTGCGTGAGTGCGTGTTCTAACGTTGCTTGATCTCCGTTCGTATAGAAAGCACGCACAGTCGAACACACTGAAACTGCATCCACGCGCGTTCATGCAGATGCGTGTTCATCGTGTTGGACTGTGCGTTTTTTCTATACAAACGGAGATACAAGCAACGTTAGAACACGCACTCGCGCGCTACGCTGCATCATGCGGGGTCATTGTGATATAATTGGAGCTGCCTCTTACTGATCAAGAGAGCAGAAACTTCATTACTTCGTTATTACTATTCAGATAGGCTCTGATGTTTAGTCTCTAGTTCGGGGATTGCCGACATTTTTCACTATGGGTAAGAAAACTTTGATAATTCCACAACCAGAATTACAAAAATAACAAGCTGTTTTGAAATCTTTGAATTCCAATTATTTTACTATTAATAATACTGTTTTAAAACAGTAATTACTAATGGTAAAATAATTGGTATACAAAAAATATAAAGAGCCGATTTTAAAATATGTTTTTTTTTATAAAGTATGTCAAGAACATAACTCCTACCATGACAGCATGTGAACTATGGAGGGCATACATGTGGAAGTGCCTTTGATTAGTTTAACGTCGTCGTATAGAGGTAGGAAAAGATGATGTTACTTTTGGCACTAAACTACATTAAAAGTTATTCGTCCGCTAGCTTGCTTTAAAGACAGTCTCGTGCACCAATCGTGTATTTCGAGATATTAGACAGGGCCAGATCAATTATTAAGAGGTTCTCAACAAGGAACCCTTGCAGTATCGGCAAATGTCTAACTGGCCATCCGCAAGTCTGCGGTACAACTCAGAAACTCTTGGTAGGTACTAAACTAAGGTTAATTGTAATAATAATAATAAATATTTCGGGACAAGTAACACACTACCATCTGATTCTAAAGTAGGTGGAACTTGTACTATGGCAACCAGACAACTGATTGACATATACAACGTGAATAGTGGTCGTAACAGGAGCGCTAACTACCCATAATAGAGAACTGAACTAATTAGAAATAAACAAATTTTCTAGTGCGCCATATAAATTGCTTCATCGTATCGTTAGTCTGGAATGGGGGGTTTATATTTTTGTATGTTGGTGTTGGCACATTATTACGTTTCATAGGCAAATTAATATCCATTCGTCCATTATGTATGTACAAGGCTTCAAACATTGTCTAAATGCTCGACGAGAAGGTTACAAGGTGTAGGTACCTATATTTCTAATACGCGATAAAGCCCGGAATATCGGGGTGTCGCTGTCAATAGTACAAAGAGTTCACCAACGTTACGAGAAAACTACTACTGGTTCTAAGCTAGGCAAAACAACACGAGAAACAGGAACTGAACTTACAAAAAAGCCTCGGAAGTAACCCAAGCGCATGGACAGCAAGACGACGACTTGTTGAAGCAAACTTGAAACCACTTACGGTCATCGTAGCCTAGTTGGTAGTGGTCCTGCCTACGAAGCTGGTGGTCCTGGGTTCAAATCCCGGTAAGTGCAAATATTTGTGTGATGAGCACGAATATTTGTTTCTGAGTCATGGATGTTTTCTATGTATATAAGTATTTATCTATGTATATAAGAAGATATGTATATCGTCGCCTGGTACCCATAGTACAAGCTTTGCTTAGTTTGGGGCTAGGATGATCTGTGTGACGTTGTCCCTAGATATAGATATTATACTAGATATAGATATCTAGATATAGATACTTAGACCTGGAAATGACCCTAAACTGGAGTCTGGGTATCGTTTATCAAAACTAAGATATGCCCACCCATATAACCTCTTAAATTAGACTATTGAAGATTGGGCACAAGTTATGATCACCGACGAATCAAGATTTATGTTCTACAAGCACGATGGAAGACACAAGAGTGTATACAAGGAGAAAGATTCAAGCAGGTTGGTGGCTGTACTTCTGTGGCTGGAATTTCATCAGAGAGTCGCACAGAAGCTGGTGTTCATAGAAAATGGCTCTTTATCTAGCGTAAGATACATTAAGTTATAATGCACTCCTATTATATCTCAATGGTAAGATACGTGGTCATTTCTAATCCTTAATGAACACGTTGGGCCATTTGTGGTCCATTTGGGTGAGGATGTTATTTTTATGCAAGATAATTTTGGATAGCTATGCCATGGTGACCCTCGAACTCTCCGTTGCCGTCGTACCATTATTGTGATATTATGGAAGGGGAGTTTCACCGAGCTGTACGGTGACTTTGCTTCCCAAGGTACGTGTCCCTACCATCTGGGACATAGCGCAAAAGGGGGGCACCGGAGCAGCATACCCCGTTCCCGAGGCGTCCCCCATCAGGCGCCAGAAGAACTCCATGGTAGGTGAAGTTCAGTCGGTGCGAGTCCGACATACCCGCCCGCAGACAGATTTTACGGTTGGCATGCACATACATTCCTCATGCCTAATCAAAAAAAGGTATTAAGTTGATGTGGAGCAATAAAACTTTTTAAATGATTCATATGATAATAAAATGTGCAAGAAGCAATTTATTTCACCCTAATAACATTAATATATAAAATAAACAACAACAGTATAATATGTATAATGATATAATACAGTAAATGGCAGATTGATAGTTTAATAGGTGTTCAATAAAAACAAAGAATATGAAGAACTTATAATAATAAACAGATTATAACAACTAAATACCAATTATTTTATAATATTTAATTATTAGAATTATAGCTTGTTTGTTAGGGGGGCTTAGGCCGGGACTCTACCAAAGACAACGAAGTCCCGGCCTAAGACAACGAAAATTTTATAAAAAATAATAAGTTTGACTATAAAATAATATTAATAAATCATTTTACCAATATTCGTTTCTGCCCATGTATTGGTTGCCAAGAGCGCTAAACAGTTCCTCTCTTTGGAGCCTTGACCATCGGTAGCATGGACCCTGCTCCCGTTGCCGATTGGATCTCTATTTTTTATATTTTTTTTGTAACTATATATTTGTAAATGTATGAAATAAGAAAGACACGGAATAAAATAAATAATAATAATAAAATAGTTTATTACTCTTTTCCAAGTTTGTACAATGTACTTCTAGTTAGGAACAATAATTACTCATATAAATAAAATCTTTTGAGAGAGCTGGAGTTCGTACTAGGCTCGAGACCTGTATGACAAATCTCCAGGCTCCCCCTTCTTGTCGATCTAGTTTTTTGTATCCTATACAAATAGTAATATAAAAGTAAACTAAGTCACAAATAAAAACGTCGAGATATAAGTATGCCTGCCTGAATAAATGTATGTTTAGTAGTCAATAAGTGAAGTTTAGGAAGTTGGTTCTTGGAGAGGAGGTGTCCCCCACACCTCCTCTCCAAGAAACAACTTTGTAAACTGGTCAATGGTCAATGGGAGATTGTGCCAGTTGCAGAAGATATGAGGTATCTGATATAGTCATTCTCTCCTTGTAGTAAATGGAATCTATTGCATCACGATTCATAATTGGAATCCTTGGTTCTACACATATACTAAAGATGCTTTCAGTATATGTGTAGACCTGAGAATCATCGTATCAGTCAGAAATCGAAGTTTCTCTGGACAGATTCAAGTCTAGAAATGCTATATTAATAAACTCCGAAGCAAGCTCCAGCAATATTCGAGTTAGCTAGGAACGATGGAAGAGTATAAATCTTTGTTATTTTGGCACCATTGCGTTGGGAGCAGGACCTTTTTATAAACCACATGGCTCTATAGGCTTTCTTTGCTATATGATCTATGCGCTTTTCGTAGGTATATTTAAAGTCACTTAAATCTCGATTTAAGGTGTGTTCTTTTAAGGACTTACTATGAATAATCACTTTAGTTTTTCGATTAAACGTGATTGAGTGACATTTAGATACATTGAGGTCTATGTTTTACTGACAGTAAATTTTTAAGCCTCCCGTGGTGTTGACGAAGCAAGCAAGTCTTCAATATTATTTATTTTTTTGAATATTTTCATGTTATCAGCGTAAAGTAAAGATAAAGAATATTGAAAGCTGGTGTCAGTTAAATAAAAATTAATGAATAAAACCATTACTATATGTTAATTAATAATGGACCGAGTAGAGAACCTTGAGGAACTCCTGAAGGACAATATTCCATTGAGGCTCAACGCCATTCATTGCTACATATTATATGGATTTGCTACATATCACTTTGGAAATTTCTCTAGCGCAAACTATTCAGTTAAGAAAAAAATATATTAGAAGCCTCAATGTTATTCTTGAAGACCTATCCATAATACCCAACATGTATGGGTTTGATGAAAAAAAATATGGTTCTTTTTTTGTGTGAAAATCTTAATACGGTTCACAGAATACATCTACTTACCAACAGTAATAGTTCTTAAAGTATTGGAAAAAAGTGGGTGTAACATACGGATGGACAGACAGACAGACATGACGGATCCATAAGGGTTCATTTTATTGCCATTTGGCTACGGAAATTTAAAAGACTACTTATCATAAAATTGTAAAAACTTTATAAAATGTAATTATTATATTACACATTAACTACAATTGGTCATACTTAAAAATAAATGCTGCCGTATGATGTTTTCCTAAAGTTACAGAATATTATTAACTACCTATACTATACCTGCGAGGGAAACTAAAGCTAGAAACTAGAGCTTTTTAATATCGCTAACAAACAAGGGATTAACAGCTTGTCGAAGTCAATCCGCAGGACTAAACTACGTAATCTTAACATAAACTTAAAATCAGACATGAAGACCAAATACTTTGCTATGTTGATCACCAAACGGCCTTGACCAAAAAAGTTTGACGAACACTGGTCCAAGGTCTACGTCCGATAACGTAAAATGAGTTTAAATGAGAGATAACGTTTGGATACAATTGTAATATAGTCCATATAAGCAAATGAGGTCAAAATTTTACGCATATTTTTTAAAGCAAGGTTAAGTCAATCCTTAAAATATGATTCATCGAATTCTTTAAAAGTCATTTCAAGACGATCAGATGTTTCTAGTGTGGTATTATTTTACCGTGTTTTAGTAAATGTTGGATGCATTGACTTCAGACTATATCCTTCCGTCTAGCATCTTGCTCACTCTTTTGTTAAGTGATTCTGTCCTTTTTACTCTACAACCAATCAGCAGCCGTAGATCTCGTCTTTCTCTGTCAGCTGCTCGTTTTCTCCGCTCTCGGTGTGGCGTTCCCGTTCGCTCAATCAATGCTTTTTTTCTGTGGCGGTGTGGGGTAGTTGTGTAGCGTGGAACAATTTCTAGTCAAATAAATCAGAATAATTATAAAAGTGCTTTAGATAACGTTTCATTATCGTTTTGAAATGGCGAACGATAATAACGATATCAGCGACATGGTGAAGAAATGCAAAATCCTTCTGTTGGATATTGAAGGAACAACAACATCGATCAGCTTTGTTAAGGTAGGTCTAACGATTGACCGGCCGGTGTTTTGTCTCAACATGTGTTTACTTGTATTTCTATTTATTCGCTTTATTTCACGAGCAGTTTTCTTTCGCCGGTCAAGAAATTAATTTATTTCGACATGCACAATGTTCGCGTTTTCAGATTCGCAACATGGAGGACGAAATCAAAATGGTACCCCTTTTCATGTTCCTTTCATTGTCTGATTTATCCACGTGTTATAAATTTATAGCTGCATAGATTAATCCAACGCATTTAATGTAATAGAGCGAATTAACTAATTATCTGCATTTGTTATTTGGAAGTTATACCTTAATTTTGAGTCTTTTTAATTTTAGTGACTTTTCACTTCACGATATTGATTTGTGAACAGGGAATAGTCCGGTAATATAATTTATAGTTAAAATTATAGCTTTAATGCTGTTATACTCGTGGACTAAATTAAAGGCATTTTACGTGTACGTTGAAGTTGCGTGCTAACACACCTACCGGCATGAACAGCTGTTCCGAGCAGCTGGCTGGTAAAAAAATGTGGAACAATTAACTGTCGTCTTTTAATAGTGCCTTGGCCATATAGGCGTGCCTTGTCGCACTTCAGCCAGTTATATCAAATAATGACAGGGAAAAAAAATGAGTAGCCGTACAATTGTGTTGTCTCGTAAAATCGTAGCCTTGCCGCGAAGCGTTGACTCTTAGTTTTTATGGAGATTTACATACCTGTGAATGATGTCTGGGAATGTTTTAATTCAAGTACCTACTGTTATTGGTTTTTATACCTGTGGTTGGACGAAATTTAACCCACTATTTAGGTTATCCTATTATTGAGCTTTTAATAAGAAATACGAGCAATGGTTTCGAGCATTAAATATGCGTAAGAGTAAGAAATAAAATTAATAAGATAGGTACCACACATATACCTGCAAATACCAACAGTAAACTTTCAAAGAGACAGTTTGTATATAAGGTCATTGAACGCGCATTTAACGCGTCGATAAATACCTACCTATGTATAGCGTACGCGCAGTGACTCACAGCTGATGATTATTGTAACTAAAGTCTCAGAGTAAATATGAATAAAAACTAGATGATTATCTGCATCATCTGATGTGTTTGGAAACATTTATAGATAGGTAATTTAGGGTGCTTTTAATAATTGCTTGCTCTACTTTTATTCAAAATACTATGGCAGGCAATTTTATAAAAATCTAAATACATACATTCATCGTAAAAAGGTTAGGTTTCAATTTCAGAGTAATGCTCCTACTTGAATTCAGGGTATCCCATAAAAGAGCTTCATTTCAATTTTCCTGAACTTTTTAGGGCATAGATATTTTCCTACCATGTCAATGAAAATGTTTAAAGAAACATACAAGTTTAACCCTTACTAATCTCAACAAGTATGTGAAAAAAAAAATATATATATATAATTCAGAAGGATATATTTAAATTCTAAAACTGGTGTCTCATAATGGCACAGTTTAAATCCATTATAGAAACCTGTATATAATTCAATATGAGATAATTCTCACCTATTTTGTTGAGAATACCTGTAATCCACATACTTCATTTTATATGTCTTTGCCATCCAAAATATTTATTTCAAATCTGAAGATATAGGTTCTTACTTATCATATAAGAGAATCGATCCACATTCAATTTATTATTAAGGAAGTTTCTATAAACATCCCATACCCTGTGATTGTGTGCTCACTCTGTGTGAACAGATTTTTTATCAAGTAATTTGAAGATGTGGTTAATAATAATATCTTAGGACATTATTCACACACAGTCATTTGATCCCAAACTAACCAGAACTTTTACTATGGAAACTAGATAACTGATATACTACATGTACTATTTTTCTTTTGTAAATACTTATATAGATAATTACACCCAGACTCAGGACAAACAGCCATGTTTATGCACACAAATATATGCCCTGCTTATGAAAAAGAATTACAAAATACTTCTTCTAATTGAGTTATATAAATTTAAGTGTGGGTAGGAAGCAAACCCACAAACCTCGGGGAATCTCACCCACACACCTTCAAAATTAAAAATGTGTTGGCACAACTAGACAAAACTGAGAAATGGTAACTCTCATGTCAATTTATTTGTATATTATGGTAAGGTAATAACATATGCATCTAAAATGTGTTTAACTTGACAAGACCATTAAACCATTATAATTTTAGGTGGTAATAACATCCTTTTAATTTATGCTATTTTAAAGCCACACATTAGAAAAATTATACATCTCAACTGTCCTAGAATGTATAGTTTGTACTGGCAAGATTCCTTCCCAGCACTACCACATTCTAACAATTTACCTGTAATTAAATAAGAGTAGGCATAGTCCCATTTCCTCAACTTATTTACCAGCTCAAATTTTAGCGTAGTGATGCCAGCATCAGGAACAATCTGGGAATAAATAATTGAGATGAATAAAATTTCTACTTTCTGTAACCATTGGATTTGGAGGTTGTAGCAGGCTAGAGAGATCAAACCCTTGTGGGTCATGCCAAGTTCAAAATCTTTGTGGATGGACTATGAATACACAATTTTACAATATTTGTACTCTATTGATATGTATGGGCGATATATATGTAATACAACAGTCAAGAATTGAGAAACACCTAAGCCAAAACCATTAACCATCTGTTAAATGCTTGTAACATACCACCATAATATTTTTTAACTTCTAAATTATCAAGCATATAAAGACTGCTTTCATCTTTATGTTAGCTCAAAGGGTGCTGTTGTTTGTGTCTGGGATAATATAATGATAGTAAAAAAGAAGAGATTGCTTTTTCTCATTATTATTTTTGCCCCTTAGCATAGGGTGGGGTCATCTTCAATGTCCTAAGTATATATGTAATTATATAATACATTATATATCATCAAAATATTGTGGGACATGTGAGGAATTCAATCTTAGAGCAGAGAGCACACATTAGTTTAAGAATTACATAAAAAAGCTATGGTTGTATCCATTCCTCAATGGCATCTTATTGTCTGTATGGCTGTCAATTGAATTAGAATAGTAATACTCTTTATTTTACACTAAAGGTGTGACTTATAACATCACAGGTTGAACAAAGGGGAAAATGCAATGGTTATTGCATAAAGTAATCTCTTCCAGAGAACCTTATAAGTAAAGGCAATTACTGAATTAATGACATTGCAGATGTGAAATTTGACAAAATCTACAATTATAAGATGATGAGCAAAATGAGTCTAATATATATTGCTTGACGCGCCTGTTGGCGTGGTTGGCAAATACTCGCTTTTCACGCTGGAGGTCGTGGGTTCGATTCCCACCCAGGACAGATATTTGTTTGCATGAACATGTTTGTTTGTCCTGAGTCTGGGTGTAATTATCTATATAAGTATGTATTTACAAAAGAAAAGTAGTATATCAGTTATCTGGTTTCCATAGTACAAGCTCTGCTTCAGATGGCCGTGTTAAATAATGTCCCAGGATATTATTTTTTTTGCTTTCTTGTTGAGGTGTATGGGGAACCTCCTTGTTTTAAATTTATTGAGTAGGTTACAAAGTACTTTCCCATGGCTTAAAATAAATTAATTGGAACAATTTTAGACCTTTTTTGCTAAGGGTTGTCATCTACAAAACCAAAACGAATGATGTATATTATGTGCTGCTAATGTTCTATTAGTTAAGTCTACAAGTTATATATAGAGGTAGTTAATTTAGTTAAGTACAGATTAAGCCCCTTCCTTCTATCTTTTAAAAATGATGAGATAAGAGTTAAGCAAAGCAATTAGTCTCAATATTTTTTATAAAAGGATGAAGTTTCTGTGGGATGCCTTTACTTTGTTGATTTTTATTCTTCATTCCAGATATAAAATAAGGTGTGTGTTAAAGAGAGTGGGTGTGTCTTTGTGCCTGCAAATCTGTCTGCGGAATTGTTATTCTCAATCATAATATGTACTATTTTCAATTCATTTCGATGTACTTAATTTTGATGGTTATGAGGTTATTTGTACAGATATTCAATATTTTCCATAGTACAAGCTCTGCCTAGTTTGGGATTAGATCCTGTGTGAATAATTTAACCCAGGATATTATTGTATAGAGTTTTAATTTAAACGTAGTTGGGATCGAGATGCTTATTAACATAATAAGTAAACCTAGTTTGACTGCCTCGTTGGTCTAGCGGTAGCGTGTTCAACCGCAGAAAATGAGGTCCTGGGTTCAAATCCCGGGTAGGGCCAATAAGTGATTTTGGGATTTTTCCGTAAATAGTAATTTCTAAGTATCAGTCCGAAGTCTGGGAGTGGGCGGTATTATACCCCCGTGCCTCGGAGAGCACGTAAAACCGTCGGTCCTGTACCTGACCTCTTTCCGGTCGTGTCGCTAGTCGTCCCATCGGATCATGAAAGTGCCCTTGTGTTTGCGCACACACTTGCAAAATATAATAAATAATATAAGTAAAGTAAAAGTAAAATACTCTTTATTGTACACCATAACTTAAAATTAAAATGAGCATACATAATTTAAGTACAAAGGGCGGTCTTATCGCTACTGCGATTTCTTCCAGACAACCAATTATGGAGTGGATAGACTAAGGAAAGGGAAAACAGGGTAGGTAGGTGTAGCAATAGGTCAATTTAATGTAAACTTAAAGTAATACAAAATAATAATAAAAAGTAAAAAAAAGAAATAAATAAAATAATTTAAAAAGTCTAATAAAGCAGGAATGCGCGAAAAAAACCAAAGGCGACAGCGGTAAATAAATATGCTTGGGTAATCTAGGCAGATAAATACATTTTTTTAACATTATTTTTAAAAATATTTAATGATTGCGCTTGTCTTATTGTTAAGGGCAGTGCGTTGTCCTGCGCAATTGGCTAATCTCCATTGAGAATGGCCGCCGTGGCCGAAATTCGGCCGGGAAGACATCATCAAACCTAGTTAAGCTTACATTTTCCCTTCAGCGTTGTGTTGATAGCTATGAATAAATTGCCGCAAACAAAACTCAATTTCACAATCCTGAACTTGGGAGAAATGGTACATTGGGTTCTATCTTGTAGGCAAGATTAATGTATACCTTGACGGTCACCGTAGCATAGTTGGTAGTGCTCCTGCCTACGAAGCTGGTGGTCCTGGGTTCGAATCCCGGTAAGTGCAAATATTTGTGTTATGAGCACGAATATTTGTTTCTGAGTCATGGATGTTTTCTGTATATATAAGTATGTATCTATCTATATAAGTATGTATATCGTCGCCTGGTACCCATAGTACAAGCTTTGCTTAGTTTGGGGCTAGGATGATCTGTGGCATTGTCCCTAGATATTATTGTCCCTAGATATTATACCTATACAGACCATAGGTAGTTTCCGGTGGCCTTAGGTAGTAACTAGTGTCCACCAAATTGGTCCATGACGCTTAGCTTGCATTTGTATCAATGTAATGCCCTCCCCAAAACTTTATTGGACAAGCGGCATCTTCCTAGGTATATATATATATATATATATATATATATATATATTCGTAGGTAGAACAACAGTGAATTTATTTAGGTGTATAAAACTGTTTTATACTTTCATAAGCACTCTATCACATTGATCTTATACCTCTAATGATAGATGTAAGAGGAAAAAAAATAAAAAAAATCCTAAAAACAGGTATTCTCATACATCTCCATGTTGGTTATACACCAAGGTACTAACAAAATTATGGATCAAAGTTGTCCCTATGTAATAAAATAATAATATATTTATTAGCTGAACTAATCAATTCATATATTTCCTGCCACCTATATAAACTGTGTGTATCAGGTTAAAATATTGTGATTTCTATAAATTAATACACTGTGCCTTACCTTTGCGTGTGCTAAGTTTTGGACTTTGTTTTTATTTTTAATATTCTATTCTTTGTCATGATGACTGCACGTGTGGCGCAGTGGCTAAGACAGACACGTCGCCGCTTCGTGTCGCGGATTCGCGTCCCGCGCCAGACAAATATTTTTGTAACCCACAAATAATTGTTCTGAGTCTGGATGTAATTTGTGTCCGTCTATCATATGTTTGTAAAGTACCCCGCGACACAGGGAAGAGATTCTCTAGTGCGGGCGTTGTCTTGTTGTCATAAAAAAAAGTTACGTAAGAAACCGCAGGTGGAAGCTAGTATATTAATCCTTATGACATCAACTATCTGTGAGTGAAACTCGTCAAAATCAGTCCAGCCGTTATGGAGATTAGCCCGAACAAAGGGACATGTTTTTTTATGTGGCGTATTCAAAACGAATGTAATCAATAAAATACTTTTAATGTTATGGTACCTTGATAAGTTAGATGATTAGTTACTCCTTGCTTATAAAAATATTAAAAAGTTTTTAAGTTTTTTTAAGTAAGGGTGCTCTACTTTTAGAGACTCTTTGTCTTTGATATCAAAATGTCTTTCTACAGCTGTTGAGTCTCAAGAAATCGATATCACAATATTTTTGTCAGTAAAAGTCTTAATTAAAATATATTGTGTAAAACCGCGAGAAGTTTTGTCTTTGTCATAAATTGTGACTATACATTCGAGCGAATGAAACAGCCCATCTCTCCATTCAGTGTGATATCTCTATAAATAAATTAATAATATCCTAAATCCTAAGCTAAGCGGAGCTTGTACTATGGAAACCAGATTACCTATATATTACATAATATACTACTTTTCTTTTGTAAATACATACTTGTATAGAATAAAGAAGAGGGATATTTCTGCAACATTATATTCTATTACAATTATATTGCCTATTTGGTTTATAAAATCAGTTTTCATCACACTGTACAATTTGTCATATAAAAATCAAGTCTTAGCGTTCCTTGGCAGGAATAATTAGAGCATGTTGCTTTAACAATGTCTGTAGATCTCTAGGTAGGTGTCTTGTCCCTACCTGGGGCTGTGTCGTTCGGCTAGCTAGGTGCTCGCTATCCGGTTTGGACAGCAAGTCGCGCAGTTCGTTCACCCACGGGCTTGCCGCATCGTAGACGATGCAGTTTCACCAGAGCTTCATGTTATGCTAAATTTTAAGATGGCTGTTAATGTAAAGGTGTACTTGAGTTTCTTTTAAGACATTTATGGAATGTTTTAAAAATATCTACGATTGATCGTAGTTCTATGAATCATATTTCGTATAGAATTCTTAGAAGTTCGTTCGGGTGCTGGAGTTATATTTGGGGACGATCGATTACTCGGTTATTTTATAGGGCCTCTGAAATTCTGGCCTTTCATTTTTTTGTGTTTATAAAGTTTATGTGAAAACTAAACTAAAACAATACTAACCTATTTACATAATCCCTATTGTGAATAACACCAAAATACTGACCAAATTATGGACTTGTCTTTTTGTCTTACTGTTTATTAAGTCTTATTGTTTATATTAAGCGATTATTAATTGACATTATGAGTTTCCCGATAACATGTAAGGTTCTATGAATTTTATAGGCGATTATAACTATTATCACTGTGTTAACATCGTTGAAATTTTATTTACAACTGATTTTAATTTATATAAAACTATTGCAGCGCATTCCCTACATTTATCTATTATATACTTTTGATTTTTATGTCAAATTGTCGCTATCAAAATAAAACTGTGGCAATATTGCTGAGATTGTAGCTTTTTCGGCGTTCACGGACTATTACATAATATCAAGACAAGCTTTATAAATTATTGTCTCCTAATTAACTAATCTATTCTGTATACAATTTTATCCCAGCAATTTATGAATATAAAAAATATTCATAAATTACTCGGATATTATTGTACACAGAAGAGATTACAAGAAATAAATAAATTATATTTACTATTTCTATTTTTTTTCTTATCGAATATTAAAATAATAACTATCAATATTGCTGTATTACTTTATTTTATTAACGCACAAATCGCGTGACTTCCTTTATGAAATCGGCTCCCTATATACACGTGGGTACATATACCGCAGGTTTCCCTCGTTGGATTAGTAGTAGCGGGACTCGGGTTTAAATCCTGGCTCACTTCCGTACCTCGGAGAACACACTGCACTGTAACAGCTGTTGGTCCTACACCCTTCATGTCTGCGATTGTGTTGGCTAGCCCGTCCCCTCGGAATATTCATGAGAGTTACGGAATCTTAAGTAGGTACATCAAAGTTTGCGCACGCACTTATGCACTATAATATGTACCGCGCAGAAGGCCTTGTCTCCAAAAGGATACGTAATTGGGCTAGGAGATCTTGGACATGTTTTTTTTTTACTGAAGAGTTTAATGCGCTTGACCCAAATTCTTGCCCGATGGTAAGAACAAGTGTATGGTCTCAGATGAAGCCAACAAATAAAAGTACATAAATACAATAGGTTGTCAAAACTCCTTGGTGCCAACACCTGGTGTAATTTGTATTTATGTCACCCCTATTTTATGTAGGAATGCTTTTTGTATATGAACCAAGTCTGCAAACAAGTTACCGTAGCCTATTGACGTTTAGGATTCCGGAAATCCAACGATGCTGACCTTCTGAGATATTATCCTGATGAGCTGAGAATTTTGTATTGTGGATGATGGAATGTACCTTTCCATTCGGGTTGACGACCCCGAATTTCTTTTGCTCGACACTTGCACTAAGTTACATACCTAGTTATATACCTTGTGAGTACGTTAGCTAGCCACGCTGACCAGTAAAACCTACCATCTTGGGTATATTACAACTCGCGTATTCTATTGTTTTCTGTCAGTGAAAGTAGTAGTGACGTAAATTTTCATGACTTCATGTAAACACAACTCGATAGTCAGTCTAACCTTACTAAGATGACATTTACTTTGTCACCTAACTCTCCTAATCTTGAAGAGATAATGAACTTTGCAATATGCAACAGGTGTAACATAAATAATGGAGGAGATTAAAGTAAGCAAATCTGCCCATGACAATGAACAAATTAAAAAAAAAATGAACTACTAGATACTAAACATTTGTTGAAAGACGACACAAAAATTTTGTAGCGCCATTCAAATTGCGTCAGCTGATCAACATTTTTATATGGGAAGTAAATCTTTTACGTTAACAGGTAAACGGGAAACTAAGCTCCTTAAGTCCAATATTGTTACACTTTGTAAAATACGAGCGCTACCACTCGAGTAGTAGTTTCATTGGACTCTTAAGGTGCTGGTAAGCAGAGTTAAATCGGTTTGCAAATAGCCTCACGAAATTAATAGACGTTCCCCTACATGTCATTTAAATATTAAAAGCGATCCGGATTTGGCTGTATATAAAACGTCACTTTGAGAATTAAAATTAATATGTTACGACTGTTTACGTACATTTCAAACTACTACGACAATTTACACAATTGTTTTTTATTGACGTAGACTTTAAAAAAAGCGCTTGCAAATAGTCAGAACATGTTTGTAATATAATTCATTATCATCATATAAGCCGAAAGCCGTCCACTGCTGGACAAAGTACTCCCCCAAGGATCTCCACAATAGCCGGTCCTGCGTTGTATAATTAAGTAAGCATAATTATTTCTAGACATATAGATACTAAAGTACACGGGGTGTATGAAAAAAATAGATATAACATTTAATTTATGATTTAGCTAGTTTATCTATCTATACAAATAAATAAAATTGGAGTGTCTGTTTGTAATATTGAAATAGCCGGTTTTTACTACATTAATATGAATATATATACGGTACATACACCAAAATAACATTTATTACAATTTTTGTCTGTCTGTCTGTCTATTTGTTCCGGCTAATCTCTGAAATGGCTGAACCGATTTTGACGGGACTTTTATTGGCAGGTAGCTGATGTAATAAGGAGTAACTTAGGCTACTTTTATTTTAGAAAAAGTCTTTTATTTGATTAAAAAACTAAATAAACTAATTAACACGCGGACGAAGTCGCGGGCACAGCTAGTATTACTTTAATTATCGAAGTTTTAGATGTTCATAAATATAAATGTTCCACTTTGTATTTTGTGGAGGAAATTAACCCATGAAACGTAACAAATTAAAGAAAACAATTTTGTGAACAAGCCATAAAAATGTTGGTGACCCTTTTAACATTGGTCAGGTAAATTACCTTATTGTGTTGGAAGTTAATAATTTTCTGAAGTATTTAGAAATATAATGAATGAATTTATTTGCCATAAGCTTCTGGCTGAGAGAGCTAAAGACCACCAATTGTGGAGATATTTGGGGGAGGCTTTGTCTAACTTATGACTTTCGGCTGATATGATTAGGATGATCACGATAAAATATTAGTACAGTTCAGATATTATCACAGTTTAAAAATTATTTCCTTAGGCTATTGGCACACTGCCCCGCATGGATGCAGCGTAGTGCGTGAGTGCGTGTTCTAACGTTGCTTGTAAGTATCTCCGTTTGTATAGAAAAGACGCACAGTCCAACACACTGAACATGCATCTGCATGAATGCGCGTGGATGCATCTTCAGTGTGTTCGACTGTGCGTGTTTTCTATACGAACGGAGATCAAGCAACGTTAGAACACGCACTCACGCACTACGCTGTATCTTGCGGGCAGTGTGCCAATTGCCTTAAAAGTGAGTCATAAAAGTAACATGTAAGTATTACATATATATAGTTTTTCAGTAATATTCTTGCCACAATATTATTAAGAAACTTAAGATAACTGAGGTTAATATTGACTACATGCTATGAAACAAAAACTTACTTCTATTAACCATATCTTAAGTGGTAGGTGTTTAATATCATATGGTAAGGCGTTAAATATAAGTCTACACATTACGTAGCCGCTCCTTTTATATCTATAATGTTGGAATTACTGGTAAAACAATTCTATCAAAATCTCTAGTGTTTCTACTTCCTAGGGAAAATTTTATAAGCTTTAGTGAATAAAGTTGTAAGTTCCTTAACAAATTTGCGATATTCAAAAATAAACATACACGATAAAGTGATATTGACTTTCTATGATCTTGAACTTTTAAAATATTGGTTTACTTGAATCATAATTTTTTGTGGCTCTATGTATATATGTCGAATTACCTCAAAGAATAAGATCATATCTTAAGGGCATTGAATCTAAGCTGAAACACGTTGAGCTTAGATCCATATATGGATTTTCTAGTAAGCGTTTCAAATATGATTTTGAGGAAGGTGGTTTCGTCTACTTTAAACTTTTGTCGTCAGTCATTTATATGTAATGCTTTCTTTTCGTTCAAATGTTCTAAATTAAATATGAATGGATGTTCTACACGTTTTGTTGCATGGTTTAATTAAGCATCTTAACTTTCATTTATTATTTATGTTCTTGTTAATACAATATGTTCTTGTACATACAGTCGTGGTCAACTAATTAGGGACATTCAAGATATTGAAGGGCTATAACCGGTTATGTACATATAAATATAATATAAAACCCTATTGATTTCTCAGTACCTATTATTTGCATAATGCGGTCCGATTATTATGCTATAAATGGCTGTAAATAAAAGATTAAATAAATAGAAAAAGTATTTAATATCAAAGATTAAACATGTATTAAATATTAAGGTACAATTCTGTAGTGGACATTTAATTAAGGACAGTAAAGTATAACGAAAAATACAGTTAAACAAAACTTATAATCTGCAGTGTTATAATATCTTTAACAGCTCCATTTTATTACGTGTAAAATCAGTACCCAGTAGCAAAACCTTTGTTAGTAATTACTGCTTGACACCGATGTGGCATAGACATTATCAGTTTCTGACATGTTTCGACAGGAATGTTAGCCCATGCCTCACAAAAAGCTTCATGAAGTTCATCGAAATTTGTATTGCGATAAGTGGCAACTTTTTTTCTTGATTTCGTGCCAAAGATGCTCAATTGGGTTGAGGTCCGGGCTATTTGCTGGCCAATCTAGCACCGATACAGACTGACTGGTAAGAAACGACTTGACTGAATGGGCGGTATGTTTCGAGTCGTTATCCTGCTGAAACGTCCATATAATAGGGAGATGCTCCTCAGCATAGGGAAGCATAGTTTCTTCCTATATTGCCTTGTATTGATGTTGGTCTAAGTTACCCTGAACTTTCCTCACAGGTCCCACTCCACGTCCAGTAAATGAATCCCACATTTTAATGTTTCCACCGCCATGTTTCACTTGTTTTTTTGTGAATCTTGGATTCATTTCCGCTTTTACAGGACGCCGAACATATTGCCTTCCATCTGAAGAAATCAAATTAACCTTGGTCAGAGAAAAGTACATGTTGCCATTGGGCGTAGGTCCAATGTCCATATTTACGTGCAAACGCCAAACGAGCATTTCTATGTTCTTTCTTCAACAACGGTACTTTGCGAGCCACTCTTCCGAACAACCCTGCTTCTACCAAACGTCGTCGAACGGTCCTCGCAGATACACCGGCTCTTTCGTTTGCCCCAAACACTTCGTGTTTAATTAAAATAGAGCCTAGAAACGGATCTTTCTTAGCTAACCTGGTTATCATTCTATCTTCTTGCGGAGTCGTTTTTCTCGATCTTTATGTTCTGGACACATTTAAAGCTGTGTTATAGCGCTTGGATTGTTGCACTGCATTGCATACCATAGTTTTTGAACAATTTAAATGTTGTGCTATCCTTCGGTATGACCAACCACGCTCGATTAACTTCATGATAATTTTTCGTAGTGTAGATCGCAATTTTTGCCCATTTTTCTTCAAAATAATTCTCAAAACTTAAAATAAAAAATCTGGATTGCCGCCAAAACGACCACGAAACAATAAGAAAAGAAACAAAAAAGTATTAAAATTAGTGACCCGAATTTGTCAAATTTCTTTTATACATTTTCAACTTTATCACAAAACCATAAGGTTCACTTTCAATTGGGCAAATTTGACAGGTACAGGTAGGACAGGTAGCTTGATGCGCTGGCGTCCGTACATAGGCTTAGCAGTGTAAGACAAGTTTTGTTAATGTATCCAATTTATGAGAAAATAATTACTTTATTATTATTTCCCTGAGTCAGCAAACAAGCAAACGACACTTGATGGTAAGCGGTTATCGGAGACTGCGTCCCTTCCTCCTCCTTGTTGACTTGTGGCGACGGAACGCCCTCCCAGGACCACGACATTAACATAATCCTATTACCTCAAGGTGGACCAACTACCCCAGTCGAGTTACTCGTAGAGGCGAATGAACGCTATAATCTCACAAAAATTTACTCAGAGCTCATAGTAGCAATAAATTAAATTAATCATTACTTATTTGGTTCAGAATTTAGTAAAAAAATTACAATATCTGTAACTGTTGTTGTTTACAGTCGGCTACACCAGTTACTGTGACTGCTTTATTTGACGCAGGCTTCTTATGTTTCTTCCATAGGATTAGTGTTGGCGAATTAGCGCGATTGCTCTTTAATTGTATGCTCCTTCAGTTCATAAGATAGTCTATTTCAGCAATAATTTGATGACTGCCAAGTGATACGGACTTGGCAATCATCAAATGGGTATTATTGCTGAAAAAGACTATTTTAAGAACCGTAAACATGTTTATATAGATAACTGTTAAGTGTGTTAATGCCACATGCATTTGTAGAATAATTATCCCAACAGCGGTCAGAGTTTTCATGGCATTAAATATATCCAGCACTTTTCTTTTGTTATCAAAAGAAAAGTGTTACATGCCTTATGGCGGGGAAAATTCCACCCGTGCCACCCGTAAAACTGAACTTGCCATGCGTTTCTCTTGGCGCCTGATGGGGAACGTGGGTATGCTGTTCCGGTGCCCCCTTTTGCATCATGACCCAGATGGACAGGATACTGAGAGGGCTCTGGATTGTCCTCCCCATTTGCCGACTTCTGCCAGCCCGGCACAGCAACTGCGCCACAAACAGATCGCTCTCTTCCCGGAGCTACTAGCAATTGACGATAGTAGAAGACCCTTTTCTGACTGCCGCCGACAGTGCCGAGGGCAACTTGGGCTACCGGCTGCCGCCGCCGCCCCGACGCGCGACGCTTCCTTCGTCTGCGAGCAGGATCGGGTCTCTCGATCCCGCTCGATGGCCTCCTTTTGTAGCATAATTGGCTCACTAAAGGTTGTTTACATGTTTCCCATGATATTATGCCAATCTTAAGGATGTACCGGCGTATTATATTTTAGAAACCGTAAACATGTTAATGTATCCGGCTATAGATGTCGTACCATTTATAGAAAACTAGCTGTGCCCCGCGGTTTTACCCCCGTTAAACCTTATAAATTATAGCCTATGTGTTAATCCAGGGTGTCAGTCAGCTAACTCCATACCAAATTATACTAAAATCGCTCCAGCCGTTTAGACGTGAAGAAGTAACAAACATACACACAGACTCAGAAACTTTCGCCTGTATAATATTAGTGTGATGTGATGAAACGAATTATTGTAATTTATTTTTTCGGTACTTTGAGTCAGAATGATTTATGGATATGTATGTACACTTATGTAGTGCATAGATTTCACCTTAACTCTTTGTTTTAGGACAAGCTGTTTCCATACGCCGAGGAGAATGTGAAGGGGTTCTTGGAAAAGGAATGGGAGTCTGACGATGTAAAAGAAGTGGTGGCTGGGCTCCGGAAACTAGCGCTTGAGGACAAAGAGAACAGCGTTGAAGGAGTAGTTACTATTCCTGGGGAGGTAAGTAGTCAACATCAGCCTTGTCTTTTCTCATGTCTATTTGTATCGGCTCCCAGTCAAAGCTGATCTATTTACCATAATAACGAGACTACCATATGATCTTGAAAGCCATAGGAAACTGTTAACTACGACAGTTAAACCAGGTATCAGTGCCTCTAGCACGAGTTCCTGCAGTTTACTTACTCGATCACACGAACAGTTTCGTCCAAAGATACGGGGTGGAAAGATAATTATTTATTGAAGATTGATACGTCTGATTCTAAATTTGTATGAGCACAGCACAGATTTGAAATAGAGAAAGAAAGTTAGAGCAAATTCCTCTTCGGCCTGGAGTAAAATATCCCTCCTTGGTTAACGTGGCTAAAGTGAGCACTACTGTCAAATTGAAGTTAGTTCTGGCGAGTACTGGCGAATTATCTACTACCGAATGGGCTGGATCATATTGTGTTTTCTCCTGGAGATTAAAAAGTCTTATTGCTAGATTGTCCTTAACAGTACCGACCTACTTTGAGTTCCTGTGGTTTAATTTCGGATGCTCTAGTTATCTTGTATAAGGTTGTTTATATTAACACGACATTGATTTTTCTCTGCTCCGACAAGTATTAACCACTAGTTGTGCCCCGCGGTTTTACCCGCGTTACACTATATAAATTATAGTTATTCGGATATATAAGCTATATTACTACAAAGTTTCATCAAAATCCGTTCGGTAGTTTTTGCGTGAAAATCCATACATCTATAAAACTATCTATACTCATAAGCTTTTTAATATATTTGTAGGATAATTAGAACTAGGTGGTTGATTAGCGCTGCACGCCTGACCATAAATATGTTGGATTATGATTGCGTACGATGCTTGAATGGCCCTGTTGTAAGGCTAAACATCGTCCTTTGTAGCTGCTTTTATTAAGGTTTTTTTAATAGTACATCTCAACAAATTGATTGTTAATGGCCACGCGTCTTGTAGATTGACATTGTATTTGGTAGACGGCTTGACGTTCTCCTCTATTGTCCCATGAAGCAGTGAAAGCATCATAGGCAAACTGCTAACGTCATGTTAGTATAAAAAAAATTAAGAAGCTGGCAAGAATGGCTCCAGTTTTAATCGCGTTCAAAATACAACTATAAGTGTGAACGATTTGTTCCGTTCTAATACCACCAGTTAATATCACTGGTATTTGTTTCAACTCATACTTATTTTTTTTTTCGATCGGATTATATTTAAATAATTAAATATAATGGTCGAACGAATACTAATAACTTGAATGTGTTACAGTCGGCTCAGTCAAACCTAATCAAATTAAGTTTTGTTATGTAATTTTTTTTATGTGGTCGTATTATAATGTTAAAACTTACTACAAAAAAACAAAATAATAAACTAAATTAGTGACTTTATTTGAAATTAGAAGATGATTCACTCTTCCATTTTATTTTTATCTGCAAGAAAGGGCGAATTTACTCTAGTGGTCCAAGATTTTATTTTTTATTTTATTTTATTAGCACACAAAGCTGAATACAATCGATACATAGCACTGAAGTATACATAATGGATTAGTTCTAGACAGTATTTCTTATCACCTCTACACAGCATGACAATTAAGAGTAAATTAAAAGTGACGCAGAGCAATAAGTAATATTATCCAACAATACAGATTGGGTTTTTGTCCACTGAAGCACGATTGGTAAACGCAACTATACAACAAAACACTTTATTTCAAGGAGGATAAATCGAGTTTATTTTAAAGACATAAGAAAATGAAATAATCGTGTCGTGAAAAAGTTTAAGTAAATTGAACTATTTTACATGAAACATATAAAGTCCTCCAAACTACTGTTTATGTAAAACCAAAGAAATGTCTCTGGTTAATAAAAAAAAAATTGATAGCCGTTTCCCGGAGAACATTTTTAACTGGTCGATCCCGGTAGTCATGAGCACTTACTGTGTTCTTCTATTAGAGTTGTAACACCTTGTTTAACTATTCAGTTTATTGGTTCATGGGTTTCGAGGTTAGATGCATCCGCTCGTTTAATTGTAGTAGTAAGTCGCTACAGATTGAAAGCGTCCCTAAATAGAAATGAGAAAGTCAAGAAATATAAAGCCCCATAAACTTTCGTTTGGTGTCGCAAGTCCCGACTGCAGCACGTCACGCGGTAGCTGAGGACATACTTTGGTACCACGTGACGAACTCGGATGGTGAATCCGTAGAGGAGGGATCAATCTTATGAAATTCTAAATTAATTTTACGGAAAGGTAAATTCAAAAGGGACACGATTGAACTAATTCAAAAATTACATCTCTTACTGTTATAGACCGTATAAAAAGGATAGTGTATTTTTTAATCCAACTATATTAGTAAAATTTATTTAATTTCTAGGCGTAAACTTAGTCTGTCTCTAACATATTTTATTATTATTTTAAACAACGCACGCAATAATGAATTCTGAATCTGGATGTGCTTTCAGTCCGAGAAATTCATGCTTGTAAAATCCCCCGCGACTGTATCGCGGGGGATTTTACAAGCATGAAATTCTCGGACAAAAAGCACATCCGGATTCTGAATAAGTAGTTGTCTTGTACGGGTATTGAACACAAAATATAAGGGCGCGTCGAGGTGACTATCGTGACCACGGTATTACTTGATCAGATTGAATTGACAGGATGAAAGATAAAATGCATTGATAATAAAATTATGTTTAGTTGGTGTTCGATAGAGTCAAGGCTATGTTAATACCTCAAGTCATAAATCTGTAAATGACTATATGTACATTCTTATCTAATTTATCTTTATTATTATAATTTGACCGATATATGGTCTGTTATTTTGTCTAGAATAAATATAGGAAATACCCTTGACTATTAACACGTCTACATTTGCTTTACGAACATCGTCTTTACAGTTAATGGAATAAAGACGCTGTCAGTGTCAAAATTATACACTTTGACACTGACAGCGTCTGACCTGATATGGTGTGGTGTTTACTTGAAAGATGAGATTAAACGACCTTTTTATGACATGTCATGAGTCTGTCGAAAGACGTCCACAATTGGACCACGGCCTCCCCTAAAGATCTCAACAATAGCCTGGCCTAGCCAGCTCTTGAACTTCCCGCATCCAGCGGCTTCCAGTGATCATAACGCGCTCGTCGATCCACTTTGTGAGGGGCCTGCCCACGCTGTAGTTCCGGTTAACCATTAATGCTAACAATAACTTAAACCATTTCCCTAGGTATTAATTTAATAATTTGTCACGGACATGGATTTAAATGAAATAAAACTAATTTCTAATCATTGAATTCGGTCCATCTTAGGTCGTTAATAAGGAACAGCGCATTTCTGTTTGTAAGTAAGTAAAATCACCATGCTTAGTAATTTTCACTTTTCAAACCAGAAGAGTTTAGTGGGACAGTAGAAACTTCTTTATGCTTTCCTTGATAAGAAATTCGTTTACCAATGAGCAAATTATTCCCGTGTGCGTGTAGGATAGAATAAATTATTTCACCGTATTCTTGTAGAAACGCGAGTTGAAAAATATCGAGCAGGCGCAGTGGTAGAATGTATTGTTTCGCCCGGCTTACATCACCCCATCATAAGGACGGTGTCAAGCATTCTTTTTTCTGTCCTGTGTATATGTAAGATGGTTTCCAACAGGCTATATCTTATTATTATAAATCTAACAGACTATCTAACACACTATCATCTGTTCCCAAACTAAGTCTGCCTATTTTTGAATAGAGGGCAGTATGTTAGATGTACTTTAGCAACCAGACATCTGATAAACTTACTTAGGTATATATTATATAACGATTATTTGTTCTGTCTGGGTTTAATTTATCTATACTTTAAATGTATTTAGAAATATTATATATAAATTACATCCAGACAGAACAAATAATCATTTCACAAATATTTGACCTGGGTGGGAATCGAAGCCACGACCCCTGGCTTAGCACTAAGGGTCACTATCCACCAGAACAACAGGCTGGACAAGATGGCGTGCTTTCTATCATTGTATAATTTAACGCACTCAAGACCTTAATAAGTCTAGAATAATTTTGTATGAAATTCAGGAAATGCATTGCGCAGGGCCGGCTCTGGCTAGAAATCAATAAAGTTAGGCGCCCCTTGGCTCACACCGAGAGCCTTCAGTGCTTGAGTGCTCTTATTAGATACGTGGGCACCTGCAACCCAGGCAGTGTTATGAAATCACGGACTGATTTAATTTCATAATTACCTTCGATAAATTTAATGAATTTTATGTATTAGTCATACACTTAACTAAACATAATTATTATCATCGCCTGTAGCTAGTTTATGAGCGCTAATGTACCTAATGTTTAGAGAACTATTGATGGGCTTTGAATGTAGTTTTTACCAGCTTAATTGGGGGGAAGGTCTTAGTAATATAGGTTATAGGTTTTTATGTCGTTTTCCTTGGGAACAACCTTTGATTTGGTTAGTTTGTTGAAACAAGTCTTAAATTTCACCGTTCGATTTTTGGCGCCCTCCCGAACGACTAAAGTTTAAAAGAAATAATTATAAAAAAAAATTATATATCTTTCTTTAAACCTATATTATTCAGGTTGCATTTTATGAAAAGTATCGTATGTCTTTATCGGCGTATATCTTATATCTTTGTCAACAGTGAAAAAAATTCATGTATTCGGGTCAAATGGTGGTAGTTGAGTATATAATGGAAACAAAAGAATGACGTCAATCCGATGCGGCGTGTGTAATATTGATAATGTAGAATATATCCAGGTCGAATTGAAATTCTAACCGCTTATTATTCTCTAAACTGGGACACATCTTCACCGCATTTATATAATACTAGCTGTGCCCCGCGGTTTTACCCTCGTTAAACTTTATAAATTATAGCCTATGTGTTAATCCGGGGTATCATATCAAATTTTATTAAAATAGCTCCAGCCGTTTAGACGTGAAGAAGTAACAAACATACACACTCACAAACGTTCGCCTTAATATTAGTGTGATTTTAAATCTTAAGTGTATCAAAAAAGGTCTTAAACAAGCGCGTTCAATTATCCTTTTAGCCAGTTTTGCCTAGTTATTCTTTCCATATCAGCACCAGCGAGTGATCTTATGCCGTGACTATGGATTATATTTAAAATAAGTCCTTAAACTGGTATTGCATATTATATTATGTCATCATATGTATTGCATCACTTATTTAGTCCATTGTTTTTTGGTCATCCATCCGATCCCAAACTAGGCAGCACCCGTACTATGGTAACCAGACAACTGATTAACATACTTATATAATCCTCAATATATATTTACATATAAATAACTTTAACCCAGACACAACTCATAATCGTATTCATCTCTCAAACATTTATTCTGGGTAGGGATCGAACCCACAATCCCTGGCTTTCCAATCAGTGTCACTAACTAGTGGTTAGTGACTCAATTGGCCAGTCAAAGCGGTTTACTTCAAGAATCATTAACTGGTGGAAAATTAAATTCATTAGTATTTTAGGTAGATGGGTAAATAATATCTCTATGCATAGGAAAATATCTATCTAATTGTCCCGCGGCTTAAGACAATATAGTTTTCATCACCAAAAATAATAACTACCTATTACTAGTTCGTGATAAGGACCAGCAGAGAAGCTAGAACAGGTTGAATGAAGAACTAAATACTCAAAGTGCGAAGAATTATGTTTAGCCGGTTCGACTTACGGCTTACTTGAACGTTTTTTGATAACCCTGTTACACCAGACCACGCATTTATTGGCGTAAGTCGTGATTTTATTGCTCGCAATAAAATTGTGAGCAATAAAATCACTCCAAGTTTTAAGATTATTAAATAATACTTAATTTTAAAATTTAAAAGAAATATATAAAAAAAAATATTTAATTTTAAAATTACTCCAAATCTCAATTTGGATTAATTTTAAAAATATTAAACTGCCTTTATAAAATTAATAATCATAATAATATAATAATAATATCTGGGGACAATGTCACACAGATCATCCTAGCCCCAAACTAAGCAAAGCTTGTACTATGGGTACCTGGCGACGATATACATACATATAGATAGATAGATATGATAGATAAATACATATATACATAGAAAACATCCATGACCCAGGAACAAATCTTCGTGCTCATCACACAAATATTTGCACTTACCGGGATTCGAACCCAGGACCATCAGCTTCGTAGGCAGGAGCATTACCAACTAGGCTATGGTGATAATAGCAACGCTTCGAACAGTTATGGGAAAGAAATTGCCAAATTATATGTTTAGGAATATGAGTGTATCCTATCTCACCCAAAGTTCATATGATTTTGGTCCTTGATATTTTTTTATGGGTAAAATATAGTAAAACACCAGAAAAAAGTCCCGCAAAGTAACCAATGAAGACTTATTTAAAATTTTCCTGGCAACTTCAAATTCTCAATTCTTAAGTTTTCACTCAGTAACGTACAGAAATAAGTTTTAGGTTTACTAGACGAACCTAGTACAGTTTATGAGGAAAATTAAGAATGTAGATGTCTGCTTTTTATTTAATCATTTATTTAGTGTTTTAATACATAATAACGCATTATATATAATAAATTAAAGCATAAACATTTGTTTTACATTGAAAATAATACATTTCCGCCCATTAATATTTTCTTCCGCCTAAAAGTGAAGTAAAAAGATTGATAGCTATGCGACGCTTGAATGTAAGTATCAAAATTGTCTATATTACCTGCTTTTCTTTAGAGATTTTTTGTTAATAATACATCTCGTCAAACGGATTGTTAATGCCCACGCTGGCAGATTTATTTGTTAGATGGCTTGAACCCACGCTCTCCTCTATTGTACGATGAAGCAGCCTGCCTCGCAGAAGCTCTTGGAGGTAATATCTGGGTTACACTAAATAATATCCCAACAGTGAAAGTGACAATAATTTGGTGAGAATAGAAAGACGATGCGTTCCGTTTCCTCACAAAGCAATCTTCACGTAAGGGAATATTACATTCAAATATAAATTTCAACAAACATTTATAATTAAAAAATAAGATTGTATTAGTTAATTTATTGGAATGAGACTGTCTCTATGGATTTTTTGCTCCTGAAGCTCTGTAGTGTTCGCAATATCTAGGTGAAAATACTTACTCAACAGTGAAATAAACTATAATTTGGTGTAGACATACTAAGGGAATGTAGACGAGTCCTTCTGTTTCCTCATAAAGCAATCGTGAATCTAACTAAAAGTTAGATAGATTTACGTTTGCTCAGGGATGAATATTCCATTCAAATACTCGTACAAAGACGGTATCGCAATTTAATAAATCACATTTTTTTAACACAGCTAAGTGAACCGAGTAGTAAAAATATTAAATTAAAACTTGTTTGCTTTAGACTCACGCTTGTTTCCCAGAGGGGTATGCACAGGCAATGGATTTCTATTTGTCATAATCCTGGCACACCTCTTTTGCCTCGTTTTCCTTTTCTCTTGAATATATTCCAATTTACTAGAGCTTTATATGTGATTTATTGAAATGATCTATCTTTTCCTGCTACAAGGACATTCACCAATCATTATACAATTGTACTAATACGCTACACGTGTAAGTACTTTAATTGGAGTATGTACACCTCCCAACTAGAGCAATTAAAATGGAATTATACGGCCTCATTTTTTATACGGTTTATTTCAGGACGCGACTAAGGAGGATCAAATTGAGGGTTTGGTGCTAAGCGTAAAGTGGCTAATGTCATCTGATCGCAAGGTTGGCCCGCTCAAGTTGCTTCAAGGACTTATCTGGAAGCAGGGGTATGACAAGGGTGACATCAAGGGACAGTGAGTTTTGTTTCCTACCTAATATTTTTTTATCGATTCTTTTCAGATTTTTATCTCATATTTGTGCCATTTTATTATATTTATGAATAAGTTATCTTATTTAACGGAGTCTTTGACTGAAAAGAGGTGTTTACAACTCTAAAATAATTGGATAATTATTTTGGTGGGTATAAAAACTAGGATTTAATAATAAAAATTAGGATTAGGATTGGAGTCGATTCAAGTTATATTCTTTACATTATCAGTACATCCTTAAGATTATGACCTGTAAATTATATAGCATATGCTTTAAGTAGCCCAAATTACACCCACGAAATTAATAATTTAACAAGTTAGGAAACAATTTCAAAATTACCGTAACTTGTACAAATCCACCTTTAACGAGTAAATAGGTTGTATGCTCGAAGTCGTCAGTGGAATAAAGGTAATACACACATTGAAGGAAAAACATTTTAGTGAGCATTCTTAAAACTAGCAAGTTGTTCGGGTGTTAGTATGATAGCAGAAAAAATCAGGTTTAAGTATGTATACTCCATTAATGATCATAAATTGAAATTAGAGAACAAAGTTCATTATTTTTGAAAGTGCACCTTTAAATATTGACTTGATCAGATTAAAGTATATTTTGTCTCTCTCATTTAAAATGTATTTTAATGATATTAATATTAGTTACAATTGGGGCATTCATCCGCTTAAATAAGTCGAGTACGCATTTAAAGTCTCACATTCCTTTATTTAACGCATTCCAGTGTATACGAGGACGTCTCGCCAGCCCTCGAATTATGGCGTTCCGTAGAAGGTCAGAAGGTGTACATCTACTCTTCTGGATCAGTCCAAGCCCAGAAGCTGCTGTTCGGTCAGTCACAGGCTGGAGATCTGCTCAAATACCTAGACGGACACTTCGATACCGCCGTCGGTGCCAAACAAGAAGCGTCCAGCTACGCTGCCATTGCCGAAAAAATTGGCTGCAAGGCTGAGGAAATATTATTCCTGACTGATATTGTTAAAGGTAAGATTAGAGTATTTTTGGCCTGTGAAAAGTCTGGATTAAACCTGTTCTAATGTGCCTCCTGCTCGTTCCGCTCTGCTGATCTGCTCTTGCATCATAATTCGTTTATTCGTGTTATGGCGGGAGCAGTGAATAAAAGAATACACATTAATTAACAAACATTAATTTACTCTACAGTATCTCTCGATCGAATAGGAGTTGTTATTATAAAAAAAGTTACAAACTCTCTAAAAATTATAGCACGGAAATAATATTTTACATGAGACTAATAATCGCAAAGGTTTCCAATAGATGGAAGAAGAAAGTTTCTCTTCTATCTACGAGCATTTAAGATTATATTTGTTTGTAATATAAATACAGTTAAGTGATATATATATCATATTTAAATGCCTAGGGCATTAAGTCCGCCTTTGTACAATTTTTTGTGCATAAAGGGATAAATAAAAAAAAAATATTTTGTTTCGTCAATTACAACGCTTCATTTAGATAAGGGTGCTCTATTTTTAGTTTCGTTTTGTATAAATTCATACTTAATACTACTAATACATGTTTATCAATTGGTAGGCGGTTCCCAACTGATATGTATAGCCTGATTGAAATAAAATAATTTTACCAGGTCTTAGAATGTAAAAGATTTTAGACTGCTTGGACTATCGCAAAATTCTTAGAGCCGATTTCACCGTTAAAATTAAACCCGATCAATTGACGCTAAACTCAGTTCAGCATCCTGTAGCTGAGTTTAGCGTCCATGGTAATGCTAGTAATAGACAGTGTAACAGGCATTTCAGTGGCTAAACACTGTTACGAGATGGGCACACATAAAATAACTACAAACCAAGTCCAATCAATAATTTAACAATATGATGAAATGTTTCGACAACACTTTTACTGCATTGTACTTGGCGATAGTTTCCTTATCGGTTATTTGTCTGGTGCAGAGGCAGAAGCAGCTCGCGCGTCCGGCGTGCACGCGTCGCTGGTGAGCCGCGAGGGCAATGCGGCGCTCCCCGCCGAGGCCAGCGCCGCCTACCCCGTGCTGCACAGCCTGGCGCAGCTCGCAGTTTCCAACAAGCGCAAGCCCGATGCTCAGGTGCCTCTCCCGACTACATAACACTAATGCATGCACTGTAGTATATAATGTGTAACAATATTTATGTCAAACATTTGAGGGCCACGATTTAGGCGATAGCTATCTTGCTCACGCATCTCATTTTGTAAAGGATTATTATTTTGTAGTTGAGAAATGAAACAACAACAACAAAGGTGACTGACCTTTAACATTAAATAATGAAACACTTTATTTATGAAAGTTGATACTAAAATTATAATTGCATAAAAAATAAAGCGGTTGCAAACTTTTAAAAAATGATGTTAAACAGAGATCGCACTATAACTTGTTACTAGACAGTTGCCCTATTAAGTCCATGCTAACTTCGTTCTGCAAGAAAGAGACTGAACCTCCCCATTGATCCAACACCACAACCTTGTAATCACGCAATATATTCGATATGTTCGAGTGATTTCTGAGGACATCTTTATGTTTAATCTCAAAAATGGGAAATCATAAATTTAATTGTCCGGCCGGGGTGTCCGGGCTAGGCGCTTTTTCCATTTTTGAGATTTGATTAAAGCTTTGCATTGCGAATAATGCTATAAAATTCAAATCTTTATGTTTATTTAGTTTGATCCATATGCGTTACATCCTCTTATTATATTATAATAATATCAACATTAGTCAAATACTATGTGCTCTAAAAAAGAGTTTTGTTATATAGGTCACGCATTTTACTGTATTTATAGTATGTTTCCTTATTGTATGCACTTTCGATAAATGTTCTGGAGTAAATTGTTCTGTTAATTTTGGAGGGTGTAACAGGTATAATACATATTAAAATGATTGGAAAACGAATCTAAAATAATAACCAAATCACATTTTTTGAAGGCACAACACAATAATTATGTATTCTGTAAAACTTCCAGCTGTGAGAGAGAATTAGCTGCAACTGGAATTTTAGAACTAAACGGACTTAAATCCACTTACTAAACTAAAAACCTATATAAAATCAATTTTCTATAAGCAGCAGGCATATAAATTTACAAATAAGTAAATAATTATTTCTATCCATTGTCTATTAGATATCCGTAGCTTTGCTTGCTTTGGGCTGGATGGCGCTGTGAGATATGTCACAGATAATTATTTATCATATAGTTTATGGAGTCAAACAATAACATTACGTATGATCTGAAAAATACGTAATATTGGCCTAGCGATAAGAAAATTGCTGGAAACATATTTTTTTTCCATAATGCGCGTCAATATTTGACATTAATTCTTACACTACTTCTAATTATGTGTTTGTATTTAGTTGGTTATGGTCATATACATGGACACCGAGCCTTTGTTTGATAAATATACTGTATTTTACTACAATATTATGTAAAAAGAAATATTTGTATAAAAAGAAATTCATATATGTTACTAAATAGGTATAAAGGATCGGTGTTTTTGTATTATTTGTTATTTGTTACAGCTTGTTATGCTTTTACTATAAGTTTGTGATGTTTATAATAGTGTTAATATGGTTGTTGGGTTGTAGTATAATGTTGTTAAGTATGTTTCGAATATACTGTAGAAAGAATAAATTGATTCAAAATTAAAGTTGTGTTTAAATTTGATTTAGATTTTTCTCAATATATTTGGCATGTAGTTTTAATATAATTAAGTCCAAAATATATGGGATCTGTTGTGTCCACCATCCTGATTGCTTGCTCAGAATCGTGATAAGGTAAGAGTTATATAAAACTATATAAAAACAATTCTTATATTATTATCATTAATTTTATTTCTTTTATAGAGAGATTAGATAGGTAGGGATCTAATAACGGGTTTGAAAAACAATTTTGTAGCTTGGACACTAAATACCCTTACTAATAAAAACACTCCCGGTACACTGTCTAGTTCGATAGAAATGTTGGCTTTCTCATTACTATTCTAGAGTTGATAGAATTAGATTTTTGTGACTGATGAAAAACAAATCTGGGTCTTAATGTTTTTGTAAGTAAGGTGCAAGTAACTTCCTGACCTTGTAGACATAAATGTGTAAAATGGCTACTTACAAGCTAAATGTAGTTAGCAATACTAAACGTAATTATTTTCTAGTTTTATTATGATGTTAATTTCTGGTGATTTATTACAGTTCAATGACACATTTATTATGTAAATATATAAATTCATTATTAAGTACAATTATATTTATTCAGATGAATTTATTATTGTATTAGCTGTACCGTGTAATATAAATAGTGTAGGATGGTTTCAGAATCAATGAAACTGAACCACTGGATGAACATTGTCTAAATTTGAATTGAATGGAGGGTTATGATTAGAAGGATCTAGTTCTTTGTACAGACGCCAGCATATCAAGCTAACCCAATCTGTCAAATTTCTATTGTAGATTTTCAACTTTATCACATAAGCATAAGGTTCACTTTCAACTGGGGAAATTTGACAGTTTGGTGTAGCTTGATGTGCTGGCGTCTGTACCAATAAAATATATGCACAGTATAAATATGGACAGTAAGGTAACTAAGCCAAGTTGATGATATAATTATCTACGCTCTATTGAAGCTGTAGGGTTGTAATTTTAATGTTTTAGATACCTGGTCATTATTTTTATTAAAACATATTTTTTTTATAAATCAGCTGAACGGTTAACATACGAAAGCTCCCGTTTTGATGAAGCCGAGTTCAAACGCCCGTATACTACGCAATACGCACGTGGATTTTTGAAAATATTGCGTAGATAAACTTATACGTGACCACTCGTTTTGACGCGGCACTCACTACTGACAGCACCGCGACAACCGCTTAGGGGTCCTGTCGATGCGCATGTTTGTGTGAGTGTGCCGTTTCGATCGTGTGTAGGTAGTTTCAGTACTGTCTTATTTTTATACTGAGATATATGTTACCATGTAATGTTCTTGTGGTTCAATAAATTGTTCTCTACTATCGCTCTACAAAATGCATAAGCTGTTTGCCATGTTTGTATCGGAAGTGAACTTTATTGCGTCTTATAATAACTTACTATAAGTTTAGATTCATTTGTATATGTATTGATCTTTACACTACTTGTATTTTGAATGTGATATACAATGTGTAACTGAAATAGTCGATGGGATCTTAATTTGCCTATCTACCTGAATAATGGGTAGAATAGCAACTTGCAAAATACGTAAAAAAATATTGATTTCCAAACAAAATTCACACATTTAGTACGGGAGATCACAACTTTTTAATTGTGGCAAATTAACATTTTAATGTATTCCACTATTTACGCTACGCCATGTGGAAGTTACGAGTGTATAATAATGTTGTAGTAAAGCTTTGTGTTATAATATGAATAATATGCTTGTTTGTGGGGAATTATGGTTTGAACATGCGGCTTCCATGACCTTCTCAAAATATTTAAAAAGTTCCAGCAAAGTTTCTTAAAATTATCAGGTGGGATACATATGTACTATAATGTTCACGTCGGAAAGAAGCATTCTGTTTATACTACTCTGTCAAGAAAGTACCGGGAAAAGATCAATAATATACAAAATGTTTGTTATTCATCCAAATTTATTTTATCACCTTCAAAGTATGCTCCTTCAGAAACGATACACTTACGCCAACGAATAATCCATTCATCAAAACATTTTTTAAACGCTGCTTTCGGAATTGAGTTCAGTTCTCGCCGCGAATTCTCCTTTATGTCTTCTACCGATTGAAAACGGGTACCACGAAGTGGAAATTTGAGTTTAGGAAAAAGAAAGAAGTCAGCTGGAGCCATATCTGGTGAATATGGTGGTTGCTGGATGGTATTTGTTGAGTGTTTGGACAAAAATTCGTTCACAATGATGGCCTTGTGCGAAGGCGCATTATAGTGGTGCAAAATCCAAGAATTTTCTTTCCACAATTCTGGCCTTTTTCGTCGAATTGGCTCTCTTAAACGCCGCATAACGCTCAAATAATATTCTTTATTTACCGTTCGACCTTCCGGTAAGAATTCAGAGTGCACAGCACCGCGATAGTCAAAGAAAACAGTCAACATGACTGACTTTTGTTTGACTTTGGCGTGGTTTTTTCGGTTCGGTTCAGTTCGTAGGCGCCACTCCGAAGCTTGTTGACTAGTTTGCATGTCAAACTCGTAAACCCACGTCTCGTCACCAGTAACAATGCGTTTCATGAATGTTGGGTCGGAATTGACTCGTTCCACCATGTCCTCAGCGACTTTCATGCGATTGAGTTTTTGGAGAAAATTCAGATCTTTTGGGACTAGCTGAGCGGCAACATGTTTCATACCCAAATGATTAGTTAAAATGGTACGAATCGACTCGTGAGATACAGAAAGTTCGGCGGCTATCTCTCTCAGAGTTGAATGAGGATTTTCAGTCACTATTTCCTTCACTTTTGCGATGTTAACCTCAGTTACAGACGTTGATGGCCTACCAGAGCGAGGCAAATCTTTCATCACATCTCGACCGCTTTGAACCACTCATAAGCACGAGTTTTTGATAAAGTCGATTCACCGTAAGCCTTCCGTAACATTTTCAGTGACTCCGAACACGAAATTCCATTAGCGATGCAAAATTTAAGACAAATATTTTTCAACAGGTTGGCCGAATTAGAAAAAGACGTTTTCAAACATCTCAGAAAAATAACAGATATAAAAACCCTAAAAACAATATACTATGCTCTAGTTCAATCAAATATAGCATACTGTATCACCTCCTGGGGAAGTACCCACAAAACAATATTACTCCGATTAGAAAGAGCTCAAAGAGCTATATTAAAAGTAATGTTATCAAAACCCATTCGGTTCTCTACCAGTACTCTATATGCCAGTATCTGTGCGCAAGCTCTTTATTCTGACGACTGTTCTAAAGAAACATTCAGATACTGTGTATGATCCCATACTGATCAATAAAAAACGCAGATCCGATAGAATATTTCAGCCTATATCGCGAAGAACAGCGTTAGCTGGACGACACTTCTTTTACCTAAGCTCTGGTTTATACAATAAACTTAATAAAAAACTCAACATCTATCCGCTTCCTACGAATCGCTGTAAAGTGAAAGTCTTCAACTGGCTCCTGCAACTGTCATATGATGAGACTGAAAGCTTTATAACATAAATTACCTCACACAAATACATTGCATGCGCGCACACGCATTCACACACGCAAGCAAGCACACACACACACACACCTTTACACACAAGCACACACACTCGCACACTTCTTCAGCACACGCACATACACGAATAAATAATTTAGTACTATTCCTTATTTTATTACTAAATTCATATTTTAATTTTATTTTTTAATAATGTACATTAATTAAATTGTTTTTGGTATGTATAATCTGTAAGTCATACTATAATTTTAATTTTATATTAGTTTTAATTTTAGCTTTTTAAAACTGAAATAAGTAATTTGTAATTCATACTATTTTATGGAAGAAGGCGATAGTAATTGCAACACAGTGGAAACACTACTGCAGCTATTATCGTTACACCTGTTTTTGTAACATCTATGTTATGGTTTTATGAATAAATTTAATTTAATTAATTAATTAATTTAACCGTGCCAATAAAGCATCCACAGATTGAAAAAGCAATATTTCCGAACGAGCGATCTTTGGGAGGACGGATCATAGAAAAAGATAGGCCTCTGTACTAAAATGACAGGTTGCACGTGCCAATAACCAATCCATTAATTTTGACATAAGCTTCGATAGCCAAAACAATCTAAAGTTGCAATCCTAGAAATTCGGTGGATTGACGATTGATTCTACAGATAAAATTGGTGAAATAGTTCATTATATTCCAAAATGGCTTTGCATATAAATAACACAGGTCTGCAAATTTGAACTCTTATTTTCCCCTTTTGGATTTGATTGCTGATCTTGAGGTATTTAGGTGCGCTGATTATGAATATGTACTTGGATTTGTCCTATCACCCTCAATTTTTTTGAAAAATCCTTTTGAAAATGCCTCACTACTTCCTTAAAAGATTTCCAGGCTTCTAATTCAATTTCACTCAATTTTTCATCGTAATCTATATCTTTCATCAATTTTCTTATGTCCGGGCCAACGAAAATACCTTCTTTCAGTTTAGCTTCAGATATAGATGGAAAAATCTGGTGTAGATATTTAAAACCTTCTCCTTCTTTATTCAGCGCCTTCACAAATTGTTTCATCATCCCCAAGTAAGCGTTACGAATTGCACAGAAGTACTGACTTTTTAAAAATAGTGATGGTGCTATTTATACAAAATAATATTAATCTACCCTCATTAACTGTCTTCTAACGATTTAAGTTAATTTCTATAAAAAAAGCATTTAGCCTACAAGAAATGAGGTCTTTAGCAAATGACCTAAAAATCCACTAGTTTTTTTGATAATAAGGGTATATCACATACTTAATTAAAAGTTATGTTTAACTACATTTATGAGAACTCATTCATTAATGTCTACTTCAACCATTTAGTGTGTTTTTTGTTCAATAAGATACGATTAAAATAAAATAATTATTAATTACTAGGAAGGCTTAAGTAGGCAAAAAAAAGGATGATCTATAACTAAAGATCCTGACGTGATGGAATTTTTTCAATATTTTTCCCGTAATCAGCGCCCCAAAATCTATCCAAATCGCTCATCAAAACTGAAAGGGGAAAACCATTGTAGACTTGTGTAATTAATAATAAGAATATTTTTTTTTTACAAAATAGGCGGCAACCACTTCACGTCACTGTTTAAATTATTTGTAAAACAAACACAGAAATCAATAATAAAATTATTCCTTATCATATCACAATCCATTATAGGTATTATATTTATTAATAAGTAATTATTTGTATATTAGTTATAAATGCTTTGCAACAAAAACGAACAACCAACTTACTGCTTTTTTGTTTTTGATCCGTTTCGTTTTGCTTGTCAAATTTTGATACGTTCCGTTCTACCAAAACATAATGTTTGACCAATTAAGTTTCATTTTATTATTATATACCCTAGTCGTCTAGTAAAACATTTTAACCTAGCTATAAATAAGTCAGTATTGGTGACATATCGTTAATATATTTAAAAATAAATTTTCTTAAATTAAATGGTATAATTGTGTCCTGAGTTACCGAGTTCTGCATAAAACGGAACGCTGCAGAGGGAAAGGATCGCACCCCAATCCCTGGGCAAAAAATGGATGGATTGATATGTTTTGTTATTGGCACGCAGGTAAAGATCAAGATAGCGATAGAGCTAATCTAGAGATAGGACTGACTGACAGATTGCGGATCGTTTATTAATTTCGGGCGTTAGTCATTCTAACGACGAATAAACTATATCGTAATGTATTAAGATTTACTAATTATTAGACCCAAAATTATATAATAAATTACAAATCCCTTTTAGTCTGAGGCAGTTTTGCTATGTACCTTCGCGTTACCGCGTCTTGTGTATGTGACAACCAGTGCCGGAGAGTATATTTGAACTTGCGTCGGTCTTGGACCCTTTAAGCAAAGTATTGTAAGTTTGTTGTGCAATTACATCGTTTATGCCTATGACGGATTTGCATGACATAATATGGGAATACATTATCATCGCGTTACATTTTTCTTTTATCATTATTTACAAATATTAGTATTTTAATAAATAAGAATCATTCATCTCACGGACCATTTCTGTTTTTGTTGAATGTCATTGTATTGTCGGCGATTTTTACTGAATATTTCAGAATTACACTGAAAGTAAATAACAAGCTTACATCATTTTGAATTAAACAGACTCATAACTATGTTCGCTGTAAAATACAAATACAGTATAGGAATTATTCCGGCAAACCGATGATTTTCCAAGCGGTTATTTGCACGCGGGGTGGTTTCACGGGTGGACGATACTCTACTAATAATATTAAAATTCTCTAATTTCAGGATACTACTGAGGATGTGCAGCCCGCCAAAGTTCCCAAGACTGACGTAGATGCAGATGTCAAGACTGCTTCAGAATCATCAGATACAGTAGCGGCTCCCAAACCAGAGAACAAAATTGAAACTGTTGATGCGGTTCGACCGAAAGTTATAGAAGAGCCAGAGAAAATGGATGTGGAGGAAGAACAACCGGCTAAAGTTGATGCTTCTGCTGATACCAAGGTAGAAGTAGATGAAAAAGTAGAAACGACTGTGGAAGAAATTACAGAAGATAAAGAAATAGCTTCTGTTGCGGAATCTGTTACAGAACCAGTCATTGAAGAAATCGATGATAAGACTGAAGAGAAAGAGACTGAAAAAATGGAAACGGAGTCTAGTGCAGATACTAAGACGACTTCTGAGCCAAAAGATAGTGCCGAACTTAAAAGTGGTGATAAAGATGTTCCTGTTTCTGAGTCTTCTACCATTATAACTGAGATTAAAGATGTTACTAATGAGGAAGATAGTACTAACGGAGCAGATGTGATTGAAGATCTTCAACCAGTAATCGAGGAGCCCGCTAATCAAGAAATGGAAGAACTGCAAAATGTTGGCGAAGTGTTAGATAAAGAATGCGACGAAATCTTGTCAAAGGTGCAAGATGTTACTAATTTGGATAACATACCAGTTAAACCACTACTCAATTCTATTGCAGAGGAATCCATGGAAACTGAAAATACGGATTCTAATGATATTGTTGACAGAATATTAGACTCTGAATTGGAACTTGAAATGAAGCAATCTGAAGATGCCGCCCTAAATAATGGCACTGCATCACATGTTAAGTCTGTTGCTCAGGCGGATAAGAACGAAGAATCGAAAGTAATTAACAAAGAAACTGATAGTAAAGTGTCCCAAGAAACAACAATAGATAAGGCTGTAACTGAAGAGTCGAAAGGAGTAAAAATCGGTGAGGAAATTAGAGCTGAGGAAAAGAAAGTGGACGAAAGCAAAGTACAGGAAACTAAAGTGCAAAAAGTCGACGCGAGTAAAGTGTCTATAGATGTGAGCACACGAGAAGCGGAAAGTAAAGCTAATTTGGAAGAAAAGAAAACAGAAGTGATAGTAGACACTGAAATGAAAGTAGACACGAAAATGAAGGTGGACACGGAAATAAAAGACGACACGGATATGAAAGTAGAAACCGAAGTAAAAGTAGACCCAGAAGCGAAAGCAGACCCAGAAGTGAAGGTAGATGCAGAAATAAAAGTTGATGTAGAAATGAAAAAAGAATCGGAAACACAGGCAGATCCAGAAGTGAAGGTAGATGCAGAAATGAAAAAAGATTCTGAAACACAGGTAGAGACAGAGGCAAAGGTAGACAAAGAATCAAAAGGGGACACGGTAACAAAGGTAAACAAAGAAACGGAAATAGGCACAAATACAAAGGTAGATAAAGAAACGAAAGTAGATACTGAAACAATGGTAGATACAGCATGTCAAGTGGACATAGAAACAATGGTAGACACAGCAAGTCAAGTGGATATGGAAACTCAAGTCACAGAAATGAATGTAGACGTTGAAACGAAAGTAGATATTCCAAAAAAAGTAGACACTGGAACAATGGTGGACACCGGAACAATGGTAGACGTTGACATTAAAGAAGATACAGTAGTTAAAGTTGACACAGAATCTCAGGTAGATACTGAAGAAAAGGCAGATCAAATTAGCAAGATCGATACAGAAGAAAAGAAAATGAAAGAAGATCACACAGAAACCAAAAATACTGAAACGCTCACAGAACAAAGCCTAATGGAAACGGACCTCCCAGCTGAAACAAAGGAGAATAACAAACTTAAAGATGAAACTAAGCCTGAAAGCGAAGCGAAAGAAACGCAAGTGAACGGTAAAACGACTAACGGTGATGCAGCGAAAGTCAATGTAAACGGAAATGCGAGTAAGGAAGATGAGCTAAGCTCTCGACTTTCAATAGAAAATGGCAAAGAGGTAGTGAATGGTTCAAACGGTGACTCTAATGACGCGGACCAACCCAAGGACGAAAATAATGTGGCCGTAGCCGACATTAAAGTGAAGACCGTAGCTATGGACGAACCACGCAATGACCCGATAGAGCAACCTACAGAAGCATAAGATGATTCGGTGAGTGGTGATTTTGATCTCTTATAGTTTGAAAAAACATACACCCACTTTTTACAAATGATTTAAACTTAATATATTAATAAGTAATGGAATCAGGCGTTACTTTGCGGAAATCCATAACAATCAAAATACAAAATCAATATTTAGTGTTAATTCCGCTAATTGTCAGTTTAATCATGCTGGGATGCAATTTGCACCGCCCTTTAGCGGAAAAGCGACAATTAGCGGAATTAACACTAAATATTGATTTTGTATTTTGATTAATATATTAAGATTCTGAGAGCATTATCTATCTAATAAAAACAATATGCTCACAAATGAATGCATAAATCTTAAAAATACATCAATTGCAGGATCGAGCTGTTCTGTGCCGTGGAGCACAGTCGGCAAATGAGATTCCTAACTATGCGAGCAGCTTGCTTGTTTCTTATTTCATTAGAATTTATAGTATTAGATCTGTGAAAAGTGGTATAAACAGGGGGGCTACCGCCTAAGTCGCCAATCATCTTGATTGGCGATCAAATAGATGAAGTTTAAAAATTATCAAGTCATACGCTCAAACGGCTTCAACGTTGAAAATCGATTCCGGACCATTTATGACGTCACACATGCTCATGGAAGCCGAACATCAATTTCATCGAATCGGCGACTTATGCGGTAACTCCTCAGGTCTAAATTCACTAAATTGGTTTACTCTTCACCGGTCACATATTTTATAGAAAAATAGGTGGGATTTTAGAAGTTGCCCTGGTATAGATATCTCCTTTGTTGGCTATACTTACAAAGCTTTGTATTTTAAGTGTCTTACTTGTTGACATAACTATACCCAGTAATCTAAAGCCTAATTTTGCTCAAGCCGCCCAGTAGGCCTATGACATGGTTTATCCACTGTCGTCTAAAGACTTCATTCGAGACCGACACCTTACGTAACCTCCCGAGGCACCATCGCACCATACACATAATATGGTGGATTCTAGATATTTAGTGTAGGGTACACACTAAGTGTCTAAAATCCACCATATAATGTTAATATGTTCTTTAGAATAAATGCCATTACGATCACGATAAATGTAAAAACTTATTTTTCATTTTATTAATATGCTAAGCTAACGCGTATATATCTGAAAAAATCTAATTGACCTTTTCAGAGTTTTAGTTTATCTTGATCTAATTACGATTCTGAACGACAAACTTGGAGTTCGAACACTATTTACCGATCATTACAGTATACGTAGCCATTCAATATACGCTTATCTTAGTATTTTATTACAAGGTTATGCGTACTTTTTACTGAAGTGGTTTTGAATTGCCGAACTGCCAGGTGAAGCCTACAATCCTAACATGGTGCGTTGCCGATTTGGGTTGCATAATGATAATGATAAATCCTTTATTGTCGAGTGACCGTGACTCATTATTGGTTAGTAATACATAAGAACAGAAACAGATTAGTGATGTATGATATATTTACGTTAAAAGTATTATTACATAATAGGTCTTTACCTATGAAATTGCCGTTTTGTATGAAAAAATTTAAACGAATTTTTTTCATGAATTTTTTTATTTGTATTAATCGAAGTAATCACCCATGCAATCAATGCATCTTTGCCATCGCAGTGGCAGTTTATTGATGCCCTTCTTAAAGAAATCAGCTGGACGGGAGGCAACAAATTCTTCAAAGGCATTTTGTACTGCCTCTCGGGTATTGAATTTTTTTCCCGCCAAGAAGTTATCCAAATTCTGGAAAAAGTAGTAGTCTGTAGGCGCAAGGTCTGGTGAGTAGGGCGGATGACGGAGAGCTTCCAACCCCAGTTCTTGCAACTTGGAGACCGTCTGCTGTGCAGTATGAGGTCGCGCGTTGTCGTGCAGGAGCAGCGGAGACGAGCGATTGACCAATGCTGGTTGGAGATGCGCCAGCTTCTCCATCATTGTGCTCAGTTCTTCACAGTACACATCTGCAGTAATGCTCACCCCGTTTGGTAAGAAGCTGTGATGAATCACACCGGCGCTAGACCACCAAACAGTGACCATCACTTTTCTAGGGGTAAGCTTTCGTTTAGGGCATTGTTTAGGTGCTGAACCAGGATCCAACCAACTTGCTGAGCGCTTGCGGTTATCAAACAGAATCCATTTTTCATCGCAGGTAACAATGCGGTTCAAAATTCCTTCATTTGTGTGTCTGTTGAGCAGTGCAAGGCACGTCTCGACGCGTACTTCGCGCTGGCGATCATTGAGTTCGTGGGGCACCCATTTGTCAAGCTTTTTTACCTTGCCAATTTGACGCAAATGGACCAATATTGTTTTGACGCTAACGTCGAAAGCTGCTGCTAATTCAGCCGTAGATTGTGTATCATCAGCTTCCACAACCGCCTTTAATTCGTCATTGTCGACCAAAGTCTTCGGACGACCGCGAGGTTCATTTTTCAGGTCGAAATTTCCAGAACGGAAGCGAGCAAACCAATAACAGGTGGTGCGTTGGTTTGTAGTGTTAGCTCCGTAAACGTCGTTGATGTTGCGTGCCGCTTGTGCCGCGTTGCTGCCACGACGGTACTCATATTCCATAATTACTCGAATTTTTAACGTATCCATGATGACGAAAAAGATTGAAATGCGATGAAAATGTAACACTAATCAATAAAGAAATGACTACTTTTGGAAAAAAGAATCCATGTTTTTAAAATAAAATTAATTTGAAATTAGAATTCTTAGCCAAACAAAAATTATTTTGATTTGAAATGGCCAGTACTGCAGAACGGCAATTTCATAGGTAAGATCACAAAGCTACAATATTATGGAAGTAACACACGAACCATAAATTTCTTTAGAACTGGTGATATAACAAAATGACTGCGACAGAAACTTCTATAATATACTAATAGGTTTTAAAGTGTGACTTACAATAATGTTCTTGTATTATTGTTCTGTATTTGGTTTCGTTTGATATGATCATTTCTTTTAACAATAATACGTAGAAATCTAAAACAGCTCCGTGAAAGTAATGTTTTATATTTCGTTTCGTTTGATATGGGTATTACTTTAAAAGATTTTTAAATGTAATGCTTTTAAAGTATTTTAAAAATAATCTTTTTAAAAGTTTTTAAAAGTGATCTTTTTAAAAGTTTTTAAAAGTAATGCTCATATGATAATAGTATCAAAAAGGGCATTGTGTAAGTAATTAGGCATTAATATAAGTCACACTTTAATTCCTATTAGTATTTATATTAACTTACGAACTTACGAAGTATATCGATTGTGTTTTAATTTGAATACTTAATGCATACCTCCCAAATGTACTGTTCTATGTATATTTTTTATATTACTCTATACAATGCTGACTGATTATTCGTATGTACACTTTCAGGGTAAAATGAAGTGTCTGTAAATACTACATTTGTACATTGTTCCCAGTGTCGGACTAGTGGGACTGCAGGGCGTCGTAGCGTTGTTGGTTCACATCAGAAGATTGACAAGACTGAGGATGCTTCCACGCTAATGACATCACTTCCTAGAATATACGTGTATTAAAATTTCACTTGTATCGCGGGTGGACGCCCGTGAGCACTGCTGGCGCGAACTAACACGTGGCAACTCGGCAACATCATAATATACTATGTAGAACGTAAATAGCGTCTTATATTAGTTCGAATTGAATGCACTTTCCGACTCCTATCAGTTTCTCTTTAAATTCTTTTGAGATCAAAGTTGATGTCCAGGCTTGAGCCTCGAAGTTCAAATCGTTTTCATTGTCACTATCGATGCTGACTCAGTTGGTAGGCAAGTGTTAAAGAATAGAATCAATTTTAAAAAAGCTCAAATTACTTACGATTTTCAAATTTATAGAACATTACTGTGGAAAACACCAATAATATATTCTCTTAATATAAAATTTGCAGCTGATAGTATGGGGTTAACTAAACCTTTATCGCGAGTTCTTGAGTTGGTTAAGATTTGGCGAGAATTTATAGAATTGATACTTCTAGTTAGAACAATTTACAAATAAGCATTTTCGTACAAAATCGTTTAATGTAACCAACCCTTTCACTATCTACAGAGTCTATATGGCTTTTATTGAATAATGTTTGTGTCTTACGTGTCGCTAAACTTAAGTACGACCAGGCCCAGTACTGCCAATCTGTCGTGTCGGAGGCACGGAAAGGCCCCCAATGAACCGGACCCCGAAATAGATCTCGGCTTTTACACAAAGATTTGTCCAGGTGTGACGATGGCACTCGTTACCTTCTGGCACTAGTATTGCTCGACTTGACGGCTTTCACTGGTCGATCAGGTCTAGTTGTCCAAGTGATGTTGTAAGAATAGATCAGATATAGTGGTCGATGGAACTTCCCAAATATAAGACGCTACTTATGTTGTACGTCGTGTACAACTTATATTATGTATACCCTTATTGTACTTAGGTAACTTTTAGAATCATTTTAAACTTAATGCCCCAAGGTTTTATATAACTACTCGTATTGTTCTATGCAAGAGATTGATGTGTAGATTTTATAACTTTTACATTGCCGATGCATTTGACTGTACCGGGCTTGAATCTTTGACAAACCGTATTTGAACTCTGGTCAATTTTAAATTAAAAACTACTATGACGTGACGTCAATGATCGAATGTTACTCCACTGAACTGGCAGGAAGAAAATAGACAAAATCTTTATGGCCATGTATCTCAAGCCGAAAGTATTACGCCTTTATACCAATTTGAAGACGCGGTATAGTTGGCACTGACATCACGCATTCAATTTGTATATAAATGCATATTCGTCATTAACAGGTAAATGTTATTGGTTTACTAAATTTAGATTTCAGTCGCCCTTGGTTGGTTTCTAGTATCGAAAATATGGAATGTCTTCGATATTTTCGATACTAGCATAATTTTCCTTCTTTATTTGTTACTCCTACCATCATCAATAAGGTGTATGCTGGAATTCTTCCAATGAAGAAAGTAACTATGGAGCGTAAAGAAATGAGCGACATCTATAGGGTAAATCAGCGCAATAGCACTAAATATGCTGGTTCTCCAACTAAAGTTTGATAAGTAGCGTATTTAGAACCATTGCAATGATCTTAGTTTTGTAACCAGGCCAACCAACCAAACAAATTGGCCCTTGGAATATGAGTTTACCAGACGGTAGTGTAAATCCGATTTCTGACGTCACTCTATTGTAGTATATTACTATTAACGAAACAATTAGTCTGTTGTGGTGGAATGCATCGCGCAGTGCCAATACCTTTACGTAAGTTTAATTTTGCTATAAGTAAAGTTAATGGATGTAAGTGCACATAGACTTAAGATGAAACTCTTAATATTAGACATTCCTGTAAGTGTACAACAGATGTGGATGTAGTATTATTATATGTACTTGCATAATTTCATTGTTTTGTATCGTAAGCCAATTTATGGTGCTTTCTACGAGTTGCCATCGCGCGCTTTATTTCGATTCAATAGTTTAAGATAAATGTTATAGAAATTCGTCGAAGATGCTTCCCTATTCCAGTATACTTGATGTCAATACAGGTATTGAACGAAGTTCTTAGGTGTAAACACTTTAGTGAACTGCTCTGCGGCTACTATTGTAGACATTTTATTATATTACTATATATGTATGTGTCGTGGATGTGATATGGCCTCATGTAATTGTGCCCTGAAGACGTCGAGCGCGTGTCCCGTCCAGCAGTGCTCACTGTCTGTCACTTATTATCGTATTAGGTAAGTTCTATTGATAAGTATTAACTGTATTGTGATTCTTAATTATTCTTATATGTATTGTATTATTCGATTTTTCGTAAACCCACTGCCAAACTCGCGCAGCATGTTTTCCGTTGGTCCATGAGCTATTGGTGTAATTGTGATATTCATCATGACGACAAGACTGTAGTGATTGTTTGAGGGGCTGTGAAGTATTTATTGAATTGGATCCGTAACGCGATCGCTATAAAACTGGTTCTATTATATATGTAGGCCTTCCAAGTATTTAAGTTGTATTCATGCACTAATATTTAAACTTTTTTTTTTTGGGTAGTGATGAGGGGTTGAGAGTGGGCGCTTATCTTATTGTAACTATTTTTTTTTAGTTAAACTAATAATGGAAACGATAATTTACCCTCTGATATGATTGGAACCTGACTAGCGTGCTATTCTGACAGTGTAACAGGTTCGACCAAAGGAAAAAAATACGTTGCCATCTGTAAGCGAAGGCGAAGTATGAGGGTAGTAATTATATGTTACTATAGAAACGAGATTGGATTTTAATCTCCTAGCAGATATCGACTGCCCCTATCATTTAATTGTTCGAATCCTACCGGAGGGTATTTCGTAGTTTCCGTGATTAGTTCAACTTATTGCCATGAGCGTTGTGGCGTTAGGTGCGAATATCTTAAGGTTGTGTTTGTATTTGTTTTATTACTTGTTCACACTTGATCATTTCAAATAAGCTTTAATTGCAGGTTAAGGAAAATGCCAAACAAATTTGACTGAGAACTAAACAAAACTAGTCGTATCCTTGGAATCTCGGTGTAGGTTTGGCTTATTTTACGATATTGACTGAATTTAAAACATTGGTAGGGTACTATTCTCTTTTATTTATAAGTTTTTTGTTCCTGTATTAGTTTTAAGACTGAAATTGGGTATAGTATTGAGTATCTTGTGGACCAACGTTGGACGGCTGTGCGGGCATCTTCGTTTAGACTGATTTTGTACTACGCAAACTGAGCAACCATTATCTAGAATTTGTATTGAATGATAATTTACGATTTTTTTTACTATGGATGAAACATAAGATTACATAACAATTAAGAAAATAAATATACTTTGAGTTCGTACATATTATTGTAAAAATAAACAAGAACTTTCGAAATGCGATTGAAATTCTTAATTATAATTGTCACCATTAATGAAGTTAAAATATAATGGATGTAGAATTTTTCATTGGTATTTTATTTCTCAATATTCTAATCTCGTATATATATATATTACACTGGATTACATACAATATAAGGCAAACTAAAACAGACAGATCGTTTTTTAGCTGTCCTTTGCTCAAAATGAAATTGTGACAATTGTTGTTATTTTGACCGAATTTTAAATATGTTTGAAACCTAAGCTCAAATCTGGCCTGGAATATGTTTTTCTGGCTTATTCCGTTTATCCACCCTAAAAAAGCCACCCTAAGGAGGATACTCGGAAACGCGTGTCCTTCTATCCACCCTGAACGGGGTGGATAACCGTAATTCATATAATATGTTTCTTCCGTTTTTCTCACCTGCCTAAGTACAGTCATTAACACAAAAACATACACAAACCCAGTCCAAGAAACTTCGTGAACATTAAAATACTTTAGATGTACATACTTACCTTCTTCTTTGAGCTGAAAATAGTTTTGTTTACTATAATATACATTAAAAGGGACGAATTTATCCAGGATACGCAACTACGTCTACTCAATAATGAAATAAGCGTTGGTCATTTTCTGGACATATTGCAAAATTTATAAAAAACCACCAGCCCCGCTTCGGCTTTAGTACCATGTACCTACAATTTAGAGTTTAAGACTATTTTATGTTATTCGCTTAACAATAAATATTAAATTAAAACTTAAAAGATATTGATTTGATTCAACTGTACTTGGGGTAAAAAATCGGAAGAAACATAATAGGTCTTTACCTATGAAATTGCCGTTTTGTATGAAAAAATTTAAACGAATTTTTTTCATGAATTTTTTTATTTGTATTAATCGAAGTAATCACCCATGCAATCAATGCATCTTTGCCATCGCAGTGGCAGTTTATTGATGCCCTTCTTAAAGAAATCAGCTGGACGGGAGGCAACAAATTCTTCAAAGGCATTTTGTACTGCCTCTCGGGTATTGAATTTTTTTCCCGCCAAGAAGTTATCCAAATTCTGGAAAAAGTAGTAGTCTGTAGGCGCAAGGTCTGGTGAGTAGGGCGGATGACGGAGAGCTTCCAACCCCAGTTCTTGCAACTTGGAGACCGTCTGCTGTGCAGTATGAGGTCGCGCGTTGTCGTGCAGGAGCAGCGGAGACGAGCGATTGACCAATGCTGGTTGGAGATGCGCCAGCTTCTCCATCATTGTGCTCAGTTCTTCACAGTACACATCTGCAGTAATGCTCACCCCGTTTGGTAAGAAGCTGTGATGAATCACACCGGCGCTAGACCACCAAACAGTGACCATCACTTTTCGTTTAGGGCATTGTTTAGGTGCTGAACCAGGATCCAACCAACTTGCTGAGCGCTTGCGGTTATCAAACAGAATCCATTTTTCATCGCAGGTAACAATGCGGTTCAAAGTTCCTTCATTTGTGTGTCTGTTGAGCAGTGCAAGGCACGTCTCGACGCGTACTTCGCGCTGGCGATCATTGAGTTCGTGGGGCACCCATTTGTCAAGCTTTTTTACCTTGCCAATTTGACGCAAATGGACCAATATTGTTTTGACGCTAACGTCGAAAGCTGCTGCTAATTCAGCCGTAGATTGTGTATCATCAGCTTCCACAACCGCCTTTAATTCGTCATTGTCGACCAAAGTCTTCGGACGACCGCGAGGTTCATTTTTCAGGTCGAAATTTCCAGAACGGAAGCGAGCAAACCAATAACAGGTGGTGCGTTGGTTTGTAGTGTTAGCTCCGTAAACGTCGTTGATGTTGCGTGCCGCTTGTGCCGCGTTGCTGCCACGACGGTACTCATATTCCATAATTACTCGAATTTTTAACGTATCCATGATGACGAAAAAGATTGAAATGCGATGAAAATGTAACACTAATCAATAAAGAAATGACTACTTTTGGAAAAAAGAATCCATGTTTTTAAAATAAAATTAATTTGAAATTAGAATTCTTAGCCAAACAAAAATTATTTTGATTTGAAATGGCCAGTACTGCAGAACGGCAATTTCATAGGTAAAGACCTAATATTATATGAATTACGGTTATCCACCCCGTTCAGGGTGGATAGAAGGACACGCGTTTCCGAGTAGCCTCCTTAGGGTGGCTTTTTTAGGGTGGATAAACGGAATAAGCCGTTTTTCTATATACGAAGGTAAATTCGTTATATGAGAGATTGTAACTGGGGAATAATTACGTGTGATTTCGCCACCAAACTTATTCCCGAGTAATCCAAAGTAGTTATATATAATTAATCAATACCCTAATCCTGAAATTGCGACTTCCATTTAATCATAGGTTTTGTTTGTAGCGCGGTCAAGTAATAGCAGGGCAGTAGCTGTAGTAAACCCTGTGCAAGAGCTAGGAAGTGCTATGACGTAATTCAGAGTGCTGAGGCGTAGGGTCCGTATACTTGAGTGCATATTGAGGAGCCATATTAAAAGTATTATAAGCAAAATTTTTAGACTGTAATATGCACAATTGCTACTAAATTATACAAAGTTTTCAATAATATTACTTAACGAATTCCAGGTGATCCTCAATTACGTTTAGGATAACTAGTGATATACCTAGGTATTTTGCTGCTGCTAAAGAATGGTGAGATCAGGTTTTAAAAATCAGATGTGGCTCCTCAATTCTTACGGACATTTAATATTTTAGGCTAACCCCTTGGATACAGCCGGTCAGAAACTTACAGCTCTAAACTTAGCTAATTTAATGTCATTTATGTTTATTGATTCAATAAATAACAAACTTCGGTTTGGTTGGTAAGTATTATCATTATTACTAATACACTGGGAAACGTTAAAACTAGATATTATGCATTGAACCGTAACAAAACCACCATTCTGCTACTCGTCGGATACCTTCAATCAATGACAGGTGTCAAATATTTGTTATTAACATTGACATAGCCTCTAATGTACAGACGCCAGCACATCAAGCTTGATTGATTGAAAGTTAACCTTATGATTTTGTGAAAAAGTTGAAAATCTATAAAAGAAATTTGACAGATTGGGGTAGCTGGATGTGCTGGCGTCCTACATTGCATTACTTAACAAGTACCTGTATAGTAGATACCTTAATTACATTGAGATTTACTAAATATTGACAAAAACAATCAGGCATATAACCATGCATTAAACTATCATCATCATGGACAAAAGCCTCCCCCCAAGAATCATCTTGGCCATCGCAGTAACTAAATATAAAATAAATAAATAAAAAAGGTTTTTATTCACGTAGACCTTAATAAAGCGCTTGTAAATAGTCAGAACATGTTCGTTGTAATATATAAATAACTAGCTTTTGCCCGCGACTTCGTTCGCGTGGAATAGTGACTTCCGGCAATAACGGCTTAAATGCCCTAAGTGAGTATACATATCTTCAATTCAAACGCAGAGCTCATTATGTTGATTTTTGAAGAGTTCCCTAGAATATCTTCCACATTTCATTTTTGAAGAGATCCCGCGATATCGGGAACTATGTGGGTAAAACCAAAAATCTGCCGGAAGTCACTATTCCACGCGAACAAAGTCGCGGGCAAAAGCTAGTTTATCTATACTCCGTTAGAGCATTTTCTTTGTACTAAAAATTGTATTATATTATATTTTCATACCTTTTTACTATTTATTTACATTTTTCCGATGAATTTTCAGTACTGAATTGATGCCGACTCTTGACCAATAGATGGCGCTATTTTATTTATTGTAATAAAAACTATCCTATGTCCTTTCTCAAGTTCCAAACTATGTCTGTACCAAATATCACACAAATCGGTTCAGTAGTTCAGGCGTGAAGCAAAGACAGACAGACAGACAGTTACTTTCGCATTTATAACATTAGTTTGAATTTAAGATGGTCATAGTACTCAGAAGGAAGCTGCTGCTTTCAAGCTGGTTCTAACGTGTAGCTCATTTTAGTATTACACGTCTAAATTAAATACCAAAGCCTTATTATGATACCTACTTATTTTCATTTTATTTTTACTTATTCCAAATAAGGTTATATTTTTGTTGAAAATACAATTCATCCATTACAAACCCCCGAATTCGTCCGCGTGGAACTTAACAAAAAAGTTAATTGCAACATTATTTAATTTTTCTAAAATATAAGAATTTTTAAAATAAACGTCGCCTAAGTCACACCTTATTACATCAGCTACCTGCCAATAAAAGTCCCGTCAAAATCGGTCCAGCCATTTCAGAGATTAGCCGGAACATACAGACAGACAAATAAAAATTGAAAAAAGAATAATGTTGGTTTATGTACCGTATATATTCATATACATGTAGTAGAAAACGGTTATTTGTACATTACAAACAGACACTCCAATTTTATTTATATGTAAGTATAGATAAGTTTAGAATCGGGGGCACTATCTAATGTGCCTCAATTAAAAAACTAAAGTGTTACTTATAAATCCTAAGGTTATCATCCGATTTAAACAAATATATAATGCGAAGCGAGAACAAAGCGGGTAGCTGGGAAAAACTCGCTGAAAATAGAATTGAATGGCGCAAACGTGTAGTGGAGGATCGTAAGATCTGTGATGAAGCCTGGTTCGGAGTACTTGCTGATAAGAGACAGAAGTGACATGAAAGCGGCTCAGCACCAACCACTGCAAACTTCTCTTGTTAGGCTATGTCGCTCTGGCATCGGTTTGTTTAGCCACCATAAGAAATGTCTCTCAGACAATGCGCCGTAAATCGTCTGTAACAGATGCAACGGCCATATATATAGGTATTACTTATATGTATATTATAAACCAAAAATGTGCACTAAGAAACTTATATCATAATAAGTACATTCAACGTCACGTTGGTGTACACTCAACGTCACACAGCTTGACCATGACAGGGTCTTTAATATTTAGGCAGCAAGGGGGAATTTCGTAGAGCAAGTTGCTTGCTTATCTAGTCAAAGTTGTTCAAGCCGCCCAGTAGGCCTCTGACATGGCTTAACGACTGTTGCCTTATGACTACAACCGGAACCGACGGATTTACGTGCCCTCCGAACCACGGAGACGCTCAGAAATTAAACCACTTTGGCGGTCACCCATCTATGGACTGAGCGCGAGCCTAATTGCTTAACCTTGCCAATCACTTACGGACCGATGAGAACATCTGGCTATGAGCGCCTCGAAGAAGAACAAGTGTTCCTTAGGTCATCTTTCATAATATGCTGCTATCAAGAGTAATCTAAGTATCGTCATCATCATCATATCAGTATTGCAATTCTTCGGGCTTTGCGGTGACTTTGGTTCGCCTGCGGATTTCGACATTTAAGATTCGATCCTGCAGGGAAACTCCGAGCATAACCCTCTCCATTGCTCTTTGGGTGTCCTTGAGCCTTCTAATAAGGCCCATAGTGAGCGACCACGTCTCTGTTCCGTAAGTCATCACTGGCAACACACACTGGTAGAAGACTTTCGACTTGAGACACTGCGGTGTTTTGGGCGAGAAGATGTTACGTAGCTTCCCGAACGCTGCCCAGCCGAGTTGGATTCCACGATTGACCTCCTTCTCGAAGTTGGACCTACCTAGTTGGATGGTAACCTAACCTAGGGTAGGCTTACACAAAAACAAAAATTAGTTTAGTTCTTTGCTGTTATTATAAAAATCTAAAACGATGACTATTTTCCGGTAGGTAATTCAAAGATTCACACCAAATGAAAGGTCGTAATCGCCGAAGCAAATTCGGCACAACAAGCAAGTACGAGGTAAAGGCAAGCCGAGCGAGGTGGTGGAGGTTATGAATACAAAAGGTACCAATAGAAATGCGCAACATTGCGGTCGGGGAACGGAACGCGAGTTTACGAACCGGCGGCGGCGCCTGACTGGGGACCTATTCTAATAGACTACGTTACGCCTTTTACCCAACGAATACCTGCTAAAATCTCATGAAAACTAACGGTTCAATCGCCTTGCTTTGCTAATATTGTACTCGGCTTTCATGGCTGTATCCATAAAACAAATGAGTAATAACTAAGTCGTAAAGGTCTGATAATATATTCTCTTCAATGCGCTTCAAGAACTCACATTCTGAATTAAGGTTTGGAGAGGTTTTCAATGATTAGCATTTGTCGAGTGTTATTGTTAAGGGAACGGTGTAACTTATGTCTTAGATTTTATATTACTAATACTTAAACGGGGTTTTCTTAACTATCTGCGTAGCAATATCTTGCATATGTTTGTTGTGAATTCATCGGTCTAACGATGTCGACAGATAATATGAACCTTCTTCGCTATGTTAATTTACGTTGATATTTTTAGTTATAGAGTAGCCTGAGTAGCATGTGCTGTATAGAAATTTATAATTCTTAAAATAAGTATCTGCATCTCATAAGTACATTTATGTAGGTAGGTACATTAATTTTGAATTATTTGAAAATCTCAATCTCCTTAGTTTTATAAATTGAATTGTAATTCTGTTAATTGTAATTTTGAGTTGGCCTCCATTGTAATGGAGGCCAACTTTTATAAAATGACTGGTTGATAAATAGCTATCTATCAACCGGTCGTTTGATTTAAAGTTCGGAGTTTTCTTATCCGTATCCGTAGCTACAGGTATTAGAAAACTCCGAATTACAAAATTTGCACTCTGTCTGTAGGTACCCAAATCGTACCCAAGTTTTTATTGCAGCTTTTACTTACTAGGAAAATTATTTTATTAAAAAAATATCCATTAGGTTAGTGAAATAAAGAAGAGAAAACACACTAGATAATAAGTATTTTTTATAATTAAAATAACTCAATATCCGGTGTGTTTTGTCTTTCTAAAGATACATAGACAGACAACCGACTGAGCAGGCATTGTGTTCGCCTAATAATAATTGCTTTAATGGACCAAATACCTAAATGCCCACGCTTTCAACTGGACCGTGTTGAAACCGGTAGTAGATGAGCCCACTGAGTTTGTTTCACAGGGTCTTCTCAGTAGGGGCCACTTGGGGCGCATTGGATCCGGTGGTAGAATTAAAGGCTACCGTCGCTAATCACACGAGGTCCATCATTATTAATTAAATTCTTCCTTCAATATACACGGAACCATTCTGACAAACAAATGTAATAAAATATATGTATAACAATATATCTACCTCTATAACCATTTTGACAATAACACAAGAAATTAGCTAACTACTTACAAAGTAGGTACTCAGTTACTTACTTAGATAAACCATTACTGATTTAGTTAAGTTAGTAGCTAAATTCATACAATAAATTATAATTATATATGTTCGAATATAAGTCAAAGATCTAATAATTTGTTTGTTGGAACTTGGAATTAAATATACATATTTATTTACTTGTAATACTTCAATCCATGTACTGATTATTTACAAGCGGTTTTTAAAGTCCATATGATTAAAAACCGTTCTTATTTTATTTGATTAATAACAGGTTACTCAAACCAGTTAGATTACATAATTTAGAGAAGATTCCTAAACTATTCTGCTGGACAATTCCGTATGGTTGACAACCTTACACAAAAGCAATGTTTATTATTTTATGCATTAACATTTTTAATAAACTACCATAATGTACACGAGGCTTCTATTATAGATATTATAGGATGAAAATTCGTAAATGGTTAATAACTTACGTTAATAAGGGACATACAGATAAAAGCTTATCAAAATTATAACATAGACTTTTATGTTTACAGCTTTTATAGGATTTTGTGGATTAAACAAGTTGTATACTACATATTCCATGTTATTGGACAAAACATAGATTTATTAATTTTAAATAGTGTATATTTGTAACTGCAACATTTTTATTCGTTTTAATTTCGGTTTTGGATAAAGCGAAAAGATGATTTGATAATAGACATTTTGTTATATAAGACCATCCTCATTAAAAATGGAGACCTATGAAAAATCTAGCTGTTACTCTCGCAACGGTTGCATGGAAGAAGGGCCTTTTTTAGTGCTATGGGCTCTAGGTGAATTGTAAAGTGCTACTTCTGTGTTTGCTTATAAGGCAATATAAGTTAGGTCCACGAGCAGTTAGTCAACGAGCTCTAGGGAGTTAGGCCCAAATTTAGTCCAGATTAACGCTGTGCTTAACTTAGCCATCTGGGGCTCTACCGGCTAAGTCGCCCAACTGATAAGCTACTGCTAAGTCGACAAATTGATCGATTTCTTAAATGGCGTTCAAATAAATAAAGGATAAAAATGACTTAATCTATCGTTAAATCGGCTTCCATGAGCACATGTGACGTCATAAATGGTCCGGAATCGATTGTCAACGTTGAAGCCGATTTAACGATTGATTAAGTCATTTTTAACCTTTTATTTATTTTTTTATATCTTTATTATTATAGGTTCACCAACAATTATATACACCGTCTTAGATCTAATTAACATACGAATAAATATAGCAGTAGTGTGCAGGATGCACACTTAACTATTGCTGGGATTGGTGGGGAAATAAAAACGACTATCTTGAAGGCTTGAAATTTATTCTTTACAGTGTTTCTATCTTCTAAAGTTCTCTCTTCATGTTCTTACTATTTCTTCTAGTCTTGTTTCTTCCTTTTTCTTCCAGTCTTGATTCTTCCTTTTTCTTCTAGTGTTTCTTCTTCTGTTGTCGCTGGCTAACTGACGATATCGAAAACCAGCCCGTAATTTATATAATTTTCCTTAATAAAATTTAAGGCCTCTGATTGGCTGACCAATCAGAGCACACGAATTTTAACCAATCAAATTCCGGGCGGTTTTTGACGCAATTAGCTTAACTACGACGAAACTTTACCGTAACGAGAGCCGCGTGACATTTTTTGCGGTTTTCCCTATGTTTTTGTTAACAAACATATACTAAATTATATATTTTTAGAATCTACTAACTTATTTCTATCTAAGAAAAATAAAATAAACACAAAAAACAAAATATAACATACATCGATAACTAATAGGCAGGTAACATTCTAGTATGTTCTAAAACTCTGTTAGAAAATAATAAAATAACAAAACCAATTTTAATTAGAAACTATCAAACAATCAAAATATTCTAATAAAAAGGAAATTAAATAGATTTCTCTATCTTCTATGTACATTGTTATCAACTATAACTATTGTTCATCAGTTTGTTTACACACTACACTTGAGTTTGTATAAACACTACACTGTCCCGCACATCTCTCCCGCCGTGCGACGGCGTCGCATCTCGTTCCGGTGCGGGCACGTCGTCTGTAGGCAGGGGCAGGATCACGAGCTTCCTCACTGGCCGGCGCAGGACACCTCCCTTGGTCTGCACGTCCACTGTCCGCACGATGTAGTCGGGGCCTGGATACACCGCGATGACTCGTCCTCGTATCCACACGTTGCGGGGCAGGTTCTGATCGACGATCTGCACGAGGTCATTCACCTTGACTTCTTGACCTCGTCCGTGGGGCTCCCGCCGGTGTTGGAGCTCGGGAAGGTACTCCTTCACCCAGCGGGTCAAGAAGATGCGAAGCAGCGAGCCTCTGTGCAGCTCGCCAGCTGGACCGGGAAATGGTGTCTTGCTCGGAGAATGTGCCTGGCTGTGGCACGCGCCCAGGGCCCCCCAGCAGGAAATGGTTGGGAGTCAGGGCCTCTGGATCTTCTGCGCTGACGGAGACGTGGGTCAGCGGGCGACTGTTGACGGTATACTCTACTTCAGCTAGTAGAGTGGCGAGGACTTCTTCGGTGGGGTGGCGCTCGTGCAATGTTGCTGCAAGCGCGATCTTCACGGAGCGCACCATACGCTCCCAGGCGCCGCCCATGAACGGAGCTCCAGGCGGAATGTAACGCCAGGCGATAATCCTCTTCGCTGCTTCTTCTGCTGTTGCCGCGTCGATTGCTTGTCGCAGTTCTTTGTCGGCAGCCTTCAGGTTGGTGCCGTTGTCCGACCAGATTTCAGCCGGGCAGCCCCGTCGTGCTATCATGCGTCTGACCGCCATCACGGCTGAATCGGCGCTGAGCGAGCCGGCGACTTCCAAGTGGATGGCTCGCGTCGTAAGACACGTGAAGATGGCCACGTATCTCTTCTGTCTGGTGCGTCCGACGGTCACGGAGAGAGGCCCGAAATAGTCGACCCCGGTGAAGGTAAAAGGTCGCTTGTGATGCGCTAAGCGACACGCTGGCAGGTCCCCGGTTCTTGGGTATGGCGGCGCTTGAGTCTTCATGCGGCAAAAGAGACATTGTCGAAGGATCGCTCGCGTGATGGGGCGCAATCTTAGTACCCAGTATTGTTGGCGACATTCATTTACAGTGGCCTCGACGCCGGTGTGATGGAGCTGCCGATGAACTGCCTGTATCCATAACTTCACCGTCTGATGTTCTCCGTCGACGACTAGCGGGCTCTTGACGTTCTCTTCAATGTCTTTGGCCGCTCGAATACGGCTCCGAAGTCGGAGTGAGCCGTTGACTGACTCGACGCTGAGCTGGTGAATGCGGCTCTCCTTTGCTACCGGCTTCCCACTGTTAAGGCACTCTATTTCTTCTGCGAAGGCCTCTTCTTGCGAAGACCGCATCAGGAGTTCTTCGGCTTTTCTTAGGAGCTCGGCGGTGACTGGAAGCAAGTCGGGTGTCGATCTCTTCTTCTGTTTGGGTGCCTGTGGTTTCGCTGTCGCAGGTTTATTTTTCTTCCATGTGGGATCCGCTTCTTTATTCCTCTTTGTTCGTCGGTAGTTGACCTTCTGTCTGGTGGCTCTGCAGAGTTCTATGAACTGCAGAACGCGTGCTGTCGCGTACCGGAGGCGGTCCCAGCTGGAGAATTTTGCAGGATCAGGCAGACCCTCTGCTAGCCTCAGTCTTCTTTTACTGATTATGTGATGCGTCTTCTCTTCTTCGGAAGGCTCTTCTTCTATGGTCTTCACAGGTTCTATTGGCCAGGAGTCTTCTGTTAGGTAAAGGAAATCTGGCCCTTTGTACCATCGGTGATTCTTGTCAAAGGCAGTTGGTACATCTCGTGTCGCATCGTCGGCGACATTCTGTTTCGTCGGAACCCAGCGCCAGTCGTTGACCTTAGAGCTCTCTTCTATTGCTGCGAGACGGTGAGCCACGTATGGTTTGTAGGAACGTGACCCGGTCCTTATCCATGTGAGCACTGTTTTGCTGTCTGTCCAGAACACCTTTCTGTCGGGTTTTCTCTCATGTTCTTCGATGACTGCTTCGGCGAGCCTGGTGCCCATGACTGCTGCTTGTAGTTCTAACCTCGGTATACTTGTCAGCTTGAGCGGAGCCACCTTTGCCTTGGCCATGATGAGAGACACTCCCACCTCACCGTCTGGTGTTACTGCCCTCCAGAATAGGACTGCCGAGTAGGCCGACTCACTGGCGTCGCTGAAGACATGAAGTTCGAGGGAGGCAGCGTCACTGTAGTGCAGATACTGCCGCGGGATCACTATGTCGTGGAGACTTCTCAGGTGTCCCATCCACGATTTCCATTGCTCCGCTAAGTCTTCATCAATGCGGTCGTCCCATGCTGTTCCTCGGCGCCAAACTTCTTGCAGTAGCTGTTTCGCCCTGATAGTGACAGGTGAGGCGAATCCCAACGGGTCGAAGAGTGACATGACGATACGCAAGGCTTCTCTCTTCGTTGGTTGCTTTCCTTCGATGAGTGTTGAAGGTATTCTCGCCAGGTTGAGGTTGAATGTTAGCTCGTCCGAGTTCATCTTCCAAATAACACCCAGTACTCGTTCAGTTTGCTCTTCTGTCTTGTATAGCTCTAGGTCTTCTATTTGTTTTTCCTCTCCCAGTGTTTCTAGGAGTGACGCTGAGTTCGATTTCCATTGTTTTAGTTCGAAGCTGGCCTTCTTGTGTATCTCGCGCACGCTCGTCGTCACTTTCACTGCGTCTTCTAGGCTTCTGAAGCTGTCTAAATAGTCGTCGACGTAGTGCTTGTTTACTATGGCAGCTGCGGCTTCCGGATGACTGTCTTCGTGCTGCTTGGCATTCAAGTTCTTTACGTAAATGGCTGTAGACGGCGAACTTGATGCTCCGAAGATTAGCGACGTCATTCTATATTCTTCCGGAGGTCGGTTGTCGCGGCGATCCCCGCGCCACAAGTACCGCAGTGCGTCTCTGTCTTCGGTGCGCAGTTTGACCTGCATGAACATTTCTTTGATGTCCGCTGTTACCCCGATGAGATGCTGTCGGAAGCGCATGACGACGCCTGGCAGCGACTGAAGCAAATCCGGACCTTTGAGGAGCATGTCGTTAAGAGCCACCCCTCTGGTCTTGGCGGCGGCGTCATGTACAACACGATGCTTGTCCGGCTTCATGGGGTTTATGACCGCGAAGTGAGGCAGGTACCAAGTCTTTTCAGGAGTTTTCTGCGGTGGTGCGGGCTCGGCGTAACCTTTTTCTATAAGAGCTTCCATCTGTTCGACATATTTCTTCTTGAGGGCTGGGTCACGATTGATCTTCTTTTCAATATTGAAGAGCCTCTTCAGCGAGTTTTCATAATTGTCCGGGAACTTGACGTCTTCCTTCTTCCAGAGGAGGCCGGTCTGGTATCTTGTTTCGTCGATCTTCTCGGTCTTCTGTTCGAGAATTCGAAGTGCCTTCTCCCCTGGATCGGTTTTCGGTCTCTTCGGGTTTATGCAGAGGGTGTCCATCTCAAAGTATCTCTTCACCAGGTCCTCGAGGTCATCTTCTGCTTCCTTCATTGTTGACACGAAGTCGATCTTCTGGCCAAAGGAGTTAGTTTGACTTCCGTGAAGTACCCATCCGAGTGGCGTGAGAGATGCCACTGGATGGTCCTTGTCCCCTTTCCTGGTCTCTTCGGTCAGCAGTAGATGCCAGTTGTCTTGCCCGATGAGGATCCGTGGCTTGGCATTGGAGTATGTAAGATGTCCCTTGATGTCCGATAGGTGTGGACAACCTTCCACTAATTCGCGTGGAACCCGTTGAGAGGAGACTTGTAAGTTCTTCACTGTTCTTGCATGAATCTGCTCCTCATGTTCGTTGCGCCCTTTCAGTCCGACGGTTACTCTTCTTGATGCCGATTCCGCAGTCTTCAACTCATTGATGGTTTCTATCTTCAGTGGATCTACTGGTCCTGTAGCTCCGATGCTCGCCGCGATGTCTTCGTCGACGAGTGTGACCGTGGATCCGTCGTCCATCAATGCGAATGTGTTGACTGTACCCTTAGGTCCTTTCACCTGGACCGTCAGGATCTTCAGATAGGATTGCTTCTTTACTGTCCACGTCAAATTGATGACTTCTGTTTTCTTGTCACTTTCTGTCTTCTCTGTCTGTTCTATCTTCTTTTCATGATGAAGCAGCTTGTGGTGCGTGTACTTGCATCCGTTGACACCACACGGCTTCGCTGTACAGTGGTGAGTTTTGCTCCTATAACGTAGGCATCTGAAGCAGAGGCGTTTGGACTTCGCAGTATCCCATCTCGAATTGACTTCCATCTTCTTAAATGCGTCGCAATCTGTCGCGTTGGTGTGGCTTGTCTCGCCGCACACGAAGCACTTCAATGTGTTGCTCTTCTCTATGACGTTGGTGACCCGCTGAGTCTTCTTCGGAGGTGCGGCCGTCGATGTGGCTGCCACCTGTTCAGGTAGCGCGAAGGGTCCGCACAACTCTGCTTCCCTCTTGAAAAATCTCTCCATCTTGATGAGGCAGGGATCTTCTTTGGGTTGCGTTGCTGAGAAGTCATAGTAGCGGTACTGGAGCGTTGGCGTCAGCTTGCTCACCAATGTCTTTGTAAGTTCAGGGTTATACATGTAGTTGTAACAACCCAATGTCTTCAGTGTTGCTACGACGTTGGAGATCTTCGTGGCGAATATGCAGATGTCCCTCGGCGACTCGGTGAGACGTGGTAGACCTCGAAGCGTTTCCATTTCTATTATTGCGATTGACTCTGGTCTTCCGAATCTTGATTCCAAGGTCTTCATCACTTCTGAAGGGTGCGCGTTGGTGATGAGTAGCCCTTCAACTGCTTCTCTGGCTTTCCCCTTCAAGTTTCTTCGAAGTCTGTTGATATTCTCGACGGCGCTGAACGTTGGTTCGGACTCGTAGTAGGCGGCGCGGAAGGGTAGCCACTCCTGATGCGACCCGCTGAAGAACGGCAACTCGATGAACTTGGGTCGCTGGGCGGCGCTGACAGCCCGAGTGATGGCTTCAGCTAGGAGTGCGATGTCCCCTTGTGCTCCCGCCGGTGTTCGATGAACCTCTTCTTGCTTCGGCGGTTCTTCGAGGGCGATTATCGGCTCTGGCTGGGGGTGGTGAGGCTCGTTGGCGATGGCTAGAACGGGGCGAGTCTCCTGATTATCCAACCATTTGTCTACACGGGCGTTGACTTCTGAGTAGAGGGAGACTCCATCTTCTTCCTCTACTTCATCATCTTCTTCTTCCCTATCTGTATCATCCGCTTCTAGTGCTGCCAGGCGTGCAGCAGCTAGTTCCACTTGGAGGCGGAGCAATTCTTCCTTTGCTTTGGCGATTTTCTGCATCTTCATTTTGCTGCAGGTCGATCCCCCCCTCCCCCCTTCTTGCTAGGGGGGCGGAGGAGCTGTGGGCCGGTTGGTTTCGACGTACCGGCCGCATCCCTGACGACTCGCTTCACAGTCGAGGCGTCAGTATCACGGCGATTTTCTTTCGATGTGACAGCAGCGGGCGGCTTCATCAGCTGTTTCAATCTCGTACCCTTGGTGAGAGTCGTCGCGGCGGAGGGGGCAACTGAAGGCACGACGACGTCGGCGGCGGCGGGGCGCGAGGCTGCAGGCACGTTGGCGGCCGAGGGGGGGGGCGCGGTAGCTGCGGGCGCGGGGGGCGCGCTGGCGGCTGAGGCGGTGACAGTCGAGGTGGTCGCGGCGGAAGTCACGGTGGTGGGATCAGTCCTCACGGAGGTGTAGGTCTGTTCGGAACTCTCCGTGATAGTCGTCCCCGATTGCTGTGTCGATTCGGATGTGGCTTCCGTGCTGGTACCGGTCGCAGAGGTAGTGGCCTTGGATGATGACGGTTTCTGTTCACTCGACTGTTTGCGGCCCTTTCCTTCGGAGTGCGTAACGGGCATGATGACAGCTGATCTTCAAAGTCGATGACACACGAAGTACTAACACGAAGTACGTTCTTCAGAATGTCTTCACTGTAGCGCTATTTTCAATCTTCAAGTAATATTCCCCACAAATCCGACTCTTGAAGGACCATTAAATGTGCAGGATGCACACTTAACTATTGCTGGGATTGGTGGGGAAATAAAAACGACTATCTTGAAGGCTTGAAATTTATTCTTTACAGTGTTTCTATCTTCTAAAGTTCTCTCTTCATGTTCTTACTATTTCTTCTAGTCTTGTTTCTTCCTTTTTCTTCCAGTCTTGATTCTTCCTTTTTCTTCTAGTGTTTCTTCTTCTGTTGTCGCTGGCTAACTGACGATATCGAAAACCAGCCCGTAATTTATATAATTTTCCTTAATAAAATTTAAGGCCTCTGATTGGCTGACCAATCAGAGCACACGAATTTTAACCAATCAAATTCCGGGCGGTTTTTGACGCAATTAGCTTAACTACGACGAAACTTTACCGTAACGAGAGCCGCGTGACATTTTTTGCGGTTTTCCCTATGTTTTTGTTAACAAACATATACTAAATTATATATTTTTAGAATCTACTAACTTATTTCTATCTAAGAAAAATAAAATAAACACAAAAAACAAAATATAACATACATCGATAACTAATAGGTAGGTAACATTCTAGTATGTTCTAAAACTCTGTTAGAAAATAATAAAACCAATTTTAATTAGAAACTATCAAACAATCAAAATATTCTAATAAAAAGGAAATTAAATAGATTTCTCTATCTTCTATGTACATTGTTATCAACTATAACTATTGTTCATCAGTTTGTTTACACACTACACTTGAGTTTGTATAAACACTACACTGTCCCGCACAAGTAGTGTAATAATCACTTACAGGTGAACTCTGCATGCACATGAGAGAGTACGTTTGTGTATAGTAAGCTTAACCTAACTATGAACTATGTGCTTATCTTCTAAGAGCCATACATGAAAGTGTTTTTGACGGCAGAGGTCAGACATCGCATATATATTTGTACAATTTTATTCTGAGCATATTGAATGAATCAAAGTGTAAGTCAATTAGATCACTACAACCATTCCCCACCTTACATAAGCTAGCGCATGGGGAATTAGCACCTAAGACCTCCTCCGCGGCGGACAAAGCGGTGTTATTGGGCTGCGAGGGATTCTAGATGGGGCACGGAAATTGAAAAGTTGCAGTATTAAGGAACAATCAATTTTGTGAGTCATCACTTTGCACACAAACATTGCGTCATTTAGATTTCGACGCCTTTCCAGTGACATAATTTTGTAGTGTTTAAGTCTACTAGAGTATGACTGCATTTTTTTAGTTATACCATTGGAAAACGCCAGATACCAAAGGAAACGTTTTTGTACACGTTCCAAGCGTAAAGAATGTGTAGTGTACAGTAGTCAAGTGCACTTCTAACTAAACTGTAATAAAGCAAGATTTTTGTTTATGAAGATTTGAACTGCTTTGTGTTTCTCAAAACCAAACCTAACATTTGAGAGGATTTTTTTATTATATTATCCATATGAGGAATAAAGCTTAACTTTTTGTCAAATGTTACACCTAGGTCTTTTACTGTGTCTAGTTTGTTAATTTTCATTCCTTTTATAAAGTAATCATGCTCTATTACGTTTTGCTTTCTTGTGAAGTTTACAACGTTACATTTACAGTGATTAAGGATCATTTCATTGTTGTTACACCATTGGTCTAGTCTATCTAAGTCTTCTTGCAGGGCAAAGGCATCTTCTTTAGATTTTATGATTTTAACAAATTTTAGATCATCGGCATACATGAATAACTTCGTGCTGTGGAAACAGTTTGTAATGTCGTTATTAAAGAAATTAAACAGTATTGGGGCCAAATGCGGCATCCCTGTGGCACCCCAGAAGATATGTCTCGCATGGCTGATTGAAAGCCATTGACTACCACAAAGAAACGTCTGTCCATTAGATATGAACTCAGCCACGAAAGTAAAGACCCAGTAATGCCATAAGCCTGCAATTTAAGAATGAGTAGCTTATGTGATACTTTATCAAAGGCCTTACTAAAGTCTGTGTATATAACATGCGCTTGGTGGCCTGAATCAATGGCCTCCGTTAATAGTTCAGTGAAAGGCATGAGATTAGTGCTAGAAGATCTAGACTCCAGGAAGCCGTGTTGATCTTCACTGACATACAATTTTAAATGGTTCTGAATATATGGACAGATTAACGATTCAAATATTTTTGCAAGGGTTGATAAGATTGATATTGGCCTATAGTTAGAGACCCTTTCCTTATTATTAGATTTGTATATGGGAACAACTTTTGTCATTTTCCATTTTATTGGAAAAACACCGTTACTTAAGGATTTGTTATATATAAGATATAATAAAAACTTATTTGAACGCTATTAACGGAAACGATGTTCGGCGACTTAGCCGGTAGAGCCCCTGAAGTTTTAATCAGCTTCTCAATGTCTTAAAAAAGTACGGCTCCAATCTCAGGGTCATATAGTGTGAATTATCAATATGTAACTTAAATTATATCCTGACACTCGCAAAGAAAATTTAATTTTGCTGCGGTCATAGTTAAATAGGTATAAGTATATTTTCCACGTAGCGTTATAGTTGATAATAAACGCCGGACGCGGGCTGACGTCAGGGATTCTTGCGCGCGCGCCGTCGCTACTGTGAATCACGCACCGATGTGTCACCAATGCCCGCTACACTGGCATTCGATTATAGCACTTACTGCGGGAGATTAAAACTGCTCGTATTATTCCTTCCAACGGGCACTTTAGTTCTAGTTCCGCTGTATACTGGCACGCTTCTCCAGCGCATTTAGTTAAAGTGTGTTTGTGCATTTTATAGAATTAAATGCGGTGGGCACCAGTGTCAGTTCATTGATGAATGTGCGTACTATAAAGTGGCCTTGTGATCATATTCAATACTACTAGGTACTTAAACAACCGAGCTTCACTTGATTCTTTTTCTAAACTACCGAAGAAGTTTATCCCCAAATATCAGCTCTAGCCAAATCGATATTAACCCTCACAAATACTTATTTTGCTACCATAATCGTAATGACAATCCAATAATGTTATTGACACCGACAGGGTAGTTGGCGTGGTTGGTAAATGCTTGCCTTTCACGCCGCAGGTCGTGTGCAGGACAGATATATGTCCATGTACATGTCTGTTTGTCTTGAGTCTGCATATAGTTATTTATATAAGTATGTTTTTACAAAACAAAATTTGTATGTAATATATCAGTTTTCAAAGTACTCTGTTTAGTTTAGGATCAGATGGCCGTGTGAATAATGTCGCAGGATATTATTATTTTTGCTATAAAAAAATCGTACAACCGTTTTTCAGAACGTGGATTTTAATATATAGGATTAAACTTTTACTTCTTTAATCATGCATCTAAGCGCGCGGTAAGTCGATAGATGAGGTACCGATTTATGGCTGGTGATGATTTCCGAGCATAAGCCACGCTACGCCGTCTGTCCCAGTTGCAGGCATTGAAAAGCAGTTGATAGTCCTTGACAGAGGGCTACTGGACAGCGTCAACAATTCTGGCAGTTGTGGTAACCACTGCGTACATTAACAAATAATCTTTTTCTGGGAAATAGTGGGATTTCAGGGCCGACAAAATTATCTGACTTATAATTATTCATGTTACAATACTAGGTATCGTCTGTTAAAGCAAAACGAACAGAGCTGGTCGCTTAGGTTCCGAAAGTACTTGTATAACCGTGCCACTAGGACAAGCTTGTGACTTTATAATCAATGGGGACGAAATGCGGGTAGGCTAATCAACGTAATTGGGTTTATGGTTTGCAGCCATATACTAGAATGTTATATGAATAAAATACTACAAGACGCTTCTAGAAAATGTGTTTTATGATGCCTGCTATGCTCTTGTGCGCTCTTAAAGAAATACCGGATGTTTTTTGATACTTGGGGAGTATTTTAAAATATGTAACAAATTTACCATTCATTGCTGCGTCATTCCATGCGAAATGGCGCAGTAATTATTGACGTAAATACAGTCTAGCCGACTAGCGATCATGCGAAGGATGCTGTTGGTGCTGCCACGTATTCTGCGCACCAGAGATGCGCATCTCTTACGCATCGTAGCGTAGAAACAATCTACGCGATGCTCAGCAGACATCCCTGATGCACTACAGAATCGCCGCAGCCCCATCAGCATCCTGAACGCATTATTAAATTGAACTTGGAGGGCACTGTAAGATTTTTGAGTATAGTTAGCCCACAGGCTGCACGTGTAGAATGATGTACAATAAGACCTAAAAAGTATAATCTTGACTTCTGTCGAACAACGTGCGAACCTGCGAGCTATCATGTTCCTATGCCTTATCAAAAAGAAAAATAAAAAAAGGGATCTGTAGGATTGAGGATCATTGAAATTAGGATCGGTAGTCGCTGATCGCCAGTCACTTTCAGTATCAGTTAGTCCCGCTTGGTAGAACAGCTTTTTGTAACGAACAGCAGACTAGTGAGAGGTTACATTGTATTAGTCGCAGTATCTGCGCAGTTGCGTCATGTAGGGTATAGTGACGTCAGAGTGAGGGTGAGTCGTCGTTGGTCATAGACACTTACATAGATTAATATACAGCTCTTCATAAGGGTCAGCACACTCTCGGACTTCGAACCATAGTACACACGGCTACACATCAAGCTATAAATTTCCAGTATAAGCTGATCTCACGTTGTATAGGATGTCCATACAATGACAGGTCAGCTTATATTGGAAATGTATAGCTTGATATTTAGCCGTTTGTACCAGTGAGGGTTTGTGGTGGCTTTTATAACAGCGCTCGCCTCTAGTACGGAGGCGAGCTTACCTCAATATGACTTTTCTTCCAGCGGTAGAGTGTTCACCCGCAGAGAACGAGGTCCTGGGTTCAAATACCGGGTCGGGCCAAAAAAGTGATTTTGGGACTTTTCTGTAAAAAGAAAAATTTCTGAGCATCAGCCCGAAGTCTGGGAGTTGGCGGTATTATACCCCCGTGCATCGGAGATCACTTAAAGCCGTCGGTCCTGTATCTGACCTCTTTCCGGTCGTGTCGCCAAGTCGTCCCATCGGATCATAAGAGTGATTCCGTGTTTGCGTACACACTTAAGCACTATAATATTATTATGTCCCGCGCAGATGGCTAATCTCTGTTGAGACTGGCCGCCGTGGCTGAAATTCGGCTAGTAGGACATTGTTATTATTATAAGTTTTCTTCCAGCAAACCCTTGTTAGAGTGCGACTTGTGTGACTTAAATATATTTTCGTTAAACTAAGTTCGTATGAGTGGCAGCAACAGTTGAGTGGCGACTGGCCGCGTAACAACCGGTACGAAATTCGGCTAGAAGGACATTATTATTATTATGAGTTTTCTTCCAGCAAACCCTTTTTAGAGTGAGACTTAAATATCTAGGGAACAAAAAATAAATATCTAGGGACAATGTCACACAGATCATCCTAGCTCCAAACTAAGTAAAGCTTGTACTATGGGTACCAGGTGACGATATACATACTTATATAGATAGATAAATACTTATATACATAGAAACCATCCATGACTCAGAAACAAATATTCGTGCTCATCACACAAATATTTGCACTTACCGGGATTCGAACCCAGGACCACCATCTTCGTAGGCAGGAGCACTACCAACTAGGCTACGGTGACCGTACTTGTGTGAAACTTAAACATATTTTCGTTAAACTAACTTCGTATGAGTGGCAGAAACAATTGAGTGGCGACTGGCCGCGTAACAACCGGTACGCTGCCGGGGTCGGCCCGGACTTGTATTTTTATGTAACTTGTATCGGAGCAATGGTCGTTGCGCCACTGTTGCTCGGATCGAATCCGTTCCTCATTGTGAGCCAGCAGTGTAACGAATGAATTTGAGGAAAACACTGGCCTGCTTTTTATACCTACTATTTGTATTTTGTTTAATATTATCACAACGCTACATGCACTTACAGTGAACGAGGTTCACATAATATTTAATTGTTTTTTGATATTTATTCAGCCTGAACCGGTGCTCTAAATTAGGCATACATAAAGCAAATATGGGGATTTAAAAAAAAAAGATACCTGAAATGTTTGAAGAACAATCATTAGAAATCAACGGAAATTATATTGTAATCTTAACAGTAGATGGGTAATAATAATGATATAAGTACTTGCCTTCTTAATGACAAATCGTATGGGTAGTGGAGACCTTAGTGTCAGAGTGGTTCAAGTCACCCTGTAGGCCTCTGAAATAGCTAACCAATTTTGTTGCCTAATAGTTACAACCGGGACCGACAGCTTAACGTGCCCTCCGAAGCACGGAGACGCTCATAAATTAAACCACTTTGGCGGTCACCCATCTATGGGACGGGCCTGTTCGCGTATTTGGCTAATCCTTGCTTTTCACGCCGGAGGCTCGATTCTCACCGGACGGAGTTTTGGTGTAATTATCTATATAACTATGTATTTAAAAAAAAAAGTAGTTTATGTAGTATATCAGTTATCTGGTTTACATAGTACAAGCTCTGCTTAGTTTGGGATCAGATGGCCGTGTGTAAATAATGTCCCAGGATATTATTATTTTGGACTGACCGCGAGCCTAGTTGCTTAACCTCGCCAATCACTTACGGACCGGTGAGAGCATCAGCAATAAAAAAAATCTTATTTAAGTTTTGCTCGAGCAGTTGTAAAAATGCTGATTTATCCTCGGACTCAGTGTAATATAATAATAGGTCTTTACCTATGAAATTGCCGTTTTGTATGAAAAAATTTAAACGAATTTTTTTCATGAATTTTTTTATTTGTATTAATCGAAGTAATCACCCATGCAATCAATGCATCTTTGCCATCGCAGTGGCAGTTTATTGATGCCCTTCTTAAAGAAATCAGCTGGACGGGAGGCAACAAATTCTTCAAAGGCATTTTGTACTGCCTCTCGGGTATTGAATTTTTTTCCCGCCAAGAAGTTATCCAAATTCTGGAAAAAGTAGTAGTCTGTAGGCGCAAGGTCTGGTGAGTAGGGCGGATGACGGAGAGCTTCCAACCCCAGTTCTTGCAACTTGGAGACCGTCTGCTGTGCAGTATGAGGTCGCGCGTTGTCGTGCAGGAGCAGCGGAGACGAGCGATTGACCAATGCTGGTTGGAGATGCGCCAGCTTCTCCATCATTGTGCTCAGTTCTTCACAGTACACATCTGCAGTAATGCTCACCCCGTTTGGTAAGAAGCTGTGATGAATCACACCGGCGCTAGACCACCAAACAGTGACCATCACTTTTCTAGGGGTAAGTTTTCGTTTAGGGCATTGTTTAGGTGCTGAACCAGGATCCAACCAACTTGCTGAGCGCTTGCGGTTATCAAACAGAATCCATTTTTCATCGCAGGTAACAATGCGGTTCAAAATTCCTTCATTTGTGTGTCTGTTGAGCAGTGCAAGGCACGTCTCGACGCGTACTTCGCGCTGGCGATCATTGAGTTCGTGGGGCACCCATTTGTCAAGCTTTTTTACCTTGCCAATTTGACGCAAATGGACCAATATTGTTTTGACGCTAACGTCGAAAGCTGCTGCTAATTCAGCCGTAGATTGTGTATCATCAGCTTCCACAACCGCCTTTAATTCGTCATTGTCGACCAAAGTCTTCGGACGACCGCGAGGTTCATTTTTCAGGTCGAAATTTCCAGAACGGAAGCGAGCAAACCAATAACAGGTGGTGCGTTGGTTTGTAGTGTTAGCTCCGTAAACGTCGTTGATGTTGCGTGCCGCTTGTGCCGCGTTGCTGCCACGACGGTACTCATATTCCATAATTACTCGAATTTTTAACGTATCCATGATGACGAAAAAGATTGAAATGCGATGAAAATGTAACACTAATCAATAAAGAAATGACTACTTTTGGAAAAAAGAATCCATGTTTTTAAAATAAAATTAATTTGAAATTAGAATTCTTAGCCAAACAAAAATTATTTTGATTTGAAATGGCCAGTACTGCAGAACGGCAATTTCATTGTCTATACTAAAGTATCATTATATGTTATATAATATTTTAACGTATCAGAATAGGCTTCAAGCCATCTTAATTGGACGTTGAAATTCGTTCTTAATTGATATCTACCTCTAAATCAAAACAGCTTCTTATATGGTGAAGTTTTTTGATGTTAGGTGTTTTGTCAGAGAGTTATATAATAATATCTAATATCTAGGGACAATGTCACACAGATCATCCTAGCCCCAAACTAAGCAAAGCTTGTACTATGGGTACCAGGCGACGATATACATACTTATATAGATAGATAAATACTTAAATACAAAGAAAACATCTATGACTCAGACACAAGTATTCGAGCTCATCACACAAATTTTTGCACTTATCGGGATTCGAACCCAGGACCACCAGCTTCGTAGGCAGGAGCACTACCAACTAGGCCACGGTGACCGTAAAATAACTGATATGTTTATAAATGTTGGTCGAGTTACAAAAGCATTAAAATATCGGGGTAATTAAAGTACTGAACTCTATGAAACCCGCCGCGCTGAACTCCTGGAACATTGGAAAGAGAAACCAATTCTATCTGCCAGGATCGAGAGATTGGTCCCGTTCATCGTTCACCCGGTAAATTTATTAAAGTTGAAATTTAAATTTAAATTTTATTTTAGCTATAGCATGTTTCATTTTATATTTAGTTTTAGTTGTTATATATTTTTTGGTTTTTTACTGATGTCACGAGTGTCATGAATCTGTGCATGTTGTGACACCTTAATAAACTGTGCATTTGATTTTAATTTTTAAGTGTTGTTTTTAGACTAGCATTAATGTGACAGTTACTGGTTGTCCTAAATAAATAAATAAATACCAGCAAACTTGTGAATTGCAGACTTTCTTAGTGTCAAATTATGCATGCTATGGTTGTAAATACAACCTCATGGAAGCGAAAGCTCCCTGTTAATGTATATTCATGCACGTTAATCCTCTATTCAAGTCATTTTATAATCCTATTTCTATACTATCAGCCTTCTTCTTCTAACAGTAACATTAACAATTTATGATACTTACGTAGGAAGCTCACTCAACCTGTAACGCTCTAAAGCTTGTACAGACGTCAGCACATCAAGCTACCCCAATCTGTCAAATTTCCCCAATTGAAAGTGACCCTTATGCTTTTGTGATAATGTTGAAAATCCATAAAAGAAATTTGACAGATTGGGGTAGATGGATGTGCTGGCGTCTGTCCAACATCTATTTGCATAGTTTTCTTCATAAAGACTTCATCTGATTTTAATTAAAATCGAGGCACATACGTACAAACAAAGAAAATAGACGTGCTGATTTCCTCATTTTTTTTGGAGTCGGTCAAAATACCCACGTCGCGATGTGTTTCGGCGGTTACATTTTAACCGTGCTCAATCTATATTCTTTTCTCCCCCTCACGAAGTTGGAGGAATCTGTTACGGGGCTCCAATGCTCCACACCCGAGATTATACTTATGCATGACGTATATGTGGTACGGTCCTTATGGGTGCGGATATAAAATAGATGGATTGTGTCCCTTTCGGGACTGGCCATAACTATTACTTTTCCGATGCTGATGTTACAGACGTTGGCTAAGTAGCTGGGGATCTCATCATCTAGTCATATGGCGCCTGGTGGTCTGGTCTGGCCGACCAGTGACTGGCGTCTATTAGGAAAGGGCTCGGGGCGGAAGTGCTTGAACTTGACAAAAATGCTCGCGCGGTCTCGGGCAGGCTCAAGCATATATGCACTTTATTTAAATATTCTTAAAGTTGATTTTCTAGTGCCTTAATTAAATCCTCTCCGCTGCGCTCCTATCTGTCTGCGCTGCTTCTATATTTTACTGATTCACAGTTGATTAGCAAGATGGCGCTAAGAGTCTTCATTACGATTTAAGGAGCATCGAATGGATTGGATAATTTCGTGTACAAACACCACGGTGCGGTGGCGAAACAGTTCACGCACGGGTTCATGGGTTCGGTTCCCACCCGCACTTAGATTAATTTTAAACTTATTTTAAAGATGTCTGAAACTTATTTTCCTACTGTTAAGTAATTATAGTATATTATGCTGCCCACTACTGTCCCAATGCTGGAAAAGGGCCTCCTCTCACAATTGAAGGGCATATGCCATAGAACACCACCCTAGCGTAGTGTGGGTTGGCAGACTTCACATGCCGTCAAGAACATATTGAAAGAAATAACTTGTATTAGGTTATTTCTTTCAAGCTAATAATCATTACTAATCTATATAAATAAAAAGAGAAGTCCTGACTGACTGACTGACTCATCAACGCCCAGCCCAAACCGTTGGACCTAGAAAGCTGAAATTTTGCACAAATGTTTTCTTTATACTGTAGACAAGGAATAAGGAAGGATTTTACGAAATTCAACCCCTAAAGGGGTAAAACGGGGGTGCAAAGTTAGTATGAAACTTTGCCGTTTTTGAAGTTAAAGGCATGAAAATTGGTATTTGGCCTTCCAGTTAAAAACAAAAAAAATTATATCCCAGGATTTTTGGAAATTCCAGCCCAAAGAACGTAAAATAGGGGGTGTAAGTTTGTATGAAAAATGTGACAATTTTTAAGTTAAACGCATGATAATTGGTATTTGGCATTTCAGTTAAAAATTAAAAATATATATTTCAGGATTTTCGAGAATTCCACCCCTAAGGGTGACAAATAGGGGATGTAAGTTTGTATGAAAAATGTGATATTTTTAAGGTAAACGCATGAAAATTGATATTTGGCCTTTTCTTTAAAAATTATAAATATATATTTCAGGATTTTTGGAATTTGACCCCTAAGGACGACTAAAATAGGGGATGTAAGTTTGAATGAAAATCTGTTTTTTTTGGAGTTAAACGCATGTAAATCGATATTTGGTCTTTCAGTTAAAAATAAAGCAATCCAGTGAATATTTTGTTGTTAAAAAAAGGTAAACCAAAACTGATTCAATAGATAGCCACCAACAATTTACGAACAAACAAACTCTAATTTTAGCAAAATTCCTTTCTTATGCCAAGTTCCTTAAAATGTCGTGGTCGTTGTCGTCTAAGTAAAGATTTACCGTTCTATAAGATTTTTAACTTCTTTTTTTTTGTAATTTTTATAACAAATTAAAAAAACGACATTTTAATCAAATTGGGATAAAAACGGTTTACCTTAAATTCATTGATAAATGTGATATTAGGCCTATCAATGCCGTGGTCGCAACCTAATCTAATGGGAGTTACCTTTGAGATTAATGCATCGTTGATTATTATTTTACTTTATTTGACTTACGTCAGTAAGTCAAATAAAGTAATATAATTAATAATTAATATACTTAAGGACAATTGATACGTATTCTTTGATTTTTTTGGTTGATGATATCAAGTCCTTTTTTTTAATAACAGTAGCAAAGTAATCTTTATTTTATTTCTTAGTTAGTCTTTATTTATAGGTTAGATTTATTAAATTTATATAACATATTTGTATTAAAAGTTATATTTTTTTTAATTAAGCTAGAAGTAAGTAGTTACATTGGTCATCATTCAAAATTGTCGCGGACAAAGTCGCGGGCACCAGCTAGTATAAAATAAATTTAATAAATGTTTTCATACAATCCGTGTTCGTAAATATCTATATATATGTAACTAGGAATAATCATGTAAGTATGCTTAATTATATAACTACAAACATGTTTACAAGCGCTTTTTTAAAGTCTACGTGAATAAAAACCTTTTTTATTTTATGATATTTCCGTCACAGTTTTAAGTACGAGAGAACTAATTTCTAATACGGACTTGAATTTGAAAAGTCAGTGCTGCGTTTAACTAGATATCAATGAACCACAGTCCATCGGTCTACTAGTAACTGCCAGATAGCGTAGTCGATAGCCAGCTATCTTGTCATCGTATCACAAGCTGGACAAAGGTCTCCCCCAAAGATCTCCACAATTCGCATCCAGGGGTTTCTAGCGCCCCGCACAAGATCATAGGTCCATCTCGTAGGGGTCTATCTCATAGTTAAGTTAGAGTAACCTGCAATAAACACAAAGTCAACCCGTATCTACAAGTTGTATAAACAGTGAAAGAAATTTAAGGGCGCTCCTAAAATTTCTATCTATACATAAAATGAACAATTTAAAGAAAACTATTTTGTGAAATATGAATACAATTAAAATAACAAACACACATAAACGTTTCCAATGGAAATGTTGTATGGGATGTGTTATGTGTATTTAACTAATTTTATTCGTAAAAGACAACGCCCGCACAAGGGAATTTAATCCCTGTGTCGCGGGGTACTTTACAAACATATAATAGATGGACACTAATTATATCCAGACTCAGAACAACTATTTATGGGTTACACAAATAGGAGTTGGGTGCGGGAACACGCTGCGCTACACGTGTAGTCGATTTTTGCTTAATTAATTAATTAAATTGAACTCGTTCAGTTTCATAAGCTAATTAAGTACATTCAGTAATGTAGGTATACTATTTTTGTTACACCTTTTATATTGGACATACACATATATTTTTTAAAAGTAATACGAACACATATTCGTTATTATATTACGAAATAAAAGTAACTGAAATCATCAACAACAATAAATTAAAATAATCAAAGTAAGTAAAGTAAAAGTGAGCAACATTTTCTCACGAAACATCGTGACACTCCCTCGTTTCAGCAAGTTTTCGTTTCATGTTCCACACATACATACAAACACCTAAGATGAACTAATACGAGTAACATATACAGTAGTAGTTTAGAGTCTTTTTTTGTTATTATTTATAAGATTATATTACAATAATAATTAATTATTTTTGCCGAAATGAAGGGGACGTGGGCGGGGCACATAGCTCGTAGAATTCATCTTTCTTCTTTCATCTTTCTTTTCAGTGCCAAAATTGGCTACGTGAATTAAAAATAATTTTAGATATTTTTCAAACCACTGTTTAAGACTGCAAATTCCTATCAATTAGGATTTTTAAAGCAACATTTCAGTATTTTTTTAATCTTAACCGTTCGTGACGACCGCCGTGACTTATTTGGTGTCCTGTCTTTATACCTGTCTTTAAATCCAAATGTTGCGGGTTTTATCCTCGTACAAAAGAAATATTAGTGTTCATGATCATGTCTATTTGTCTTGGTCTAGGTGTTTTCTGTGTTTTGATTCATTTCACGCCGGAGTTCGTGGGTTCGATTCCCATCAAGGACAGATATTTGTGTGCATGAACATGTCTGTTTGTCCTGAGTCTGAGTGTAATTATCTATATAAGTATGTATTTACAAAAGAGAAGTAGAATATCAGTTATCTGGTTTCCATAGTACAAGCTCTGCTTGGTTTGGGATCAGATGGCCGTGTGTAAATAATGTCCCAGGATATTATTATTATTATACAGGTTCTTGTAAAACACCAACAACCTCGCAGGAATAGATAGCTAATATCACAAACAACAACTTTTGTTCTACGATTTTAATTTACATAATTCAATACATGAAAAAAAAAATACACGGACGACTGGCGACTAGAGAAATGGGTCAGGTTCAAAGGCACTAGGGTTAATACGTAACCTTTGTGATGCAGATTCAAGCGGGAAATTGATTATTAATTATTTTTGTATGAAAAAAGCCTTACAAATTATCAAAAGTTGTAGAACAAAAGTTGTTGCTTATGGTGTTAGTTAGATAGACCCGCGAACTTGTTGGTGTTTTTTTTTTATTTTATTTTTAAATCTAGAAAACTTACAGCTTATTAAACAGTAATAAGGTTGTATGTTTAAGTTAAGGTCAATTACAAGTTTTCTCCTATACTTTATTCATTGCAAATACTTAACCCTGTATAGGCAGTAGTAGTATGAAATATATATTACTACTTCGTACAGAAAATTCGCTTCGTCGAAACACTGCCTAGTTTAAATAATTATTTTCGTTACGACAACGTAATAACGTAGACTAACGTTCAATTCAGTTAGTATGAATTTAAATTCGGGTATGTATTCGGGATTTGCTTGACTTAAAATAAAAGCGTGGTATGGCTTTAATTTGGGTTTTATTTTCAGTAAACAAAATGAAAAGTAATCGACCAGTGCTGACTTACGGAACAGATACGTGGTCGCTCACTATGGGCCTTATTAGAAGGCTTAAGGTCACGCAAAGAGCAATGAAGAGGGCTATGCTAAGGAGCGTGAAACTGACAGTTGGGGTAGAAAGGTTCTCGAAAGTGGCGACCACGAACCGGAAGACGCAGCGTGGGCAGGCCCTCTACAAGATGGACCAATGACCTTGTGCGGGTCGTTGCAAACTGCTGGATGCGAATAGCGCAAGACCGGCAATTGTGGAGATCTTTGGAGGAGGCCTTTGTCCAGCACTGGACGTCTTTCGGCTGATATGATGATGATGGTGATGAAACAAAATCAAAGGCATAGGAATATTGGCATGTTGCTCTAGTGGTTAAGTACCTTGGCTGCTAAACCAGAGGTCGCGGGTTCGATTCCCACCCAGGAAAAATCTTTATCAGTTCTCTGGTTGCCATAGTACAGGCTTTGCCTATTTTGAGATCGGGCTTTGGAGTGTGTTAGTTAGATTACTATATAGGTACTACTGAGATTTTAACAAATTATTATTTGCGGTTCGACACACTACTGCTGGATCTATTGAGAAGGTATGTTCAAAGAGGAATAGGTCTTATATAATAAGCGTAGGATACTTAACTTAACTTACCTCGTTGGTCTAGCGATAACGTGTTCACCCGCAGAAAACGAGGTCCTGGGTTCAGATCCCGGGTCGGGCCAAAAGTGAGTTTGGGACTTTTCTGTAAAAAAGAAAAATTTCTCTGCATCAGCCCGAAGTTGGCAGTTATTATTTTTTTTAAGCGGGACTAGTCCCTCCCTCTTACCCACCACTGCAACTCCTGTAAGCCAGGATCAACAGTGGCACACAATGAAATGACACTGAGCGGTGAAGCTCAGGCATGTCCCGGGGAATCGCTTTAACTGTCTTGGATCCCGCAACGAGTTTCAAGTTGGCAGTTAGTGGTATTATACCCCCGTGCCTCGGAGAGCACGGAAAGCAGTCGGTCCTGTACCTGACCACTTTCCGGAAGTGTCGCTGAGCGCCCATCAGATCATGAGTTAGGGAATAGAAAGTGCTCCTGTGTTTGCGCACACACTTGAGCACTAGAATATGTCCCGCGCAGATGGCTGATCTCTGTTGAGACTGGCCGCCGTGGCCGAAATTCAGCTAGGAGGACATTATTGTTATTATTACTTACAATCGTAATCTGTATTAAGTCGTATATAGTGTAGGTTATTTAAGCATACATAAATAATGAGAAATGAGTATTTATATTGTATAGGATACTTAACTATACTTAAAATTAAGTAATTGTAAGTATATTGAAGTATCCTACGCTATTCATATATGACTTAATACACTTGAAGAGGACAAGTGATTTAATAAAACGGTTGGGTTTGGGCAACACGATCACATTCATAATCATGATGCTATTTTAAAATATAGGTAAATACAACATAATCTACGTAAGAGAACAACTTGTTGAATCATATTTATTAATAAAATTAAAACATCGCTTAGAATCAATCCGATAATACAATTTAAGTCGGCGTACAGACGCCAGCACATCAGCAACCCCAATCTGTCGAATTTCCCTAATTGAAAGTGAACCTTATGCTTTTGTGATTAAGTTGACAATTTATAAAAGAAATTTGACAGTTGGGGTAGCTGGATGTGCTGGCGTCTGTACTTTACCACTGACATACCTACACTTAAATACACTCATTTAAGTTCTGACAATATTTTAGTGATACTGATAAGATTGCAAAGTACTCAATAGTCTATACTTTATTGCATTCCATGATATATGGGCCTACCACGGCTTTTAATATCACTATGATATTTCGTAAGTTCAAACCCTACCAGCTAGCAACGGAGCGAAGACTGATTTTTTGTTGTTCCAAAAGCGAATGAGAGCTTAAAATAATGCCGCTATGAGCAATGAGTGTAAGGCCCCCAGATGGTGAGTTTTAAATTATTTTAACGACTAGCTTCACCCCGCAGCTTTACCCGCGAGGGGATTCCTCCTGGAAAAGTGGGCCGGCTTTCCTGAATCATTCCAACCCTATATGTTACAGCGGACTAGGATGAACCATCTGTAAAAAAAAATAGGCAGATGAATTCAGAACAAATAAACATTTATACTGATGATATGATTATATTATACACAACAAGTTAATAAATAAAAAAGTTTTCAATAAAGGCAAGGTCAGAAGTACACTAAACCGGCGAGCATGTATGAAGAATATTATGACAGTAAACGAGGCAATAGAGGTGCGCAAAGATCGTGACAAATGGAAATCCGTTGTCTCTGCCTACCCTTCTGAGACACAGGTGTGAGTCGAGATTTGAATAAATAAATATCCGTGATATATCAGACAGCGCCATCTATCCCCAAACTAAGCAAAGCACTATGGAAACAAGACAGGAGAAATACCTGATTACAATTTTTTTGGAAATATTAGTCATAATACAATATCTTACGCCACTGACTGACAAGTAACACACTGTCAAACTAGGCAGAGCATGTGCTATGTTAATCAGACAACTAATAAACATACTTATATGTTTGTAAATATATACATCTTTAAGATAAATTACACCCAGAGATAGAACAAATTATAATCGCTCGTATCACAAAAATACTTGTCCTGGGCGGGGGTCGAACCCACAACCACTAGACCAATAGGCCAATCAAATTATTTGTTTCATGTTAAATTAATATCATGTAGTTTGTGGAGATGAAATAAATCATTTTTGTATTTGTATTGTATTGTATTTGTAAATTATAATCCTAACTTAATATTATAAATGCGAAAGTAACTGTCTGTCTGTTACTCTTTCACGCCAAAACTACTGAACGGATTTGAATGAAATTTGGTATACAGATGGTCTAGACCCTGGGAAAGAACATAGGCAAATTTTTATATTTAGAATAACACATAGGCCATATTTTATAAAGTTTAACGCGGGTAAAACCGCGGGGCACAGCTAGTTATTTAATATATACATAAAATACAAACAAAAACAAACAGACATATACCCAAACATTTGTCATGGGTGAGGGTCTAACCCGCACATTTTAGACTAGAAGGCACGTTCAGTACAAACTGAGTTACTAAGGCCATCAGATAGTTCAGAAGAGGAGAATGAAATAGAATACTTCTGCGTAATCCGCCACTTCGTCGTTACATTAAAATCTTAATACAAAAATTTCAGTAGTTCGGTGTAATCTAATAACAGTGGAAAATAATAATTATATCCTGGCGCATTATTCACACACGGCTATCTGATCCCAAATTAAGCATAGCTTGTTAGTTCAGTAGAGGAGAATAAAATAGAACACTTCTGCGTAATCCGCCACTTCGTCATTGCGTAACAATCTTAAAATATAATTTTCAGTAGTTCGGTGTAATCTAATGTGGAAAATAATAATAATATCCTGGGACATAATTCACATACGGCCCCAAATTCAGCATAGCTGGTACTATGGAAACCAGATAACTGATTTACTACTTTTCTTTTAAATACATACTTATATAGATAATTACACCCAGAGTCAAGACAAACAGACATGTTCATGCACACAAATGTCTGTCCTGGGTGGGAATCGAACCCACGACCTCGACGTGAAAAGCAAGCATTTGCCAACCACGCCAACAGGCCCGTCAAATATATTTATTTATTTATTTTTTATTTATTGAGTACAGCCACATCATAAACATTAACAATTCACATAGCAGATATTATAACAATGGTCACTGATGCCTATGACAATAACGGCGTACATAATAATCGCCACATTTAACAGTTATATAAGATTAAGCTAAGTAAAAAATAACAATTAAACATTAAAATAATAAATTAAATTTATATTACATTTACAAATTATATTATGATGACAGTCAATGTGATATAGTAGTTAAATTAAACAAATTATATCTATAACTAACTAGATTAACCCAAGCGTAACTAATAATAAATAAAACAAGAATGAAAGTATAATCAAAGAATAGAACACATAATAGAATAGAATACACAAAGTACACAGAAAATAACCAGATCCTGAACTAGCCATGCACCCAAATATTTGTCATGTGCGAGGATCAAACTTGCACCCTTTAGATAAGAAGACAGTTTCACCGCCAACTGAGTCACCAGGAGTTGTCAGATAGTTCAGTAGAGGAGAATAAAATATACCACTTCTGCCTAACCTGCCACTTCATCATAACGTTACAATCTTATGAAATAATGAAATTTATTCAGCACTTGGGTATTTACATACACTTTTACTTGTCAAGCTTACAATGTATTACATAAACACAGTTTAAAAACTGTAATTAAAGCAACAAAATATTTTGAATTAGTCCGTCCGTGCGGTCTGTTTCGTCACATATATTTTTAATATCCTTAAATAAATGATAAATAGCAAGTTACTAAGCTATTATTGTTACATTTAGCAATTGTATATTAAAATTATAGAATTGAAAACAACGAGCAGTTGGCTAGCGCAAAAGGCTCTCAACCAGTAGCTTAATTTAAGCGACTAATGCCTGAGGGCACCCTTATGGGGTTCGGGCCACAGCTCAGGCGGCCGCTGAAGTCAAAAGATGGAATTTGAAATGGGGATCAGAGCACTTGCACGGGATTACCGATCACGTGTTAAGGGGGCAACCTGATCCTCGCCGCTGAGGATCCTACCCTAGCTAGCCTGCGGCTTTCTCTAGCTACCTAGGTGGTCGGTCACCGTAGCCTAGTTGGTAGTGCTCCTGCCTACGAAGCTGGTGGTCCTGGGTTTGAATCCCGGTAAGTGCAAATATTTGTGTGATGAGCACGAATATTTGTTTCTGAGTCATGGACGTTTTCTATGTATTTAAGTATTCATCTATCTATATAAGTATGTATATCGTCGCCTGGTACCCATAGTACAAGCTTTGCTTAGTTTGGGGCGAGGATGATCTGTGTGACATTGTCCCAAGATATAAAAAAAATAAAAAAAAAATGACCCGGAGAAGAAAGCCAAAGCCAAGCCTTAATACTAAATACTACATTCAAGAAGCGAGCCTATTTGTTTCTTAAAGGCCGGCAATGCATTTGCAGCTCCTCTGGTGTTGCGAATGTCCATGGGCGGCAGTGATCACAATGGTGACCCACTTTATATTTAAAATAAATCCAGTTTGTTGTATTCTAATAACAGTGTAAAACACTGACTTGCGTCGCTAAAGTACGTATATAAATATTGTGCCGAGTTAAAATGTTCACACAAGGATAGCATAATAAGCAGTGCCTACACTACAATAAATGCAATGACTCTTAATGGCTTAGGGCTGATGCGTCGGTGTGTCCCTGGTGCCCTTGGCCGCCAGTGCCCCGCCGCCCTCGGCGCGACCTCAGCGCCCTCCGCTGCCCTTCTGTCCTTGCACACCCTCTATGCGTTCAGCTATTGTACGCGAACATCGCTCACAATTACTCTTAACGATAGCAAACCTACATTTTATTTTATCGGTTACGAATTTTTTGGAAGTCGTGTTATTTGTAATGAAACTGGAAGTTTCCAAGTTATAACAAAATGTTGTTCGGTAGTTTTGAGTTCGAGTTGTATTTAGTAAACAAGTTTATTTGCATTACTTCTATTTAACTTAAATATGTAACTTGAATATGCAATTCAATATCTAAGGAAAATAGGAGCATCTAATGGAAATTCGTTGAATACATATTTATTTTTAAATAACGTTGAAGTATCGAAGTGTTATAATAGTGGTGTCTAGTAGTTTTGGGTCTTATTTAGTAAATGGATGCGGGTAGCGCAAGACCGGCAATTGTGCAGATCTTTGGGGGATCTTCATTTATTTCTTACCGTTCATCCACTCTTCAGGCAAAAAAAGTATCTACTTCTTACCATAAATTAGGCAATTTTATTTTTATTTAGCTTTGGACACACAACTAGGTAAAAAGCCTGGGGCTCTACCGGCTAAGTTGCCGAACATAGATTTCTTAAATAGCGTTCAAATAAATAAAGGTTAAAAATGACTTAATCAATCGTTATATCAGCTTCAACGTTCATAATCGATTCCAGACCATTTATGGAAGTCGATTTAACGATTGATTAAGTCATTTTTAACATTAATTTATTTGAACGCCATTCACGAAATCGATTTTCACCGACTTAGCCGGTAGAGCCCCTGTTTACGTTAAGTTAATGTGGACATAGATTTGTAGTACCTAGTGTATACAATTCTTAGGAGTGGGAGTTTTTAAATTACTTCACCCTTAACACTGGTATGTATTAAATGAGCGATAATATATTCTTCTGTATTTTTTTTTTTGAGGTGCATGCCGAGAATAGCTGCGCCCGTTTTTCGTCCGCATGTTAATTAGTTTATTATTGGGATTTTTTTAAATGAAATAATGTTTCTAAAATAAACGTAGCCTAAGTTACTCCTTATTACGTCAGATACCTGCCAATAAAAGTCCGTCAAAATCGGTCCAGCCATTTCAGAGATAAGCCGGAACAAACAGACAGATAGAGAGACCGTATATACATCATATACATGCAGTAAAAACGGTTATTTCAATATTACAAACAGACACTTCAATTTTATTTATATGTATGTATGTATAGATAGCTGTACCCGCGCTTCGTCCGCGTGTTTATTAGTTTATTAAGGTTCTTTTTTAGATTTTTTCTAAAATAAACGTAGCCTATGTGACACCTTATTACATCAGCTACCTGCCAATAAAAGTCCCGTCAAAATCAGTTCAGCCAAAGTCAGGACTGATTTTGAAATCAGAGATTAGCCGGTTGTTCCGGCTAATCTTTGATTTCAAAATCAGTAGACAGACAAAAATTGTAAAAAAAATATTTTAGCTAATGTACTGTACCTATATATATTTATATATACATGTAGTAAAAACCGGTTACTTAAATATTACAAACAGACACTCCAATTTTATTTATATATGTATCGATGTATAGATAATGTCAATGGTTAAATTTCAACACAGTTCACCTTATTATACGTCGATAATAGCTGTTAATTGGAGCATTCTTGCCTAAATTCGTTCTGCTTCTTGATATGGCGATGTGTTTGCCACTGGGTGTCTAGGTATTTTACGGGTACCGTTATGTTGATTGCAGCTAAAGCTTCAGGTATTACAATACCACCATGAATTAGTCTGTTAAGAGTGGAAAGGTCGCAAATTGTGCACCTAGTTTTGATTGTATTGTATTTATTTATTTAAGGACATCCACTAGTTGTTACATCTACTTAAATCTAAAATGTTTTAATCTATACAATAATATAATTTAAATGTACAGCTTCTAAAGGTGCCACAACATGCACAATGACATTGGTGAGTAACACTGATAAAAAAGCAAGATACAGGCTATATTTATGTAAGTATATATATATATATAATATTGGTACAGTATTATTTATTACTCAATAATCTTAATACAGTATTTCTAAAATTAGTTAAGCTGGAGTTGAAGACGTCTAAGTTTTCACTCATGGAATTATACAACTTGCACAAACGTGATATAGCGGCAAACTGTTTAAGATTGGTTCTAGCAGAATGCTGGCTCAAGCTGGCTATATTAAAGTGACTGAGTCTCATATTATAACTTGACTGATAGGCACAGCCGGGATTCTTGTAAGCAATAAACTTAGTAAAATTACGTTAGATCCTTTCTATTCGTCATCATCATGTCAGCCACTTCTGGACAAAAGCCTCCCCAAAAAATGGGGGGAAATGCCATAATCGCCACGCTTGACAGACGGGTTGGCGATCGGAGTTTGATGGTCATAGTTCACAGAAAAACGCTGCAGCCCAATCTCTGGTAGGTATTCCCTCGGTCAATTTCTACGCCCCCCACGGGATGAGATGGGGTGATGATAGCAATCTTTTCTATTCGGTCACAATGAACTCTAAACTGTGGATTCGAAATTGAAGATGAATATTTAAAATTAGAAGGCATTGTATAAGGCGATTATATACATACAAAACCGACCATTTCCAAGATTTAATTATTAAGTTGTCTATATGTTTTACAAATTATAGTTCATCAACCGCAACTCCAAGATCCCACACCTAAGTAGTTTCTAGTAGATTCTCTCCTGATTTATCCTATATTTAGTTGGAATATTATTTTTATTTCTATTAAAAATTTACGCGAGGCGCTTCGCGACATTTAGTTCCAATGTATTTATATTACATCAATGTCTTATGAAATCCAGATCAGTTAGTAGGAGACTAACATCAGTTTTGCTTGAGTAGCACATGTGGCGCAGCGGCTAAGACAGCCGCCTCGCCGCTTCGTGTCGTTGGTTTGAGTCCTACGCCGGACAACTATTAGTGTGACTCATAAATAGTTGTTCTGAGTCGGGATGTAATTTGTGTCCGACTATAAATTATATGTTTGTAAAGTAGATAAGATCTCTCATCAGTAGCGGCAAATACCGAAGAGGTTGCATACAGTTTGTCCTGTTAATTCAGTTAAATTATTTAGAATCAGCCTTTGAGGTTCGAAGTCTGACTAAGGGCGGATACTGAATCGGTATAATTCATTGGGGGGGTCAGTTTTTGGGTGACTTTAGTGATCTAATACGCCAAGATGCGGGCTCCTCGTCCGATTGAAGAGCGTTTATCCATCCATTTTTTTTTATTAATACGAAAGGAAACTAGTTAAGTTGGATTGTGCAGTGTCACGAGAGTTTCTAATAGCCTTGACTTTACTTACTTTACTTCCTCTTTAGGAATTATAATCGGCAATCGATATAATTATAGTGGCATTCATCCTCATATAGCAAAGGACGAAGTAGGTAAGTTACATAGGCAAGTTAAAGTAATTGAAATATGGCGCCCGACGTGGGGCTGCGTGTTACAAATGACACACACTGAGGGAATTTGTGGTGTAAGTTTTTATTTTTTTTAGAAAATAATTTTTAGGTTAATAATAAACACAGAGAGAGAGTTTGAGGTTAAAAAAGGGAATGTCTTTAAAGATATTGACACACACTTATTATGTAATATGTTTCGTCTTTCGTTGGTCTAGAGGTAGCGTGTACCGCAGATAACGCGGTCCTGGGTTTAAACCCCCAGTCCAAAATGGGACTTCCCATAAATAAACTTTCTTAGTACCGACCCGAAGTCTGGGAGTTGATGGTATTACAACTGTGTGCCTTGGAGAGCATGTAAAGCCGTCTGTCCTTTATCTGACCTCTTTCCGGCCCTGCCTGTCTCATCGGATTATAAGAGTGATGGAATAGAAAGTGTGTCCGCAAACCCAGAGGGGCTTTGCGGACACAATTGTGGACTTAATGTGCTCCATGCAGATGCCTAGTCTCCATTGACACTAGTCACTATAGCCGAAATTCGGCTATTCATCATCATCATCATATCAGCCGAATGACGTCCACTGCTGGACAAAGGCCTCCCCCAAAGATCTTCACAATTGCCGGTCTTGCGCTATCCGCATCCAGCGATTTCCAGCGACCCGCACAAGATCATCGGTCCATCTTGTAGGGGGCCTGCCCACGCTGCGTCTTCAAGTTCGTGGTCGCCACTCGAGAACCTTTCTGCCCCAACGGCCGTCGGTTCTACGAGCTATGTGCCCTGCCCACTGCCACTTCACCTAGGCAATTCTTACGGCTATTACTTATTATTTATTATGTAATACAGTATAACTTCTTCACACTAGATTCAAGGTGAGCCTGGTAGCTATCCCGGCGAACCATTAATTGTGTTTTCATTACACCATTAAGGGATCATTTGAACTCCTACCTAGCAGTGCGTTATTTATCCTTAGACATTAATTTTTTTTATTTAATATATGTGTATATAAAGTTATTCAATTATATTATATAGTCTGTTGATGTATATAAGAATGGTTCAAACTCATTAGTTCAATTACAATTATAGGTTGACCTATCTCTACTAATCTCATTCCAGCACTCGACGAGTTAGCAATGCTTGAGAATGGTCCGTGAAGGACTGAAACACGTGTAAGTATGTAATTCCTTTGTTTATTTTGTCATGGCATGTGCATGTTTTAGGGGCGGAGAAGCAGTGCAAATTGCATCCCGGCTTGATGAAACTGACATTAACATTATATGTGTTTTTTTTTATTTTGCTTTCTAAAAGCAGCATATATATATCATCATTACTTAGTTATATTTATGTTGAATCTTCAATTATTTAACCTTATTCTGGACTGTGTGTGCATGTTGTGGCAGCTGCTGATAAACAATGCCCGAAAACTCAAAAGGAATTTTATTTGATGTACTTAAAGTTACTTAAACCAACGCATTTTTTCACTTCCATCATCATGATCATGTTAGACTAACAAGGGACAAAGCTCTCCCCAAAAGATTTCCATAATCGAGTTGTGTCTATCATTTGGAGGGATATGCCATAATCGCCTCGCTTGGCAGACGGTTTGGCGATCGCAGTATAATTGTCATACGAAGTAGACAGAGATACACTGTTGCCCGTTCTCTGGTAGATATTCTTCGACGAGATGACATGGTAGGAAAGAGAGGTAAGGCATAGCGTTCATTCGCTCAAAGAGCAGCCCGACTGGGGAAGTACCTCCACCTTACAGAAGACATTCCTTAATAATAACATTAATAATTTTAATGTTGTGTTTCCGAGTGTGAGTAAGGTCGCCAAAACTCATTGGGGTGGGTTGAAGGGTCAGCAACACTTGTTTGGTGACTTTCAAAGGCCGGCAACACACCCGCGACACCTCTGGTGATGCGTGTATTCATGGGCGGCGGTGATCACTTACCATCAGGTGACCCACTTGGTCGTTTGTCGCCCTCTGATATATAAAAAAACTTGAGAGGTGTCAAGGGACACCCGGATGGAACGAAGTTCCTTTCGATTAATTTGTGAAGGAATTGACTGGCCGCCGTGGCCTAAATTCGGCTAGGAGGACATTATTATTATTACATGTTTGGTTTCGAGGGGGTCAACAAGATACGGTGACCAATTAACATCAAGTGGTCTATATACTTATTTCATGTCGAGAGCGGCCATAGGCTACGGCGACCTCTTAACTTTGTTTACTTGTTTGGTGTTAAGAGCGTCCATAGACTACGGTGACCGCTTAACACTATAAACTTGATTCGTGTTGAGTACGACCATAGGCTACGGTGACCTCTTAACATTGTATAGGTACTTGTTTGGTGTTGAGAGCGCCCATAGACTACGGTGACCGCTTAACATTGTAAACTTGATTCGTGTTGAAAACGACCATAGGCTCTGGTGACCTCTTAACATCGTATACTTGTTTGGTGTTGAGAGCGACCATAGGCTACTGTGACCACTTAGCATCACGTGGTTCAAACACTTGTTTGTTAGAAGCGTCTATAGGCTACGGTGACCGCTTAGCATTACGTTGTCCATATACTTGTTTGTTAGAAGCGTCCATAGGCTACGGTGACCGCTAAGCATCACGTGGCCCATATTGTTTGATAGAACCGACCATAGGCTACGGTGACCGCTTTACATCACGTGGTCCGTATACTTGTTTGTTGGAAGCGACCATAGGCTACGGTGACCGCTTAGCATCACGTGGTCCATATACTTGTTTGTTAGAAGCGACCATAGGCTACGGTGACCGCTTAGCATCACGTGGTCCGTATACTTGTTTGTTAGAAGCAACCATAGGCTACGGTGACCGCTTAGCATCACGTTGTCCATATACTTGTTTGTTAGAAGCAACCATAGGCTACGGTGACCGCTTAGCATCACGTTGTCCATATACTTGTTTGTTAGAAGCAACCATAAGCTACGGTGACCGCTTAGCATCACGTGGTCCGTATACTTGTTTGTTAGAAGCAACCATAGGCTACGGTGACCGCTTAGCATCTCGTGGTCCGTATACTTGTTTGTTAGAAGCGTCCATAGGCTACGGTGACCGCTTAGCATCACGTGGTCCGTATACTTGTTTGTTAGAAGCAACCATAGGCTATGGTGACAGCTTAGCATCACGTGGTCAGAGAAACATGCGCACGCCGCACAGCTGCAAAATATGTCGTGAACAATTTTTCGTGAGAATTTTTTCCGTCTAGCCCCCTTTCACACGCGCGAAAACATGGGGAGGCGGTATTCTATGCCGTCAGCCACATAGCTCAATGGATCTTTATAAAACATAGCTAAGAACTAACTCGAATAGACAAGTGTTCAGGACAGAAATACAGATGTAGGGTTCGTATTAGTAACACTCCTCTTTTGTGTTGGAGGTTAAAATCATTGGTGACAGCCTCCACATCTAAAGTCATGCTTACGCAGTGTTGTATAAACATGCAAATTATCGTCTAGAAGGCTCGACGAAAAATGAAAAGTGCTTTTGAAATATGTATGATTTATGAGAAAAGTAAAAACAGTGATGTAACTGTTCTAGTTTGAGAGAAGTTCATACTTTCGATATTTAGGGTCATATTCACCAGCCAGCAGTGGTGAAATGTCCCGATATTAATCCTTCTCATCGCTCTGACTTTCTCCACTGTTCGTTCAATCTATTTTGATGTGGAATGCGCTGCGTCTGGAAGTCAGACTAGAGAAACGTACCTTTAAAAAACATACGAGAACATTTACTGTGTGTACAACGTATGAGCTAAATCATCTTATTAAATATCGTTGTATTATAAACTATTTTATAAATATATTTTCCAATGAATATTCTAGTCCTTGTTTCCGTGGAAGATGGGAAGGTCTTTGGTCCACGCCAAAGGCCGCTACATGCGTTAACACCCTTGCACCTTCTCATCTTCCCTTTACGTCGCGATCTAAGGGCGCTGCTGCTACATCAGCAGAAACCCTCAAACGCCCTTGTTGGAAATTATGTATTTGAGCCTTTGGGGCCATTTAAGATTTGGGATCAAACCGCTAGGGCCCTAACGCACGTTTCGGGAAATTTGGAAACGTTTGAACGACGCTTCCCATGACAAGAGAGCTGGCCTTTTCTTGGGTCAAAGAATCAGCATTGCCATGCAGGGTGGCAATGCGGCCAGTCTTCTGGGCACCTTATCTCCCGACGATGCGGAAGAATTCTACGACGCCGTATATAACTTAGTTATAGTAGTTAGGTAATTAAATAGATGATATTTTGAGTTAACTGTTAAAATTTGTATTTATTTATCCTTCAATAAATAAACTGTTTTAAATTAAATAATTATTAAAATCAATCAGACATATTATATAGAAAATGACAGATTCTTGTTACAGAAGACTTGTCCAGGGTGGGGATCGAAACCACGGCCTCTGGTTTAACACTCAAGGTCGCTAACCCCTAGATCGACCAGTCAACATTTGTTATCGGATTCTTTGAATATTAATCTCAATCAATCACTGACACTCATTGTTTTGGTAAGTGCATGCAATCATTATATATCCTACAACATATATGTACACGAGCTAGAAAGCTGTCGCTTCCAAATATTGTTAGATATTTTGAAATACAGCAGTTTCGGATATTACATACCGAATAATATCCAAACATAACAAATTTATCTCTTTATTACTGTACTTAGATATAATCCTACTAATATAATAAACGCGAAAGTTTGTGAGTATAGACGTCCATACATCTATACTCACAAACTTTCGCGTTACTCTTTTACGTCAAAACTACTTTAACGCGGGTGAAACCGCGGGGCATAGCTAGTATAATATAATAATATCCGGAGACACTATTTACACTCGGCCATCTGATCCCAAACTAAGCAGAGCTTGGTACTATGGAAACTAGATAACTGATGTACTTCTTTTCTTTTGTCAATACATACTTATACATAGATAATTACACCCAGACTCAGGACAAACAGACATGTTCATGCACACAAATAGATGTATGTCCTTGGTGGGAATCGGACCCTCGACCTGCGGCGTGAAAAGTAAGTAGGTATCTACTTACCAGGCCAGCCAGCCCGTCAAGAAGATGTATGTGTGAATTCCTCGATATTCTAGTGTTGTGGGTACAATCGAGACCTGGGTTCAAATCTCGGGTATGGCCATAGTGATATTGAATTTTTGATATCAAAAATAATTCTCTGTAGTAACCCGGAGAAGTTGGCGGTGTTACCTACACCCTCGTGCCTCGGAGAATACGTCAAGCTGTCAATCACGTTTCTATCTGACCTCTCTTAGATAGCGTCGGCTAGCCAATCGGATCATAATAAAGAGGAAATAGCGAGTTCACCTGTGATTGCGCACAGACACTGAGTCTGACTAGTCTTCATCGGCCGCCATAGATGAAATTAGACCATACTTAGGTAAGCTGAGAGAAATAGTACTGTTATATTCACCTCGTATATATAATACACACATTAATCACATTAATAATATTGTACATAACCGTCAGTTCATTGTGGCGTACTGTGTTAATACCGTCATGTTTTTAATTCGCAGCGTTATATAAATTTTTGACACCGAATTTGTGGCGCTCTCCACGATCGCGCATATCGGCCACCTTCTACCACGAAACGCTAATAACTTTTTCTTATTTTTTAATTCTACTGCAGTCGTCGAACGAGCTCATCGTTTAGCACGTTGCAAGAGTGACTTGGTAGCGGGGTAGCTGTTTTTCTGATGCGATCACAAACCGGTTGACCATCGGCGTAATGACGAGCGCGGCCGTGGTCGAGCGACTAACAGAATCGTTGTACGTAAATATCCAATGTCTGCCTACTTTGCATTATTAGAAAAAGTTATTATTGAACCAGAAGAAAATTTAAAGGTTTGTTTTGATCACGAAGGATACAAGCGAATGCACATGTACAATATCAACGAATATATCTAAGGTTATTTTAAATTTGTAATTAGAATTGTTCTGACTGACATGACTGTGGATACTTAGAAAGGAGTTTCAACATGGAATTATATATATTTTTAAATTAAGGGGATAACATAAGAGGTATTTAAAGTAAGGAAGTCCGACAATCTAATTATGAAGAAAAACATTGTTAATGGTTATGTTCACATGTTATGTCCTACATAGGACCATCTTTGGTCCTATGTAGGAGCATCAGGGGTAAAAGTTTAAATGGGAAGTTCTACAATTTAAAAGTAAAAGCATGAAATTAAATAATAAAACTTATATATTCGTTTAAAAAATACGCATTAGTGTGTAAAATAGCAGTATTGTATGAAGTCCACACAGATTAAGTCGCGAGATAAGTGCTCTATATGTATGTATATATATATATAATTGTTCAACCTAGATGAAGCTTGAGCAGGCAGCTAATATTCTATGAGTACCTACTTGTACAAATAGAAATGTATACCTGGTTGAATTCAAACTAAGTCGGCTAGATTGAACGCACTAAGTATAGCCATCCATGCAGGATATATTATTCAGGTGAGTGAGCAAACACTTGTGCACTTTCTAATCCTTTATAATATGATGGGACGACTAGCCAGCCAGACCGGAAAGAGCATATGTGCAGACTGGCGGTTGCAAGCTTTCTCAGAGGTAAAACACCGCTATCTTCTTGACTCTGGTCCGGATGATGTTAAGAGATTTTCTTACCAATAAATATAATATAATATCCTGGGACATTATACACACGGCTATCCGATCCCAAACTAAGCCGAGCTTGTACTATAGAAACCAGATAACTGATATACTACATATATTATTTTTCTTTTGTAAATACATACTTATATAGATAATTTACAGCCAGACTCAGGACAAACAGACATGTTCATGCACACAAATATCTGTCCCGGGTGGGAATCGAACCCACGACCTGCGTTGAAAGGCAGCTTATCTACCAACCACGCCAACAGCCCCGTCAATCAAGATATCTTTTGACGCCTCGTCTGAGAATCGAATCGATGACTTCGATTGGTGCACTTGCAGATGACACTTCAAGACTGACGAGTAGGTACGCGCAGAGACGCTCTAAGCCAGTTACGCTAAGTAGCGGTCCGTAAGTGATCAGCGAAGTAAAGCACGTAGGGACGTAGTCCGTCTATAGATGGATCAATTCAATCATTGAATAAAGTGATTGAATTTCTGAGCGCAGTCTAGTCGTGTCCGTGCTTCGGGGGCACTTTAAGCTGTCGGTACCGGTAGTTGTCGTGAAACAACCCATGTCAGAGGCTTGAACAACTCTGTCACCATGGCAACCACTTCTCATACGACTAATAAAGAAACGAACCAAACAAATATTAAACTGTGTATGTCGTATATAGTACCATTTTAAGAGTAAACAGCGCCTTAAACTGGCTAGATATTTTTATACATGTCTCCAAAAGTTGCTGAACAGGTTATTCACTTCATTCCAGATAGGATCTCTAATTTAGTCGGATCCGGAATATGCTATTTTTATTCTCCTCATTTGTATATTGTCTGTATCGAAGGCTCACACGTCATAGACAAGGACATTGTTGAGGATAAAATTCTTGACAATTCTATTTAATCCTGTTTTAATAGAGAAACTTAGCGTGGAGACGCGCTTAAATGCGACTTGTTCTGACTAATCCGCTCCTCTTGTTTAATTCAAACCATGGTTTTCCCCATTTTTATTGTGATCTACTCCGAGTTTAATTGAGGCTAGCATCCAGGATTCATTGAGAAACTGTCATCGGACCTAGAAATCTATTTGTGACCAAGTTGGTGAGAAAAAGTTTTATTTTTTAGTCGTCAGATATTTTAATGCAGACTTTAAATAAAGAGAGTGAGAGAGTGTGAGAGCCAAGAGTGATATCCACAGAACTTTTCCTGGAACCAGGTTGCAATGTTCCGAAACGGCTTGCTTTTGTTATAAAATAACCTTTATTTTATAGTAACTTATTGCAGCCCAATCTTATAGATACAAAAACTAATCATATAAAAAATCGTGCAAATCTATTGCTCAACTTTTCCATTCTTTTTATTGTTTTTTTGACCATGGATATCAAATTTGTGTGTCTCATTAAAGAATGTATGTAAAGTTTTCAAGTCAAGGTCTAATAAAGTACGTCACAGTCAAGTCAAAGTCCTACCACAGGGGTAGGACTTTCACTTGACTGTGACTGCAGTAAAAACTTTACTAGAGGCTTCTCTGGAGTTTTCGAATCTACACGGAAAATCACAATTCACGATAATATGGCACATTCCTCCACTTGTGTAACGTTGTCGAAGATTTTAAAGCAGTTTTGAAAATGGAACAATGCTTTGATGCGTCTTTTACGGGTGCGCCAAACTTCACCTAAATTTTGAACTCCGATATTTGGAAATCCGAAAATGTTCTTTGTAACGGTTTTCATCCTAACAAGCACAATTCCTAACTACTCTGTCTCTAATGTTTATAATGCCGAAGCATTCAACTTCATAATGTCAGTAGCAATAAACATCTATTATACTTTTATTTGTTTTCCTATATTTTCTCAACATAACCATCTTTTACACTATTATTCAAAATCATATCGTTTTTTGTACTTTTATGAAATAATTTGGGTTAGGTTCGGTTAGAACTGCGACCATTTAGCGCGCGATGGCGAGCGAGCGTAACAAGCGCGCCGCGGCAGCGGCCGCCGAGCGCTAGTTACTATCATGTTCCGACCCACATATATTTTTTTGTAGCTCTACCCCACGGTTTTACCCGCTTTAAATTGTATTAATTATAAATTAAAAAATCTCCTCTCCCGTGATAATATGTAGCCTATATGTTGACCCGACCTCTTAGTTAATATTCATCAGTTCACGTTCACAAGTATCATTTAAAAACAATAGGTATTCAATGTACAGGTGTTTGACTTTTCTACGATTTTATTATATGTTTATAGATTACACTTGGTAAATGTTTATTTCTGAGTATGAATGAAAATATTATGGGATAAAAACGTTATGATAAAAAATAGTAGGAGTTTAAATATATTCTATAATCTTAATGATATTATTAATAACAATTTTCGGAAACATGAGTGTTATGAACATCGCCGGTAGCACTACAAATAGTATGAATGAAAACTTTAGGATGAACAATTTTAGGAATAGTGATCATTCGGATTACAAATCGTTAGGAAGAACAATTTCGGGTAAAGAACTTTAGGTGAGCCTATATGGACCCATTGTTCTATTTAATTTGCAATAAATTGCACTTCTTCATCATGCAATTAAAATAACACCTGAACGCATTAAATACAATACAGACAAGGTTACCTATAAGTTAAGTAAAATTCCAATTTGAACTACGCACAAATATTTTTGTACACTGCCACAATATCAGGCCAAGTATGCATGAAAGATCTGCACCAAGGGTTCCGTGGCGTTAAAACTGGCCAGCAAGTCCATCAGATGAAAAATAATCATGTTTTTCCATCTCTTGTGTAAATCTCTTTATTATTTTAATATGCTAATTATATCCACTGCGTTTTATCTACCTTAACATTTACGACTAAAACAGCACAATTAATTCTGATTCTGGATCTGGATGTACTTTCTATCCGTCAATAAATATGTTTGTACTCCGCGAGACAGGGATTCATTGCCCCAAATGCGGGTATCGCTTCATACAAAAAACCGAAATAAAAAATATGTACGATAGTATTTTTTTATTTGTTAAGTAAGTACATGAGTTACATATAATAAAACCTATAAAAATATTAATTATTTACAATATTTGATAGACTAAAATAAATGAATAAATCTGTCAAAAGCCTTGAGCGACATAATATTCATCTGCACCGTCTTCCACCGGCAACATGCCCAGAAGACTAGCGGCCGGCTAAACAAGCGTCAACCCCTGGTCACGAGTTACGTCAACCGCGTTTCGAAATTTTATGAAATAAAACACGCGTCTCTACCCCAAACGGCTCAAATACATAATCTTTTTGAGCTGAATGACCTCGCCAAAGGTCCACGTCAATAATAATAATAATACCCAGGGACATTATTCACTCACGGCCATCTGATCCCAAATTAAGCAGAGCTTGTACTATGGAAATCAGATACCGGTTTTTTTTATTTAAAAGCAACGCCCGCATTAGGGAATTTAATCCCTGTGACGCGGGGTACTTCACAAACATAAAGTAGACGGACACAAATTACATCCAGACTCAGAACAATTATTTATGGGTCACACAAATAGTTCTCCGGCGTGGGACTCGAACCCGCGACACAAAGCGGCGAGGCGAATGTCTGCGCTGCGCTGCGTCACACGTAAATCCGTTATACATATATTCGTCAGAATATATAATGGACTTATGTCCATCATTTGAGGGAATATGCCATAATCGCCACGCATTGCAGACGGGGCTGGCGATGACAGTGTGAGTGTCATAGTGTAGAGAGAGACGCTGCTGCCCGTTCCCTGGAAGATATTCACTCGGGACGAGACGAGACGTCTACTCTCGCACGGGATGAGATGGCAGCACTGTAAACAAATAATTTTAAATCTGGAAATATGGAATCTTGATGTGTATTATAAGACTTATTTTATATGAAACACACGAAATATATTATTTACATTTAAAGTTATGGTTAGCCTTTTATGTGAGGGGTGCGACTTCGATTCCCGCACGGCACAAATATTTATGGCGGTCGGGCAAGGGTGTTTATTCATGTAAAATATGTGGTTGAAAATCCCGGTCAAATGGTGAAGGGGGAATCCCTAATGCCGGGAACTTTCGGTTTTTAACATTTTATTTGTAGTCACTTGAAATGAAATTCTATGTCAGCCAAAAGACGTGCACTGCTGAAAGCCTCCCCCAAAGCATCAAAGCATAATCGCCACGGATAGGAAATAACTCCGCATTTAATTGATTCTAGTAATTGTATGTGCATTATGCACGTGCGGCGCAGCGGCTACGACAGTCGTCTAGCCGCTTCGTGTCGCGGGTTCGAGTCCCGCGCCATACAACTATTTGTGTGATCGATAAATAGTTTTTCTGAGTCTGGATGTAATTTGTGTTTGTAAAGTAGCCTACGACATAGGGACTAGATTTCCTAATGCTGGGGTTGTAAAGCAATAAACTTATCAATAATTCGAGGTTTAATCAAAACGAAGCATTAATCCAACGACCAATCATGGCACTGAATTTAAACCAAGCCTTGCAACAGTCTTTACATGATACGTGTGATGATTATTATACAAGAACATATAACTCGATCCTTGAAATTAAATAACTGAAGCTCAGTTTTCAGTATATACTTGTTTTTTTTAATTTGCATTACACACATGACGACACCATGGCGCAATTTTTATGGTCCAAATTGTTTTTATATGGTCCAATCACAAGATTATTTTCATAAATAACTAGCTGTACCCGGTTTGCATTGCAATTCCACGTACATAAATGAAAATATCAAGAAAAATCAGATCAATATACAGCATCACCTACAGGACATAGGAATAATCAGATTAAATCGCTCCACCCCGTGGACAACATAGGTTCCCTGTGTTACCACTGAATTATAACGAAAGAAGTGTAATTTAAATTAGTATTTACAATTATAGGGATTTGAAAGATTCTTACGTAGCTCACGATATTTCAGAATGATTCCTTAGTCCTGGATCTACCAGAGTTTTTTTGTTAGTAAGATACGACAACGTTTTACGTAATGTTTACCTGTAAGTTATTACACTATTCTGATTTGTTTCTTCTGCCCCTTTTGTTTATAAATTTTATAATGTAAACAATTGTTGTTGAACCAAATAAGTACCTAAATAAATTAGTCTATCTACGAACCTATCCAGGCACTATGAGTAAGAAGGCTACACATAAAACAATAAAACTGCTTATATAGTCTTGGACATCTATTCACGCAACATCAACAGTAAATAAATCAAAAAGAAAAATGAGAAAAGCCTTCGATTTTATTAAAAACATAAACTAGGAAACTCGCTTTTTAATTAAAATTATAATGTTGGTAGTTACGTCAACATAATAAACAGCATTGAAAAGAGCGGGAAAGTTCCACAACGCCGCCATGTTGAAAGTGGATTGCGTTCCATTGTGCGCAGTTCTCGGCCGCCAGCTCGCCACGTGCAGAGCACATCTGCCGAACGGGTGACGGCACCCTCCCTGCTACTTCTCGCACCGATGCTCATTCGAGCGACTTATTCACTCTTCTATTTATCGAAAATCTTATTTGAATATACAGTATTTCTGTAAAAACATATTCTATATATACTTCAATAAAATCAAAGCACAATTTTTTTTCACACGATATTTTGATCAAATCCCTTTGTTTCCTTAAACGTTTGTTAGTTTGTTCGAATTAATTTATTTAACTGTCATTTCTTAGTGGCTTTACTAAAATATTCAAAAACCTGAAACTAATTCAAAATCATATATTGTTCAGAATTAATTTTCCGAAATAAAATTAACAGAAGAACAACAAAACCGTTGTAATAAAACCGATATTAGTGCGGAGCGTTGTGTGCGCATGCGCGGGCCGAGGGTCGCCCTCCGGCCTCCCCTTCCTATTACGCACTCTATTTAGGGGCTGCTACAAAGAACAACTCGGGCTTATCTATTTTGGTCTCACTCCGGAATATTGTCATAGACAAAGTTATTGGATTCTGAACGTTTCTGTCTGGCCCTTGATAAAATATGTCAATAAAAGGAGGAAAAAATGAAATTGGTAGGATAATTCAGAAAATTATGATTTAGGTTAAGAGATAAAATGAGTTCCTACATCAGATATATGCTTTCATCTCAGCTTGCCGTGTTGAAAGACAAGCAACCATAAACTATTTTACGAGCAAACGCGAATTTATATCCGCTCTAAGATACCAAGGTTAATGCACTGAAGGTTTTGAAGGTATGGTCCTTACAAGTTATAAGACATGGCCATAACACTCAGATCGGAGCGAAGCTAAACTTAAAGTGCTAATTTATCTATCACATTTTTGAAATAATATGTGTGAGTGTCTCGTGAGCGATTTTGAACTCAGTTTCATCCAAAAAAAGGCCCATAATTTTCAGTAGTTGCCATAAGGGCACAACGTTTAGGGTGTAAAAATTTACGATTAACATTACAAGTAATACTACCCTTACGGATTTAATTAAATTAGAAAGCCGCTAAATATCGGCTTATTTAGAACTAGATGTTTTACCCGCGTTAAATTTTATAAATTATCACAGCTCCTCCCCCGTAGGTGATAGCGTGATAATATGTAGCCTATATGTTGACCCGACCTCTTAGTAATATTCATGCAAAATTTGAAGTAGGTAACTCCATGCAGTACTTTTTGAGTTTAGCCCGGACATACATTACAGATAAAGAGACAAAAATTCTAAAAACTATATTTTTGGCTTCGATGTCGATTGTGGATTACGCCCCAAAATTATCATTTAAAAAAAATATTCAATGTACAGACGCAGCACATCAAGCTACTCCAATCTGTCAAATTTCCCCAATTTAAAGTAAACCTTATGCTTAAGGGATAAAGTTGAAAATCTATAAAATAAATTTGATAGTTTGGGGTAGCTGGATGTGCTGGCGTCTGTACAGTTTTGACTTTCCTACGATTTTATTATATGTGTAGATTTATAGCATTGTCGTACCTGTTGCCACTAGTTAGTCTAGTAGTTAGTGACCCAGACTGCTAAGCCAGAGGTCGTGGGTTCAATTCCCAACCGGGACGGTTCAATATTTTCTTTACTATTGCAATATTTATATATATCCTATATACTATTTAACTAACAATATTTATATATCCTACATTATTAAAAGTACAATATTTGTTTTTCAACATGATGTTTATATTTAGCCCAAGGGCTTACAATGCTTCACCAGACAATAGGGGCCAGCGAGGGCTCTAGCAGAAAAAATACAAACAAAGTACCCGCGCCGGAGGGACGCCCTTTGGGGTTAGAACCCTGACTCTGGGCGGTTACTGACGGGGATATGCATGAGAGAGTAATGCAATATTTATGTATTTAAATTATTGAATAACTAACTAAATATTTGTATATTCTACTAGCGACCCGCCCTGGCTTCGTACGGGTGCAATGCTGATACTAAATTTCCCCAAAGAATAAGAATAAATAGTTCGTAGCTGAGAATAAAACTACTATACTAAGAACCGGAGTATGACTGATTCACAGAAGAAGATGACTTCCCATTTGGTGGAGACACAGGCCAGTGGTGCTGACATTTCCCAGCGGAACCCTAAAAATCTAAAATGGTACTTCCCCGTATTCAGACTAATATGCAAAATTTATAATAATAAATCAGTCCAAAGAGACTATATCTGTTAGTAGGTTTCCATAATTAAAATCCCTTTAATCAATATTAAAGATACCTCGAAACCTAGCCTCAGACAAGGATTATGAACATAGGACAGACATCGATCAAATTTACGTCTAGTTATTAATTCCGTCCGTTCAGTACTATAAGAAGTAACGCACTTTTCACAAGTTTATAAACTTGTGAAAAGTGCGTTATTTCTTATATGTAGTCGTATACGACTACCTACTAAATTCACTCTGCAAAATTTCGAGAAAAAAGTTATTACCTATTTCTAGATTTTTCACAATCATAGTTTTTACATTAGTAGCCAATCAACTAACCTTTACTTGTAGTCATAGATAACTCAGATTGTTAAAATAAATATGGTTTTAAACTTAATTGATTTTCTCTATGTTTCTATGGTTATTTAAAAATATCCGTTCTTATATATCTAATCGGCATTTACACGAGCGCCTTTGCTTTATTTATTAGTTTGTTTTAGTGAAATTAAAAAATAACATATATTTCACTAACATCCGACATAGCAACTTTGGAGAATCATAATTATATTGAAAAACCTATAGAATTGTAAAAAAATATACTATATTATTTTTATTAATTTAAGTCTTCATTAATTCTTTAAAAATATTGGAGGACTCCTAAGAATTTGTACAGAAAGGTTTAAAAAAACTGGAATTTCTTTTTCAGGTTAGACGGCGGTTATAAAAAGATGATGAAAAAACACGTTACTTGTTATGTATTGTAAATGGCTTAAAACTGATTTTATTACAAATTAAGTTAAATCGCAGATTTCTAGTTCCAAAATAGAATCGTGAAAATCATAAACACAAGCTGATACGCAAATGTCATAGGTGAACAGCTAATTCATTGTGTATCAATAATGATTGGGAGGCTGGCGACCCGACCGGATGACCCACACCACAGGAAGCGCTGCCTCCGGTCCAGGCTACGCCGAGGTCATGCCACTGCTTAGATTTTGAATGGATGAATTCGTAATTTAAAAACATTGTTTCTGACCAGATATAAATTTAAGTCTGTAGATCCCATGAATTCTGTTTTTCTAAGAAAATATCATGTTACCCCTTAATTATAGGTTGATTAGCATAAATAGTGCTCAAATACGGGCCCGCACGCGTGCTTGGCAAATGCTTGCTTTTCACGCCGGTGGTGGGTTCGATTCCCACCAGGGACAGATATTTGTGTGCATGAACATGTATTTACAAAAGAAAAGTAGTAGGTATATGCAGTCATCTGGTTTCCATAATACAAGCTCTGCTTAGTTTGGGATCAGATGGCCGTGTGTAAATAATGTCCCAGGATATTATTATAATAGGTCTTTACCTATGAAATTGCCGTTTTGTATGAAAAAATTTAAACGAATTTTTTTCATGAATTTTTTTATTTGTATTAATCGAAGTAATCACCCATGCAATCAATGCATCTTTGCCATCGCAGTGGCAGTTTATTGATGCCCTTCTTAAAGAAATCAGCTGGACGGGAGGCAACAAATTCTTCAAAGGCATTTTGTACTGCCTCTCGGGTATTGAATTTTTTTCCCGCCAAGAAGTTATCCAAATTCTGGAAAAAGTAGTAGTCTGTAGGCGCAAGGTCTGGTGAGTAGGGCGGATGACGGAGAGCTTCCAACCCCAGTTCTTGCAACTTGGAGACCGTCTGCTGTGCAGTATGAGGTCGCGCGTTGTCGTGCAGGAGCAGCGGAGACGAGCGATTGACCAATGCTGGTTGGAGATGCGCCAGCTTCTCCATCATTGTGCTCAGTTCTTCACAGTACACATCTGCAGTAATGCTCACCCCGTTTGGTAAGAAGCTGTGATGAATCACACCAGCGCTAGACCACCAAACAGTGACCATCACTTTTCTAGGGGTAAGTTTTCGTTTAGGGCATTGTTTAGGTGCTGAACCAGGATCCAACCAACTTGCTGAGCGCTTGCGGTTATCAAACAGAATCCATTTTTCATCACAGGTAACAATGCGGTTCAAAATTCCTTCATTTGTGTGTCTGTTGAGCAGTGCAAGGCACGTCTCGACGCGTACTTCGCGCTGGCGATCATTGAGTTCGTGGGGCACCCATTTGTCAAGCTTTTTTACCTTGCCAATTTGACGCAAATGGACCAATATTGTTTTGACGCTAACGTCGAAAGCTGCTGCTAATTCAGCCGTAGATTGTGTATCATCAGCTTCCACAACCGCCTTTAATTCGTTATTGTCGACCAAAGTCTTCGGACGACCTCGAGGTTCATTTTTCAGGTCGAAATTTCCAGAACGGAAGCGAGCAAACCAATAACAGGTGGTGCGTTGGTTTGTAGTGTTAGCTCCGTAAACGTCGTTGATGTTGCGTGCCGCTTGTGCCGCGTTGCTGCCACGACGGTACTCATATTCCATAATTACTCGAATTTTTAACGTATCCATGATGACGAAAAAGATTGAAATGCGATGAAAATGTAACACTAATCAATAAAGAAATGACTACTTTTGGAAAAAAGAATCCATGTTTTTAAAATAAAATTAATTTGAAATTAGAATTCTTAGCCAAACAAAAATTATTTTGATTTGAAATGGCCAGTACTGCAGAACGGCAATTTCATAGGTAAAGACCTAATATTTATATGATTACAATTAACAATAGTTTAAATGAGTAATTTGAGTATTCATACTGTTTACGCACCTCAAATAAGTATTCCACGGCTTTTTGTTGCGTAGTAAAGAATATTGTTTTTCGAAGAATATAATATCTTACCCTGTACTTCAAGATTCGTGATTAATTATAAATCTAATACAAATATCTGTTAGTAGGTTTCCACAATTAAAATCCCTTAAATCAATATTAAAGATTCCTTGAAACCTAGGCTCTGACAAGAATTATGGACATATATATTTTAATAAGGTCTTTATTTTATTGTAATAATGTCTTAATATTAATTGTTACTTTCTTTTAATAAATTATTGTTGTCATACCAAAAGCGGGGAGGGCACTGTATTCTGTAAAACAGGTTTAATAACCTAGCACAGGATCCAGGGACTTAAAAAAAACTGTACCATATATATAATTCATAATCAATAAAGATTATGAATTATATAACATAGGACAGATATCGATCAAATTTTCGTCTAGTTATTAATTCCGTCCGTTCAGGACTAACTAAGAAGTAACGCACTTTTAACAAGTTTATACGACTATCTACTAAACTCCCTCAAAATTTGGTTTATCGAAGAACATAATATCTTCCCCTGTACTTTGATTCCTAATCAATTATAATTAAAATTAAATACAGTGCTGGTTTTAGTAATATCATAAATAGTGTGTATTGCGAATTTCATAATGGTCAAAAATATCGAACAAAGAGTTTGTCTTAAATTTTGCATCGCTAATGGAATTTCGTGTTCGGAGTCACTGAAAATGTTACAGAAGGCTTACGAATCGACTTTATCAATAACTCGTGCTTATGAGTGGTTCAAAGCGTTCAAAAGCGGTCGAGATGTGATGAAAGATTTGCCTCGCTCTGGTAGGTCATCAACGTCTGCAACTAAAGTTAACATCGCAAAAGTGAAGGAAATAGTGACTGAAAATCCTCATTCAACTCTAAGAGAGATAGCCGCCGAACTTTCTGTATCTCACGAGTCGATTCGTACCATTTTAACTAATAATTTGGGTATGAAACATGTTGCCGCTCGGCTAGTCCCAAAAGATCTGAATTTTCTCCAAAAACTCAATCGCATGAAAGTCGCTGAGGACATGGTAGGACAAGTCAATTCCGACCAAACATTCATGAAACGCATTGTTACTGGTGACGCAACGTGGGTTTACGAGTTTGACATGCAAACTAGTCAACAAGCTTCGGCGTGGTGCCTTCCAACTGAACCAAAACCGAAAAAACCACGCCAAAGTCGATCAAAAGTCAAAGTCATGTTAACTGTTTTCTTTGACTATCGCGGTGTTGTGCACTCTGAATTTTTACCGGAAGGTCGAACGGCAAATTCGACGAAAAAGGCCAGATTTATGGAAAGAAAATTCTTGGATTTTGCACCACGATAATGCGCCTTCGCACAAGGCCATCATTGTGAACGAATTTTTCATCATCCAGCAGCCACTATATTCACCAGATATGGCTCCAGATGACTTCTTTCTTTTCCCTAAACTCAAATTACCACTTCTTGGTACCCGTTTTCAATCGGTAGAAGACATAAAGGAGAATTCGCGGCGAGAACTGAACTCAATTACGAAAGCAGCGTTTAAAAAATGTTTTGATGAATGGATTATTCGTTGGCGTAAGTGTATCGTTTCTGAAGGAGCATACTTTGAAGGTGATAAAATAAATTTGGATGAATAACAAACATTTTGTATATTATTGATCTTTTCCCGGTACTTTCTTGACAGAGTAGTATGTCCCGCTCAGATGGTTAATCTCTATTGAGACTAGCCGCCGTGGTCGACATTCGGCTAGGAGGACATTATTAATTTATTAGTCTACAATATGTATGTATTTAGAAATATATAAGTATGTTTATCAATTGTCTGGTTGCCGTGGTACAAGCTATGCCTAGTTTGGGTACAGGGGGGCTACCGCCTAATTCGCCGGTCATCGTGATCGTGATCGGCGTTCAAATAGATGAAGGTTAAAAATTACTAAATCATTCGTTCACCCATCAATTACCCTGTCCATGCCAGAGATCTCACCCTCATTGTAGAATTAGTTCTTTAGTTTGACTGACCGCCTGCCTAGGTGCTTAACCTCACCGATCACTTACCGGCTTAACTTCACCGGTGAGGGCAAATAACTATGACCGTTTTTATTTTTATAATTTACTAGCTGTGCCCCGCGGTTTTACCCGCGTTAAACTTTATAAATTATAGCCTATATGTTAATCTAGGGTGTCAGCTAACTCCGTACCAAATTTGATATAAATCGCTCTAGCCGTTTAGACGTGAAGAAGTAACAAACATACACACTCACAAAGTATCGCCTTTATTAGTGTGAAGTGTGATATTTGTGTTAGTAACATTTCTAAATAAATATTCTTATTTTTAAAAGAATAGTTTATTTTTACTAAATTTATAGCTAACCTTGGCAATTTACAAGATGTGGTGTGTCTGGCTACCCACCCACAAGTTGACCGCACGATACTGTTTGACCTCGTTCTGTGATTACTTGACTAGCCATGAGCCATAAACGGTTTATAAGTATAAAATAATGTATAAACAATAAATGTCTATAAAAATACTACATTCGCTTAAAGAGCAGCCCGACTGGGAAAGTACCTCAACCTTACAGAAGACATACCTTAATAATAACATAAAAATTTAATATTGTGTTTCTGAGTGTAAGTAAGGTCGCCAGAGCTCATAGAAGAGGAAGTGGGGAGGGTCAGCAACGATTGTTTACGGACTCTTTTCAAGGCCGGTAACGCACCCGCGACTCATTGGTTTTGCGAGTCTCCATGGGTGGCGGTGATCACTTACCATCGGGTGACCCACTTGCTCTGAGTCGCCCTCTAATATAATAATAAATAAATAAATAAAATAAAAAATAAAATAAATAAAAAAGGATTTTATTCACGTAAACTTTAAAAAAGCGCTTGTAAATTGTCAGAACATGTTTGTAGTAATATAGTTGTATACATATATTATTTCTAGTAACATAGATATTTAGGTACACATTGTATGAAATGATCCTAAATTAGGCAGAGCCTGTACTATTGCAACCAGGCAACTGATAAACATACTTATATATTACGAAATACATACATATTATAGATATATTACTCCCAGACATAGTAAATAATTGTGCTCGTCACACAAAGATTTCTCCTGGGTGGGAACGACCTTTGGCTTCTTAGCAGTCAGGGACACTAATTACTAGGCTAACAGGCAAGTCTAAATTCGATTATTATGAGCATCTCATCATAACTTAAATTTTACTATATAGAAAAAAAATTAAGTGTCGTTGAATGCCGTCTCCGATCCTCAATCAGGGGAGCTACCGGATTTAACGATTGATTAAGTCATTTTTAACCTCTATTTATTTGAACCCCGATCACTATCCCGATGTTCGGCTACTTAGCCGGTAGCCCCACAGGTTAGCTACCGCCGATCATCGAGATCGAGATCGGCGTTCAAATAGATGAAGGTTTCAAATAACTAAATCATTGGTGCTATCTACATATAAGACGCCTGGACAGCTCCCTAAGGAAAACCTGTACTTCTGGGCCCCAGGGACCCATTGTTGCCACCCTAAAGGGAAGAAACATATTTCATTCTGAAGAGCCTCCGCGTATTCAGCCACAACGATAGGTAGGTGGGAGGGAGCCAGTGCGTCAACACAAGTTGCATCCCACATCAATGGCTTCCCTCGACTCCAAGGAATCAACGTCATTCCATCAGGCCTCTTGCATCGTCACGTGAAAAACCGTTGGGCTATAAAAGAGCCGGCACGTGTACGGTAGCAAGTGTCCGGCGGATGACGTCATTGAGGGCGGCATTACGCGAATGACGTCCGGTCTTAAATTCCTTTCCTAGGGTTCCGTAGCCAAATGTCAAAATACGGAACCCTTATAGATTCGTCATGTCTGTATGTCCGTCCGTATGTCACAGCCACTTTTTTCCGAAACTATAAGAGCTGTACTGCTGAAACTTGGTAAGTAGGTGTATTCTGTGAACCGCATTAAGATTTTTACACAAAAATAGAAAACGAACAATAATTTTGGGGGGTCGCCATACATGGAACTGAAACTCAAAAAAAATTTTTCACCGTACCCATACATGTGGGGTGTCTATGGATAGGTCTTTAAAAATGATATAGAGGTTTCTAATATCATTTTTGTCTAAACTGAATAGTTTGCGCGAGAGACACTTCCAAAGTGGTAAAAAGAGTGTCCCCCCCCCCGTAACTTCTAAAATAAGAGAAGGATAAAACTAAAAAAAATATATGATGTACATTACCAAAGAAACTAACTACGAAAATTGGTTTGAACAAGATCTAGCAAGTAGTTCTTTTTAATACGTTTAAACCGCAATTTAATTTAATTAACTGAAATACTTGCTGCTACGGAACCCTTCATGTGCGAGTCCGACTCGCACTTGACCGGTTTTTAAGTATAAAGTTATATTACAAAAAAACAATTTTCAAATAAAAAATCTCATGCCCTGACGAGTACTTGTACTTGCGATGCGGATGATTATTCGTTCTGTGTCGTGGGGTAATTTATCTGTAATAGGTATGTATTTAGAAACATATACGTATATTTATCAATAGTCCGGTTGCCATAGTACAGTCTCTGCCTAGTTTGGGATCAGATGGCTGTGTGTTAGTTGTCCCGAGATATTTATTTATTAGATCATGGCGAGAATGACATCCGACGCTATGGTGTTAAATTCGTTTTTTTAAGTATAATCTTGTATTTATTCAAAATCTATAAAATCTACTTAAAACAAAAACAATTTACAAATAAAAACTCTGAAACCCTTAATACCTTTGTAAAATAATCAACATAATGTCACATAGTGTAGGTACGTAAAGCGAATGTATGTCTATACTTACATTGACTTTAACCTAAACCTACGTAGGTGCCTACATGCTAATCCATTTGGAGTCCAACACTTGTAATTAGCACTACAGTTAATTGTCGATTATAGTTAAATGATTCGAAATGTTTAAATGATTTGTCGGTTACAAATTAATACTGAATCCGTAGCGAGCTTGAAAATTGAGTAGTAGGTAGACATGTCAATACTCAACTGCCAAAACGAGCTATTATGCTAAGCATACCAGCATTATTGCGGATAGTATATATTGGTCCAACTTAGCTATACACCTAAAGCTTTAGGTTTTTGAAGTTATACTTCTTTTGGCGCGATGGAGAAAAATGAAGAGAGTGAATTTTTACGATGCGCGCGCACCGACACCAAAAAATTTAACAGCATGAAGTTAGTTCTAGGTGGTATGAAAATTGCTAACTATGTTCAAGTTGTATATTAAGAAGTATAACTTCTAACGCGTGTACATAAGTACACACAAGTTTTTTATTTTTACCCACAATGTACAGAAACGGACTAATTGTCTCCGTAGGCATTCTCTGCCCGTCAACCTGGGGGTGATGCAGAAAAAACATTTTTGGTTATGGGGTTTAGAAATTAAACTGGTGAAAACTATAGATACATGATATAATTATATCAAATACACAAAAACTATATTATAATTTACTAATTGTTAATGTTGTTTTATTGTGCCACTGTGGGAATTAAAAACACCGCCTTTTTTGTTGACAACTGATAATTCCAGGACTATTTCTCTCAATTAATAAATATTTCTAATATATAATTCTCACCCCCAATTCGGTTGCACCATTTTTTTTAACAAACAGCGGAATAAAAGCAACATAACAAAAGTTTTATTGGAGAACCTATTTTTTAGGCTGTAAAAATATTCTGCGATTTGGTAGATGACCAGTTAGTGATATGAATTGTATGGGATTGACACAAATTAGGTACCATTACTTCGACATCATTTATCACATATAATGTGTCTATTCTGTTAACTGACTCGCATGCTGTTGTCTAGGTCTTCTCCTCTAGGTCTAATCCTTGAATTTACGAGTTCCGTATAAGATCCTGCTTGTCAGTGAAGAATGGTCAATACAAGGTTTTATGAAGAGTTAACCCTCAAAATAGATGGTTCAATATCTTTAGAGACTGGCCTGTTGGTCTAGTGGTAAGTAACCCTGACTGTGAAGCCAGAGGTCATGGGTTTGATTTCGACCGCACAAAGATTTCTCCTGAGTGGGGAGAAATAATCTAGCACACCGCACAAAAATTCCGAGTGGGGAGAAATTTTTGTGCGGTGTGCGCGATTATTTGTTCTGCGTCGGAGGGTAATTTATATATATAATGGTATGTATTTATAAATTAATATATAAACAAGTTTTACAGTAGTCTGTTTGCCATAGTTCAGGCTCTTTCTATTTTGGGATCAGATAACAGTCTGTTAGCTGATCATGATTAACATTATAAATAAACAGTTTTGGGACAACACATTATTTCAACTTTGCCAGCAACGATGGCATCGAACAAATGTGAATACATTATTTATATTTAATTTTATTGGAACCAAGTTATATCGCAACTTAGAATCTTACGTAAGTTCATTCCTGAGGAGATAATCAACAATTATTACAGCTCCTTATATATATATATATATATATATATATATATATATATATATATATATATATATATATATATATATATATATATATATGACGGACCTGTGGGCGTGGTTGGTAAATGTTCGCCTTTTACGCCTTTTCCTGAGTCTGGGTGTAATGATCTATATAAGTATGTATTTAGATACAACAGAAAAGTATTTTATGTATTCAGCTATCTGGTTTCCATAGTACAATCTCTGCCTAGTTTGGGATCAGATGGCCGTGTGTGAATAATGTCCTGGGTTCGAATCCCGGTAAGTGCAAATATTTGTGTGATGAGCACGAATATTTGTTTCTGAGTCATGGATGTTTTCTATGTATTTAAGTATTTATCTATCTAGCTTTGCTTAGTTTGGGGCTAGGATGATCTGTGTCACATTGTCCCTAGATATTATATTATTATTATATTAATGTCCTAGGGTTTTATATTATTAATTGAGATGTTAGTGTGTAGTGTGTGTGTGTGTTTTAGTTAAAAATATGAACTCATAAGAGCTGATACTCAGTATATTTGCCATATTTGTCGCCGTCTACCGCACAGTGACTCATATAGAAGGAAAACTATATTCAGTAGGTAGCGTAAACACTTAGTCATACCAAAATACCCACGGAGCGCAAACCAAATCGGTTTCATCAATGTATCCATAACTAAATAAGAATAGCCTGTTATATTTGAGATAAGTTCCTCCCAATTATTGCCTAAGTGACGTCATTTTTTTTAACATGACGTATGCAGTTAGCTTAGGAGGCTTTCACTGCTTCACCGGACTATAGAGGCGAGCGTGGGCTCAAACCGTCTAGAAATATAAACTACAATCTAAGGAGTGGGAGCTAGAGTCGGAATGGGTGACGTCAATACGAGTAGGTTAGTATTTATACATGCAAATCAAAATAACAGCGTATTGCTAAATGCATATGAAAATATATACTTATAACAAAGAAGAAATTGAATTGTTTTTCTGCGTCTATTTGTTTTGGCTAGTTTATCTATACATATAATAGAATCGTAGGAAAGTCAAAACTGTACATTGAATATTTTTTTAAAAGGATACTTGGGGCGTGATCTTCAATCGAAATCAAAGCCATAAATATAGTTTTTAGAATTTTTGTCTGTGTCTGTTTGTCTGTATGTATGTCCGGGCTAAACTCAAAAAACTTTACTATTAAAATAAACTGGATTTACTTCAAATTTTGCATGAATATTACTAAGAGGTCGAGTCAACATATAGGCTACATATTATCACGCTATCACCTACGGGAGAGGAGCTGTGATTATTTATAAAATTAAACGCGGGTAAAACCGCGGGGCACAGCTAGTATTTATAAAAACTCTGTCCTGGGTGGGAATCGAACCCACGACGGTCGGCGCGAAAAGCAAGCATTTGCCAACCACGTCAACATGGATCCTTAGAGAGAACAGATTCATTTAAAACTGGTGGACTGAATTGCTGTATCACACGTATATTATAAGGGCGAAAGTTTGTGACTGTGTGAGTGAGTATGTTTGTTACTTCTTCACATCCAAACGGCTGGACCGATTTTTAATAAATATTGGTAACAAGTTAACACATAGACTATGATTTATAAAGTTTAACGCGGGTAAACCGCGTTCAACATAAGTCACCAAACTATACCAGATTAAAATGTGGGTATCATACAATCTCACTGAACTACTACAACAAAAAGGCATGGCGCGCGGCATTTAACTTAACTCATTGGATAGGCACACAAATATATTGATTGTGAATCAGATTGACACTTGTGACGCACACTGTATTCGTATGACAATTGACAACGTCCGTCGCATTTGTCAGATACCTATTATTATTATTTTTTTATTAAATTCCGTTTTACGGCTCTGGCTTTTTTGGCCTTATGAGCCTTAAGTAAATATATTATTATATCATTTATTTCCGTCATTGTCAAGTAAAGTCCGTCACAGTCAAGTCATACATAGTCCTTGTCCAACCCCAGTAAAGCAAAGGAGACTTTATTAGAGGCTTTTATGGAGTTTTGGTTACACCACGGAAAATCACAATTCAGGGCAATATCGCACTTTCCTTCCCTTGTGTACGTTGTCTAAGATGTTATGTCTAAAAATCCACCATATTTACGCATAAAAACTCCAATTTACACCAGTTTTTGAAAATAAAACATAGCCTCGATGCGTCTTTTTCCGCGTTGGCGCCAAAACCCTCAGATACCTACACCTACCTACAGGAGACAACCAAACCATTTCAAAAGAATGATGGATCTGTACAACCATGTTTCATTACAGCTTCATGAGAAGTAGCGTTACAATTACATAGTTGTGTAATGTGTGAAGAATTTGGCAGCGACAAATTCAGTGACGTTAAGACAGACGCTTCGCCCCTTTGTGTTCCAGGTTCAAATCCCGCGCAGGACAACTATTTGTGTGACCCATAAATAGTTGTCCTGAGTTTGGATCTACTTTGTGTTCGTCAATTATATGTTTGTAAAGTACCCCGCGACACAGGGATTAAGTTCCCTAGTGCGGGAGTTGTCTATAAAAATAAAAATTAATAAAACTAAAATAATTGCTCTAGTCCCTTTCCCCTTCACTCAAACTTTCGTCTACATAGAACAATAGATAATCTTAAAATTATATTAGAGGGTGACAAACGAGCACGTGGGTCACCTGATGGTAAGTGATCACCACCGCCCATGGACACTAACAACACCAGAAGAGTCGCGAGTGCGTTGCCGGCCTTTATGAATCTGCAAACAAGTGTTGATAGCCCTTCCCCCCACCACAATTGGCTCTGCCAACCTTACTCATACGCAGAAACACAACATTACAATTATTGATGTTATTATTAAGGAATGTCTTCTGTAAGGTGGAGGTACTTCCCCAGTGGGGCTGCTATTTCAGCGAAATAACGCTATTCACTACTAATTGTGACTGGAATTTCTCCGTCACCATAGACACCAGTCTTTGTTCAAACTGATTAAATATTTTTGTATTTGGGAAGATTTATACATGGCATATATTTAAAATGCGATCAATGAATCAAAATATATATATTTATTTGGTGATAGTATAGTAGGTACCTACCTACTATAGTATCACAAAATATATATATTTATTTGGTGATAGTATAGTAGGTACCTACCTACTATAGTATCACCAAATAAATATATATATAGGGTATAGCAGGTGGCGCTCCCGACTATGTGGTGTATCCCTTAGTCGCCTTTTAAGACACCCACGGGATGGTAAGGGGTGGCCCTGTTATGCTTTCTAGGCCAGAAACCACACGGCTACATTACACATTACATTAATATACCTAGAAATCTAGATAGTGTTATAAAAATAATTGTATAATTTATAATTGTTTAGAAATTTAATGAACATAATTCGCAAAGGAGTTGTAATTGTAACTTTTCTATCGCATTAGGTTCCCTGTAATGGTAGAATTAAGTTGAGTCCAATAAATAAATAAATAAACTGTGAGGAATATGTTTTGTTTTTCTGAATTGAAATAATGACATGTTGGCAATAAAAATATTATAGGTACATCTGAATGTATAAAATTTTCAATAAAAATATTATACATATAAATGTATAATATTTTTATTGCGATGCAAGTTTACTAAAAATGGCTCATACTTAGTACCGATAATATATTTTTTAAATATAAAAACGACATTTTCTTTTATCATAATATAATTAATTCATAAGTAAGTAAAGTGACAGTAGAACGGGGTGAATAGAAAGCCATGTGTGAAAGAGATAGGGACGACTTCAATACCTATATAATTTAAATATTATTCCTTTATCTATTTACCCGCGTTACGTTACTTATAATAATGCCATCTATCGGACTGGTTACGCAAACCCGAATCTCAGCCGCAGTGTTGAAATACGACAGGCCTTGTAGAGTCATTTTGTCTAGTTCATAATTATTTCCTTAGTACGGAAGTGCTTGTTTTATAACCTTAGGAAACAAGTATTAGACATAGTTAAAGTTTGGGAGCCTTGACAATTATAAACCACTTATTTTTACACTGCTGACTTCCATACAGAATAATTAATACCCGTATTAAGGTTTGTGTTTACAAATAAAGCTTTTTTAACAGTTTTTGAATAAGATTCTCAATTGTGTGAATAAGCGCGGCTTCTAGTTAAGTTTGAATTATAAATACTTTTTTGGACCGTGTGTATATAAACAAATCTCAATGCTGACAAAAGATGATCGTAGATGAGAATATTTCTGTAAGTAAGGTGGAAAGGGTATAAGGTTAAAATACTTTTCCCATTTACTCATAGAGTTTTCTTTTTTATAAAAAAGACAACGCCTACATTAGGGAATTGAATCCCAGTGTTGCGGGGTTTTTTACAGACATATAATTGACGGACATAAAGTACATCCAGACACAGTACAACTATTTATGGGTCACACAAATAGTTGTCCTGCATGGGAATCGAACTCGGGACACGAACTGCGTCGCTGCGCCACACGTGTAGTCAGATATTGAAACATTGACCACCTGGAGAGATGGTTTTGTCTCATTTCGCATAGGTACATATATGTAGAATCGCGTTTGAATGACAAACACAAAACGTGTCAAGTTATCAAGCGTATTTAAATTAATCACTTCTTAAGTTAATCCACATTTCGCCTACTAAGTTCTTCCCGTTGTCCTAGAATCATGAAATTTTCCAATAAGCAATGCCCCGAGTCCATGTATAATTCTTTTTAAAGACAACGCCAGCACTAATTAAGGGAATCCCTGTGTCGCGGGGTACTTTACATACATATAGTTGACTATTATCCTATCACACAAAGAGTTGTACTGGGCGGGAATCGAACCCGGTACACGAATTGGCGTGGCGACTGTTTTAACCATTGCGTGATACGTCACAACTGAACTAATTTTAATATCATCGGATTTTTTTCCAACTTGAATCTTATGTAAAGGTCACCTTTAGTTGTGTCTATTTAGTTTTAGCCCGAAATACTAGAGAATAATTAGCGACACCTTAGGAAACTGTCGACCAATTATGCGCGGTCCGCTTATAATAAGCACTTTTAGTTGTTTGCCGGCTCTATGGATGCCCAGGGGCTCTACCGGCTAAGTCGCCGAACATCGATTTCTTAAATGGCGTTCAAATAAATAAAGGTTAATAATTACTTAATCAATCGTTAAATCGGCTTCAACGTTGAAAATCAATTCCGAACCATTTATGACGTCACATGTACTCATGGAAGTCGATTTAACGATTGATTAAGTCATTTTTAACCTTTCTTTATTTGAACACCATTTAAGAAATCGATGTTCGGTGACTTAGCCGGTAGAGCCCCTGTTCCTATCATACGAGCTGTATTAAAAAGACAGATTCTCCAGCAATGTGTTATTGTGTTTGTGTATATGTATGTGTTTCGATGCGAAAAGAGCGGCCGTTGTGGAGGTCCTGGGGGGAGGCCTTTGTCCAGCAGCGGACCTCTTTCGGCTTATATGATGATTTAATGTTTATTCTTATCGAAAAACGGTTGTGAACTAGTTCTTTAGTTCTTGGACACTAATTAATGTCAACTTTATTTGTAAAAAGTGCTCATTGCATAAATAGTTAGCTATAATAGAGGAGCTAAATCTATCCATGCAACTAGACAATTCGGAGAATATCTCTTAAGATTACGCGATAACAATTGTTTGTTTCTTTTTATAAGGCAAGTCGTTTGTCGCTGTTTAATTTCGGCAGTACCGTATCCGAATTAAGCCATACTTTGCGGAAATCCTTAATAATCGAAATATTAAATTAATATAAAATTGTTTGTTGAATTAAATTTGAAGTTGAATATTGAAGTAATGTTAAATTGTCGCTTAAATTGTCAATTTAATTAAGCCGGGATGCAACGCCTTCCCGCCCGTATATGCACATTCGAGAAGGACAATGTAAACAAGCAAATAAAAAAAAAATAACAGCCGCCAGTATGATATCCAACATGTGTTTCAGTCCTCTATGGACCATTCTCAAGGGATGCTAACTCGTCGTGTGCTCGAATGCTACTGATTTTTCGCAATCGAATATTCGAGGACTGAAACACGCGTTGGGAATCTTACTGGCGTATGCATTTTTTTGTTTATTGACATCTTCTTCAACTTCCCCAAACTAAAATATTCATCACTTGTCGAGATTGGTCGTACAAAATTAATTGTTGTAATATTGAATTTTATTTTGCTATTGTTACGATTAAATTTTAGCTGTATTTGAAAGAAAAGTATATAATGAATCTCGTAATCGTAACAGTTAGCAAATAACTACATATCGTAATACAAGGAAAATATTGGGAATAAACTAATATTTTTTTTTATATTAAAGGCAAGCCGTAAGTAATTGTCTTATATGTACGCTTCGCCTCTGCTACATAACAAGGTATAATCGTCACCTCGTCAGTGGATACACATGCAGTACGAAAACCACCCTTATCACCTGCGCAATAAAGGCGTGATCATTTCCGAAGTGTTTCCATGGTCGTGGCGTGGACTGAACTTAGTTCTTACAGCTCTATCTCAGAATTGGCAAATTATAATAGTCAGAAATACCAGGTAAAAATAAATAAATTAACATATTATAATAAATTATTGATGATTTACTGATAAATAACGAATTACGAATTCACAGATGCAATTTACATTGCAGATCGATAAATAAATTTGCAACTATGCAGTTACTGTCGGAGACTGCGTCCGCGTGGCTTTTACTTCGTTATCTCCAAGGAATTTCACATAGAATGTTCCTTTTCTCAAAAGATCTATTACTATCTATCTATCTATGGCAAAAAAACTATAAATAAATAAATAATAAATATCCTGGGAAATTATTTACACACAGCCATCTGATCCCAAACTAAGCAGAGTTTGTACTATGGAAATCAGGTAACTGATATACTATTTATACTACTTTTCTTTTGTAAATACATACTTATATAGATAATTACACCCAGATTTGGGACAAAATACATGTTAATGCACATTGCGTTCTGGGTGGGATTCGAACACACGACGTTCGGCGTGAAAGACAATCTACCACCACTCCACTGCTTCTCCGCAGTTCACCGCACACGATCATTTGGTCGAGCCTTCTAGAAATACAAGACTTAGTTTGTAAGTACCCGTGCCGAAGGGCTGTTTCTGATGAGGAAAAGCATGAGAGGTTTGGTTGTTTTAGGGATGATATTGCCAATTGTCTCTTTAGAATAGTATGCGAGACTCTCGCCGAATGGCCTCTCGTCCGATTGAGGTTCGGAGGGGTATTTCATCCATACGAATCTTTCACGGGAAAGGCTAGCCATAGTCTGCATGCCACGTGAAATTATTTTATTTAAAATTATTTTATAAAACCGGCCAAGTGCGAGTCGGACTCGCCCATGAAGGGTTCCGCAGTAGCAAGTATTTCAGTTGATTAAATGAAAGGTAAATTGCGGTTTACGATTTATGACGCATTAAAAAGAAACTACTTACTAGATTTCGATCAAACCAATTTTCGTTGTTAGTTTACATGGTAATGTACATCATATATTTTTTTTAGTTATATCATTCTCTTATTTTAGAAGTCACAGGGGGGGGGGGGGACAATTATTTTTCCACTTTGGAAGTGTCTCTCGCGCAAACTATTCAGTTTAGAATAAAATGATATTAGGAACCTCAATATAATTTTTGAAGACCTACCCCTATGGATATACCATATTCATCGTACCCATACATGTGGGGTATCTATATACCCCACATGTATGGGTATGATGAAAAATAAAAATGAGTTTCAGTTCTATGTATGGGGAACCCCCAAAATTATTATTATTTTTATTTTTGTGCTAAATTCTTAATGTGGTTCACAGAATACATCTACTTACCAAGTTTCAACAGTACAGCTCTTATAGTCTCGGAAAAAAAAGGCTGTGACATACGGACGGACAGACAGACAGACAGACATGACGAATCTATAAGGGTTCCGTTTTTTGCCATTTGGCTACGGAACCCTAAAAAGGAAACTTTTTATATTTTACTAGCTGACCCGGCTAACTTCGTTCCGCCTAACAGTTGATTCTTTAATTATTTTTATTATGATATCTACTTTATTTAATTTTATTTTTACTTATTCGAAATTAAGTTATATTTTTATTGACAACAACTGTATCCGCGCTTCGTCCGTGTGTTAATTAGCTTATTTTTTTGTGTTTTTCTAAAATAAAAGTATTTTTCTAAAATAAACGTAGTTTAAGTTACTCCTTATTACATCAGCTACCTGCCAATAAAAGTCCCGTCAAAATAGGTCAAGCCATTTCAGAGATTAGCCGGAACAACAGACAGACAGACCGGCAGACAAAAATTGTAAAAAATGTTATTTTGGTGTAATGTACCGTATATATCATATACATGTAGCAAAAAACGGTTATTTCAATATTACATACAGACTCTACAATTTGAAATGTATAGAAGTATAGATTATTGCTTTACTACTACTGTTTTCTGTGTTTATAAATGTATTAACCCATGATCTTCAGTGTTCGTATCATCTTTATGCCGATGACCTACAACTTTACGCTCAGGCAAGCATAGACAGAATATCTGACGCAGTCAACAAAGTCAACCTAGATCTCGACTTCATCCATAACTGGTCAGTTAGATTTTGACTGACTATTAATCCCCTAAAATGCCAAGCAATTGTATTGGGCAGTTCCCGAGTGTTGAGTAAAGTGGATATGAACAATCTTGATTCAATAAAACTCAACCAGTCTATAATCCCTTTAAGTCAAAAGGTTAAGAACCTTGGGCTGATCATTGACTTAACCTTAAGCTTAAGCTGGCAAAATCAGGTAGCAAGCGTCAGTCAAAGAGTAACTGGGATCTTGCGGATGCTATATAGGCTAAAACACTTCTTACCGTCTGAGACAAAAGTGATGCTCGCACAGGCCCTACTTATTCCCATAATCGACTACGGTGATGTATGCTACTTTGACCTGAATGCAGATCACCTCAATAAACTTGACCGTCTTCTGAATAACTGCATTCGATTCATATTCAATCTACGTAAGTATGACCATGTGTCCACTTATAGACGTCAATTAAATTGGATGCCTATTCGTCACCGCAGAAATCTGCGGGCACTTACCACTCTATTTTCTTTTTTTGACTCTCCTTCTCCTCCTTCTTATTTAATCCCCTATTTTAAGTATCAATTCTCAAACCACAGTAAAAATCTGCGGTCATCCTATAACCGTCTTCTTCAATGCCAATCACATCGCACTGATTTTCTTCACTCTTCATTCTTCGTTCAATCTGTCCTTCTCTGGAATGCGCTACCTCCGGAAATCAGAATGGCTAAGACTCGTTTCACTTTTAAAAGGAAAACACGGGAACTAATTTTCAAAAAAATTAAAGCTGAAGAATGTCATCAGTAATCTATATATATAAAAATCAATGCCACTTTTCGTTGTAATGTTATAACTCAACAACGCCTTTACCGATTTGGCTAATTTTGGTCTTGAATTATTCTTGGAAGTCCAGGGAAGGTTTGTACGTAGAGAAAATTTAAAAAAAGTCTTGAAAAAGTGTAAAATCAACATCTTTTAGCAATTTTAATATTTATTTGTTTGAATAAATGAACTTAATAATCATTTTTTTTATTACTAGGAGGATACGTAGCGAAGCACGTACCGGGCCGCTAGTTACTTATATATTATTTGGAAATATATCTATTTATTTATAAATATGTATATATATATATATAATTATATGTATTATAGTTTTTATACGTTTATTAATATTTATTTTGTTTTATATACCTACATATATATATTTTATGTTATTAGGCTATGTTATATTATGTAACTATACAATATTCTCAAATTTTAGTGCACCTACCATAATATTTCCATCACCCAAAGGTCGACTGGAAGAGAATGCCTTCGTCATTAAGTCCGCCTCTGTACAAACTTGTGCAAAAAGTAATAAATAAATAAATAAAAGAATATTTATCTTACTTATTGTATGGGCATTGGTTACCCTTGTGTCAGAGCCGCCCATCGGGCCTCCAACATGGCCTAATGACTACAGGCGGGACCGACAGCTTAACGTGGCCTCCGAAGCACGGCGACGCTCAGAAATTAAACCACTTTGGTGGTCACCAATCTATGGAGTGTCCGCGAGCGTAGTTGCTTAACCTCGCCGATCACCTGTCAGTCTGGGTGTAATCATCTATATAAGTATGTATACAAAATAAAAGTATGTTGTAATCAGGTTTCCATAGTAGCCAAGCTCTGCTTAGTTGGGGTCGTTGGGGATCAGATGGCCGTGTGTATTAGAAACATGAAGTATTTTTTTTACCGAAGACCTCTGGCTTAGCAGTCACTAGACCAACAGACCAGCAATGTACAGACGTCAGCACATCAAGCTATCCCAATCTGTTAAATTTCACCCATTGAAAGTGAACCTTATGCCTATGTGATAAAGTTGAAAATCTATAAAAGAAATTTGACAGATTGGGGCAGCTTGATGTGCTGGCGTCTGTACATATATGCTTATGATGATTTAATAACAATTCTATACCTTTTCTACGATTAACTAATTTGGACGGGGACCACCAATTATCTATATCTATAAAGCCATGTATCTATATCTATCTATACATATAATAAAATCGTAGGGAAGTCAAAACTGTACATTGAATATTTTTTTAAACGATACTTAAGGCGTGATCTACAATCGAAATCAAAGCCAAAAATATAGTTTTTAGAATTTTTGTCTGTTTATCTGTTTGTCTGTATTTATGTCGGGGCTAAACACAAAGAGAACTGCATGGATTTACTTCAAATTTTGCATGTATATTACTAAGAGGTCGGGTCAACATTATAGGGTTATATTATCACGATATCACCTACGGGGGAGGAGTTGTGATCATTCATAAAGTTTAACGCGGGTAAAACCGCAGGGCACAGCTAGTACTAAGTAAAAGCAGAGAGTTTTATCTATGCATATAATAAAATCGTAGGGAAGTCAAAACTGTACATTGAATATTTTTTTAAAAGGATACTTAAGGCGTGATCTACAATCGATATCGAAGCCAAAAATATAGTATTTAGAATTTTTGTCTGTTTGTCTGTATGTATATCCGGGCTAAACTCAAAAAGTACTGCATGGATTTACTTCAAATTTTGCATGTATATTACGAAGAGGTCGGGTCAGCATATAGTGTACATATTATCACGCTATCACCTACGGGGGAGGAGCTGTGATAATTCATTAAGTTAAACGCGGGTAAAACCGCAGGACACAGCTAGTACTAAGTAAAAGCAGAGAGTTTTAAGATAAATAAGTCGAAATATTCATCATTCGCAATGTCTTTATATTCTGTACGTCAGACGTTTTTAATTGGAGCCGAGCACCGTTTCCTAGAATAGATTTTCGATCCTAGACTCTCCCACTACGAGTTCCTCGTATTTCCTTAAAATCCTAGAGGCGACGGATTACACTCGAAATTCCTTGTATTTCTTGACTATAACGACTTTTCTTGTCTTATTTACATTTAGCTATATTCTTAGTACTGTTACGTGTTTATTTCTAAAGCTTTCAGATATAATAATAATATCCTGGGACATTATTTACACACGGCCATCTGATCCCAAACTAAAACAAAGCTTGTACTATGGAAACCAGATAACTTATATACTACATATACTTTTCTTTTGTAAATACGTACTGATATAGATAATTACACCCAGACTCAGGACAAATGTTCATGCATACAAATATCTGTCCTGGGTGGGAATAGAACCCACGACCTGCGGCGGGAAGAGCAAGCATTTGCCATCACGCCAACAGGTCCGCCAAGATATAAACTATGTTATGTTAAAACTTTAAACTGTTATAATATGTTTTTCATATTGATACATTAGTAACCTTACCTTGAATATCCTGAGATAATAATAATATCCTGGGACTTTATTCACACACGGCCATCTGATCCCAAACTAAGCTGAGCTCGTACACACGGCTACATATCAAGCTATACATTTCCAGTTTATACGCTTATACGCGTTGTATAGGATTTCCATACAATGAGAGGTCAGCTTATATTGGAAATGAATAGCTTGATATGTATGTTATATACCAAACATGCTAACTGATTTTGGTATTTGCAAATGGAAATATACCGATTACACGCATAGCTTACATTTTCGAAGACTAGCTATAGTCACCCTACACGTAGTCAAAGTGTAGTACTTATAGCGTAGCATTCTATCTAAGGGTCAGCGTTGACAGAGAGGATTTCATTAAGACACTGGAAATTCAACTTTGATATCATTTAAATAAAGTGATTGAAGTAATATACATAATTTTAAATGATTATTAAATTACATATAGTTATTATTGTATAATTTTAAATGCTTAAAACAATATTTTAATTATACATATTATTTGAGCACAAATAAACTGTTTAATAATTATCTTGTTTTAGAATATTAATTAACCCTTAGTCTCATCATTCGAGTAGGTCAAGTGTATTTGTAACTGTATTTGTAATTATATATTTGTAATTGTATAGTTGTATTTGTAATTGTATAATTGTATTGTATTGTATTTTATAATTGTATTGTATTGTATTTTATAATTGTACTGCATTGTATTATAATTGTATTTTATTTTGTAATTGTATTGTATTGTATTGACTTGTATAATTGTATTGTATTGCAGCGCGCGCCTCTGTCGCGAGCGCTGCGCGCGCTCAATGCGGTTACTGATAGTATTGATTTGTTCTCTTGTTCACTGAATGAGTTCACTTTGGCCATAAGTTTATTGTTGTCTAGACAAGGTCTAGACAACAATAAATTTTAAACTTAGGCATAAACTTAGGCATAATAGTTATGCCTAAGTTTAAAATGTTATGTATACGCTATCGCAATGGGTAAACTGTAATGGTAGTGTATGTAGTATAAATAAATAAATAAATTTGTGTTATGTATATTATGTTATGTATAATAATAATAATATCCTTGGACATTATTTACACACGGCCATCTGATCCCAAACTAAGCAGAGCTTGTACTCCATAGTACAAGCTATCTGGTTTCCATAAACCAGATAACTGATATATATGTATGTTATGTATTTGTCGACCTTACAGAAGACACCACCTACATGATGAGCATGATGAGATGAGACAAGTGTTGCAAGCGTCATCGGCTACCGTTTAGTAATGCCATCCTAGTCGCATTTCAGCCATGGCAGCCAGTCTCACTGGAAACTAGATCTGTGCGGGACATACTACCTATAGTGCACAGGTGTATGCATAACCACATGGCAATTTCTATCCCATCATTCTCATGTTCGTATAAGACGAGAAGTGACATGACCGGAAAGAGGTCGGGTACATGTTATTAATCGCCGAACTCATTACAGACCTAACCAATACAAGCCGCGATATCGAGTAAGTACTATTAAGTACTGTAAAAGCTCAATGAAAAGTCACGTACCCCAATATTAAAGAAAGCTCGGGGTACGCTGATGATGCTTTGGTTTCCGTCCTAACCACGGCGCGGGCTCTGAGAACTAGGATCTGATATTCTATATGTACAGACGCCAGCACATCCAACTACCCCAATCTGTCAAATATCTTATAAAGATTTTCAACTTAATCACAAAAGAATAAGGTTCACTTTCAATTGGGCAAATTTGACAGATTGGGGTAGCTTGATGTGCTGGCGTCTGTACATCGACAAAATATAGAAAATTTTTTGCACAAAATCTGTTACGTGTAAGAGTTCTTTAAGCTATAAATTGAAAATAAAACCAACTTAACTTTTGATGAGCACAAAATGATGCACAAATTTCAATAGCTGTATTTTCCACGGTTTTCACGTGGTAGGAAATTGTATTAATCCATCGATAAACTAGGACACACAAAATGGCGGCGATGCTATCTCGAAATAGATGAGAGCTTTTTCAGGTCGTCTTATTCATTTTATAATGAGTAGTGGGTGATTTGCATGGGTTTTAAATAAAATAAAATTGTAAGGGAATTAGATTAAAAGTAATGTTGGTATATATAATGATTCAAATAGGTACTTTTTTAAACTATAGCTATAGCCATTACTGTTGATGACTACGGGACTCAGTGACAAATACTGCAATTGACTGCACGTGTGGCGCAGCGGTTAAGATAGTAGCCTCTCCGCTTCGTGTCCCGGGTTAAATTCCCGCGCAGGACAACTATTTGTGTGATCCATAAATAGTTGTTCTGAGTCAGAGTGATGTAATTTGTGTCCGTCAATTTTATTTAATTAAGACAACGCCCGCACTAGGGAATCTAGTCCCTGTGTTGCGGGGTCCTTTACAAACAGTAAAGGACCCCGCAACACAGGGACTAGATTCCCTAGTGCGGGCGTTGTCTTAAAAAAAACTGATAGTAAGCGTAGTATCGGTTTATTATAATAAAAGCGCAATGGAAAACAATGACAGCAAAAACAATTCACTCCAATCATGATATATTAATAAAAAACCAGTTAAATTTCTGTTGACAAGAACCACTAGGAACCACCAGGATTTTAACGTAGTTTTACTTTATATTGAAACTAGCAGGGCTTCACGGTTTTACCCGCGTTAAACTTTATAAATTATAGCCTATGTGTTAATCCAGGGTATCAGCTAACTCCATACCAATTTTCATTAAAATCGCTCCAGCCGTTTAGACGTGAAACAAACAAACACACTCACAAACTCTCATCTTTGTAATATTTGTGTGATATATTTTCATACAATCCGTGTATACCTACTTAATTATATTACTAGAAACATGTTCTGACTATTTACAAGCGCTTTTTTAAAGTCTCAGTGAATAATAACCTTTTTTATTTTATTTTATAATGATAAACGTTGATAGTGTATGGCATCTCTAACTATAGTATATGTATAGTTTGAGCTAATATTTGTTTCGAATCTCCGTTGGCTAGGTGAAAGCACTGAAAACAAAGTTCCGGAAAAGCGAAAGAATTTTTCATAAGAATTCATTAATGCTACCTTGCTTGGCATTCATGGCGATACAATGCTTTCTTTTTATAACAATAATGTTAGATGATAACATTTAAAGGGTTATATCGTGTAAATTTGGAAATTAGCACGTGTGTCAGATTATTTTTAAAAGCTTACGCCAAATGGCAAGCGATTCTTTTCATCGAATTCAGTTGGTAGAGATTTAACCTTCTGATCAAAGGTCCAGCGGCTCTCCGACCAGCACCGTCTACTAATCCGGGGTAGACCGAACGATTTTAATGAAACATTACAATAATATAGGTACCTTATAGATATTCTAGCGGGCAGTCATGAGGGGGAAGGGTGGTGGCCCTATTTATTGAAAAATATTTTATCTTCTGTCACGGGTTAAAGTTAGCGTTAGCCCAAAGATAAAATTCCACGCGGACCAAGTCGCGAGCAGAAGCCAGTAATACTATAAAACCGAAACTTAATAGTTTAGAAGGTGTTCTCAATATAATATGATCTTTCACATGCAATTGAACATATTAGTCGACCATGTTTCTAGAAAACAAAGCCGATGGATAACATTTACATCCTCCGATAGTTGGTTAGCCAGGGAATCCTTACTTTGATCTGCAAGTGTGTATCGTTCATAGCACGCAGAGCACCTACCCTGTATTGGTAAAGGGTGCTATTGCGAGACACGCCGAACGAAATAATTCGTGATTTCCCATTATTGAGAACTTGTATAGTAATTGTAACAATAACTAATTTCACGTATTGACAGAGACTTATATGTATTATACATATAGGTCAATGCTTGTTGATAAACTTTTACACAGTATTTTCTGCATCCCATTCTTAATTTCCGTTAAGCCATGTTTTAGGTTTAAATACATCCTTTATGTCGAATACACGGTGCCTTAAGGCGACGACGCATGGAATATAATACAAATAATTATTTTGTTCTCAGCAATTAAAAGCATTCGAATTTCATATTTGTGTATTTTATTTTTTAGGCCTTTGACATAATTTTGAATATAGCCTTACAGGTTTGGTTAGCTTATATAACAGAGAAAGATATAAAAAATTAAATAACACTTTTACTCATTTTACAAGGCAACATAATAATGTACCTATATTTATATATTTTGATGTATTCATTATTATTGTAGTTGTTGTTGTTCAGTTTTATTGTATTTGTGTGTGTTGTTCAGTAATATTGAAATTAAAAATTTGTAATAATTTTACATTTCTTCTGCCATAGACAAGATAGACAGCATACACTTTCTAGATTATGAAATATAAAAATAAAAATAAAATGTACTACTGGTCGAATTATGGCCATGGGGGCAAATCTCGATGACGACTAGCAATCTATGCGGGGCATATTGTGGTATACAAGTATGGGGGACACCACACCACACAAGGGCACTTTCTATTCCATCACTCACAAGATCCGATGCTAGCGACACGACTGGAAAGTGGTCCCCTGAGCACTGTCAGATTCTGTTAGCCTTTTGGCCTTGTGTCCCGAGGGAATATCTATCAGAGAATGGGCAGCAGTCTCTCTGTGCATTAAAGTGATTAATAAAGTTCCAAAGGGAGTTCCAGAGCCTCCACTAATATAAACAATGGCTTTTAAGCATTGATATACAAAAATCCCACTTTGGCGGTCATCCATCTATAGACTGAAAGCGAACCTATGTGCTTAACCTGACGAATCAATTACGGACCGGTGAGAGTAACTGGCATAACAGAAACAAAATTTACCATCAGCTAATATAATCATCATGTCAGCCTATTGAAGCCCACTGCTGGACAAAACCCTCCCCATAATAATAATAATAATAATATCTAGGGACAATGTCACACAGATCATCCTAGCCCCAAACTAAGCAAAGCTTGTACTATGGGTACTAGGCGACGATATATATGCTTATATAGATAGATAAATACTTATATACATAGAAAACATCCATGACTCAGAAACAAATATTTGTGCTCATCACACAAATATTTGCACTTACCGGGATTCGAACCCAGGACCACCAGCTTCGTAGGCAGGAGCACTACCAACTAGGCTACGGCGAACGTCAAAGATTTCCACCTTCCACATTTCCAGGTGTTGTGTCCATAATTTGGAGGGTTTTGCCATAATAGCCACGTTTAGCGATCGCAGTATTATGATCCTAGTACACAGAGAGACGCTGCTCCCGTTCTCTGGGAGAATTCCCTCGGGTCGACTTCTGCGCCGCCCACGGGGTGAAATGGGGTGGCGATATTCTATAGCATCAGCCACACATCAAAGCCAATATAATGCATTTGTGCAATTTTGTGGCGTTTCCTGGTATCTTCTTAATTTTATTTTCTGTTTTTGCAAAGAAAACGCCCGTACTTGGGAATCTAATCCCTATATCGCGGGGTACTTTAGAAACATATGGGTGAATTGCCCAACCCAAAAAAATAAACGGCATACCTGAGAACGGTAGTGCAATGTGCCGATTTTTATTTTTACACATTTTTTTCTAAATAGCGAATGTACTTCTCTACCTTGGCAAAAAAAATCATTCATTTCTACCCACTAATAGACCGAAAAAAAAAATTACAAAGTGCTATTTTATCATCACGGTGGCCTGTCCTGAACCCAATTCCTCTCATAAAATACCTTCCCCTGTAAATAAATTCGTAATATGGATTTAAATCGATTTTGATATCATCAAATTATAATATTTTCGATCAAATAAAACTTTCTTTGTTTGTTTATCTTCTTTCTCATGGATTTGACAGTCAGTCAACTTTTGTCCGGAAAAAAATTATCATTTCAGAGGACAGTAAGTTTTAGTAGAATAGCCACGTCAAGATTGCGTTGTTAGGCCTGTGTCAAATTTCCTCACTTCGGATCCGTCCGGCTCAAGATCTCGGCATGAACGCACTGATCCCAATGTGCGGTTTTCCACCAAAAAAGTAAGTTTATCATTTCAGTGATATGGGGACAAAAATTGTTTCATTTCGGTTTCATTTCGGTGGCTGTTATAACTCGTGCTAGATTCGTTTAATTTGTTTCAAAATTATGTATTAAATTCGCCGTAAGTACTGTTTTGTTTGAGTAGTGTTCATATATTTTTAATAAATTTATTTCGGAGTTAAATGTAGAACTAACCTGTATTTTATCATCTCAGTGTTATCATTTCAGTGGATTCGGTGGACTGTTATACCAATTATAGTCCACCGGAATGAAATGTATCTCCGAAATGATAAAACCATATAGTTTTAGAGATCCTTGTGTCAAATACAAGGTCATAGTTTTAGATTTGATTATTCGGGTGTATTTGTTGGGTAATATTTGTGTTTACGATATATAATGTTTACACATATTTATGTAGTAAGTACATGTCAATACTTACTTTAAATACACATTTGTTCGGCTCAACGATAATGTGATGAGTGTGTGAGTCACCACCTTATACCTACTAATTGTCTACAAAATAATAATTTCGAGGGTTTACCTTCATTTTAAGTAAGTTACTTACCTTTATTTTTATTTCATTTGATTTGATTTGATTCATTTTATTTCATTATGAGTAAATAATATCTATACATATATTAAAATCGTAGTAGGAAAGTCAAAACTGTACATTGAATATTTTTTAAAACGTTACTTGGGGCGTGATCTACAATCGATATCAAAACCAAAAATATAGTATTTAGAATTTTTGTCTGTTTGTCTGTATGTATGTCCGGGCTAAACTCAAAAAGTACTGCATGGATTTACTTAAAAATTTGCATGAATATTACTAAGAGGTCGAGTCAACATATAAGCTACATATTATCACGCTATCACCTACAGGGGAGGAGCTGTGATAATTTATAACATTTAACGCGGCTAAAACCGCGGGGCACAGCTAGTTTTATATAATTTCTAAATTTTACAAGTTATAACAAATAAATCTATAATTAAACTTAATAAAAAAGACTGATGTTTATAATAATTATAGTAAATACGTGTTGTGGTCTAATAATTAAAGAAGACTTGTTAAGTAGGTACATATATAAATTAAAAACCTATATTTACACTCATAAAAAGAAGCTGATTAGTGAATTTGAGAAATTATTGTGTGATTTAAAGTAACATGATGAAAAATCAATCTTTTTAAGCTACATACTTTCGCAGTTATGTATAAGTAATTATGTGGAACAAAACTTTTGGTTTTCGTTCTTTTTAGATATATACGTTTCTCTATTGTTGTAGTAAATTAAGAATAACGTGATCTCAATTTGGTTTCTGTTATGTTTCATACGTTTATGTAAAAGGATTAAAAGTACTAAGCTATTACTACTTAGATATGTTTATAATGTTTCTTATTCATTTATTGTGTTTTGAAATTGATTTAATTTTATAAGTTTTACTTATATACCTGTAGAAACACTATTCTCGTCTAGATACCAATTTAACTAAATTATACCTAACATTTTTCTCTAAGTGCAATAGGTAGACATTATGTATTACTATTAATGACAAAACTTACAAATGCAGCCATAATATTAATCAGAAACTTTAAACTTCCTAATCGCACTTCGTTAACTCTTTTGAAAATATATCAAGTAAATTAGTATTAGTTCAAAACACATTAAACATACAAAAATATTTATGTATGGTTATCAGCAGTTACGATAAAATTTTCCAACATTTTCACCCAACAACAACCAGAAAAAATACCAAAGGTTATATAAGTGAAGAAACAATTCATTCATATCGTAATAAAGATAACATTGATATCATATTTTGGGGATATTGTAACCTCAAAGAATGATATATGGTAATACTAAATGTAATATCTGTATATCAATAATGATATTAAAATACCTGTGTACTGTCCTGTCTCAGTGTTTATCTAAAATTTGTGGATATCAAAACTAACAAAGTACGGAACCCTGGCTGCCCGGCACGGTTGTTCTTAGCTGTATCATTTCGGTGGATTTATTTCATTCCGGTGCACAGTCTATCATTTCGGTGGTCATTTTTATCATTTCACTAGACACTTTTCATTTCAGTGGACTCTTAAAAATTCATCCTTAAATATTTATGTCAGTTTTTATGATGTTTGGTGTCCACTCACGCACAATGTTATAAAATAGGCTAAAGTTTAATTTATCACAAAAAATATGTAAATAGCATTGAAATCAAAAAATTCCACCGAAATGATAAATAAAAATGACTTGTTGAAATTCACCCATATAATAGACGGACACAAAATACATCCAAACTCAGAACCACTATTTATGGGTCACACAAATAGTTGTCCGGCGTGGGACTCGAGCCTGCGACACGAAGCGGAGAGGCGACTGTCTTAGGCGCTGTGCCACATGCTTTGTTCTTTCTTACTCATTAGATTCTGAAACAATTCTTGGTTTATAATAGGTCTTTACCTATGAAATTGCCGTTTTGTATGAAAAAATTTAAACGATTTTTTTTCATGAATTTTTTTATTTGTATTAATCGAAGTAATCACCCATGCAATCAATGCATCTTTGCCATCGCAGTGGCAGTTTATTGATGCCCTTCTTAAAGAAATCAGCTGGACGGGAGGCAACAAATTCTTCAAAGGCATTTTGTACTGCCTCTCGGGTATTGAATTTTTTTCCCGCCAAGAAGTTATCCAAATTCTGGAAAAAGTAGTAGTCTGTAGGCGCAAGGTCTGGTGAGTAGGGCGGATGACGGAGAGCTTCCAACCCCAGTTCTTGCAACTTGGAGACCGTCTGCTGTGCAGTATGAGGTCGCGCGTTGTCGTGCAGGAGCAGCGGAGACGAGCGATTGACCAATGCTGGTTGGAGATGCGCCAGCTTCTCCATCATTGTGCTCAGTTCTTCACAGTACACATCTGCAGTAATGCTCACCCCGTTTGGTAAGAAGCTGTGATGAATCACACCGGCGCTAGACCACCAAACAGTGACCATCACTTTTCTAGGGGTAAGTTTTCGTTTAGGGCATTGTTTAGGTGCTGAACCAGGATCCAACCAACTTGCTGAGCGCTTGCGGTTATCAAACAGAATCCATTTTTCATCGCAGGTAACAATGCGGTTCAAAATTCCTTCATTTGTGTGTCTGTTGAGCAGTGCAAGGCACGTCTCGACGCGTACTTCGCGCTGGCGATCATTGAGTTCGTGGGGCACCCATTTGTCAAGCTTTTTTACCTTGCCAATTTGACGCAAATGGACCAATATTGTTTTGACGCTAACGTCGAAAGCTGCTGCTAATTCAGCCGTAGATTGTGTATCATCAGCTTCCACAACCGCCTTTAATTCGTCATTGTCGACCAAAGTCTTCGGACGACCGCGAGGTTCATTTTTCAGGTCGAAATTTCCAGAACGGAAGCGAGCAAACCAATAACAGGTGGTGCGTTGGTTTGTAGTGTTAGCTCCGTAAACGTCGTTGATGTTGCGTGCCGCTTGTGCCGCGTTGCTGCCACGACGGTACTCATATTCCATAATTACTCGAATTTTTAACGTATCCATGATGACGAAAAAGATTGAAATGCGATGAAAATGTAACACTAATCAATAAAGAAATGACTACTTTTGGAAAAAAGAATCCATGTTTTTAAAATAAAATTAATTTGAAATTAGAATTCTTAGCGAAACAAAAATTATTTTGATTTGAAATGGCCAGTACTGCAGAACGGCAATTTCATAGGTAAAGACCTAATATAATATGTCCGGGATATACCTTGACAACAACTTAATTTGAGTTAGCAAAATATCGTTACTATTATAAAATGGATCTTATTGTAAATTATTTCCTACAATCCGTGTACCTTAATAACTATATGTACCTAGAAATAATTATAAATTAATTATATATACAAACATGTTCTGACTATTAACAAGCGCTTTTTTAAAGTCTACATGAATAAAAACCTTTTTAATTTATTTTTTTATACCCTCGTGAGTTACCGGGTACAGCTGCGTTACCGCGCGTAATTTCTTTTTCTTGGGATATGTATCAAACTGCCACCGATCAGGTACAAACTAGGCAGAGCCTGTGCAACTGATAAATACTTATATATTTCTGAATTCATACATATTAAAAATAAATCACACCCAGACACACAACAAATAAGGAGAGGTAGGGCACAGCGTTCATTCGCTCAAAGAGCAGCCCGAGTGGGGTAGTACCTCCACTCGGGCTGCTCTTACATTCCTTAATAATAACATTAATAATTTTATGTTGTGTTTCCGAGTGTAAGTAAGGTCCCCAGAGGGCGTTGGGGTGGGGGGAAGGGTCAGCAATACTTGTTTGCTGACTCTTAAAGGCCGGCAACGACTCCTCTGGTGTTGCGAGTGTCCATAGGCGGCGGTGATCACTTACCATCAGGTGACCCACTTATTCGTTTCTCGCCCTCTGATATAAGAAATATATATAATCATGTGCATCACACAAAGAGTTGTCCCGGTGGGAATCGAACCCACGATCTAGACCAGGTCAGTCAAATTTGCCAACATTAATTAATTTAATAACTAGATGTATTATTGGTCAACAACATAAACAATCACAAAGAGTGGTACGTACGATTGCCGCGAGCGTCCGCCATTTTGACATGGACACACATTGGAAAGCTTTTATTTAAGCTACCTACGCAACGTATGGAAAACAAAGGATATTCTTTTATAAATGCCTAGGTTTAAAATATTATTTTCCTAAGTACTTATGACATTAATGAAACAAAAATGGTTTATATTTACATATACTTTAAAAAGTTAATGATTGCCTTTCACGCCGCTGCAGCGCTGGTCGTGGATTCGATTGCCATCCTGGACATTGTGGAGGTTGTTGTGGAGAAATTTGCTAAGATGGAGTAGAGCTAGTTATAAATATATTATTAATGCCCATTTCAACTCAGATTATCAAATTTCAAGGGAGGAAAAAAAGTCAAGGTAATTGTCTATTACATTAAAAAAAAGGTCAATTGACCCCTGACTCTGAACCACTCATAGATCATTACCAAGCCAGAAGTTTTGGCTTATTGTAGTAAGTAATTTTTCTCCTCATTGAATATGGTTGCACAAGTGCATGGCCGAATAAAGGTGCACTACCTGTTCCTTTTCTGTTATAAGCAGATGGGACGGCTAACCGACACGACCTAAAAGAGGTCAGGTACATGAACGACGAGAACGTAATGCTACGTTCTCTCCAAGTCACGGGGGGTGTAACACAGCCATCTTCCAATATCAGGGCTGTTACTAAGAAGAATATCAAAAAACCCTGGGATTAAAACCCAGTACTACATTGTCTGCGGTCATTGACTTATTGTAAAACGCACGTCAGTATGTATATGAGAGGGGTAACTGGCCAAGGGCCTGAGCGAAATGCCTCCGTGATTTGAAACGAAAAACTACCTCCTTTACTGATTAAAATAGTCACATGCTCGTGACATCGGAGCTTTCGAGGCTACCGTACAAGTACATCGAATGTTTGCGAATTAACTTTCCCGGTATTGATGAATTTCAATACGCATTTTGTTTGTTTTAATGTATTCTAGCATAAATAGTACATAATCTAGCATAATAGTAGACACGTACCCTGGGAGGACTTCTCTGGATTGTCCTGTTGCCGACTCCTGCCAGTAGTGTTGCCCAAATGCAAGACCAAGACGAGACTTAGCGAGTCTTGGTATTGGTCTTGCGTCAATACACCAGGTCTGGGTCTTGGTCTTGGTATTGCGCTTTCAGTCCTGGTCGTGGTCTCGGTCTTGCAGCAAGAGTCTCGCAAGTGTTGCAATTATCTATTAGCCTGTTGAAATTTATTAAAGACGTTCGTTAAAATCTTCCCGATATCCCACTTGAAGGAGTCACCCGCCAGCATCGCCCCTATGATTGCCGGCGGGGACAGATCCCGTCCGATCTCTGCGACTAAAACTCGCCTTTCGGCATCTCAGGCCGGGCACTCAACGAGAGTATGCTGGGATTTGTAGCCTATCCTTATTCTTTCTCCTTCCTTACTGGACTACATTAGAAATGGGAAAAGTAAGAAAGGATAACCGCCTGTACTATTGTGCCACCAGCATTTTAACAACCAGTAGCTATAACGGTTCTTTTATGTTTTTGACTCTGAATAAGTCTGACTCTGAAGAACTGGGATCGGCGGCTGGCTCTAACGGGCACGCGGTGTGAGTGGGCCTTCAAGGAAATAGACTTCTTTTTCTTTTCTTTTTTTTAAAAGACTACGCCCGCACTAGGGAATCCTAATACCCGAAACGCGGGGTACAGACGCCAGCACATCAAGCTACCCCAATCTGTCAAATTACCCCAATTGAAAGTGAACCTTAACTTTTGTGATAAAGTTGAAAATCTACAAAAGAAACTTGACGGATTGGGGTAGCTGGATGTGCTGGTGTCTGTAATTTACAAACATACTCGTATAATACAAATCACATCCAATTCTAAACTAATCTTTGTTGTTACTTAAAAATTACTGAGTTGATCCCACGATCGCCCGGGAGCGAAAGTCCTGCCGAATTGCTTACATATTCTGCTCGGACTTAATCGCACTTTCTTTATAAACATTACAAAATAATGTAAGAGGTTTTTGGAAGTAGCAAATAAGGTGATACGGAGAAATAAATTAAGAAAGGAAAGTGGAAAAGCAAGGCTGTTTCGTCTTGGTAGAGCGGCGGCGACGGCGGGGGCGCCATCGATCCGCCGCGGCGCTATACCTAACGCTAACTAATTTTAACCTTTGTATTTCACAAAATTAGCGTTAACTATAATATTTCGCATTTCAGATATGGTCAAATTTTGTTAGTTGTTTTGGTTTTTGTTCTCTCTTTTTGCGGAAAGCATCACGTCGCGGGGAACTTCACAAACACACAATTGACGAACAGAAAGCACATCCAGATCGAATCTTATGGTGTCTTTCAAAGGTAGATCGCCTTTGAAAGACAATAAGATGTCAAAAGAATGGCATTAATCAATTTGTCAGTTTGTTAGTTCATCATCATCATCATCATATCAGCCGTAAGACGTCCACTGCTGGGCAAAGGCCTCCCCCAAAGATCTCCACAATTGCCGGTCTTGCGCTATCCGCATCCAGCGATTTCCAGCGACCCGCACAAGATCATCGGTCCATCTTGTAGGGGGCCTGCCCACGCTGCCTTTTCCGGTTCGTGGTCGCCACTCGAGAACCTTTCTGCCCCAAGTACTTACTTATATTTAATCTACGTATTTATATACTTATAAATTTTGACATTTCATATCTGTCATTGATGTTGATGATGTGAAGTTAGATACTGCGTAGAAGTACATTTACCCAGGACAGATATTTGTGTGCATGAACATGTCGTGTGTCCTGAGTCTGGGTGTAATTATCTACATAAGTATGTATTTATAAAAGAAAAGTAGTATAGGTATGTACAGTCTATTTTTCCTTACTTGTCTTATTTGGTAAACAAATATGGCGTACTGGTAACCAAAGACAATTGATAGAGTTGGGAAATTATATGAATGAAGGACTGAACGAATTCCTACAGCTTTACAGCTGTAGGAATGATTTTTGTAATGTAGGATTTCCTGACAAATAAATTTTAGTTACGGCCCTGGAAATAAATTAGCGTTGATAATTTTTGTTGTAAGCTGCAAGAATATCACACATTATAGTAATCACAGAAATAATTCCTGAAATATATCGTTGGCCTATATAAAAAATAAAACAAAAAGCTATTTTTAATTTATTTATTAATTTGTTTCACTACATGTATCTTCACTTCTCGAGTCTTCCCATTCTGACACGTGTATAATGAAACCCTGGGTAGGTGCATCTGTTGCAGCATCTAAAAGTCCGTCAAGCTGCATCATTTTATCCTCTTCTTTTTTTATATGGTTTATACAATTATTCCAAGACATCGTACCAATTTGGCCTTCTTTTAGTAACTCCTTGACTTCAGCCATTTTAAAAGTATTATTATTTAAAAAAAAATTCACTTGGCAAATAATACTATTAGTCTACGACCAGTTACAACAAAAACTTAAGTTTTTAAAAATAATGCCTTACATTACCATTCACACATAACTTGATATATATATATATATATATATACATTCTGCTTTATTATTTAGTTTTTTACATTACAATTATACAGTTCACACTGGTCAGAATCATTCATTCACTTTTCCCTTCTCTAAGTTCCAAAGACAAACTAGCATTTTGAAATGTCAAATTACCAATATAATTTTTAATCTGTGGAAATGGATTCTGATATTATTTTTATTTTAAGAGAATTAATGTGTTTGGATGGTTAATTTGAAGCAGTTTTTGGTGTTATTTATATAGTATGTGTTTCTTCCAACAATCAAGATGTTCATACCTAACTAAAAGTGCGTGATTGATGACGAAACTAGTGATTTCCGTACCGAGTAGTGTTTGTTTACCAAATAAGACAAGTAAGGAAAAATAGACTGTAGGATATTAGTTATCTGGTTTCCACTGTACTGCTTAGTTTGGGATCAGATGGCCGTGTGTAAGTAATGTCCTAGCATATTATTATTATTTTTAATATATGCAACAAAAATAGCTGTCTTGTGCTATATCAAACCCGAATCATGTAGGCATCGAGGTAAAAGCAAGAAGAGTATCCTAACCACTGTGCCATAAGTGAAATTGTAAATAATTATAAGTGAAGTGAAGTGCTAAGTGCTCGCTTAACTTCACTCAGTATTTCACGACAAAACTAAATTCTGACCAACTGAGGATCTTTAGTTGGTCAGAATTTAGTTCATAAGAACTAAGTTGAAATATATGCCTAGATATTAATATTAATTTAGCTGGTTATTTCTAAAATCAGTGGCAACATTGGTGCATACATACATCATTAGCCTGATATACGATCACCGTAGCCTAGTTGGTAGTGCTCCTACCTACGAAGCTGGTGGTCCTGGGTTCGAATCCCGGTAAGTGCAAACATTTGTGTGATAAGCACGAATATTTGTTTCTGAGTCATGGATGTTTTCTATGTATTTAAGTGTTTATCTATCTATATAAGTATGTATATCGTCGCCTGGTACCCATAGTACAAGATTTGCTTAGTTTGGGGCTAGGATGATCTGTGTGACATTGTCCTTAGATATCGTCCACGGCTGGACATAGACCTGCTCCAAAAGATTTTGATAAAGATACCATTTGGAGGGATTTGCCGTAGTTATAGCGCTTGGCATACGAGTTGGTGACCGCAGTCAGGTGGTAACTATAGCACACAGGTAGCGCTGCTGCCCAACTACCTGGTGTATCCCTTAGTCGCCTTTTACGACACCCACGGAATGTTATGGGGGGGGGGGGGGGGGCTGTTATTCTTTCTAGGCCGGAAACCACAACATTATCCAAACGAAAACATTGGTGCATCTGACTTGAATTAAGTAGTTACAAAAGGTATCCAAGTGCCTAGGATAATAATATAATATCCTGGGTAATTATTCACACATGGCCATGTGATCTCAAACTAAGCAGAGCTAATTATGGAAACCAAATAACTGATATACTACATATACTCGTACTACTATTTTTTTTATAAATATATACCAATATAGATAATTAATAATCTATATATATATAAATCAATGCCACTTTTCGTTGTAATGTTACTCAACAACGCCTTTACCGATTTGGCTAATTTTGGTCTTGAATTATTCATGAAAGTCCAGGGAAGGTTTGTACGTAGAGAAAATTTAAAAAAAGTCTTGAAAAAGTGTAAAACCAATATCTTTCTATACTCCTATATACAAACAATTTGTACTAATACTTAAAAGCGTAGCGAAGCACGTACCGGGCCGCTAGTAATAATATATAGGGACAATGTCACACAGATCATCCTAGCCCCAAACTAAGCAAAGCTTGTACTATGGGTACCAGGCGACGATAAACATACATATATAGATAGATAAATACTTAAATATGTGAACTCAGACATGTTCATGCACACAAATATCTGTCCTGGGTGGGAATCGAACCCACGACTAGCGGCGCGCAAAGCAAGCATTACAAATCACGCCACAGGCCCGCCTTTTTGTAATGGTACGTAGTACTACCTGTTTACGAGGTCGATAATGAGATTAATTCTGTGACCAATACTTATTCCGAAAATATACGAGTGGCTATAAGTAGGTGGCAATGAACTTCAAACCAACGTCATTGCTACGTCATCTACGTCAAACGTCCGTAGTACCTGTATGTTTTCGTTCGTGAAAATTAAACCTAGCCTTTTCATACGTAAGCAATTTACAGGTGTTTCCCAATGAGGCAAAGAATTTAGAGTATTTTTAACCGACAATTTCTCTTCTGTTTATGGTATTTATGAACCGATTTTGTAATTTTTTCTGCAATAGGGAATGCTTTCTTAATGATAGATTTTATGATCGGTTTGTATACAGAAAGGTTGAAGTCGATATTTATTAATTTTTATATTTATTTAATATGGTAGCAAGTGCATTGCCGGCCTTTAAGAATGGAATAGTTTCGCTTCCTGAAGGTTGCTATGTCACACCGGATCAGAAATACCTCATTCAATTGATTCCACAGAGTCGTAGTATGCAGTGAAAAGTTTCTTGTGAAACGCACCACTTGAAGTTAATACGAGTTGAAAAGTTCCGGATTTGATTCCCGCACATTGTGTGACCCATAATTAGTTGTGAGTCTGGGTGTACTTTGTGTCCGTCAACTATATGTTTGTAAAGAAACCCTCGTCACAGGGTTTCGTTTTCCTAAAGCCCGCTTTAGGAAAACGAAACCCTTAACCTTAACCCGAAAAATACTTTCTTTATTATAAAAACGCCCGCGTTTTTATAATAATGAAAGTATCTAGGCGATGCGTGCGGTCAGTATAAAGATGGGTGAGTATTTCACCGCAAAGGTGGCTTAAATTATAATTGTAGCCGAGCTTCGGAGGCTACGCTAGGCTGTTAAGTCATGCCTGTTACTTACATATTTCGGATCACATAATCTCTACTCCTACTGATCTGCGGTACGTTTAAAATGTATAAATTATAAAGCGCTGGTAGTGATTAGAAAGTTGGACTTTAGAGTCAGTGTTCTCAAGTTCAAGCCCAAGCACCACTGAAGCTTCGAGTTCATGAGTGTATTAGAAATTAATTATTTCGTACATAAAACTCACGTAGTAGGAGGTCCTTTTTTCAAGTGCGCTTGCACTTGGCTGGTTTTATTTCATGTTCATCACAATATTGTCACGAATGATTTGATGTTATTATGAAGAATAGAATAGTGTTCAAGGATATCTTATTTTACTTAAAGCAATATAAATGACATCTTTATGTTTTTGCTATAATGCGCGCAGTTTATAGCATTATAGCTAAAATTAAAAAAAATGCAGTACTTTTTGCGATACTACAAATACAATAAAATTACATTTTTATCTCTGAAAAAATACTACGAGACGAATATTGCTTTTAGTTCAAAAGCGTATGATCGCAAGCGGGACATGTATTATCATGTTCGAGGTAGGCCCTTAATTAACCTAAACTCCAGACTACAACTAAAATGAACTACAACCAAAGTTGATACCTAAGTAATATAATGTACTACAATTAAAAGGGCTACAACTCTTGAGTGATGGTCATGTAATTGAAATAATTTTAAGACATTTTTTAAAATGAGTTGTATAAATTTAATGGTCTCACCGGTCAGCAATGGGTGAGGTTAAGCAACTAGGCTCGCGGGCAGTTCATAGATGGGTGACCACCAAAGTGGTTTAATTTCTGAGCGTCTCCGTGCTCCGGAGGGCATGACAAGCTGTCGGTCCTGATTGTAGTGGTTAGACAACAGTCGTTAAATATTGTCAGAGGCTGGGCGGTTAAAACGACTCTGACACTAGGGAAACCATGCCCATACGATAAGTAATTAATTGCGGGTGGACTCCAACCTACGTACCACTCCGCCAAGTGAAAATTATTTAATTGAAATGGTTTCTACCTAGGTTGAAGGACGCTGTGTGGTGATGGCGCGCGAATATCAGACAGAATATCATCACCCCATCTCATCCCGTGGGGGGCGTAAAAGTCAACCCGAGGGAGTGTCAGCCTGAGGAGAGGTTTCAAGAGAGGTAGGGCATAGCGTTCATTCGCTCGAAGAGCAGCCCGACTCGGGAAGTACCTCCACCTTACAGAAGACATTCCTTAATAATAACATTAATCATTTTAATGTTGTGTTTCCGAGTGTGAGTAAGGTCGCCAGAGCTCATTGGGGTGGGAGGAAGGGTCAGCAACACTTGTTTGCTGACTTTTAAAGGCCGGCAACACACCCGCGACACCTCTGGTGTTGCACCATGGGCGGCGGTGATCACTTACCATCAGGTGACCCACTTGCAGCAGCAAGGCAGCAGCGTCTCTCTCGCCAACCCGTCTGCCAAGCGTGGCGCTTATGGCATATCCCCCCCAAGATGGTTCTTGGGGGAGGCTTTTGTCCAGTAGTGGACTTTTCACAGCTGTTATGATGATGATGCAAGACGGTGTTTGCGATTCTGTCTTTAAAACTAGTAAAGTATTTTAGATATCATATACAACATGTAACATAATTAACGCACAGCCTGAAAATAGTTTGTTCAGAATCGTTTACTGAATCGATTCATATCATTTTTAATATAGGTAATTTTTTATTCCAAAATAATTAAAACTATGGAAATTATTATCATATTAACCCTGTATAGTCAAAACATATTAAAATGGACCGTAAGTTAAAGTAATAAGACTTTTAAATCGCAGTTTTATTTGTATTCATACAAATTCCATCGTTCAATACAAAATAAAGAAAAATAAACTTTAACCCAAGAAACTAATTTTATAAATAACAATGTATATACGTGTTAAATAAAAAAAATCAGTGTATGTATTATGATTACAACATAATATTCTAATTGGGGTGTTTGAGGGTGTGCGTTAATTACGTTACCTGTTGTATATCTCTCTCTAATATACCTCGTATGAAAAGAACGGGGCACATATATAATTATCAAACTATAAAAACTGCGCACTAATACGCGCATGGGGTGCACTATTAGTAGGGTTGCCATAATTATCTATATAAGTATGTATTTACAAAATAAAAGTAGTATATGTAGTATATCAGTTATCTGGTTTCCATAGTACAAGCTCTGCTTAGTTTGGAATCAGATGGCCGTTTGTAAATAATGTCCTAAGATATTATATTATTATATTATATTGTTGAGAACTGACACGGGACTTATTAGAGGCAAATAAATACAAACTGTAAATAGGGGTAGTAACGGTTTATTATAATAAAAAGTCAATGGAAAACGACAACAGAAACAATACACTCCAATCATGATGAATTAATCGAAAACCAGTTCAATTACGGTTGAGAAGAACCTCCAGGAAGGGGTTCCTGTTTCTTCGCACACACATATTTTGACGTAGATTTTACTTTATATTGAAACTAGCTATGCCCCGCGGTTTTACCCGCTTTAAACTCTATAAATTATAGCTTATGTGTTAATCCAGGGTGTGAGCTAATTCCATACCAAAATGTTTTAAAATCGCTCCAGCCGTTTAGAGATTTCGCCTTTATAATATTACTAGGATATTGATAAACGATACTAGTAACAATACGGGACGTTATACTTATATACGGTGACAGTCCCGTATATAATAATAATGTCCTCCTTGCCGAATTTTTTGCCACGGCGGCCAGTCTCAACAGAGATTAGCCATCTGCGCGGGACATATTATAGTGTCCAAGTGTGTGCGCAAACACAGGAGCACTTTCTATTCTATCACTCTCATGATCCGATAGGACCCCTAGCGACACGACCGGAAAGAGGTCATGCACAGGACCGACGGCTTTACGTGCTTCCTAGCCCAGACTTCGGGTTGATGCTGAGAAAATTTTCTTTTTACAGAAAAGTCCCAAAATCACTTTAGATCCGACCCGGGATTTGAACCCAGGACCTCGTTATCTGAATTGAACACGCTACCGCTAGACCAACGACCCTAACTCGACAGGTTCTAACGTGTCGCTTATTCTCGATCAGTAGTTCGCGCCAAACAAAATAAAAACACCTTCATTTTTCAAATGTTATTATTCCATTTTCCTGTCCTTGACATAGGAACTAAGTATGTTAGAAAGAAATGCAATGATATTATAAAATCGGGGGCAATATATGTCATAGAATTTATCAGTGGGTACGCCTGCACTGCTGCTGCTGTGGCAGAAGGCGCTAAGCGGCGGCATTAATACATCAACCTCATAGGTTTGAGCAGTTTGGAGTCAAAACGCTCAAGGCCCGGAGTCCAAGCGCTTGGAAACTTTTCCGCGATATATCAAAACCTTTGTTCAAAGCTTCACGTGACCAAAAAGCTGGCACATGTCGGTAGTTGGTTAAAGAATTAGCATTTATCGTGGAGAAGTTTTTTGACGATTATAAGCTCAGTGTTACGCAGATAGTATTCAAATCTCAGCGATAATTTTGTGATTCAAATATTTTAATTTGTATTAAGATTTATACAAGGTATAATAATAGTAGAAATAACTTTAGTATGAAGAAGCAAACAATACTTTTCGTATTTCTCAAACAGTTTTTGTTGTTTGTTAGTTCGACAAGCCTGTTTGCGTGGTTGGCAAATGCTTGCTTGTCACGCTGGAGGTCGTGGGTTCGATTCCCACCCAGGACAGATATTTGTGTGCATGAACATGTCTGTCCGCCCTGAGTGTGGGTGTAATTATCTATATATGTATTTGCAAAAGTAAAGTAGTATATCAGTTATCTGGTTTCCATAGTACAAGCTCTGCTTAGTTTGGGATCAGATGACCGTGTGTTTTCTGCAATATATTAGAGAATACCAGTTCTAGAAATGCGCAGTTTCTTTTTGTTTTTCTCATACCAATATTATTTGCACTATTTCTATAATACCTTCTTTATTTTCTATAATTAATTTAGTGAACGTTGCTATAGTTAACAAGTACTTCTTTACTTTTATTATATTTTTTATTCAGTGGGGCAACTCAACAAACAAAATGCTTTTATTGCAGAAATAAAATGTACCTGTTCGAACGTTTTCTATGTACGTGGGAATCGCGTAAAACATCTTTAAGTAATATAAACTTATGAAATTACAGTCTATGTATATATTCGAAAGAAGTAAATTCGTTAAAGAAAATCCAGAACCGTTCAAATGTACCCGTGAACTTTACTATAAATAGTCGAAATCCTATTAAAATAGTTTTGCCAATGAGTAATCAGAGTACACCTTTCTACAAGAAAAGTAGTATTTGTCGTGATTTGTAGTCATATATATACTTACAGAGTTGCCTGATCATATTAAGGTAATTAAAAAGAAAGCTCAAAATATGGAAATAATTAGAACATTTTACACAGTAGCAGACTTTTTTAATAGGACCAAACATTGTTATTTTAATATTTAAATATTTGCGTTTATGACTAACTGTTATGTTTTTTATGGATCTGTTTTTATTCTTTGTAATGCATTTTTAATAAATAAAACATTATTAAAATCGGTCTCTCATACACCGAATGATATTTTTCTGTATTTCCGAGGGTTAATAATGACTAAATAATAAAAAAGGTTTTTACAAACGAAGACTCTAAAAAAGCGCTTTTAAATAGAATATATACATAATTATTTCAAGGTACACATACAATTTAGATTAGCTAACTTATGTTAAGTTATTGTCAAGACTTTTCTCTGACAACTTTCGTTTCTAAATGATAAAGTCCTAGTCTGATTTTGAGAAAATTTCGACCCATTTCGAAAGCATCGTGTAAAAGATATTACTAAACATTATTGTTTACAAACACCGAAGATTTTTGTTTCGATTCAACTTGACTTTACTTTTGTTTGTAGATGACAAAATTATAGTCTGTATTTAACAAAAATGCTGTAGAAACATTTCGAAACCGTCGTATTTGTAAAGAGGATAAATAAAATATATTATAAAATCGGTCAACAAACACTTACAATGTGATGCGTCACATCTATTCAATAAACAGTCAGTAAGACTCCGAAACTCTGATTCTATAATTTATTACTGACTGAATTAATGCACACACTATTTCAAACATGATAATCTTAGTTTAAAACGTTATGATTCCATCAGATCCTCAAGTTCGAATTTAAACACGGCTCTGAACGGAGTTTGGTTTCTAAACACGAACGTATAAATGCAGTGGAAGGGTGTTTGACACCAAGGACCTTGTGTTCGTGTGGATCGATCGGTCTCCGAGGTGTTCCTTTGACCGTCACACTCAGACTGACATGCAAGAGCATCAGCGTTTTTTATACACTTGACTCATAATAATTTATGATTTAGTGTCGGTACTAAACAATGAATGGAAATGATATACATTTAGGCCTTCAGCGAATGCATAATGCAAGTAGTGAAAATGAAAATAAAGATAGATTTTATAAATAAAATTAAAAAGGTTTATATTCACGTAGACATTAAAAAAGCGCGTGTAAATAGTCAGAACATGTTTGTTGTAATTTAGTTAAGTATACATAATTATTTCTAGTTACATATAGATATTTAGGTACACAGATTCTTCAAACATTTATAAAATTTATTTTAAAATAGTAATTATATTTAGCTATCTTGTATTAAGTTATTGTCAGTGAGATTATGTTTAGGTTTAATTATCGAAAATTTATTCACATAAACAATTACATGAGCTTGTAAATAATCAAATCATTGTTTGTAGTTACTATTGAACTTGCTATGTGGTGACGGCGCCAAATATCAGAATATCATCACCCCATCTCATCTCGTGGGGGGCGTAGAAATCGGCCCGAGGGAATTTTTACCAGTCTCCGAGTATCATGTCCATCTTACTGCGACCGCAATTTCTTCTGCCGAACGTGGCGTTTGTGGCAAGTGATTTTTGGGGGAGGCTTTTGTCCATCTGTGGACTGGTTACAGCTGTTCTGATGATGATAGCTATTACAACTATTTATATAAAATTGCTTGCATTAAATGTAGTGTTTAAGAACCTTGGATGAGTTTTATTGTCTACCAAAATTGGCAACATTAATTTAAAATGTAAACAATTGAAAAGTTGAGAACGACATTTCATGATTTCAGATTTTTTATAAAACTATTTTTTTTATACAATTACAAGGCAAATGAGCAAGTGGGTCATCTGATGCCGCCGCGCCGCCCATGGACATAGTGCGTTACTGGCCTTCGATAAAGGAATAGGCTCGCTTCTTGAAGGCCACCATATCATACCGGATCGGAAATACCTCCACAGTTAATTGATTCCACGGAGTGGTAGATCGCGGTGAAAAGTTTTTTGTGAAACGCACGGTGGTAGACGACCATTCATTCAGGTGATTTTGGTACAATTTGTTTACAAGCCCATACATTCGTAATTTACAATTTTATCTTATCGAAATTCGTGCTAACCTGTTGAACAACTGTTCTATTGTTTACAGATTTTTATAAATGTTGCCGTTTTGGTAGGAAAAGATAAATGTTTTTTTTTCACCCACCCAGACTATCCAATATCTACAATTTAATATATCGTAAGTTTAATAATGTAAGTATTACTGGACTGCTTGTAAGGCTCTGTGGCTAAGGTTGCTGTTTCAGGTTCGATTTTCACATATAAACAACTATTTGTGTGGCTCATGTATAGTTGTTCTAACTCTGGGTGTGGTTTCTGTCCTGCTTTTGTAAAGTGCCTCGCGATTCAAGGATGTACTTCCCTAATACGGGCGTTGTCTGTAAAATTATATATATTTTCGAGGGACCTCATGTGAATGACGAGACCCCACTGAGAAGATCCGGCAGAACTAACTCACGGGATGCTTTACCACCTAGAAACCAAGTACGTTTCCGCAGTTTCAAATGCATATGATGTTCATTGTACATTGTGTATATGATGTAATATAAATATTTTTTTTTTATTGCACACAGAATTACATATTCATATAAGACATTAGAGCTAGCATGTACACAGGCGAGCTTAACTCAACTATGAGTTCTCTTCCAGCAAACCTTTGTCAGAGTGAGAGCTTATATGAGATGGGTTACAAACAGTGCGCAACAATTTGACTTAAGAATAATACAAAAATAAAGACGAAACAGAATTTACCAGTCGTAAATAAATATATACATAAACCTGCTTACTAATACTACATACTAAGTTACTTACGTAACTACATACCTAATTATATAACATATATATATACCTATATATATAATAATAAACATATAATATATACATAAATATTAACTGCCTGCCTGCTTAGTTAATTGAAAGAAGTGTTCTTTTGTTTTTCTCTTAAACACGTCAAGAGATGTTGTAGCGCGAATTGAATGTGGAAGGGCATTCCACAAACGCACTGCTTGAACTGTAAATGATCCGTCATACTGGCTTGAGGAGTGAGAAGACATTCGAAGTAGAAGTGAAGTGGTTGAACGACAGACTTTTTCTCGCGGGACTAAATACTCAAAGCGTTCACGGATATATGCGGGAGCATTGGGGTTATGAAGGATAGAATAGAGGAATGATAGAATATGACAATCTCGACGTCTCCGAATAGGTAGCCAATTCAACTGCGACCGAAACTCGGACACGTGGTCATACTTTTGGAGGCCGTAAATGAATCGTAAATGGCCGTAAATATGTAAATAATAAGTAAATATATCGGAACTAACACACTGCCATCTGATCCCAACCATTGCTCCATGACCATGACCATTCGTGTCGTTGAAATGTTTCTCCGTGCCTCAATCAGACAACCGGTCCGAGTCTTCATGTTTTAACGTAGAGCGATAGTTGCACCTAATGACAGTAAAAGCCGATCATGTGTGTCTTCACATCAGTTTTAGTAGACACTTAATTGTTAGACAACTGAGCCCCAGCTTGCCTGTGTTGTCCGATGAAGCAGTGAAAACCTCCTAAGCTGGTAACCCGTCTAAGGTAAGTAAATCATGATAAAAAATTGGCTGATTTCCAATTAGATTTCAATTTAACCTACGATGTTATTTGAGATACCTTATAAAGAAGTCACTCTAAACGTACAGTTAACCACGTCAGTCGACCTTGACAGCATCTTTATTACGTTTGTAATAAGGACGGTTTTCCTAGTGCAAATTTATCTAGAAGCATGGCGTTCACAGTAATTATAATTATGTATCTACAAAATATAGTAGGAAAAAGCGTCCAATATCAACACTGAAATTCTTTCCTCTGCATAGTGTTCGCAAAAACAAAACAACTGCAGTACGTATTAAGCATATTCCTTGTATACGATACAAATTCTACGGAGCATTACATTGCTCGTTTAAAATTGCTGCATCCTAAATTTATAGAAGGAAATCACGCAATGTATACACAAGTTAACGATGAAGCATAGTAAAAGATAGCTGTATTCAGTTTAGCATGTTATTATGTTGTTATCACAGTGATAACCTGATAACCTCTGTTTTTCCATTATTTTAAGTTCGCCGAAGTGATATGACTGTCATTATGAATATTACTCAGTTATTATGCAGGGTATAATATAATACGGTGGCCGATATCAACGAAAACTACGCCATTTAAGAAATCTATGTTCGGCGACTAAGCCGGTAGAGCCCCTGATCAGTATATATGTTGCAGCGAAATGAAAATATCACACATTTCACGAAATCCCGGTAGATGTCAGTAATGTGGGTACTGCTCACAAAAATTAGGACACCAATCTAACCTAACCTAATTTAATTATTAGTAATTCATCAATAGTATTTTTATTATGCAGTGGCCACTTTCCTGACATTTTACTAGATTTAGTTTAGTGGAACGACATATCACTGACGATAAATTGGTGTTTTGTCATATCACTAGATAGATTTAGTAAGAAGACGTAATAAACAAGAATATTCGACAGATCCCTTGGGATTTCATGAAATCCCTGATATCCTCATTTCCCTGCGACATATAGATGGGTTACCGCTAGATTTGATAAATTTTTGAAGGCCCCCCTGCTTTAGAGGGCACCTTAAGCTGTTGATTCCGGTTGTTGTCATTAAACAATATTCGTTCAGACACGTCGGACACTAAAACGACTATGACAGCAGAGTAGCCACTGCTTGTAAGATTAAGCAGGGATTTTATGAGCGGCCAAAATTCTTGTAAAAAAAGAAAATTTATATTTAAATACAATACAATTTTGTCATCATTAGATTAGTAGGATTAAGTAGATAGCTATTTTATTCCCTCGTGTGGTTGAGCCTACTAGAAGTCGTCGGTCTTGGGCTAGCTGTTTTACCAATATTACTTTAACGCGTGGCTCCTCGCCACGTCGTGTCTCGAGTTCGATTCTCGCATAGGACAACTATCTGTGTTTTTTGAGTCTGGATGTGTATTGTGTCCGTCAATTATAAGTTTGTTTAGTACCCCTCGAAAGATGTTTTTTTCTAAATATCACTCTGTATTTTCTAACCATAAAATACCTTATTCTAACAACATGAAGATATGCTTCTAAATTGTTCCAAACACCAAAGAGAGCTAAAAACAACGAAGGTATTTAATAAAAAGCGTATGTTAGGCTCATGCGTAGGCATGGCGACGTAGAATCATGTTTTTACAATGTTCCACCAATGAAATCACAGAAAACACATACGAGTCTATGATTGCGAGCGTGGCTATTGGTCGAACACTGCGCTGTAGAGAGGCACGAGTCTAAAAATAAGCCAAATGGAATTTTGGTCTCACTCGGATATCCGCGGTAGATATCCGGCACATCACTAATGGTAAGCGGCCACTGTAGCCTATGACGCTTGCGACACACAAGGCATCCCCTGCCTTACTCCTCTCCTGGTGATGGTCCTCCCGATGAACTCTGGCGACCATACTCACACCTGGGACCACAACATTAGCATACTCATGCTATTACCTGAAGTACATCCTGAAGTACTGTTTATTACTTACAGTTTCAGTCCATCCAAAGATAGTCTATAAGAGATCGTTTAAGGTGATAAGACCGCCCGTTGAACATTATAAGATAAGATTAATACACTTTATTGTACACCATTTACAGAACACAATTTATTATACAGTTAATTATATAAAAAACCGGCCAAGTGCGAGTCGGACTCGCCCATGAAGGGTTCCATAGCAGTTGATTAAATGAAAGCAAATTGCGGTTTACGATTTATGACGTATTAAAAAAAACTACTTGCTAGATCTCGTTTAACCAATTTTCGTTGTTAGTTTCTATGGCAATGTACATCATATATTTTTTTTAGTGGGGGGGACACTCATTTTTCCACTTTGGAAGTATCTCTCGCGCAAACTATTCAGTTAAGAAAAAAAATATCTTAGAAACCTCAATATCATTTTCGAAGACCTATCCATAAACACCTTACATATATATACATTTTTTTTGTGTTTCAGTTCTATGTATGGGGACCCCCCAAAATTATTGTTCTTTTTCTATTTTTGTGTTAAAATCTTAATGCGGTTCACTGAATACATCTACTTACCAAGTTTCAACAGTACAGCTTTTATAGTTTCGGAAAAAAGTGGCTGTGACATACGGACGGACAGACAGACAGACATGACGAATCTATAAGGGTTCCGTTTTTTGCCATTTGGCTACGGAACCCTAAAAAAGGTAGAGTTGGCGGTCTTATCGCTTACAGCGATCTCTTCCAGACAACCTTCAATTATGTTCTTTATATCCAATGTATTTTGTTTTTTTTTTCCGTTTGAGTGTGTACAATATGAAAGTCCTCCTAGCCGAATTACACCCACGGCGGGCAGTCTCAATAGAGATTTGCCATCTGCGCGGGATATATTATAGTGCACAAGTGTGTGTGGAAACACACTTTATATGCCATCAATCTCATGATCCGATGGGACGTCTAGCGACAAGACCGGAGAGAGGTCAGGGACAGGACCGACCACTTTACGTGCTCTCCAAGGCATCAGACTTTGGGCTGACCAACGGGGCAGTCGACAATAATATAGTGGAGTAATAGTGTATACAGACGCCAGCACATCGAGCTACCCCAATCTGTCAAATTTCCCCAATTGAAAGTGAACCTTATGATTATATGATTAAGTTGAAAATATATAAAGAAATTTGACAGATTGGGGTAGCTGGATGCGCTGGCGTCTGTACATCCTGTTACTGTTTACTTTACTTGCAGTTTATTTTATTTTTTTAAATATGGTTATTATTCAATACGTTAAATTTAATTACATACATACAAACTCAGAACATACCACACAAACCATCCCGGGTTTAACAGTGGTATGTCAGACACGCATCTCGGTGCCGTAGCATGAACACCATACCACACCCACATACACAAGTCTACAGTGCTTATGAAACACTTCCATTCAAGAAATAGTTCTTAAGCACTGCAGCGCAATTTTTATCATTCAATTTGTCATGGATTTCAATGGGTATCTCGCTCATTAAAGATGGCAGCATGCATTCCCACGTCCGTGCACCATATGCATTAATAGTTCCTATCCGCATATATAATATCGCCAGTTGTATATTATGTTCTTTGTATCCAATATATTTTTGTATTTATTCCGTTTAAGTGTGTACAATAAGGAGTATTCTATCCTATCTATCTACATTCTATAAGTATGGATATATCAGAGCTCTATACCGATTCGAAATAGAATCAAGAAGTTGAACTGGTTGTTACGTGGTAGTTGCAAGTCAAGAGACGATCAAGTTGTGGGCGTAGGTACCTACTCGGTACGCTTTCACTAATTCAGATTAGCGACGCACAGACGGGTATTTTGACAATCTACGCGGCCAAAACTATTTTTTGTTCTTGTTATTTTCTAAAGGATATAATTTAGTATAAAAAATACTTAACGTGATTAATAAAGACGTTTATTATTAAATATACATATTATAATATTTTTAGAAGTACTTAAATGTAAAAAAAGATATATTTGTAGATTTTGATTTTATTTTGTTAGTTTTATTTCTCGCTCTCTGAAGAATCATGTTCCCCAGGCATAAGAAGCGCGATAGTTTCTTTTAAAAAAATACTTTATTTTTCTGCTTTTTGAGCGTCTCATACAGCTTATAAGAGTATTTGATGTCAAAAGCAACCGATTCAAAATATCTCTGTTGCCAAGCAATAAGCCAATTTCTTCGCGGAATCTTTTCTGGATTTAGAGTTTCTTTTCATGCTGCAATTTTTTTTTATTTACGGGTCAATGCTCTTACTCCCGAGGTACTTCGTGAACCTAAAGCAAAGAGAATTTTTTTATAGAATTATAAGAATTTCAGTATTTTTATGGTACAGTACTCAAAAAAGTTCAAATTATCAAAACAAAACGTATCCGCGATTATCCACGGCAGATTTTTTTATTTTTTGCTGCTCAAAGGTTCAAACTTTAATGTGTATAAGGAATTTTCGCGGGATCTAACTTGATAGTATAACAAATAGACGACGAAATAAAAAATTACAGTGGAAAATCGCCCTAACATGTTGATATTTTCAAATTAATATATCTTACCTTTGTAAAAAAAAAGTTAATGAAATACAGCATAATTACCTGCAACATCAGAATCCATCACAAACAATTCTTAAATTGGCGCAATTTATTTAATATTTAACTTCAAAGTTAATGTTTATTGCACGAGCGCGGAGAACAGATACAAACACAAGTTGAACGATCGAATTCCGAATAAAAGTATGTAGCGACGAGTGCAGGTAGGGGGGTGGAAAGGGTGGGTTATTGTTCCCGAGACTATCCCCTAGCTCAGGTAGTCATCCTATTCTAAATTATCTACAGTTTGTAAATTCCACTTTTGGCCGCGTAGATTAGCAAAATACCCGTATGTGCGACGTTTTATAACCAGTAGCGTAGCATCTTTATGTTGGTCGTATTTGTCGGGCCTGTTGGCGTGGTTGGTCTCCACTCAGGGAGGCTACCGGCTAAGTCGCCGAACATCGGCATAGTGATCGGCGTTCGAATAAATTAAGGTTAAAAATGACTTAATCATTCGTTAAAGCGGCTTCAACGTTAATAATCGATTCCGGACCATTTATGACGTCACATGTGCTCATGGAAGCCGATTTAACGATTGATTAAGTCATTTTTAACCTTTATTTATTTGAACGCCATTTAAGAAATCGATATTCGGCGACTTAGCCGGTAGAGCCCCTGGATAGATATTTGTGTGCGTTAACATGTCGATTTGTTCTGAGACCACACATTTTCTTTCTCTCATTGCCAGCCTATGGACACTCTTGACACCGAACGAGGTTTCTAATATATATTTTTTTCTAAACTTAATAGTTTGCGTGAGAGACACTTCCAAAGTGTAAGTGGTAAAATGAGTGTCATCCCCCCCCCCTTTAACTTCTAAAATAACAGAATAATAAAACTAAAAAAATATATGATGTAGGTACATTACCATGCAAACTTCCACCGAAAATTGGTTTGAATCTCGTTCAAGTAAGTAGTTTTTTTTAAACGTCGTAAATCGTAAACTGCAATTTACCTTTCATTCAATCAACTCAAATACTTGCTGCTACGGAACCCTTCATGGGCGAGTCCGACTCGCACTTGGCTCGGCTTAGCTTGGCTCGCATTTAAATTTGCAGTTAAATACTATCCCAAAGAAAAATGGGTTTAGCTCACATTTGGCATATTCAATGTCTTTAAGCGTTACCGTTTTAAATTCATTAAGTACTCTTGTTCAATAGAAATTACTGGCTGGTTCTGTTTTGTACGTGTTGTGTCAAGCATGATAGCTCGCTTTGCCGGAGTTTCATAGTTAGGTATAGACTGGAGTGAAACTCACTGCAGCTTTAAAGTTCTTCAATGAAAAATGTTTGCATGCTGCACAGAGAAAGTACTTAGACAGCCAGCCAGTCGGTACGTGGTATTATTTCTAACATTAAACCAATTAAGAACCTTGTTAAGTAAAAAACTAAGTTTAGATTGTTTTTAATTTCACACTTAAGAAGGTAATTATTGAATTATATATCAATAAACTACCAGTGCCCGCGGACTTCGTTCCTTTTTTTTTTTAAAGACAACGCCCGCACTTTTGTATTTAATCCCTGTGTCGCGGGGAACTTTACGAACATATAATAGACGGACACAAATTGCATCCGGACTTAGAACAACTATTTATGGGTCACACAAATAGTGGTCCAGCGCGGGACTTGAACCCGCGACACAAAGCGGCGAAGCGACTGTCTTAGCCGCTGCGCCACACGTGCAGTCTGCATATTTTTGTCCCTGCTCGTTTGTCCCGCGTAATACTTCGGGTTAAAAGTTCGGGATAAATAAAACTTATGTTGACACTCCAAAATAACGTAGCTTTCTATTGGTGAAATAATTTTGAAAATCGGTTCAGTAGATCCAGAGATTACCCCTTACAACGTCACAAACTCACAAATGTTACCTCTTTATAATATTAAGTATAGATCATTTATAATTTGACACCGTAGTGAGCCGAAGCAAAGAAAACATGTCTAAGTGGGGGGGGACTGTCGAGCAGCCCCAAAATGGACTGTATTTTTGGAGAATCGGTCCAATCCATGGCCCATCTAACAGCGTGCCCAACTAGCCCTGCCACAGGCAGGATCTTAGAAATGCCACAAGCAGGGCAATCAGTGTTGCCACATACTGGGCCACTAAGATTTAATGACATACCAATAGACACAGAGGTAACAAAGAGCTCTTGTAAATCTCCAGAGCCTTTCCTGCAACAAATGGCTAGATAATATTATTATTAGTTTATTAAGAATGTAAGAATAGATATAATACATAGAACTATGTATTTTCATTTAAATTAAATAACTTAATACGGTTTTATCGCGCTTTTTACATTTTTCATTCAGGTCAGGTCTAGAAATAAAAATGTGATAAATGCGACAAAGCTATATTAATTATTTAATTGAAATGTGTAACGATCGCGAAAACATACAAAAACATTACTTATTTTTACTTACGGTACAAATAATCAGACAAATCTTCTTTCGATGGAATGTACCTATCGTATGGGCAGTGGTTACCCTATTGTCAGAGTTGTTCAAGGCGCTCGGTAGGTATCTGACATGGCTTAACGACTATTGTCTAATGACTATAACCGTGACCGACTTAACGTGCCATCAGAAGCACGGAGACGCTAAGAAATTAAACCACTATGGCGGTCACCCATCTATGGACTGACCGCGAGCGTAATTGCTTAACCTCGCCGATCACTTACAGACCGATGAGAGCATCTAGCTAAGAGCGCTTGGCTGGATATAGTATTATAAATTAATTATATAGATTTAATTATGAGTACAAATAGGTCATTAGATCTTTGATTTACGTATATTTGATTATTTAGAATTATAATTTAATTTATGATAGCAATGGTTTACTTTAATAGCTGTTTCCTTAAGTTGTTGTCGAATTGTTTATTTAAGGTGTTCAATAGCAACATCTTGTCTGAATGGTTCTGTCAATACTAAGCTAAGTAATAATATAACTTATTTCAAATAGTATTGAAAATTTAATATTATTTTTAAATTATAAAATAATAATCAAGGTTGTTTGTACAAAGAATACTTGATAAGAAAAAGTGTGATCGAGCGCTTCAGAGTTCCTGGTATCAAGTGAGAGGGCTGCAAAGTAAGAAAGTTCCATGTAAATACGTAGTCATGGATATCCTGGGACGTTATTAACACACGCCCAGTCATCAGGAATTAATAATCTGGCTACCTTTTATTTATTTTTTTCTCTTTTATAAAGACAACGCCCGCAAACATATACTTGAAAGACACAAAGTACATCCAGACTCAGGACAACTGTTTATGGGTCACACAGATAGTTGTCTAGTGCGGCAATCGAACCAAAGACACGAAGTGGCGAGGCTTCTGCCTTAACCACCACACGTGCAGTCAAATAAAATTATTCTGGTGGTATTTATTATTTATGTTGTAAAATAAGAACAGGCAAACTCACATTGAGTTTAAATTCCTCCGAGCTGAGTTTCAATTCCAAATTATGGCCTTCAATTCATCATATCAGCCGAAATACGTCCACTGCTGGACAAAGGCGTCCCCCAAAGATCTCCACAATTGCCGGTCTTGCGCTATCCGCATCCAGCGATTTCCAGCGACCCGCACAAGATCATCGGTCCATCTTGTAGGGGGCCTGCCCACGCTGCGTCTTCCGGTTCGTGTTCGCCACTCGAGAACCTTTCTGCCCCAGCGGCCGTCGGCTCTACGAGCTATGTGCCCTGCCCACTGCCACTTCAGCTTGGCAATTCTTACGGCTATGTCGGTTACTTTGGTTCGCCTGCGGATCTCATCATTTCTGATTCTATCTCGCAGGGAAACTCCAAGCATAGCCCTTTCCATTGCTCTTTGGGTGACCTTGAGCCGCCTGATAAGGCCCATAGTGAGCTACCACGTCTCCGTTCCGTAAGTCATCACTGGCAACACACACTGGTCGAAGACTTTCGACTTGAGACACTGCGGTATTTGGGACGAGAAGATATTACGTAGCTTCCCGAACGCTGCCCAGCCGAGTTGGATTCTACGATTGACCTCCTTCTCGAAGTTGGACTTACCTTGTTGGCCTTCAATTACATCCATATAATTCCATCAGAGTGAATCCAACTTAAGTCTAAGTAACATAATGTGTGTAAGTGCTTTAGCAAGCGATCTCTGTTTCGGTAGACCTAGATCTTGGAAAAGCGTTTTCCGGGCGTTATATGAGCGTTCTCACCTGCGAAGTGTTAAATTCAAATATATGTTTTAGTCAGCAAACTAACAACAGGTGAGCCTAAAGGTGGTAACCGTTGACCTTGGACGTGTACAGTAAATACATTTTTATGCGCGTAAGAGAATAATGTAAACTCACTTGGTTACATTTATCTTTGACGGGGCGGTTGGCGTGGTTGGTAAATGCTTGCCTTTCACGCCGCAGGTCATGGGTTCGATTCCCATCCAGGACGGATATTTGTGTGCATGAACATGTCTGTTTCTCCTGAGTCTGAATATAATTATCTATATAAGTATGTATTTACAAAAGAAAATTAGTACATGTAATATGTCAGTTATCTGGTTTCCATAGTATCTACACATGGCAACATATCAACCTATACATTTCCAGTATAAGCTTATATCGCGTTGTATAGGATTTACATACAACGAGAGGTCAGTTTATATTTGGAAATGTATAGCTTGATGTGTAGCCGTGTGTACAAGCTCTGCTAAGTTTGGGATCAGATGTGTGTGTATAATGTCCCAAGATATCATTATTATTATTACTTATATGTTAGAGTGGTAGCTTGCCTGCCGGACCACCGAAGCGTGCTGGGTTTTGTTGACTTCCCTTACCATATCCTTAGTAACGCTTTACACAGGATATGGTAAGGGAGCATTACTTTTTTTCTTATCGCCACAATCCCTTCCGACGGTATTTATAAAAAAAGTAATGCTATTTCCGGAGAAGCTCTATTGCAAAACGTCACGTGGACGACTCCTACGGCCACGAGACTGGTTGTTACGTCAATGACCGCGGGTACGTCGTGTAAATAGGCTGTTCAGAGTAAGGGTCAGCGCAGACTGGGGGGCTACCGGCTAAGTCCCCGAACATCGGGATAGTGATCGGCGTACAAATAAATAAAGGTTAAAAATGACTTAATCAATCGTTAAATCGGCTTCGACGTTAAAAATCGATTCCGGACCATTTATGACGTCACATTTGCTCATGGAAGCCGATTTAACGATTGATTAAGTCATTTTTAACCTTTATTTATTTGAACGCCGATCACTACCCCGATGTTCGATGACTTAGCCGGTAGCCTCCCTGAACTGCAAAATGCTCGCGCATGGCCGACTAAAATTTATCGCGCATGTAAAATGCTTACTCGAATACTCAGTCAGCTTGCTCGGGCATCAAATTCGGGCGTGTGTTCAGTTTTGCGATGTATGATAATAATCAAAATATTTTTTTTTCAATAATCTCAGAAAATGCTCTGCTCTGCTCTTGGTGTGCGCTGACCTTAATTACTAGATGACGGTAATCATAAAAAAATATGTATCAATTAAAATATACTTACATGTTTGCGTGCATGTGTGGCGCAGCGGCTAAGACAGTCGCCTCGCCGCTTCGTGTCCCGGGTTCCTAATTGTGTGACCCATAAATAGTTGTTCTGAGTCTGGATGTAATTTGTGTCCGTCTATTATATGTATGTAAAGTACCCCGCGACACAGGGATGGAATCGTTAATGCGGTCGATGTCTTTAAAAAAAAATGGTATCGCATACAAACCGGAATAATTTTCTCGTCTTTTCTCCTGCTCTATAATTTATTTTATTTTTTATTATTATTGTAATCAAATCAATAAAAACAATATAAAGGCTAGCATTGCTACAACATACTCAATCTAAGAGTCATGTTTAAGCACGATTGATAAATTTTATTGGTTATCCCTTTAACGGGGATTCTGCTTGAATTTCGGCCACCGCGGCCTGTCTCAATAGAGATTGGCCATCTGTGCGGGATATATTATAATACATAACTGTACTCTATTTCATCACTCTCATGATCCGATGAGTCTCCTAACGGCACGACCGGAAAGAGGTCAGGTGTATGTAGCCCTACAGGACCGACGGCTTTACGTGCTATCCGAGGCACGAGAGTGTGATATCGCCAACTTCCAGCCTTCGAGCTGATACTGAGAAAAATTCTTAACAGAAAAATGCTAAAATCCCTTTTTGCTCGATCCGGGATTTGTACCCAGGGCTTCATTATCGGCGGTTGAACATGCTCCGTTAGATTAACGAGACGACCCCAATGCAATCATAGCATCCGTAAGTGATCAGTGAGGTAAAGCAACAAGGCACGCGGTCAGTCCATAGATGGGTGACCGTTAAGTGACTTAATTTCTGTAGCGTATCCGTGCTTCGGAGGGCACGTTAAGCTGTTGGTCCCGGTTGTTGTCATTAGACGACAGTCGATAAGCCATGTCAGAGGCCTACTGAGCGGCTTGAACAACTCTTACACTAGTTTAAGCACTGCGCCTGAAAAAAAGAATGAGTATAAAACTTAGCCTTAACGTTCCATGATGGGGGTTCATCGTGGGGGTCCCTTATGGGTCCATTATGGGGGTCAATTATGGGGGTCCATCTATGGATTTGACTAAAATCCCTTTGATATTAAAGATAACAATAACACATGTTTAATGTCAAGGTGCTAGCTGTCTTATATTATTTGTGTTACACGTTGTACATGTCTAGATAGTAAAGTAACCTTGTGCTTGAAATGACAAAAGCATTCGCAGTATTGCTCGCTGCATTGATAGGTATACATCATAATTATGGCTCGTGGGCCGTGGGGAATCCCTATTTGCAACAACCGAGAGTTTAGTTACGAATCGATTTCATAGATGGCATTACTGTGTACTGTAGAGTATATACCACCAATAGTCGACTATTGTTTTGGTTATTGTGAGTCCAAATAACGTGAACCTATATTTTTTGTTACAAGTTATTGTATTAGACGTTAGTATAGTAATTAGTTCACGAACCGGAAGACGCAGCGTTGGCAGGCCCCCTACAAGATGGACCGATGATCTTGTGAGGTTCGCTGGAAGTCGCTGGATGCGGATAGCAAAGATCGGCAATTGTGGAGATCTTTCCCCAAACAAAGCTCGCCCCCGAGAGCTTTGTCGTCTTTCGGCTGGAATGATGATGATAGTAGTTAGTTACATATTGGGTTATTCGAATTTATATATTTAGTTAGTATTTTTTATATATCTATACTCGCTTAAAACAAGAACTCAGACCATCAACCTCAATACCTAAAGGTGGTACTGGTATGAGGTTGATGGTGCAGCGTATGAATTTTAAGGAGTAGATTTGTCTCGAGGTTAATTTAATTCGGCATGCATTTGTCGATGGATCTATGGGAATTATTGTAGAACCGGTACTTAGCGTGTAACGCTGGACGTAGGCTCTGTCTACAAAATAAACCTAAAATAAGTGGCAATATCTTATTCGTAAAGCACATGAACGTGGTATAAACGGGAATTACTCGATGTATTCGACTAGCCCGGTTCTAGTCGATGACATCACCTTTATTTCTCTGTGCTGCGCAAGCGCACACCGCACATATAGATACAGTAAACCTCAATGATATGTTTACAGTTGCTAAAATATAAAATATAATAAATATTTTTTATGAGATGAGAAAAACGTTTAAGTGGTACATACATTTTGCCTGGCTATTAATATAGCTTTATACGGATAAGATAAAAAGTTCTAAAAACTTAAAGCTTACTCTAATAAAATAAAAAAACTTGTGTGTACTTATGTACACGCGTTAGAAGTTATACTTCTTAATATATAACTTGAACGTAGTTATCAATTTTCATACCACCTAGAACTAACTTCATGGTGTTAAATTTTTTGGTGTCGGTGTGCGCGCGCATCGTAAAAATTCACTCTCATCATTTTTCTCCATCGCGCCAAAAGAAGTATAACTTCAAAAAAAATTAACATACCACCCACCAGGCGGGACATTACATCTCACCGAGACCAGTCCATACGCATAAGATTATGCCGCGATGCAGTACCGCCACGTAGCACCGGAGCAGCATACTCGTACACGCGTTCCCGGGGCTCCCCCCATTAGGCGCCAGGAGAAGCCCACGGCAGGTAGGTTTAGTTGGTGCGAGTCCGACATACCCACCCGTAGACTCTTTTTGCGGATGGCTTACGTTGGCATTCCCAATGGCTTAAAAAAAAACCACGCTGTTTTGTGCTAGCAGCTTTCTGTAACTAAATTTATTTATAATAAATCTTGTAATAATTGAATTAGGGATATTCTAAGATTCTTTATTGCCTCGAACGGAAATAATTTATCGGAAAATAAATATATTTCAAATTAAGTTGGAAATCCGTCAAACTATTTTTTTATATGACGTTACAGCTAGCCTTGGAAGCCTTCACTGGACGATGGATGCGAGCGGGGGCTGATGCTACAACCCGTTTGGGGTTTGCAACTCGTCTCAGACGCATAGTGACGTGAAGATGCATGAAAGCGTTGGTTTTAAGGGACATTTTGTGCAACTGCCACTCTACGCTAGTAACGAAGAGGCGGGTCACTCGCACGATTGAAGAACGGAAGGGGAAATACATAGAGGTACGAATGTAAACTTGGATTGTGTATATGCACAATCCAGCACACATAGTTTGTGTATCACGAGAGTTTCTAATAACCCTGATTTGTTCTAGGTAAGTCATGTATCATCATTCCGATTGTCTAAAACGTTCCTGGAATGATGGTGTTAATGGGAGTTTATTTCAGTTTCAGATCTGTGCTGAGTTTAACGTCCAAATACATCTCGTATTTGGACGTTAAAATCTGAAACGTTATTTATAAGAAATATTTACTTTCATGTATACAGGGTGGCCGAGGAGTTGACTTTCTAACGCAAAATTTAGATACTTTATGATGAGTGGTTACTTCGGAGGAGTTACTTCGACACAACATTTTCATGGGGTCCACCGCTTGAGCAAATTAGTCGCAAATTATATGCGGCAGCAGGTAAGAATGCGTAATTTCCTTCCAACCGCCACTAAAATTGCACCAGCTCAATCTCTTCTTTTACCCATCCTTGACTATGCTGCTGCTGCCAGTTATCTTGACCTTACAGAGGACAAACTTCAAAATTTCTGTATAAGATTCGTATTTGGACTCCGCAAATACGATCACGTCACCGAATTTCGTAAAAAACTCGAGTGGTTACCAATCTTACTTCGCCGTAATTCTCACATAGGTACTTTGTCTCCTTTACAATATTTTGTTTAATTCAACAGCTCCTACTTAAATTAAAAACGGTTTGAATTCGTTTGTGATACACATTCTAGGTCTTTGAGATCATCAGAGAACTTAAAATTACATATTCCAGTGCACTCTACAGATTTTTTTGATAAATCTGTCCAAGCAACTCGGCTATGGAATTTACTTCCTGTAGAAATAAGACGTGCACTAACTCTGACTTCTTTCAAAATTTCTTTAAAAGAACACTTTTTATCGCTTTAAATTATCTTCATAATTTGTTTTTTTTTCCTTCAACTGCTTTTCGTAACCTCCTTTTTCAAAACTCCTTAATTGAATAGAAGCATAATATTTTGTATGTATAGTATATTATTTATTATAGTATAGTATTATTAGTATTTAGAATATAAGTATGTTTATGCAAATTGTATATAAGTACATAACTTTGAATATTTGACTGTACACTACAACTATCGCCTTTTCTGTCTTACTTTTTCCTTGTCCACCCAACGGTTGTCTGGAAGAGATTGCTACAAAGCGATAAGACTGCCGATTGTACCTGTATTTGCTTATTTGTAAGTCATATATTGTTTCTTTTGGTGCAATAAAGTGTAACTACTCTATCTATCTTTATGATGAGTATCCACCCCCATGTATGTTTTACGATATTGCGTTTTTTTGATACTTTGGAAATTTATGAGTCTTGAGCTCAAATCATTATTTTGAACTTTCAAATAAAGTCTTAGTCAGTTCTACAATGATTAGATAATCCATACTTTTTAGTGTATTAAGTTATACTATGCTAATTAGTTATCATAAAAAAACCGAACCAGAAATGTTCAACAGAACGAGAAAAAAATCAAAAACTGATGTTGGTGCAATTTACGAAAAAATCATTAAAAAAACTACGCAAAATCGTAGAACATGCGAATACGTAGTATGTATACGTAGGGGGTGATTCAGATACTACTCATCGTAAAGTATCTAAATTTTGCGTTTGAACGTCAACTCCTCGGCCAGCCTGTATAGCATGGTTTAGAATCACGTAGTTCTCTTTGTAATTCTACGTAGGTAGTTGTAACGCCCAATATTTTCCTAAATTTACTTTCAAGGAATCCTTTGATGTATAACGTTCAAACAATTAACAGAGCCCTTGACACATTTCCAATTAAACATGGTGTAAATTACGGCGTTTTCTGCCTACTACTGACAAACTAGTTTCAATTCAGGGTTTCAATAAAATCAAAAAGTTTGTTTAAAAAATGTATAAATATCTTTTTAGTGTACATATTTCTTAGAATCTATAATCTATAAATAACATTCAAAAACAACTACTCAATCTATAAAAACGAGCAAAAAATTCCCGTTTGCTGTATGGGAGCCCCCTTAAATATTTATTTTATTTTATTTTTAAATATTTGTTGTTATAGTGGCAACAGAAATACATCATTTGAGCTTGAGTTTTGAGTTTGAGCTAAATATACAGATGTTACTAAACCTTTAAATACGTAAGAAAATGTTAGTTTGTACAGACGACATCAAGCTACCCCAATCTGTCAAATTTCCCCAATTGAAAGTGAACCTTATACGTTTGTGGTAAAGCTGAAACTTTCAGCTTTACCACAAACGGCGTTAGGGTAGGGCGCGGTTGGGCGACCGCCCAGGGCGCCGGGAAACAAAGGGCGCCTGTGGCGCCCCTTCCTGAATTGCCTTGCCTTAACTTTAATAAATTAAAAAAAATGTGCCCTAAATACACTACCTATTCGAAATAGCAAAGAATTTGTTCACATAATATCTAATGGTCCCGTACAAAGTTACATTGAAAAGTATCCGAAGAAAGACACGGCGATATTTCGATAATTTTCATTTCACAAAAAATCCTGAAAAAATTAAACTATTCAACGTCGTTGGTTAATATTAGGTCTTTACCTATGAAATTGCCGTTCTGCAGTACTGGCCATTTCAAATCAAAATAATTTTTGTTTGGCTAAGAATTCTAATTTCAAATTAATTTTATTTTAAAAACATGGATTCTTTTTTCCAAAAGTAGTCATTTCTTTATTGATTAGTGTTACATTTTCATCGCATTTCAATCTTTTTCGTCATCATGGATACGTTAAAAATTCGAGTAATTATGGAATATGAGTACCGTCGTGGCAGCAACGCGGCACAAGCGGCACGCAACATCAACGACGTTTACGGAGCTAACACTACAAACCAACGCACCACCTGTTATTGGTTTGCTCGCTTCCGTTCTGGAAATTTCGACCTGAAAAATGAACCTCGCGGTCGTCCGAAGACTTTGGTCGACAATGACGAATTAAAGGCGGTTGTGGAAGCTGATGATACACAATCTACGGCTGAATTAGCAGCAGCTTTCGACGTTAGCGTCAAAACAATATTGGTCCATTTGCGTCAAATTGGCAAGGTAAAAAAGCTTGACAAATGGGTGCCCCACGAACTCAATGATCGCCAGCGCGAAGTACGCGTCGAGACGTGCCTTGCACTGCTCAACAGACACACAAATGAAGGAATTTTGAACCGCATTGTTACCTGCGATGAAAAATGGATTCTGTTTGATAACCGCAAGCGCTCAGCAAGTTGGTTGGATCCTGGTTCAGCACCTAAACAATGCCCTAAACGAAAACTTACCCCTAGAAAAGTGATGGTCACTGTTTGGTGGTCTAGCGCCGGTGTGATTCATCACAGCTTCTTACCAAACGGGGTGAGCATTACTGCAGATGTGTACTGTGAAGAACTGAGCACAATGATGGAGAAGCTGGCGCATCTCCAACCAGCATTGGTCAATCGCTCGTCTCCGCTGCTCCTGCACGACAACGCGCGACCTCATACTGCACAGCAGACGGTCTCCAAGTTGCAAGAACTGGGGTTGGAAGCTCTCCGTCATCCGCCCTACTCACCAGACCTTGCGCCTACAGACTACTACTTTTTCCAGAATTTGGATAACTTCTTGGCGGGAAAAAAATTCAATACCCGAGAGGCAGTACAAAATGCCTTTGAAGAATTTGTTGCCTCCCGTCCAGCTGATTTCTTTAAGAAGGGCATCAATAAACTGCCACTGCGATGGCAAAGATGCATTGATTGCATGGGTGATTACTTCGATTAATACAAATAAAAAAAATCATGAAAAAAATTCGTTTAAATTTTTTCATACAAAACGGCAATTTCATAGGTAAAGACCTATTATTAGGTCTTTACCTATGAAATTGCCGTTCTGCAGTACTGGCCATTTCAAATCAAAATAATTTTTGTTTGGCTAAGAATTCTAATTTCAAATTAATTTTATTTTAAAAACATGGATTCTTTTTTCCAAAAGTAGTCATTTCTTTATTGATTAGTGTTACATTTTCATCGCATTTCAATCTTTTTCGTCATCATGGATACGTTAAAAATTCGAGTAATTATGGAATATGAGTACCGTCGTGGCAGCAACGCGGCACAAGCGGCACGCAACATCAACGACGTTTACGGAGCTAACACTACAAACCAACGCACCACCTGTTATTGGTTTGCTCGCTTCCGTTCTGGAAATTTCGACCTGAAAAATGAACCTCGCGGTCGTCCGAAGACTTTGGTCGACAATGACGAATTAAAGGCGGTTGTGGAAGCTGATGATACACAATCTACGGCTGAATTAGCAGCAGCTTTCGACGTTAGCGTCAAAACAATATTGGTCCATTTGCGTCAAATTGGCAAGGTAAAAAAGCTTGACAAATGGGTGCCCCACGAACTCAATGATCGCCAGCGCGAAGTACGCGTCGAGACGTGCCTTGCACTGCTCAACAGACACACAAATGAAGGAATTTTGAACCGCATTGTTACCTGCGATGAAAAATGGATTCTGTTTGATAACCGCAAGCGCTCAGCAAGTTGGTTGGATCCTGGTTCAGCACCTAAACAATGCCCTAAACGAAAACTTACCCCTAGAAAAGTGATGGTCACTGTTTGGTGGTCTAGCGCCGGTGTGATTCATCACAGCTTCTTACCAAACGGGGTGAGCATTACTGCAGATGTGTACTGTGAAGAACTGAGCACAATGATGGAGAAGCTGGCGCATCTCCAACCAGCATTGGTCAATCGCTCGTCTCCGCTGCTCCTGCACGACAACGCGCGACCTCATACTGCACAGCAGACGGTCTCCAAGTTGCAAGAACTGGGGTTGGAAGCTCTCCGTCATCCGCCCTACTCACCAGACCTTGCGCCTACAGACTACTACTTTTTCCAGAATTTGGATAACTTCTTGGCGGGAAAAAAATTCAATACCCGAGAGGCAGTACAAAATGCCTTTGAAGAATTTGTTGCCTCCCGTCCAGCTGATTTCTTTAAGAAGGGCATCAATAAACTGCCACTGCGATGGCAAAGATGCATTGATTGCATGGGTGATTACTTCGATTAATACAAATAAAAAAATTCATGAAAAAAATTCGTTTAAATTTTTTCATACAAAACGGCAATTTCATAGGTAAAGACCTATTATACTCCGTTTTGCGGGGTCGAGTTTATTGTTTTTGTTGCCGGCTATTTGATAGTGTAAATGTTAAGAATTCATGAGAATAGCACTTCTCATAGGAATTTTTACCTTTCTTGGATTGATACAGAATTGCGATTAAAAACAGGAAAAACAATAAACGTACAAGAGCAAAAACTGATTAGAAAAGAAACTACAAGATGGAATAATGTTTTGTCTGTGAATGTTTTGAAAACAATATGGCGTTTAGAGGTACTTCCGCAAAACTATATACGCCAAATAACGCAAAATTTCTGGGCTTAGTACAACTACTAGCTAAATTTGATCCGGTTATGCAGTGCACTTGCGAATGGCCATGAAGGATGATTTTTCAGACCACTATTGCGATAAAGATATTCAAAATGAATTGATACAGCTGATGGGCGAAAAAGTTAAGTACGAAATTTTATCGCGCGTAAAGAAATCGAAAAATTATTCTATTATAGCTGACTGTACTCCTGACATTAGTCATGTAGAACAACTTTCTCTGACACTAACTTTTGTTGATTTATTATCAGATGACAATCAAATATCAGTAAAAGAACATTATATAGAATTTATACCTGTCTAGCTATTATTGAAGTTTTATATAAATACGGACTAGAATTGAACGACTGTAGGGGTCAGAGTTATGACAACGCAACGCCGGTGCGAACATGAAAGGAAAAAATATTGGTGTTCAAAGGAGAATTTTGGACTAAAATCCTTTAGCTGTTCATGTACTACGAGGCTGACATAGTTACAACCTTGTACTATTTAATGCAGTTAAATCAACAGTAAAATCCGTAACAATGTTTGGGGTCCTTCAGAGGTTGTTCTCATTATTTACAGCTTCTGTTCACCGATGGAAAATCTAATCGATCACTTGGGATTACAAAAATAACTCAGTGACACACGTTGGGAAGCAAGACTAAGTAGTGTTAAAACAGTATGTTATCAAATTAGTGCCATCCATGACACATTAATTACTTTGGCTATTGAAACTTAACAAACTGATGTTCAAATCTCTCTTTAGGCTACTACTCTTGCCGAACAATTAAAAGATTTAAGCTTCATAGTTTCATCGGTTGTTTTATATGACATACTTTTTCAAAATAATATGGTTGGTAAATCTCTTCAATCAACGGACATGGATCTCAGTAAATACACAGAAATATTGAAAAAGTGCTGTGATTTCTAGGAAGGATAGAGAAATACTGGCTTCAAAAGCGCCATTTTAACAGCAAAAGAATTGGCTCAGGAACTGAAAATTGAACCTATGTTTAAAGATTCAACAAGAATTCAATATGTTAAGCGTCAAGCTTGTAAAACTGCACTCGATGAGCTTATAACTTCTCCAGAAAAAGAAATTCGAGGTTTAATTTATAAACTGCCTTTAAAATTTCCATCAATGAAACATTTGAACAGTTAAATGAATACTCGGAATCATTGTCTTTATGGTATAATATTAAACAGATTCCGGAAAAAGCTGACCTTATCAAACATTGCTGTGTTCTCCAATTGAAATTACGTGTGGACCCTAAATCAGATACAGGTGCTTGTATGTTGTGCGATGAACTCTTAAATCTGAAACAATTTTTGCCTGATCAGAATAATATCTAAGGAAAATGTCACACAGATCATCCTAGCCCCAAACTAAGCAAAGCTTGTACTATGGGTACCAGGCGACGATATACATACTTATATAGATAGATAAATACTTAAATACATAGAAAACATCCATGACTCAGAAACAAATATTCGTGCTCATCACACAAATATTTGCACTTACCGGGATTCGAACCCAGGACCACCAGCTTCGTAGTCAGGAGCACTACCAACTAGGCTACGGTGACCGTCAATGTAGTTACTCCTGTTTTTGTTTTGAATTTTAGTTAAGATTGCAACTTACAAGAACTACATATTGTGATATCCAAATGCATGGATAGCATTGCGAATATTATTGACTATACTTGTAACAGTTGCTAGTGGGGAGAGAAGTTTTTCTAGGCTTAAGTTGACAATGACCTATCTACGCTCAACAATATTCCAATCTAGGTTAATAAATTTAGCCACTTTGTCAATCGAAAACGATATTGCAGAAAACATTGACGATAAAAAGGCAAGAAAAGTAAAATTTTATCCCACCAAAAACATAAATATCAAAAAGGAAAGCCAAGTTCAATACAAAAATTATGCTGTGGGCTTCGCCGCAAAAAGAATAGAGATCTAAATGAGTGCCAAGTTCTATGCAAAATCAAATATGTATTTATAGGAAAAAATAACATTATGAACCGGTATTAAACTCTATTTCTTTGCTTTATTGGATACCTATAACAATTGCAGTTATTTAAAAAAATGCGAGATCTTAAAGTAAGTTAGATTTGAATTGACCACTTATTGGCTAAGATTTTTGTATGAGGACACCTCTTATTTTTTGACTTAACTTAATTTAAATATTTCTGTTATATAGCAAATATTGGGATATATTGGGATATTTACAAATATCTGCTTGTAACGGTTCCAACGCAAAAATTTAAAAAAGGGGCTCCCCTATTTTTTTACTTTAGCTTTTACGCTTAGACCACTGCTTTAGCTGTTCCGCTTAGACACAAAGCTGGATTCCAAATTTCATCTTGAAGTAGGTTAGATTTAGGTACTATATATGTCAGTCAGTGCTAAAATTTACGACTTTTTGACCTTCATATCTTTATAACCTAAATATGAACTTCTAGATGTACTTATAGATATAATTAAACACACGTATGTTTATATGTTTACGTTAATCAGGTTTTGAGTTATAGAAGGGTCAAAAGTGGAACCAAGTGGTTCGTGTAATAAACATTCGGCGCTGGCCAGCCAGTTCCTTTGCTTGAGCTTGGCTTGCCACGCTGCCGCGTTATTAGATTAGTTTTGTATTTTATTGTTATTTCATTATATCCCCTGGCTTTTTAGGGTTCCATACCCCTAAAGAAAAATACCTAACCCTTATAAGATCAATTTGTTTCCGTCTGCCTTCTGTCTGTCAAGGCCCTGTTTTTCGGGGATGTGTGGAGGTATCAAGCTGAAATTTGAATTGTATACTCAAGTCTATGAAAAGATCACACTGCTAAGTTCACGTAGAAAAAAAGATACGGCCATTTATTTAGCGCATTCTATCAAATTTGGACACTATCAAGGGTATCAAAACCTATAGGGTACTTACGATTGACCAAGAACTATGAAATTTGGTAAGTTACATCTTAAAATCAGAAGTACAGGAATAAATCTAAAAACTGAACATGAAGTCTTTAAAAAAAATAGGGTACTGGTACGGAACCCTTCGAGTGCGAATTTAATTCGTGGTTAGCCAGTTTTTTCGAATCGGTTTACAGTTAGAAGGCGCGTGTAAAATAAGGGGGAGGGGGGCGCCATATGAATCTCGCCCAGGGCGCTGGTAGTCCTAAAACCGGCACTGGCTGAAAGTCTATATAAGTGACAGATTGGGGTAGCTTGATGTGCTGGCGTCTGTACATTAAGTTATTGTGATCTGATTTCCACCGTAAACAGTTCTTTCGCCATAAATTACCAACGTTCTATACAAATCTTCAGCCATGTCTTAGGTGTCTGAAAACGTTTGGTGGGCATTTCACTTGACCTTACCTTAGGATCATGTCTTCAAAGCTTGACTTCATGTTTTCTTCATCGTCATCGTCACATCACCTAAATCACGTGCTCTGTTAGAAAAAGGCTTTAAAAATCTCCGCAATGGAATTTTTCCACCATGCCATAATCTCCACGCTTGTCAGACAGGGACTCTACCGGCTAAGTCGCCGAACATCGATTTCTTAAATGGTGTTCAAATAAATAAAGGTTAAAAATGACTGGAAACTGCTGGATGCGAATAGCGCAAGACCGGCAATTGTGGAGATCTTTGGGGAGGCCTTTGTCCAGCAGTGGACGTCTTTCGGCTGATATGATGATGATGATGAAAAATGACTTAATCAATCGTTAAATCGGCTTCAACGTTGACAATCGATTCCGGACCATTTATGACGTCACATTTGCTCATGGAAGCCGATTTAACGATTGATTAAGTCATTTTTAACCTTTATTTATTTGAACGCCGATCACTACCCCGATGTTCGATGACTTAGCCGGTAGAGCCCCAGGTCGGTGATAGTAGTATGTTGCTTATAATACAAAGGGAGGCGTTGTTTCCCGTTCTCGCCACGGGATGGTGATATTAATTACCGTCAACCACCCAGCATATTCTTGTTGCCTTGACTTTGAATAATAAACACCATATGTAATATGAAAATAGGATAATAATATTTTATTGGCTCTAATATTTTATAGGATATTTTATTGGCTCTCAGGAACTACAATAATTGCATATGATTGTCACTATTTGCTGTTGGTCTTCCTAAATAAATAAATAAATAAATAAATAATATTAATAAAAATAAAATAATCTTTATTTCGGACTTATTACGTCCATAGTGGGTTAGTAAATCAAAGAGATCTTATACCTAATGTTAGTAACTTATTACTTACAGACTAGACAGGTATTTGTCTTACATCTACTAGCAATAACATGCAAGAGTGGAGTACCTCCCTGCTATGGTTTTCATGATGGAGTTGGAGCAGCTCCGAACTCTGCAGAGCAATGAGGCGGATTTTTTTCGGATGATAGCATGGAAACCATCAACGTGTGCCTCCGTGAGCATGCCAGACGTACTGCAGAAACGGGGCAGCCCCATCAACATCCTGAATGAAATCAAAATACTAACGAAATCAAATCATTTATGGCGCTTATACATTGGTACGTCTTGTATACGCGTGTAAGTGCGGATTACGCAACAATACACATGTGACGTCCTATTATATTATAATCACAATAATTAGGCCATCCGATAATAATGTGAGATTTCCTGAATTCTGATTCCCTCAAGTTTTATGTAAGGATTGTGAGCCCGTTATGAGTCTAGATGAGGACTGGCAACCCAGGTTCTTTGATGAGAAGCTACAAGTAAGCACCTACAGGGCACGTTACAGTCGACGTTTTATAGTCTAACCAGCGTAGTGGAATTATTTTTAATCTGAATTTAACAAAAGGAAAGAGTTCTCAATATGGAGTTTGTAAGTATATAAATGTATAAAGTTACTAGTTTTCTCCAGAGAACTGATGATAATAATATTTACTTTTATTAATTATTTAACAAATAATATGTATTTGTTGGGTTTTCTTTTTTAAGTAGGTATCATTATCATATTATCAGCCGAAAGACGTCCACTGCTAGACAAAGGCCTCCGCCAAAAATCTCCACAATTGCCGGTCTTGCGCTATTCGCTATTAGTATATTTAGTTCTAATTACATTTTTTTGTTCTTAATTGATGTCACGAATGACATAAATCTGTGCATGCTGTGACACCTTAAAATTCATAAAAATAACATATATCTGTGCATTTGATTTATATTTATAAGTTTTATATTTAGACTACAAATAATGTAACAGCTACTAGGTGATTTAAATAAATAAATAAAACTTTCGTTTATGATAAACTGACTGTATTACATTTATAACAGCGTCATCTAGTGGAAACCAAGCAAAGCTTGTACTATGGATACTACATATCGGAAAAAAATATTAAGTATTTTTGATACTTATTTTGTTTTTGTAAATATATACAAACAATACACAGAAAACGTCGAGACCTAGACAAATACATCTGTTCATGGACATGAAGAGAGATGTAAAATGACTGAATATGACTAGTCACAATTGTCATAAACCTTAAATGACCGGTCATTTACTGTCAAATTCAGTCAATTTGACTCAAATATAATTGTCTATTCTCGACTACTACCCAATTATTTATTTATTTAGGTACCCAATTTATATGCAAGTTTAAATGAGGCAACGTTTTATTTTGTATTATATCAAGAGAGGCTTATCCTACATCAAAGTCGATGCGCGAGGCAATGCAACGTTGCCATTTTGTCTTAAATGCACGCATGATAAGAAATGTAAAATGATTAACGCTATATAACAATACTATAAGTCATAAAAACACTTTTTTGTTTCAATTTAGAAGTTGTAGACTTTTATCAACGACAAAAACTTAAAAGGTACTAATATATTACTGAAATGAAATTGACTGAAAATGACCATTTTTGACAGTTAATGACCATTTTTGACCAATTTGACCGTAAATGACAGTCAGTCTAATTCAGTCACTTTAGTCATTTTCAACACTAGACATGAATATTTGGCGTGTGCGAGGATCGAACGTGGAACCTTAATATCAGAAGGACTTGAGTACCAACTGACGCACGGCGGTCGTCAGAGAGTAATTGGGAGGTTTTGAGACACATTACACATAAAGTTTGGCTATCATTTTAAGATTTATAAAACAACGAACACATAACCCTCTCATCCCAAAATAGGCAGAGCCTGTACCGTTGATACCTGTTGGCAACCATGATAAACGTACTTCTATATTTCTAAATACATACGGTCACCGTAGCCTAGTTGGTAGTGATCCTGCCTACGAAGCTGGTGGTCCTGGGTTCGAATCCCGGTAAGTGCAAATATTTGTGTGATGAGCACGAATATTTGTTTCTGAGTCATGGATTTTATCTATGTATATAAGTATTTATCTATCTATATAAGTATGTATATCGTCGCCTGGTACCCATAGTACAAGCTTTGCTTAGTTTGGGGCTGGGATGATCTGTGTGACATTGTCCCCAGATATTATTATTATTATTATTACAAATCAAAGATAAATTACACCCAGACACAGGACTAACGGATATGTTCATGCACAAAAATATCTGTCCTGGGTGGTCATCGAACCCATGACCTTCGGCGTGAAAAGCAAGCATTTACCAACCACGCTAACCGGCCCGTAAATTTCTTTTAGCATACCTCTATTTCATAGAATCTTTAATCTATAAATAACATTTAAAACCAATTGTTAATTGAATCTTTTATGATCTTTTTTTAGATCTAAATAAAAAAAAAACAAAGATATAGGTAGAGTAAGCAAATATATAAATAATCGTACTCATCATACAAAGATTTTTCCTGGGTAGGGATCGAACACAAAACCTCTGGCTTAGCAGCCCGGGTCACTGACCACTTGACTAACAGGTGAACATAATACTGACTTTTAGTCTAGTGCAGTCACTAGACTAAAATTCAATATTATGTTTACATAAATACTATATGACTTACTTAAGCACTATATTTGCTGTGTGGTGACGGCATAGTATATCCCCATCTCATCCCATGGGGACGTAGAAATCGTCCCGAGGGAATACCTACCAGAAAACGGGCAGCAGCTTTTTTCTGTGAACTAAGACCATCAAACTGCGATCGCCAACCCGTCTGCCCGCATGGTTTGGGGAGGGTTTTGTTCAGCAGTGGACGCACTTTGACTGACATGATAAATACTATATTACGTTTACTTAATTATTGTACTGTGTCGTAAGCTTAACTGCGTCTTCTTGTTACATAGCTGTATGGCCAATCATTACACTCGTAACGCCTCCGCCCTTTCTCCTTGCAAATTTGAGAATATGTGGCTTTATATAAGCGCTTTTTTTTGCGTGAACTATGTATCCGTTTTATAAATTGCGTAGAATGAAAGGTACAGACGCCAGCACATCGAGCTACCCCAAACTGCCAAATTTCCCTAATTGAAGTTGAACCTTATGCATTTGTGATAAAGTTTAAATTCTTTAAAAGAAATTTGACAGATTGGGGAGCTGGATGTGGCGTCTGTATCTAGGAATTGGTACCTACTCTTATTAAAGTTTTTATTATGGCTAGACTTTTTTTCTTCCTATATTTTTCTTAAATACGATGCCCGCACTACTTAAATAGATCTCTGTATCGCAGGCAACTTTACGAACTTGCAATACATGGGAAAGCTCATCCAGACTCAGAACAAACATTTATAGGCCAAACAAATAGTTGCCCTGTGCGGGAATCGAACCCGCAACACAAGGACACGGAGGTAGTAGTGAAGCGATTAACTTAACTACTGGGGCACACTTACAGACGCCAGCACATCAAGCTACCCCAGTCTGTCAAATTTGCCCAATTGACAGTGAACCTTATGCTTTTGTGATGAAGTTGAAAATCTATAAAGGAAATTTACCAGCTTGGGGTAGCTGGATGTGCTGGCGTCTACAATCAGTCACGCACTCACGCTTGAGTAGGTAGGCGCTGATCACATTCTTATTACGACTAAAATAAACAAATATCAGAATGCATCTATGCCATGGGTACCAATTAAAATAATTATATTTCTATATTTATTGCGCATTTCTTTCAATTACATCGATTTTATGAAATGGACAGTTTAATCTTTAGTTTGTGGGAAATAAGCGGTACGTTAGAAACTGTTTAAGGCGCGTGCAAGTATTATAAGCAGTTTTAGTAGTGCGACAATTCTATATATATGGCCATGTTCTTTTTGTCAATATAATAATAATATCCCGGGACATTATTTACACATGACCATCTCTTCCCAAACTAAGCAGAGCTTGTACTATGGTAAGCAGATATCTGACAAACTACATATACTACTTTTTCTTTTGTAAATACATACTTATAAAGAAATACACCCAGACTCAGGACAAACAGACATGTTCATGCACGGAAATATCTGTCCTGGGTGGGACTCGAACCCACGATCTCCAGCGTGAAAATTAAGCACGTACCAAGCACCGCCAACAGGCCCGTTGTGTTAGAAGTCGAGACCACTTACTTCACAGGTCAACGGTCTAACGACTAGGCTATCTCGACTTATCCAATTAGTACAAACATTGCTTGCGTGCAACCCTTTTGGAACCATACCATATCGAATAAGAAAGGTATATAGGGGTACAATTCCAGTGGCGACCACGAACCGGAAGACACAGCGTGGGCCAGCCCCCTACAAGATGGACCGATGATCTTGTTAGAGTCGCAGGAAGTCGCTGGATGCGGATAACGCAAGGCCGGCAATTGTGGAGATCTTTGGGGAAGGCCTTTGCCCAGCAGTGGGCGTCTTTCGGCTGATATGACGATGATGATGATACAAATCGGTGCTCAAACACACATCCAGTACCTATTTGACGGTCACCGTAGCCCAGTTGGTAGTGCTCCTGCCTACGAAGCTGGTGGTCCTGGGTTCGAATCCCGGTAAGAGCAAATATTCTTAATAGTCATGGATGTTTTCTATGTATATAAGTATTTATCTATCTATATAAGTATGTATATCGTCGCCTGGTACCCATAGTACAAGCTTTGCTTAGTTTGGGGCTAGGATGATCTGTGTGCATTGTCCCGAGATATCATTATTATTATCATATATACAAAAAATTGATACACAAGAAATTCGCATAGCTCGATTATTAACACAAATTAGTATAAAAACCATACGACGTGTAACATAAAAAGGTAGACGAAACTTAAGCTTATTTTGCTTTTAAAACTTAGCAACGCTTATCCTTCTTTAGATTTCAATATCCTTTGGGCCTCTGTCATGGCTTAACCAGTTTTGTCAAACGACTATAAACAAGACCAAGAGATTGACGTGTTCCTCAAAACAAGGAGAAGGTCAGAAATTAAATCCCCAAAGTCAACTATCTCTAGACTGACCGCCCGCTTAGATGCTTAACTTTACGAACCACCTGAACCAGTCAGATTAACTGTTAGTTATTTTCTATATAAAACGTCGATCAGCTAGAGAATGTATTTTATATGGGGGCCATTTTTCTATTAACATTTTATGAACTTTTTAGGGTTCCGTAGCCAAATGGCAAAAAACGGAACCCTTATAGATTCGTCATGTCTGTCTGTCCGTCCGTATTGTATAATTATTTGGTCTCAATTTCTTCTACTATTAATGTTATAAAGAACAAACCCAATGGATTTAGTGATGAGCTATAGAAGTAATATATTAATTAATAATGTCTTCCCCTTAACAGATATGACTGAAAGTAAATCAATAAATACATTTCTTTGGACAACTAACACACTGCCAACTAATTCCAAAATAGGCAGAGCCCGTATGCCCGTATGCCTACCAGAAGACTGCTAAACATACTCATATACAACATGTAACTTAATTAACGCACATCCTGAAAATAGTTTGTTCAGAATCGTTTACTGAATCGATTTATATAATTTTTAATATATGTAATTTTTTTTTCAAAATAATTAAAATTACGGAAATTATTGTCATATTAACCCTATACAGTCAAAATAAATTGAAATGGGCCGTAAGTCAAATAATAAGACTTTTAAAATTGCAGTTTTATTTGTATCCATACAAATTCCATCATTCAATACAGAATAAAGAAAAATAAACTTTATTCAAAGAAACTAATTTAGTAAATAACAATGCATATACGTTAAATTAAAAATTCTGTGTATGTGTTTTGATTGCAACATAATATTCTAATTGGGGTGTCTGAGGGTGTGCGTTAATTACGTTACATGTTGTATTTCTAAATAGACGCATATCACACCAATATTATAAAGGTGAAAGTTTGTGAGTGTGTATGATTGTTACTTCTTCAGGTCTATACGGCTGGAGCGATTTATAAAAATTTGGTATGGAGATAGCTGACACCATGGATTAACACATAGGCCATAATTAAAAAATTCTAATAAGTAAAAATATAATTTCTAAATCAATTACACCCTGCCACAGAAGAAATAATATAATAATAATAATATAATAATATCTAGGGACAATGTCACACAGATCATCCTAGCCCCAAACTAAGCAAAGCTTGTACTATGGGTACCAGGCGACGATATACATACTTATATAGATAGATAAATACTTAAATACATAGAAAACATCCATGACTCCGAAACAAATATTAGTGTTCATCACACAAATATTTGCACTTACCGGGATTCGAACCCAGGACCACCAGCTTCGTAGGCAGGAGCACTACCAACTAGGCTACTGTGACCGTCAAAATAATCGTGCTCATTACACAAAGTCTGTTTCTGGGTGGGGGTCAAACCCATGACTTCTGGCTTAGCAGTAAAGATCACTAACCACTAGACCACAGACCAGCCGATGGTATGATTCTTAAATTAATTTAATTTTAAGTAGAATTTTGCATTAATATAAAATTACTTATTATTTTTTTTTCGGGACTAGTCCCTTCATCTTACCCACCACTGCAGCTCCTGAAATCCAGGATCAACAGTGGCACACATTGAAATGTCACTGAGGAGTGAGGCTCAGGCATGTCCCGGGGAATCGCTTTAACTGTCTTGGATCCCGCAACGAATTTAAAAATTACTTATTAGTCTCTAGGCTAGATTATAATAAAAATAATGTATAGTATAGTCAAAATGAGAACCTCTTTTTATTTAATTGGGTTAAAGTATTCACCATGCATCGTCTTGTTCTCGTAAGTGATAGATCCCTTTTCTTCTCTGCGTGGTAGCTGAGTATTTTCGTTATAACTGGGTCTCACGGCCTTCACTTTCGATTTGCATAACTGTTTCGTTTGGTCTTTCCTCCGCCATCTTTCGACATGTACAAACACGCGTGTGTTGAAAGACGTTTCTATGAAAAGCACTTGATACTGTGTTCTAAGCGTAGAAGGATTTGATAGGTGCCTGTAAGGTTAGTTTTTTACAGTAGACTTCTTGTAGTGCGTTAGTTCTGGCCAAAGAAATCGAACAGACTCTATAACATGACGAAAAATGACCCAGTAACAACGTGATACATATTTATTGAATAAAATAATAGAGATACTATTATTGCTGGCAATTCAATCTTTTACACCGGATAACAATTTAGTTGTCATTACCTCTCTCTTCAATATATCTCATATGAAAAGGACAGGGCATAACATAATGAGTAACTGTCATACTACTAAAACTGCATAATTGATCGATTATATATATCTGTCTTTTATTTATCTTTAGTACTAGGCGTCCCATCGGATCATGAGAGTGATGGAATACAAAATGCTCCTGTGTTTGCGCACACACTTGAGCACTATAATATGTCCCGTGCAGATGGCTAATCTCTGTTGAGACTGGCCGCCGTGGCCGAAATTCGTCTAGGAGGAATTAGACAACTTAAGATGCCCGGTTTCCTTTTTATAAGATGTAAGGATAAAATGTGAGATAATCATATTAGTTTCGTTGGTATTTCATAGAATCGAGGGTAATAATGTTATTTTTATTCACAAAGGAAGATACGATTGTAAAGTCTAGGTTTTAGGGAATTAGTGATTTAATGATGACTCTGAATAATCTCTGACCTCCAATAGTTAAAAATATGTCATTTGTTTATACAAATGACATATTTTTAAATATTTGAAAGTTTTGACTTATGTCAAATCATTTTTCACTTATGTCAATTCATTATTTATTCCATCTAATTAAATAAAAATCCGTACTTAGAAGATATCCATGTTTATTCGCGCGTTATTTTAGCATTAGCGATTAGATTGGGTCAATATATCAAATTTGTGTCGGCCCAGGATTCCGACTAAGAACCTCTTCTGTGAACACGCTACCAACTACTAAAGAAGTAGTATTCAGAGTAGATGCATTATACCAATATATGAATCCAGATTGAGTGTACATTTTAGTACTACGTAGTGCATTAATTATATTATATAGCCTTTTTAATTATTTTACTAATTACCTTAATGATAACCAAACAAAAATTTTGTAGAAAAAAATTCAGATTTAGTCAGAGATACTTTTTCAAAGACTTCTATCTTAAATCTACTATATAAAAATAAGTCGGGTTTTCCTTCCTGACGCATAAGAACGCACGAACTGATTTCCACGGTTTTGCAATCGTTGGACAGGTCTCGGGCTCCGTGAGGTTTATAGCAAAGAAAATTTATAAAATTTAACGCGGGTAACAGTGCGGGGCACAGCTAGTCTATTATATAAAAATAAGTCGGGTTTTCCTTCCTGACGCTATAACTCCAGAACGCACGAACCGATTTCCACGGTTTTGCATTCGTTGGAAAGGTCTCGGGCTCCGTGAGGTTTATAGCAAAGAAAATTTATAAAATTTAACGCGGGTAACAGTGCGGGGCACAGCTAGTCTACTATATAAAAATAAGTCGGGTTTTCCTTCCTGGCGCTATAACTCCAGAACGCACGAACCGATTTCCACGGTTTTGCATTCGTTGGAAAGGTCTCGGGCTCCGTGAGGTTTATAGCAAAGAAATTTTATAAAATTTAACGCGAGTAACACCGCGGGGCACAGCTAGTTATGTTATATATGTGTACTATTATAATATATTAAATCTATTTTTATATAAAGGCAAAATTTATTAATCAAAATTAGTTAAGGTTCACATCGACCGACACGATGGCGATCGACAATTTGTCCATACAAAAAAGTAAGTCATCCGACGGAACTCAATCGTAACCTGACCTGCGTCGCGTGTCGTCGATGCAAAATGCTTACGGCATCCCATACTAATCATGATTTTTGATACGGACTAACTGTTGATTGCCTGATTTATTAATTTAATTGGTTTTAAGCTCATGAAGTTCCAAGTTAAACATGGCACCAAGGTAAGTTATATAATAAATTGGAACCACGACATCTGAGAGCGGCACTATATTATTGTTTACTGTACAGCTATGCTTGCAATATAAGGTTCATTTTTATCAATAAAACACCTACGAGTACGACTCGCTCTCATATAACCGTAAACCTGATTTTATAAGGTTTACGGATTTTATAATCAGGTCCTAAAGAGTAGAGCTACGCACGGTGCCGTGTTTTGTTAGATTTATAAATACGAACCTTAAATTTAAGGCAAGATAATTCAAATCCTATATTTTATTCAGTGAACTCCGAACCCTAGTTCTGCATTGACGAAGCAATGGAGCTGCAGCCTGCATACTATAGCATCACTACTCCAAGTTTAATGACTTATACTCGTAGGGGACTTGCATCATAAAATATGACTCAGGCTAGGACGGGCCGTTAATGAGTCACTGGGTGACCATGCTGTCACCGCACTCCGACATCGATTAACTTTAGAGTGAGTATCAAACATTTTTTTTTTATAAATGGGGGTTTTCGGATACATAATTACACATCTGCGTATGCGGAACCTCTCCACGGAATAAGCTCAATCTACGTGTGGGTCCCATATGCCTGGTTTTCTTAAATACTGCGAAAGCCAGACGTTGACGTTTGTTCGTAAAAAGTTGACGATTAAGGTTTGTATTTATAATAATGATAAATGATATCAGGCTGATGAAATAGTACCCTATTGGACATATGTAGGCCTACTCCAACGGTATCTATAACGTTGCCTGCATTTGGAGGCCTTAGTCAACTTGCCTGATGTATCCCTTAGTTACCCTTTACGACACCCTCGGGATGGTATTGGATGGCCCTGTTAATCTTTCTGGACCGGACCCCACACGGCCGTGTGTTTTGATTTATAAATCATACTTAATTCAAAGCTGTACTCAACTTCAAATATAAGGTGCGGTTTCTTAAAAGTTTGAATCTAAATTGATAGATACAAATCTATGTTAACAATATTGCATGTAATGGAAAAGGTCGCCTCCCAATCTCCGCGGGAGTGTGTGTGTACACGTGGCATAATACGATGCAATGGGAAGGCCGACTACCGGAAAGAGTTCAGGTGCACTACTAACTACTACATGTACTACGAAAAATATTTGGCCAGACCCGGGACTTGATCTCAGGACTTAAGTATTTGCAGGTGTTACCCAGCACTATACTTACATATAGCATTCTCTTATCATCCATATTTTATTAAAATGTTTATAAAATATGTTGTAATAGGCTTCTCTGGAACTGTCACCACGTAATACATGATACATACTGCAGTAAAAGTCCCAAATTTAAAACACAGCGTAGTCACTTGCTCGATGCAACTCTCGCCTGAACGAGGGTAACATCGGTGGAGACTCGGTAAGTATCGGTGAGGCATAAGTCATCGTTCCTTCTATGGGATAGGAATAGGACAGTTGTATGAGGGTACGTCAGAGCAGTGCTATAACGAGAGATTTAATGAATGTGGGTCGTCTATTCAAGTCCACGGTGTAGGTAACTCAGAATTTAATTGTGATGCGAATATGTTTACTAGAATTCAACTTTATATGCATATAATAATATAAAGTTGAATTAAAGTAAGCGAATATTCGCAGAAATGAGAGCTGTTGAATAGTAGAAAGTAATTTTTTTATAACATGGGGTTTTCCGTTTTTTTTATTGCTTCGTCAGACTCAAGCCAGTCTCTCTGAGTCTCAAGCTCAGTCTAGTAAACTAAAACTACCAACCAAGTAACCCTCGCCAAAGGGTCGCGGTCACTCTCTAAAGGGTTCGAACCTTGACTTACTACTACTTGACTACTGTATGTTGGGTTTCCGTGCAACAGTCGCTCTGCTTAAAAACGCGAAGAACCGGGTAGAGCATTTATCAATGTGAATGCATACTATGGGACATGGACAGTGGTCATGGCAGTCCCAGTGCTTAATGGCGAGTACCATATGTTGGGTTGTGTACAAAGTTATTCATCATGTCAGCCAAAATACGTCCAATGCTGGATAAAAGCCTCCCCAAAGAATGGGGGATATGCCATAATCGCCACGCTTGGCAGTCGGGTTGGTGATCGCAGTTTGATATATTCAGTTCATAGATGGGTAACCGCCAAAGTGGTTTAATTCCTGAGCGTCTCCGTGCTTTGGAGGGCACGTTAAGCTGTCGGTCCCGGTTGTAGTCATTAGTCAACAGTCGTTAAGCCTTGTCAGAGGCCTACTGGGCGGCTTGAACAACTCTGACACTAGGGTAACCACTGCCCATACGATAAGTATGTAAGTAGGAAAGTCGAAACTGTACATTGAATATTTTTTTAAAGGTTACTTGGCGCGTAATCTACAATCGATATCGAAGCCAAAATTATAGTTTTTAGATTTTTTGTCTATATGTCTGTTTGTCTGTAGGTATGTCCGGGCTAAACTCAAATAGTACTGCATGGATTAACTTAAAATTTTGCATGAATATTACTAAGAGGTTGGGTCAACATATTGTATATATACATTCATAACATATATATATTCGACTATTACCTTAGCCTAGTTGTTAGTGCTCCTGCTTACGGAGCTGGTGGTCCTGGGTTCGAATCCCGGTAAGTACAAAAATTTTGTGTCATGAGCACGAATATTTGTTTCTGAGTCATGGATGTTTTCTATGTATTTAAGTATTTATCTATCTATATAAGTATGTATATCGTCGCCTGGTACCTATAGTACAAGCTTTGCTTAGTTTGGGGCTAGGATGATCTGTGTGAGATTGTCCCTAGATATTATATTATTATATTATAGGCTACTTATTATCACGCTATCACCTACGGGGGAGGAGCTGTGGTAATTTATAAAATTTAACGCGGGTAAAACCGCGAGGCACAGCTAGTTACCAATATAAGCTGACTTCTCATTGTATGGAAATACTATAAAACGCGAGATCAACTTATACTGGAAAAGTATAGCTTGATATGTAGCCTTGTGTACATCCGTATGGACAATGCCGTGTTAGGTTTGTATTTATCTATCAAACATTACAATATAATAATAATAATGTCCTCCTAGCCGAATTTCGGCCACGGCGGCCAGTCTCAACAGAGATTAGCCATCTACGCGGGACATATTATAGTGCTCAAGTGTGTGCGCAAACACGCACTTTCTATTCCTTCACTCTCATGATCCGATGGGACGCCTAGCGACACGACCGGAAAGAGGTCAGATACAGGACCGACGGCTTTACGTGCTCTCCGAGGCACGGGGGTATAATACCGCCAACTTCCATATTTCGGGCAGAGAAATTTTTCTTTTTTACAGAAAAGACTCAAATCACATTTTTGGCCCGACCCGGGATTTGAACCCAGGACCTCGTTCTCTGCGGGAGAACACGCTACCGCTAGACCAACGAGGCAGTCAAGACAATATATACATATTAAGGAAGTCAATTACAACTATAAACTGATAACCCTTATTTTTGTTGCGATTAGAAAATTTTGTTTGTATGTCTGTATTTCAAGATAATTACGTCCACCTGTTTACAAAATATGTGTACTATTATATAATAGTTTACAATATACAAATATATGATTGGTGAGGTTAAGCAACTAGGACTGACCGCAGTCCATGGATGGGTGACCGCCAAAGTGCTTCTCCGTGCTTCGGAGGGCACATTAAGCTTTCAGTCCCAGTTGTAGTTATTAGCCGTATCAGAGGCCTACTGGGCGGTTTGAACAACTCTAACACTAGGGCCACCATATGATAAGTACCTAAGTATATACAAAATATATAAATAAAGTTCTAATCGCATTACTGAATAAATAACAATGCTTAACTTCATACTAATAGCCATCATTAACCAGAATCAATCAGATTGCTAAAGATTGTTGTTATTTAGGTACGGTTACGATCTCAGTCTCGTCTACAAATAAAATTACTTTTAATTTGACACACAAGGCATATACCAGTGACATCTGTTACTAGTTAACCAAACTAATCCTTAGTCTATGGTTTTATTTCCTATTAAAATATTCGACGACAATAAATCCAAAAACAAGTTTAAAAACTGAAATATTTGTCTATGTACTCAGTAGATCGCAGTGTTGAAGTTAGCGTTACTTGGTTCGCTGCGTGGCTATATGTATGCGCGTTGTCTCTGTCACAGTTTCTCAACGTGTGAAACTTTCCCGCGCTGCATGTTTTGGCGGGAATAAATTCTATTCCCGTCATAAAGGCGCGGACTCACTGACGCATCAGTGGCGCCGCCACTGCGACCTCGCATCAAACTGTTCTTTGTTTTGAACTTGTGTACAACTTGCTTTATCGTGGTATGTTTGTGATGGAGCTGATTTACCGTAAATATGGATAAACTAAGCATTAATTTACCTTTAGTTTTATGCTTAAGGAATAAGGTTTATTCGATTCATTTTTTTTCATTCTCAGATAAGAAATATTTGATGATTAAAAATAATTGTTGATATCTTGATTGTCTGTAGTATTTTTGGGATAACCTTCAGCTAATATGCTGTTGTAATATATGTGTAAGTATTTTATCTAAACTACCATCCTAAATATTCAGGATATATATTTTCATTTCATATTGGTAAGTAAATTAAGGCATTTATAATGGGGAATTCTTATAAATAAATTAGAATTAATAGATCTGTAAAAAAATTAAAGTAGCGTAAAGTTAACTTTGCAGCTCAAAGTTAACTTTACGCTACTTTAAAATTTGACATGAATGGTTAAGGTAGGAGTTAATTCTAAAACCTGGGTGTATATAAAACTCAGGAGTTCACATTTGAGGGGTCGATTCTTATTTCAACTACTCGGGTGTGCATGTAACCGCCGCTCAGAGTTGAGTTTTATATACAAATATGAACCTTAGTATTTATAAATTGATTACATAAGGAGCTGTCTCTTGACCGAATTTAAATTGACATTGTGATTTCAGATTGTGAGTTCAGTAAGATAGTCTCATGTTAGAAGGAAGTCAATACCACGAACTTAGTCATTAATCCTAAACGTAGTAAGTTTATTTCTTTAAGTTTTAAGGGGTAGGAGGGCGGGGGCATAAAATATAATATTCCCATTCCTCTACAATAGATTTTTTTGCACGTGTGGTTCAGTGGTTAAGGTGGTTCCCCGCCACTACCTCGGTGCGCTTGTGTTTCGAGGACCGTTCCCACGCAGGACAATTATTTGCGTGACCTGTATTAAATTGTTCTAAATCTGGATCTGCTTGGTGAACTTAAATTACATGTTTATGTTTTTCTACATTTAGCATAAAAATATAAACACACTAGAATTTCACAACGAATAATATGTTTCTAATGTGTAACATTTATAAAAAACATCACGATTTACTGTATTTTTTAATTCCCACACGATAAACCGAGGTTACAATTGTCTTTATTGTAGTCGGCCAATTTGACATTTTCTCGTAGTAACAAAATAATAGACAGGTACAGGATTTTTATATAGATCACACTAATATTATAAGGGTGGAAGATTGTGAGTGTGTGTTTGTTACTTCTTCACGTCTAAACGGCTTGAGCGATTTTAATAAAATTTGGTATGGAGTTAGCTGACGCCCTGGATTAATACATAGGCTATAATTTATAAAGTTTAACGCGTATAAAACCGCGGGGCACAACTAGTAATAAATAATCTCAAACTATAAAATAGATAATATGTATACTGAATTCAATTTACTAGTAAAACAAGACCTTAAGGTTAGAGGTGATCTGCGGAGCTAGAAGTCACATTTGTGTAGTTGATTTGTCAATCAGTTCCTAAAGAGTGATCTAGGTTCTTTATTAATATGAACCTTAAATTACTTCCTTTAAATATGTAAGTAATAAAACTCAGCTCCAAGACATGTTAAAGCTGTTGTCAAGCTTCAAGCATGACAAGCCGATTGGTAAATCCAAATGGTCTTCTTTTCCTCAAATCCGAACTTAAGCCCGGTTTACATTAAATTTTATTGCAACGCACAAACATAATTGTCACCTACGTAAATTCAACACATCGAGTCGTTTATGAAAGACCAGCAAAGTCGGTGGCATTTACCTGAGCATGTAACCGAGTAAAAGTAGCGACAGTCACAACGACTCTTCTGTATTCATTAATGCTTCATGTCATGGAGCCGCAGTGTTTAGTCCTACGAGGAAAACTTAATTCACACGATCTAAGAGCCGCGGAAGGAAGCGCGACATCTATGAGCAACGCAACAAACTTCAGCGAACTGAAATGCGTTTACGATCTTTATTATCGGCAGCCGTAATACTACAAATTTAGTTCTTGCCCTACAAAAAGCGTTTCTCCTTTCATAATAATAAGAATACGTCGAGTCGGTCGGTTGGCGCGCTCGCTCGTTCGATACACACGGACGCGGCGGTGTCTATGTGTGTGCGTGGGCCGCAGCTGTGTGCTCGTCCCCGCTTCCCACGCGTCTCGCTTCACCCCCGCCGTGGCCGCGCGCCCACCGAACCTAGCTTTCTGTTCACTTATATAACGCCATACATATATAAACGCGGTAAATAATATACGCTGTGAATAGCGAGCTATGTGCTGCCACCTAGCGGCCGGGATCGGCACGTTGCACCCACAGAGTTTTGCTCTGTTTACAGATTTTAATTTTTTAACACAATGTTTTGATTATTTTGTTAAATACGTAAGGAATTATCAATATTAATAATTTATTTTAAGAGGGATATTAGTAAGGATGAAAACTAGTGATCGTTTATTTTTATGTACGTCGTAGGGGATTCGGCTGGGTTTCTGTGGTCGTTTGACGTTTTGTGTAGACTTTTCAATTACGTTTCAAACGGCCTAGGTTTCGTAGCGCGTAGCAAGTTCGTTGATGTCTTTTGCAAAATAATGGTAATTAAACGCGTTACGGCGTAGCATTTGCTACGAGTTTATGACATGCAAACTATTGTTACGACTTAATGTCAACATGTATACTGGGCGTATGAATTGCGCGTTATAAAAACTCATTTTAATTTGTTACCCAACTTGAATTACATTTGAGTAACGAAAGATATTATACTATGGATTAATGAACAAACAATACATTTGTAAACATTAAATTAAAAAACTGGAAACTGTCCATATTTTTCCTGACTATTTTCTGGTTTATTTAGCCAACTCCACGAAACAAAATATACATTTTAAGCGTATAATATAAATAAAGTAAACCTCTAAAAATGACACTGACAGAGTCAGTCAGCTGATTGAAATATTTGAGGAAATACTTTATTTTGATGTTCAGGTTTAGCTCAATAAACTACAACTGAACAATTAAGTACATAATTATTATCTTAACTGTTTAGTTTTAGTTCATTGTGTTTTTTTTTAATATAACACGTTATTCGTGTTACACGTTGTATCATACTAATATTATAAAGGCGAAAGTTAGTGAGTGTGTGAGTGTGTATGTTTGTTATTTCTTCACGTCTAAACCCTGGATTAACATATAAACTATAATTTATTAAGTTTCACGCGGGTAAAACCGCGGGGCACAGCTAGTACTGTATAAATGAATCAATACGGTTCCTAAAATGTGGTATAGCGAGCGATCAATACTTTAGGAGCTAAAGAGAACTCATTTTTATTTTTCATGCAATTCTCGCCCGTATACACTAAGACGTACGGGTCAATATAGTGTGAATGGAAAGCTGTCAAATGTGATCAAAAAAATTTCTTATTAATTTGTCTAACTACATATTATGAAAAAAATATAAATAGTTTGTAATTTTGAGGATTTTTGTAGATGGTTTTGCGCATTTTAACTGTATGATAATGATTAAGTTCTGTATTTGACGCAACCAAAAGGTTTTTTTTTTGATAAAGGGAATTGAGATCCGGTTTTTTTTTCAGAAAACGCTTAATTGGCCAGTTGTCAGCCTTCTAAGATAAGCAGTAAAGGTAGTTTAATTTTTATTGTAGGCACTTCAGAATAAATCTGAGCGAAATCGAGGTTGAGCTAGCGATCTGTTCGTTTTGAAGGAATTCTCCGTAATTATAATTTCACTTAACTATATGTTCAGTGTTTCTGCTGGAAACTTTCAGTGTTTTAAGTAGACTGAAGAATGTATAATGTCCTCCTAGCCGAATTTCGACCACAGCGGCCATTCTCTACAGAGATTAGCCATCTGCGCGGGACATATTATAGTGCTTAAGTGTGTGCGCAAACACAGGAGCACTTTCTATTCCATCACTCTCATGATCCGATGGGACGCCTAGCGACACGACTGGAAAGAGGTCAGGTACGGGACCGACAGCTTTACATGCTCTCCGAGGCACGGGGGTATAATACCGTCAACTCCCAGACTTCGGGCTGCTGCTGAGAAATTTTTCTTTTTACAGAAAAGTCCCGAAATCACTTTTGGCCCGACCCGGGATTTGAACTCAGGGCCTCGTTATCTGCGGGTGAACACGCTACCGCTAGACCAACGAGGCAATATATCATCGAGCTATCGGTGACTATCATTTTATTTGTTTTGGTGGTTAGACATGGTGACAACAGGGGTTTAGTCCAGTGGTAATGAGTTCGACAGCAGATACTTTACATAGTCCTACAGTAACTGCTGTCGAACTCACTACTACTAGACTAGCCCCCTGTTGTCGTAGTCCACCCGTTGCCCGGACCAAAAACACTCAGTAGCACCTAGAATCTAGAAGTTAGCGGTGTAAACTCTCGTACCTCAAAAAGCATGTAAACCCATCTTTTATACGCCCTATCTCTCAATTTGTTCTCTCTATAGCGTTAGATAATATCTCAAAAACCGGCCAAGTGCGAGTTGGACTCGCGCACGAAGGGTTCCGTATCATCTATAAAAACGAGCAAAGAATTCGAAAGTTTGTTGTATGTGAGCCCCTGAAATATTTATTTTATTTTGTTTTTTTAGTATTTGTTGTTATAGCGGCAACAGAAATACATCATCTGTGAAAATTTCAACTGTCTAACTATGACGGTACATGAGATACAGCCTGGTGACAGACAGACAGCGAAGTCTTAGTAATAGGGTCCCGTTTTCCCCTTTGGCTACGGAACCCTAAAAACACACGAGACTATGGCTTCGATTGTAGGAATTTAATGAAGGCTGTACTGTAGGCTGTAGGCATGAGTATTCGCCATACAAACACAGCTGCTTGGCATGTGTCTGACAGAGAGGGCATTTGTATTTAAAGACACTCGTATGCACTTATTGTCTGGTAAAGCAGTGAAAGCTTCCTGGCTAACAGTAAATGTCAAGTTAAAAATACTTGTGCACTATATTTTATCTTGCGGAAATTTCTAGACACCAATGAGATCGGTCGCGGAACCCAAAATTTTACCACTTTATAAATTTAATACGCACAAAAAGTTCTTACACTGACTTAAATCTAGAACTTTCTTAATTTTTTTTATGTAGTTTTCTCTATAGAGAGTTCAATATTTATCTACTAATTCGTATTTTTAACGGACCATTGTTGTTGCTAGCGCAGACTCGCTTCGAACAGTCGTCACTACGTCAGTAGATACACTAGTACTTCGGAAACCGACCTTACTGCTATAGTAATAAAGATGCTGTCCAGATCGAAGTATAACAACCACCGTGTCGACTGTACAATGATCGCAAAACGCTGCGCGGCTTTTCTTTTTATAACTTAACACGTTTACAGTTAGCTAAGGAGACTTTCACTGCTGCACCGGAAAATAGAGGCAAGAGGGGTCTAGTAAATCATACTAATATTATAAAGGCGATAGTTTGTGAGTGTGTGTGTTAGTTACTTCTTCACGTCTAAACGGTTTAAGCAATTTTAATAAAATTTGGTATGGAGTTAGCTGACACCCTGGATTAACACATAGGTTATAATTTATAAAGTTTAATGCGGGTAAAACCGCGGGGCAGGGGTTTGAACCTCGGCTCGGGCGGTTAAAAACATATAATGCACGAAAGGGTCGATTTTTAAAGTCAATTTGTGCAACTGTCACTCTACGTTAATACGCAAAGATGTAAGATCTTCCAACTGAGGATTGGAGGGGGCATATCCTCCATACAAATGCAAACTAAGAGTCATGGTGTGTGCCTTTTCTTTAGGCCTTATTTCTGTAAAAGCATCCGACCCTCTAAAAGAACTTATCACCTCTCATTTGCCATTTTTTTGACACTATGACAGCTTGCATACGAATCAGTTCCAGTGCACAAACACTTTAAGGAAAAGGTAGGATACATTATAGCGTCTGATATATTTATCCTTATTACTCCAAATAAATATGTATTTTAAACACGGCTCATAAGGTTGAGTTTTAAACACCGCGTTCATTGTTCATTTCTTCGCGACATTCGTGGCGTTCAAAGTATAACGCACACGCTTGCACAAAATTAAACCTTGTGTGGAAGGACTGAAGTATATATTGCATTGGAGTACTTTGGATATATTATTATTAGGCCCGATAAGATATCTCCTGTAAATGTCGCTGCTATGTCTATGTGTAGAAGATTACTTAATTTTTTATAAACCATATATTTTATGTAAATTAAAACTACGTAGAAAATATCTATGACCATATTATATATATATATATATATATATAAAATATAAAAAAGGTTTTTATTCACGTAAACTTTAAAAAAGCGCTTGTAAATAGTCAGAACATGTTTTTAGTACTACAGTTATTATTTCTAAATTCTAAAACATTTATAAAATGTATTTTATAATAGTAGTGATTTAGCTAACTTGTATTAAGTTATTGTCAAGAAGATTATGTTTAGGTTTAATTATTGAAATTTATATTTTACTACATATTGTCTGAATGGTTCAGTCTATACAAAAGGTACGAATTCAGTATTATTATTATGACGGACCTTGTGTTTAAAACGACGGTCGCGCTTTAATGCTACATATGCTATATACATATAGATAACAGAACTATATTCCAATTTCCCCAGAACCTATCTACACGGGGCAAACACGATACGTGGAATGAACTCTACTGATAATGTAGAGTTGTTGATGCGTCTGCTTCTTGGGAATATATAATATATGTAAACAAACAATATTATGTCTGCCAACTGATAATACAACGTGTGCCATACGTAGTGTGGAATAATTAAGCTCAATATAACAATACCTTCAGGGCTCTGCTGAGGCTTCCTCGCTACTGTAGCGCTTCAGGGATGTTTGCAGATGCTCTGCCTTCATACGCAAAAAGTCAGCCTCTATAGTGCGTAGGATGAGGGGGAGCTGCAATGGACTTCTGAAGGTGATTGCTGAGCGGATGGATGCAGATGTTTTAAAAAGATTTGCTGATCTTCATGTCAATACTAACATAGTTTATAAGTCTAAATAATTTATTAGTAAATTATTTAGACTTATAATATCCTGGGACATTATTTACACACGGTCATTTGATTCAAATTTAAGCGGAGCTTGTACCTACTATGGAAACCAGATAACTGATATACTACAAATACTACTTTTCTTTTGTATATACATACTTATATACATCCAGACTAAGGACAAACAGACATGTTCATGCAAATATCTGTCCTGGGTGGGAATCGAACCCACGACTTTCGGCGTGAAAAGCAAGCATTTGCCAACCACGCCAACAGGCCTGTCAACACACTAGCCACAACACTATCGACAACACTAGCTTGTCAATTAAGTATCACTATTATTATTGTTAATTATTAAGAAAATTGTATTTATTGTGAAATCATTACTATCCAATTTAAATTAATTTTATATTATCCATATTTATTTTATACCAATTCATGACTTCGTAGGCAATGGTAACCATAGTAACAAGAGCTCTTAAAGCTGAGAGCTTTACATCCCGGGTCGGAACAAAAGTGATTTTAGGATTCTTCTGTAAAGAAAATGTCAGCCCGAAATCTGGGAGTTGGTGGTATTATACGCCCATGCCTCAGAGAGCACGTAAAGCCATCGGGCCTGTACCTGACCTCTTTCCCGTCGTGTCGCTCGACGTCCCATCGGATCATGAGACTCCTGGAATGGAAGGTGCCCCTGTGTTGACCTGTGCAGTTGGCTAGCCTCCATTGACATATTCTTGGTGGACATTATTAGTATTTTAAACCACTATTGTGGTTATCCATCTACAGTCTGTCTGCGTGATAAGGTGGTTAACCTCATTTAGGACTCAGTGAGGACAGTTGACTATGGGTGCCTCAACCTATGATATAATAATAATAATATCTAGGAACTATGTCACACAGATCATCCTAGCCCCAAACTAAGCAAAACTTGTACTATGGGTACCAGGCGACGATATACATACTTAAATAGATAGATAAATTAATAAAAAAAATAAAAAAATAATTAAATACTTATATACATAGAAAACATCCATGACTCAGAAACAAATATTCGTGCTCATCACATAAATATTTGCACTTACTTTATATTCGAACCCAGGACCACCAGCTTCGTAGGCAGGAGCACTACCAACTAGGCTACGGTGACCGTCATTCTTGCGCCATACGACGTTGAAATACTTGTAGATTTATATTTTTTTTAGGATTTCACCCGAACTATTGAAATAAATCTCTGTATCGCGGGGGAATTTACAAACATACAATAACAAGTACGAAGCCATAAGAATAATTTAACTTTACAGGGATCGAACCTGAAACACGCGGGCGCTGAGATAGTAGCGAGGCGAATACCTTAACCACAGCGCCATGCAGTAACCTAGTCGTAGTAGAATATGAGTGAGAAGTACAGATCAATCTTTAAACGCAAAATTTTGTGAGTATAAATATATGGATGTTTGGTACTCTGTCACGCAAAAACCATCGAACGGATTTAGATGAAACTTTGTAGTAATATAACTTATAGGAGGTCGGACGCTAGGCACCATATCTGTAAGTCCTAATCCTAGTCCTAAGTGACCCTATCCGTGACCCAGGAGCACTATAACATGTAACGTAATTAACGCACACCCTCAAACACCCCAATTAGAATATTATGTTGTAATCATAATACATACACTAAATTTTTAATTTAACATGTAAATGCATCGTTATTTGCTAAATTAGTTTCTTGGAATAAAGTTTATTTTTCTTTATTTTGTGGAATTTGTATGAATACAGATAAAACTGCGATTTAAAAGTCTTATTACTTTGACTTACGGTCCATTTCAATTTGTTTTGACTGTACAAGGTTAAAATAACGATAATTTCCGTAACTTTGATTATTTTGGAATAAAAAATTACCTATACTAAAAATGATATAAATCGATTCAGTAACCGATTCTGCACAAACTATTTTCAGGGTGTGCGTTAATTAAGTTACATGTTGTATATGGTCAATAAGAGAAGAAGAACCTAGCGTTAGAGTAGCTATAAACAGCTGGATAACGAAATATCATTACACAGAAAACACTATAGGCCTTGAAGGCTCACTTTTTTAACCGGTGAAGCAGTATTAGTCTCTTAATCTAACTGAAAACGACATGTTAAAAAAGGTATAGTTTTGGATTTGAGTAACCACCCCAGAGCTCGTCAGGAGGAGGCGTAAGATTTGACAATGCGTGATGTCATGTATCGGAAGAGTCATAGGCTATGGTAACCACTTACCATACGTTGGCTTGTATGATTGACTGATTGTGTAATGGATCCGGTGGTAGCACTAAAGCGCGACCGTCGTTTTAAATACAAGGTCCGTTATAATAATAATACTGAATTCATACCTTAATATAGACAGAACCATTCAGACAATATGTAGTAAAATATAAATTTAAATAATTAAACCTAAACATAATCTCCTTGGCAATAACTTAATACAAGCTAGTTAAATATCACTACTATTATAAAATAAATTGTTTAAATGTTTTATATTCCGTGTACCTATATATCTACCAACTAGAAATAATAACTGTATTACTACAAACATGTTCTGACTATTTACAAGCGCTTTTTTAAAGTCTACGTGAGTAAAAATCTTTTTTATTTTATTTTCTAATGACCTTACCTAACCTAACCGTTGGAATACCACCGACTCCGACTAAAACCAAGTCATTTTTCAAAAGAGGATGCCTGACTGTATGCCAAACTTAGCTAAGAGCCACCGCATGGAAACTGGCTTTCGAATGAAAAAAACCGCATCGAAATCTGTCCATCCGTTTCACAGCTACTATTCCGCAGACAGACACACACATACAGACATCATCATCAAACTTAAAACACCCCTCTTTTAACTTCGGGTACATAGCTGATATATTACATATACTACTTTTCTTTTGTAAATATATACCTACTTATATACATAATTACAACCGGACTCAAGACAAACAGATATGTTCATGTACACAAATATCTGTACTGGGTGGGAATCGAACCCACGACCTGCGGCGTGAAAGGCAAGCATTTACCAATCACGGCAAGCGGTTAGCCAATAAAAGAATCGTTGAAGTCGATTGTACGTTTTTTTAAACGACTAGATAGATTCACTGAGAAATATTGTTGATATTTTAGGGGCGTATATGTGATTTTTGGGCAAATCGATTCACAAATTCCGGAAAACGTAAGTTATGTACAAATAATTAACGCAATTTCTCTAGCTGTCAATAGATTTCGATAACTCTTTCTTTTCAATTCGGATAAATCGCCAGTTGAAAAAAGAGTTTTTTAATAGTAATTATTAGGAATTTAAAAGAAATAAATTTAGTCATTTATCATACCATTACGATATCAATTATAGATCCTGCAATAGTACATACAATATTCCGCGGGGGCGCTAGTAAGAATGAATTGCGCACGGCTCCAATAGTTATCTTAGTTACGTGAAACGTATGCCTACCTACTCACTTACGCATTCAAAAACATTTTCAAAGTTTTCAAGGCATGTTCAAGTCAAAAAACTTATAGCTATATAATGAGCGTACAATTACTTTTGTGTTGTATTCATAAACTACTTTATATTATGTTGAATTTTTCAGTCAACTGAGGCCACGCTAACACAACTCGAATCCTTTCCACTTTAAATCTTAAGTCTTAGTAGACTTAAGATTTAAAGTGGAAAGACATCTTGTGTTTCACAAAACAGATAGACTATGGTTCCAAGTTCAAATACAAAATGGCAACAAAATTAAGCATCGAAAACCAAAATAACTATTTCGAATTTTGAAAATAGAACTGTAGAAATGGCACCTACTAAGGTACCAATCAAACTCGAACGTAAGCTGTAGCAGCTGTGTCGTAAGGGAATCAATTTTCAAACCTAATTAGATATAATACACTGCCGCATTTCAAAGAACACTAAAGCTGTGATAGCAAATATAACAAGGCATGAATTAAGCGTCAAGAGCTGAGTTAGAAGTTAGGAGTTTTGAAATAGAACTTCAGAATGAACACCTACTACGGATTCAACCAAACTCGAAAGTGACCTAAATCACACCAATCGAACCAATCGCAAACTTATCTGGATAGCAACTATTAAAAATGTGTTTAGTACTTGGACACAGACGATATTTTTTGGGTCTATCTAACCGAAATGTCATGATGGGTCACTGTATCACCATTGCGAGTCGCGTTTATTATTGCCACGAGTTTCGCGCCGGCGCGCGGCTCGGTTTACTGTTGTGCTAACTGAGCACCATTCGAGTTACCATAGTTACAACATGTTTTGTTCGGTAGAGGCCGCGCCGAGCGTTCACTTTGAATGATAGTCAGAGACGAAAGAAGGGGAATGACATCTTTTTCGGCCCGCGCATGTTGCTGCCAGATGGCCGTTTAAAAAACTATTTACATGTACACCGGCCGCTTAACTCTGACTTTCTAGCATGCTACGATACCAATCACGCAATGTATTTTGGCGTTGTAGTTAGTTCTTAGTAGTGACGGCGAGTATTTTGACCAGTATTAACTTCTATTAGAGTAATTCGTATGTGTCTATGTGTCATCCGAGCACGAAACGAAGTGGTGATAAAGTGCTTCCAAAGTTTATTTAGTGTTCCTACTAGTTTTAATTATCTCGACCAATTTTAAAGATCTTATTCAATTCTGAGTCGTGTAACAATATTCCTTCTTACTTATAAAAACTTTGAGACACCGATTAACTTGAAAGAAATTTCGTCCTTCTCATTCAGTTTTGCTTGTACAAATTGCTTTACTGTTAAAAAATATTTTTTTGCATTATAGGTCGATACTTTATATTCTAGGAGGTTTTCACTGCTTCACCAGATAGTAGAGGCAAAGTGGGTTCCAGCCGTCTAGCAAATAAGACATCTAAGTAACCCGCGTCAGAGGGCACCTCCTTAGGGATTCGAACCTCCACTCAGAACTGTCTCAAACTTTTATAACTTAGAGGACAAGGTTTATGAGTCACCTACTCAAGTGTAATCTTAATTACTGCTTAGAGTTGAATTTCATTTTTAAATAAGACCAGTAATCTTGTGTTCAATAATATGTAGATAGCAGGTATAATTTTTATAAAAGCATTTCATACACTCACAGAAAACGTAGGTACCTATCCTAAATCTTGATATAAAATTTAAATACAGTTTTTCCACAATTTACAATAAGTACTTTTGTACAAAGTGTAACATACACTGCATAAACCAAATATTTAATTAGCTCAATCTACCCGTGGGTAGATTGAGCTAATTAAATATTTGGTTTTAAAACTGAGATGTTCTGTTTCGTGAAACAGAACATCTCAGTTTTAAAACTACACAATAATTGTTTGCCTCTTTATATACAGAAAGTCGTCAGTTGATCGGCATGTATATTTAAAAAGTGATTTTCTATAAGTAACTTAGGTGCTTGAAGTTCACATATAAACATGTTATTTATTTCGGGTACACGTTCTATAAGTATTTCTAAGGAACAATCATATGTACGTTCTTTCCGAAGCTTTTTTAAGTTATTGGAATGCGTCATCACATCAATGCCGTGACCTGGAGACCCCTTCGTGGTCCGTCAATTCGCTAACCATGGACTTGTTTCGCTATTGGCAATACATTGCCCGACTCGACACACGCCGTCCGACTTAGAGCTGTAAACGAACCGCGCAAGGTCGCATTTGCATCGTTATCAGCCGTATTGATAACGCGCCGAGCCGACGTATACATAAAATTAAAAACATATGTTTACAATCATACGAGCCGCCACTCTATCGAGAACGCATCAGAACTCGTTCGTTCTGAAACGCTAAAATAGGTTAGCCGATAGCAAACTGTTACTACTCCGTTGTCTCGGCGACGAAAAAGAGGCGTTATTTCAAAATACCTATTTCGGAATTTCAGGACCGAAATCAACTTCATAACAATTAACGATACGACCCCCGCCTCTAAATTCCTCGCCCCGAGCGTGCCCGCTATACGTGGCGGTACGAACGACGCCTTCGCATAGATAGAATAGAGAGCGGTTTCGGAACGCACCCGTACAGGGCGTGCGCCTGTGTGCGAAGCTGCCTCTGTGTGCGCGTGTACGGACGCACGCACACAGCCGTGCCGCCGGTGAGCGCTGTTCACCGCACTCTGTGAGCGCAAACAACCATCTATAAGGCCACGCTATAGCTGACGGAGGGACGCGCCGCGCCACAGGCCGCTCGCATATTTGTGCCTTTCTTTGTTCATGTTTGTATGTTTACGTCGGGTATTAACTCGAAAAAAGTTGGTTCACTAAAAGTTTCATTTTTAAATGTAATTATATTATTGCGTGTTGCATCGTGAGTTACGAGCAAATATTTAAGATTAAATGGCTAATCATTTTAGTAAACTACACATAAAATTGTTATATAGTATAAAATATTAAGGTAATTTAATGAGAATAACACTTTTAAAAATAAATACCACTTACAGCTCTACTTAATTTAGTGTTCATTCTTATTCTAGTTTTGTAAATTGCAAGCCAAGATATTTACGTATGATTTTCAAGTGAAAAATGGTAGATTAAACAATACTTCAGAACTTGTTTAAACCTTGGGATGCGGGATAATTATTCACGATTGGTAGTACTGTCATGATTTTGTCCTAAAATAATGTAATAAAATAATTATATATTCTTTACTTTAATGTGAATCAAACTGTTACAAAGTATAGACTACTATTTTATGTTCTTTATTTGTTGCTTAAATTGCTCGAAGTATTTAAGGTTTGTTGCGGTATTTGAATATCTCAGTATTATAATTATATCTTAAATCATGATAACGCCTAATAATTCCGGATTAATACATTAAACGAAGGATAGAAAAGCAGGAACTTTGAGAAATTCAATGTCATAACAATCATTAAATAAATTATGAAATGAATTAGAGTAATATTAAAAACCTTATCTCTGTCATTAGCTTGCTAAGGGTTTGATTATATATAATGTATAAAAAATACATTTTGTTTTAACTACGTCCTCATTGCAAAGTTTTTCAATATAGACTTTTATTTCTCGGCTATTTCCGATTCTCCGATTATTTCAATACTATCCAAAATTATTTCTGTAGATTACCTTGACCTAAGATGTTTTAAATATTAACAGTGTAATTATATGTGAATAAAACTATTAATGGGAAAACTCAAAACACATCAAATAATTTGTTAATATTAAGTAGGTTTTTCCTAGCTTAGCAATAATATGGTTCGTGTTTTCTTCAATCAATAGAAATGCAAAATATATTTATCAGAAATATAATATAAGACTATAATATTAAGAGGTAGCCAAAAAATGCATAAACACTTTTATTATATATAGTGTTTGCCTACTAAATAATTACTCTAATTGGACCAAATCCCGTGTTCATGCCCGCTTGAGTATGTTTCGCCGGACCGTCTCAACTGGGTCGTGTTGAAACCGGTAGTAGATGAACCCACTGAGTTTGTTTCGCTGGGTCTTCTCAGTTGGGGCGCATTGGATCCGGTGGTAGCATTAAAGCGCGACCGTCGTTATTAACACAAGGTCCGTCATAATAATAATACCTTTAATATAGACAGAACCATTGACAATATGTAGTAAAAATATTAGACTTAAACTAGATAATTAAACATAATCTCTTGACAATAACTTGATACGAGCTAGCTAAATATCATTTCTGTAATAAAATAAATTTTATAAATGTTTTCATACAAGATGTACCTAAATATCTATGTTACTAGAAATAATATCTAATGTATACAACTATATTACTAAAAACATGTTCTGACTATTTACAAGCGCTTTTTTAAAGTCTACGTGAATAAAAACCTTTTTTATTTATTTATTTATTTATTAAAAACAAGTGCATTTTATTCTTTCTTTTTATTCTCTTAATGTCGTGAAGTATTGTGTAAATAATTAAATAAATGTAAAACATTATCCAAGGGTATATAATATACTAAGCCTTATTGTCGTTATCCCGTCAGCCCGGGCTACAATCAGTAAAAAATAAGAATAAGAGATAGTCGAGTTAATATCCGTTTAAATTGTTGTATGATTGTTGCTTGAAATTTTGATTAACGAATTTTCAAAATATTAAAATCATTTTAATCAAAATTTATTAGAGGATAATATACTTATCTTCTAGTAAATTTGGACATTTAAATGGTTTTAATATTTTGAAAATTCGTTAGTTGATACATATGAGTTTGATATAATTTTAAGTTCTTCAGTTATTGAATTGATTAGAATAGAAAACACACATGTGGTACAAAAATAAATAGATCCACCTAAGTTTAAGCTTTACATATTATATATAAGCAACTATTTTATTCCATATTCCAATCCCTGCCTAGATTGTCTGGAAGAGATCACATTTAGTGATAAGGCCGCCAATTGTACATTTCTGTAATGCATCCTTATTCCTTATATTTTATTTTACTTGATGTACAATAAAGAGTTATCTATATATCTATCTTTCTATAGCAGGTTAATGGGTGTGTTAAAATATTAATTCTAATAAGTATTTTAATGATTTAAAATGTAATTTGATAAAAATAGTTTTTGACACCATTTAAATATAATGTTTTCCTTATTTATGATAATTACCGAATTGAAGAAAGATCGAACCTTAGTTGTTAAATTAAAGATTTATACACGTCTGACTTAGTTAATTTTAGGTATAAAATGTTGTATGAGAAATTATCACTTACAAAAAAAATCAGAAAAAGTTGAGCCACCAGACCTACCCCATACAGCTTCAAGGAAAGCTTACCCTACACATTACATTTTAACAAAAGAACCAAATCCATAACTCTTACTACAAGTTTAAAAAATCCAAATAAAGCTTCCCATACAAACTAAATAGCAAAACGGTAGATCGGCTCGAGGCGCGGCGCGGCCGGTATATTTCCGACATAATACCGCTGCGTCGAGCGATTACTACTATATATTCTATATACATTTAATAGCTATACAGGCGCGCATAGAACTGGCCGTACTTATGTGAGCGCTACGTGGCGAGCGCCTCCAGCGCTGCAGCGCTGTGCCACAGTACGACGTCTAGCAGTGCTCGGCTGAGCAGCGCTGCAGCGCAACGCTTTCTAGGTAGCCGGCTTATTATTATCGTAGATTGGCGTCGGCGCAACTACACGGCGTTAGAAGGACGTTCCGTTTTAAATATCAGGTTTTATTATTATGAAGAGCGGCGCAGCGGAGTGCGGACGGAGTGGCGCGGCGGACGGTTGCGTGCGATAACATTTGACATTCGTAATTACTCGAGCGCGGACGCAGCGCAGGCGAGGCCGGCTCCGCGGACATTCCGCCGGAGTCCGTGGGGCCGGACAAAGAGGTCGCGCGTTGCGTCACCGCCAACCAGCCACCAGCGGTTTGACAATCGCGCCCGCTCCGACCGGCCCCAGCGCCCGCGCCGCGACAGCACCGCACTCGATACACTGCCGAAATAACACTAGCCTTGACTACCATTGTCGACTATTTCTAAACGCTAATGTTTCCGTATTTTGTACACTTTGTTGATGTCGTCAGCTCACGATAGAGCCACTTCACAACTAACAGCGACTCTACCCTTACTCATAAAACTAATTAAAAGGAATAAGTAACGCTGATATTCAGAAATCTATTTAATTAGAGCAGAAATGGAATCTTGTTTTGTATTTCTCGTTTGTTTCGTTCTCTAAAATTCTGTTTACTAAATCCAAAATATCCGAATGACGCTTAATGAGTCCGAAAATTCGAGAGAGGTCAACGGTTGGAATTTGTGTTTTAGCGCGGAGGGAATAAAGTTGATATTGAGGATTGGGTTGGTTGTGTACGTCAGCCGATGTCAAAGAGCAGAGAGGCAGAGAGAGATAAAGCGTCGGAGGAAAACATTGCGCGGTACGATACCGCTCGTCTCGACTCGATAAAAACACGAAATTATAACGAGGAGAGCGGCGTCTTCGGTATAGGGGGCTATTTTGGACGGCGCTGTAGCTTGCGTTCTTTGTTTACGAATGCCGCGTCGTTTCTTCGAGTCGAGCAATGAATTAGACTTTGTTTGTGCCAAAATTTTCTTTTATACCGTAGAGTTGTAGCGGGTATGATTTTCAACTAATTTGTTGTCTTTGAATGTTCGCCGCGTTGTTCTATTGGATCTAATGTTTGCTTTGAGTCTGTTCAAAGCTAGTTTAAAGCCTCAAACGAGTACAAAAGAATAGTAGTCGTGAGAATTATCCATCTGTGTGACTCCTTTATATTTCTCATTATGGAAGTCTCCGAGTTACTTCTTCGTTATTTTTGAGTTCATCAAAAACTTTGTTTATTTCTAAACTTGTAGGGTACCTATATTAACAAATATAGGTATTATTATGAAAATTAAAAAACAAAAATATCAACAAATTGAATTACTACTGGAATTAGGCTACTGAACGTCGAAAAATAGTCCGAATCTTTGGGAGTTAAAGGGCCAAGAAGGCTAGCTGCAAAAAAAGAACAAAATATAATTAAATAACAGCTGGACTATTTCAGTATTGACTTGCTTTTAACAATAACCAAATAGTAATAATAATAATATACTGGGACATTATTTCCACACGGCCATCTGATCCCAAACTAAGCAGAGCTTGTACTATGGAAACCAGATAACTGATATACTACATATACTACTTTTCTTTTATAAATACATAATTATATAGATAGTTACACCCAGACTCAGGAGAAACAAACATGTTCATGCACACAAATATCTGACCTGGGTGGGAATCGAACACACGACCTGCGGCATGAAAACGCCAGCCGGCCCGTCAGTAAATCAATATTTACATAGTTTAATTGCTTTCTTATTATTATAATAATTTCTTGGTATATTTTATTGTTGGTGTTATCGCATTTTAAGCTTCACTTCCAATAGAGATGTGTGAGTATTAGTTGCGAAGCTGTGAAAAGCTATATATAGCTATTAAGAGGAGCATGAAAAGATCCTCTAGGAAGAACGTCTATTGACAGGTAGTCCAGTAACTCAAGCTCGATGAAGCTCGCACTATCATATAATTATCTGATACTTTGATATGGACTACCTCGTTGGTCTAGCGGTAGCGTGTTCAACCGCAGATAATAAGTCATGGGTTCAAATCCCGAGTCGGGCTAAAAGTGATTTTGGGATTTTTCCGTTAAAAGAGATTTCTCAGTATCAGCCCGAAGTCTGGGAGTTGGCGGTATTACACGCCCGTGTCTCGGAAAGCACGTAAAGCCGTCGGTCCTGTACCTGATCTCGTTCCGGTCGTGTCGCTAGTCGTCCCATCGGATCTTGAGAGTGATGAAATAGAAAGTGCCCCTGTGTTTGCGCTCACACTTGTGCACTATAATATGTCCTGCGCAATTGGCTAGTCTCCATTGAGACTGCCCGCCGTGGCCGAAATTCGGTCCTTTGATGATTATTAAGTGCCTTATCATCATATAGCCTTTTGACTGACCTTTTGTTTCAGTGGTTAGTGAACCTGCCGGCCTGAGGGTTCGATCCCACCCACGACAAAAATCTTTGTGTGATAAACACGATTATTTGCTCTGTGTCTGGATGTAATCTGTCTATAATATATATGTATTTAGATATATATATATAAGCATGTTCAACAGTTGTCAGTTTGTCGTAGTACAGGCTCTGCCTAGTTTGGAATGATTTGTTAGTTGTCCCAAGATATATATATATATATATATATATACTGCAATATCACCTCTCTTATCCTCATTAGGATAAGGAGCTTCGTGCCTTCACGGATTAACGTAGAGCGGCAGTTACACAAAACATTCCTAAAACTGATAGTCCTCTCCTGACCACCCTACTTTGAGTTTTGAAGGGTGATCATTGGTGAGGTTACCCAGTGTTTTTAGATTTATTTCTATCTCACTCGCATGCTTCGCCCACACCACTGGCCATTATGTTCTTGACACCACTAAACCAATTTAACGCATTATATCTCTGTCTTATATATCGCTTATGTAAAGAACAGAGCATATATAGAGCAAAGAACTGTCAAAATACTTACACTGCTTATATATTATAACTAGCTGTGCTTATATGTAACTAGTTTTACCCGCGATAAACTTTATAAATAATAGCCTATGTGTTAATCCAGGGTGTCAGCTAACTCCATACCAAATACCATCGAAATCGCTCCAGCCGTTTTGACGTGAAGAAGTAACAAACATACACACTCACAAACATTCGCCTTTATAATATGAGTGTGATACATGCATCGGGGTATTTATTAATCTACTAGTTGTGCCCCGCAGTTTTACCCACGTTAAACTTTATAAATTATAGCCTATGTGTTAATACATAGGGTCAGCTGACTCCATACCAAATTTTAAGGCGTGAAGAAGTAACAAACATACACACTCACAAACTTTAGCCTTTATAATACCTACTGTTCCCCGCGGTTTTACCCTAGCTATATTTCTACAACGTTTCATAAATATCCGTCCGGTAGCTTTTGCGTGAAATAGTAACAAACATACACACTCACAAACTTTCGCCTTTATAATATTAGTTTGATACATGCATCGGGACATTTATAAGTCTATGGGTTATTTCGTGACGCTTATTTCCCATCAGTATTTCGCGCCAATATTAAATTCAATTCAATTCAATTTTATTTGCTCAATACAGGTATTACACTGGATGGTACACATTAAACTTATTTGAACGCTGTATTCTACCTAAAAACTAAGGCATGCAAATTGTTTCATATACAAATGTAAACAAACAAAAATTAGTTACATTGATTTCGACGAGTGCAATTATTAAACTTAAGTTATATATATATAAATAGATCACAATATAATCAATTAATTAAGTAAATGTCAGATAAGATATAGAATTATAATCAATGTCAAATAGTATTGAACAATGTCACGTTAAGAGAAGTAAATGTCAAAATAATGTATAAGATTCTAAAATACAACAATCATACAGGTACAAAAATTAGCGCAACTAAACACTTGTATTTGAGAGTGTATGTGCACCTGTCATTAGCAACTGTATACTCCTATAACTATATGTTGCCTATCGTTATTTAATGTCCTATATACATTAGCTATTGGTTCACAAACAATTAAACAAATTTAATTATACCTAAGCTGCCAGGCTGAAGTGGCAATGGGCAGGGCACATAGCTCGTAGAGCCGACGGCCGCTGGGGCAGAAAGGTTCTCGAGTGGAGACCACGAACCAGAAGACGCAGCGTGGGCAGGCCCCCTACAAGATGGACCGATGATCTTGTGCGGGTCGCTGGAATTTGCTGGATGCAGATAGCGCAAAACTGGCAATTGTGGAGATCTTTGGGGGTGGCCTTTGTCCAGCAGTGGGCGTCTTTCGGCTGATATGATGATGAATTATATTTATGTAGGTTTTAATTATTTTATTATAATAATACAAGTATTTTACTTAACTTAATAACAAAGAACCTAAATAAACTTATGAATATACATAACTACCTACATTAGAAAGAAAAACTAAATCTACGAAAAAGTAAATTATATACATAATTATATAAATAATATATTTATGTTAAAAATATAAATACAATAAATTTATTACTTTAGTTATACTTATGGGTAACACTATAGCTGGAGCTGAAAATCAGTGCTGCAGTAATATGTAGCGAAATGCTGAGTTGCAGCCGATTAGGCAAGATATACCAGTACTTCTTTTAACTGTCTTTTATTTTATGGATAATTGTGTGTCTAATAAACTTATTCTTTTCTTTTCTTACTTCTCCTTTTCCGTGCAGTGGGGATATAGTTACCTTGTTGCCTGGAAGAGATCGCACCTAGCGATAAGGCCGCCATTTGTACAATCTTTATAGATACTCATAGTTCTTTTTGTGCATTATATTTTGGTGTACAATAAAGAGTTACTTACTTACTTATTTTGAACTCTATTAGCTTATTATAAGGACCAAAACCAATAACTTAGCAATATACCTATTGCCGTGGAAAGGGATAAATACCCTGTCCTTATCATAAGAACCCTGTTAGAAAGAGATGAAATGATATTAAAATTAATTTATTTAGTATTGCGTAGAATCGGGGGCATTACTCGCTTTATTAACCGACTTCAAAAGAAGGAGGTTATCAGTGGTTATCTATCCAACTATATGTTTTTAAACATTTTTATTTTTTGTATATATATGTTACACGTGTTTTCCGTTGTTTTTGAACCGAATTGATACTATATATTTTAATTTGATAAGTATTGTTTATTAATCCTACTTATATTATAAATACGAAAGTTTGTGAGTATGGATGAATGTATGGATATTTGTTATTCTTTCACGCAAAAACTACTGATTGGATTTTCATGAAAGTTTGTAGTACTATAGCTTATATATCCGAATAACACATAGGCTATTATTTATAAAGTTTGTAGAGGTGAAACCGCGGGGCACAGCTAGGAATTAACTGTAAATATTGGGGATTATTATTTAAAAAAAAATTAAGTAACCATTTTGCTAGTTTAGTTTTTTTATACCAATTTTTCCTTGTTAATTAAATACTAATTTTTCATGGTTAATTAAAGTTTATAATAAGGAGAGGACATGGGTTTTAATGTAGCATGTATGAATTGTATGTATAAATTATATTATAATTCTAAAGAAGTATAAATTATAATCAAATGTAAGTCACCATCTAATTTTACCTAAATTAAATATTAATTATGAAAATACAATATATAAATTAAATATATAGTTATTTTGTGATACTACAATTCATGCTCTGGCTATGTACAGAAGCCAGCACATCCAGCTACCCCTTTCTGTCAAATTTCTTTTATAGATTTTCAACTTTATCACAAAAGCATAAGGTTAACTTTCAATTGGGGAAATTTGACAGATTGGGGTAGCTTGATGTGCTGGCGTCTGTACAAGATTTTTAAAGTGTATATGAATAAAAACCTTAATAAAAAACATGGACCGATATAAATTCTGTTTAAATAGATCGTTGTTAAAAAAGTTGTTGTTGATCGTTTTAAAATTGTAATTATTTGTATGTATAAATACATGTGATCATAATTTTGAGGTGTTTTGCCATAATTGCCATGCTTAGCAGGTGGGTTGGCGATCGCAGTATGATGGTCATAGTACTCTAAGAAAAGCTGTTGGTCAATCTCTGGTATATAGACGCTAGGGCCCACACGGCCCACACGGGGTGAGATGGGGTGTCGATATTCTATGCTGCTAGCCGTATAGCCATGGGTAACCTTGAGCATAAGAAGGTCACCCAAAAGCAAAGGAGAGGACTAAGCGCGGAGTTTTCCTGCGAGGTCGAATCAGAAATATCGAAATCCACAGGCGATAAAAAGTTCTGACATAGCCCGAAGAATTGTCTAGCTAAAGTGGCAGTGGGCGGGGCACATAGCTTGAAGAACTGATGGCCGTTGGGGCAGAAATATTCTCGAGTGTTGACAACGAACTGGAAGACGCAGCATGGACAAGTCTCTTACAAGATGAACCGCAGATCATGTGAGGGTTGCTGAATCACACTAATATTATAAAGCCGAAAATTTGAGAGTGTGTATGTTTGTTACTTCTTCACGTCTAAACGGCTGGAGCAATTTTAATAAAATTTTGTATGGAGTTAGCTGACACCCTGGATTTACACATAGGCTATAATTTATAAAGTTTAACACGGGTAAAACCGCGGGGCACAGCTAGTTGTTTAAATCTTTGGGAGGCCTTCGTCCAGCAATGGACGTCTTTCGGCAGATATGGTTATGATGATGACAAGTATATTGCCGATAGTCCTTTACCACCGGAGGAGCTGTGCTGAGAGAGACTAACAAAACGAAGTGATACTATTGGTGTTTTTTTTTACCGTACACCATACCAAGGCAGTCATTTAAAATGCTGATGAGAACAGTTTTCCACTATGACTAAATTTGACGCGTTCATAACCAGTAAGTTACTCTCAACGGGGAGCGAGTGATCTAAAGATGGGTGACCGCCAAAATGGTTTAATTTCTAAGCATCTCCGCCCTTTGGAGGGCACTTTAAACTGTCAGTATCGGTATCAGTTGTTATACAATAATATGGTATATACTATGACTGAAAAGAACCACACAATTGTCCCAATTCAGTTGAGGTTAGGCTTAGGCTATCGTGGTCTTTCTTACCGCCGTAGCGCCGGACGTCATTCGTGCCATGCCGCCCTAAATGACGTCATCCGCCGGACCCTTGCTACCGACCACGTGCCGGCTCTTTTAGAGCCCAATTGTGTCTCACGTGACGATGGCAAGAGGCCTGATGGAATGACGTTGATTCCTTGGAGTCGAGGGAAGCCTCTGGTGTGGGATGCAATCTGTGTTGACACACTCCCTCCCACCTACCAATCAGCTTAAGCGAAGAAAATATATATCGGAGAAGGATATATGTTTCTTCCCTTTGGGGTGGAAGCAATGGGTCCCTGAGGCCTTATCAAGTCGTCAGGTGACCAGAGAGCTGGCTCGTACTTAAAACAACGTATTAGCCTCGCTATTCAACGGGGTAATGTTGCCAGCTTTCTGGGCACCTTGCCCTCAGGCGACGATATAAATTCAGTTTTTTATTTATAAGTATTTAATATTAATAGTATGTAAGTTTTGGTTATATGTTAGTATATATTATTTTGTCACAAATATTTCATTAAATAAGTAATTATGTCATTTGCCCATGACTGTTATATAATATTGATATAGTTAGATAGAAGCCACGTTGAAGGCCTATTTATGAGCACAAAGAAGAATTAAATTCAATGTACAGAGAGTTATATGTTACTGCATTTGTAAGTTTTAGGTCTTACCTTACTTATGGTATGGACATTAGTTATCTTGGCGTCAGTCAGAGCTGTTCAAGCCGCCCATTAGGCCTCTGACATAGCTTAATGACTGCAACCGGGACCGACAGGTTGACGTGCCCTCCAAAGCACGGATACGCTCAGAAATTAAACCACTTTGGTGATCACCCATCCATGGACTGACCGCGAGCCTAGTTGCTTAACCTTGCCGATTGTTCACGGACCGGTAAAAGTATCTAGCTACCTTCGCCTCACCTGACGTAGCCCTAAAGAGTATTTATAAAAATTATTTTTTCTTAATTACATAGAGAAACAAAATAAAGAAATAATTCGTGATAGAAAATCATGAAGATAAGCAGCTTTTTTATAATTCTGTTTTTACGGCCTTGGTTTCTCCAGCCTTATGACCATCTTCAGTAGTATATATTTCCATTTCGTTAGGTTCCGTCGAAGATATTTTATATCCAGAAATCCACCATTCATATATAATATATTTTTATATAATGTTGTACACTGTTATACTGTGTTAAACAATCCTTCCTGTTATTGGTTTGCTGTAAAAAAAAAACATTTTCTGGCTATAGAATTTTGGCGCCAACCCGGTAAAAGACGCATTATGTTTCATTATCAAAAAAATTGTGTCAATTCGAATTTTTAAACACATGAAATCTTGAATTTACATATTATTTTATTTTATTTTCGTTTGCGCCAAAACTCTATAGCCAGAAAAAGAAGGAAGGAAGGTTTGTTTAACACGGTATAACAGTGTACAACATTAGATATGAACTTAAAATAATTTGAAGAGGAATAACAAAGAGCGCTATCCACGCATGAAGCTGAACGAATCACACCAAACCAGTTTGTGAAAGTCGAAAAATATTTTAGCCTCTCATAGAAAATGCATCAGCTGATTGGAATTCTAGTGTGGGAAGTTGTGATAGGTCTCTTGGACTAATGGTTAGTTACCCTGACGGTTAAGTGAAAGGTCGTGGGTTCCATCCCAGCCCAGGACAAATCTTTGTGCATGATTGTTTGTTCTGTGTCTGGGTGTAATTTATCTATTTGGAAATTTTGATGAATGCTCATCTACCACCGTGCGTTTAGCAAGAAGCTTGTTTACTGCGCACTACCACTCTGTGGAATCAATTGACTTCAAGAAACCAACCAATTCCTTTGCGGCTACTATGGTTCGCCTACGCATGTCGATGTTTCTAATTCGATAGCGCAGTGATTTATTTATTTATTTATTTACTTTAATAAAAACGGTAGGACACCAATTACAATAATTAAAGATAATTATTACAAGAAGATTTTAAATATAAATATATAAACATAAACATTGATTTTAAAATACAATCATACATAATTCTCACAGAAACGCAAACATTCTGACAATATATCCGACCATCCATCCGCAAACAAATCACGGTCAGGATTGACACACAGGAGAGCGTTAAGTGCTGTGAGGCTGTGCGGTATAGGTGACTTACTACGCTACGGTGCAGCAACGTGGTGCGACAAACAATTCATGGCGGCGAAAACGACGATAATTATCAGGAACATAGACTCGACCCAGCTCACAATGGAGATCTGGTGCATCAATTTTTCCCCGGAGGATCTTACACATTACTGCAAGTTGACGTGCATTCCGTCTGACTTCCAACGAATTATATCCTAGACAGCCTAATAGGAATTTTCTGGGATACATGAATGGATAGTATCCATTAAGGTGTTTATATAGGTACCGCAGGAAAGCCTTCTGTACCTTTTCAAGTAAAAGCACATAAGTGCTCTCATGAGTATTCCACACACACATAGCGGTTTCAAGCTTACAACGAACCAATGCACCAAAAATTAACCGGATCACATGATGGCTTCGAAAGTCTTTAGAGCATCTAAGAATGAAACCCAGGCGCTTAAAAGACTCTTTTTCGCTAGCGAAGTTATGTGGTCGTGGAATGTTAACTTACGGTCAAATGTGACACCAAGATCCTTTGTAGTGGTTGGACGAGTCAGACTGTCACCATTTATCTTGTAGTCATACTTGACTGGACATCGCATACGACCGAAAGTCATTACACAGCAATTGGCTGCATTAAATTCCATCCTATTCTCTAGGCTCCATTAAATAATAAAATAAAATAAATAAATAAAAAAGGTTTTTATTCACGTAGACTTTAAAAAAGCGCTTGTAAATAGTCAGAACATGTTTGTAGTATTATAGTTGTATACATTATTATTTCTAGTAACATAGATATTTAGCTACACATTGTATTGATAGTATTAAAACATTAATAAAATTTATTTTATAACAGCAATGATATTTAGCTAGCTCGTATCAAGTTATTGTCAAGAGATTATGTTACAGTTTAATTATCTAGTTTAAGTCTAATTATCTAGTTTCAGTCTAATATTTGTAATACATATTGGCAAATTGATAAATAGCATCAATGTCCAACTATATGGCTTTACAATCTTCATCAGATCTAACTTCAGCAAAGAGTTTTAGATCGTCCGCATACATTAAGCATCGACTATATTTAAGGACGGTTGGAAGGTCGTTTACCATGATTAAGAACAAGAGAGGCCCAAGTATCGAACCCTGACTAACTCCAGAACGCGTGTGATAGCGCTGAGACTCGTATACACCAAGTCTGACAAACTGCTGGCGGTCGCGGAGATAGTCTGCTACAAGTTGTAACAGTCCAGGGGCAAAACCAATAAAGTTAAGTTTAGTCAACAGTATGTCGTTATTGACCCTATCAAACGATTTCCGAAAGTCGTAATAAAGGACGTCGACTTGAGTGTTTTGGTCAAGTTTAGCCGATATAAAATCTACTAGGGTCAATAGGTTACACTCAACCGATCTTTTTGGTCTAAAGCCGTGCTGTTCGTTACAGAGGTATTTTTCAACTTGCGAAAGTACATATTTGTGGATAATTATTGCAAATACCTTTGCTGGAGATGATAATATTGCAATCGGTCGGTATTCTTCCACTTTAGATTTGTCGGAACTTTTTGGTATTGGACTAAACCTAGATAGTTTCCATTGTGTTGGCTATTGTCCGTAATGTAAAGCTAAGTTAAACACATGGCATAGGGGTACACTAAGGCATTTAGTATGTCTAACAACCACCGGCGGAATGCAATCTGGCCCGGTAGAACTATTTAGTTTTAATTTACTTATACCATACGCGACGTCCCTGATTTCAAAAATATTTACATAAATACTATTGCAACTTCTGTCTTGTCTATTTATTATTTCCGAATTCAATAGAGGAATTTCTGGTAGAAATATACTTGCAAAGAAGTCAGCAAATGCTTCAGTCGCTTGAACTCCAGAGAAGGTTAAATCATTGTAGCTAACAGTTGGTTCAAACCCACCTTTAGTACGTAAGCATGAGATGTGTCGCCAAAACTCACGAGGATTAGCCTGTATGTTATCTTCTAAACGCTCTATATATAAATTATAGATGATTGATAGATGGCTACCCGGGACTTCAGATCTCTTTTAAGCTCGGCAAACAATTTAAATTTTTCAATTGATTTAGTTTTTCTCCAAGCGGTATGAAGATTATGTTTATATTTTATGTCACGAATAATATCATTGGAGAACCAGACGGGATAACGCCGACTTGCAGTATTATTACGACGTTGTTTGGGCATACACTCATCGAAAATCCTGTAAATAATTTTGTAAAAACTGTCTGTAGCAGTGTAAGCATCCCTAGCTTCCAAAACTGTGCTCCAAGAACATTCAGAAAGCAGTGAATATAATTGTTCGTAATCCCACTTATTAAAGTTCCAATCTGTAGCGCGACCTATGTTACTTGGTTCCAAATAATCAGAATGATGAGCTGTGTCGATTCTTACCTCTATACTCAACGGTGGATGATAGGCGTCAGGAGGAACTATTCCGTCAGTACAAATTACACAAACTTCACTCACTCGACTGTTTTCCCGGATCAAAACTCTTAGCATAGCCTTCTCCATTGCTCTTTGGAGGACCTTGAGCCTTCTCATGAGGCCCATAGCAAGCGACCACGTCTCTACGGGTCGTTACGGGAAACACTCTCTTAGTACTAGCATTGACTCAATACTTTCGAATTGAGTCACTGCGGTATTTGGGACGTAAAGATATTGCCTGGCTGCCCAGTAGTGTTGGATTCTACGATTGACATTTTTCTCGAAGGGACCTATCTAGTTGGATGGTCTGACCTAGCTAAACATAGTCGTCTACAACTTCGGGAGCAGAGTCTTCAACCTTTGACATGATTTTTGTCTCATCCATGTTTATTTTTAGACCCACTTGTTGAGTGACTCTTCTGAGGTCATCAAGCACTGTCCTGAGGTATTCCATGGTCTCTGACTCATGATTACTATATCATCGGCAAATGGAAAGTGAATAATATATTAGCCATTGACCAAGTTCCAGTCCAGTCCAGAAGCTTGCAGACATCTTCCAATAAAGCGGTGAACAGTTTCGGTGTATGACGTCTCCCAATCTCACACCTGGCTGTGATTCGAAACATTCGATTATTTGCATTATAATTGCATTTGCATTAGGGCCGGTTGGCGTGTTTGGCTTGCCTTTCAAGCCGCAGGTCGTGAGTTCGATTCCCACCCAGGACGGATATTTTTGTGCATGAATGTTAGTTAGTTTGTTGTAATTATGTACTTACAAAAGAATAGTAGTAGGTATATGTAATATATCAGTTATCTGGTTTCCATAGCACAAGCTCTGCTTAGTTTGGGATCAGATGGCCGTGTGTGAATAATGTTCCGGGATGACATTATTTTTTTAAAATTTTGATTCTTATATTCCTTCCCTCCCTTATCATTCCCTTCCTTCGAGTATGCGATAACGAACAATAACAAAAGCAGAAAGCAAGGTTTCTGGATACCATAGAGTACATATTCAGCCTACAATCATCCTACAACCATATGTCTGAAATTGGTTTTTACAGCTAACCGAGGAGGTTTTCATTGCTTCCCTGGACAATGGCATATTATTCAAAGTGGCACTAATTACGGACTCAAGTATAAAATAACCCCGTAGTGCCTTTAGTTGGTAGTTCGACAGTTAAAAGTCATGTTTGGTAAGTCAATAGAATTCATATTATACTAGCTGCCCGGTACGTGCTTCGCTACGTATAAAGCATAGTAAAAAAAAAATATTATGTTAAAGTCAATGTTCTTGATTTTACACTTTTTCAAGACTTTTTTTAAATTTTCTCTACGTACAAACCTTCCCTGGACTTTCACGAATAATTTAAGACCAAAATTAGCCAAATCGGTAAAGACGTTTTTGAGTTATAACATTACAACAAAAAGTAGCATTGATTTTTATATATATATAGATTTCTCTATGTACAGACGCCAGCACATCCTGCTACCCCAATCTGCCAAATTTCTTTTATAGATTTTTTACTTTATCACATAAGCATAAGGTTCACTTACAATTGGAGAAAGTTGACAGATTGAGATAGCTTTATGTGCTAGCGTCTGTACCACCAACCACTGCTATAAGTGTAGATTTGGTAAGAAATCTGTTAAAAATTCTCCAATTCGATAACTACAGGTTTTCCCGCGACTTTATTTGAATTAAAGTATCGTATCCCGCTTGTTTGAAATAGCCCGTTAGGTTGGTGACGTTATAAAGGTGCGTACTAAGGAAACTCGAATCTTCTAACTCGATTAAAGATCGAAAGATGGTTAACTCTGTTTTAATGAGCGTTCTCTCCTTTTAACAAGTTATATTTTTGTATAAATATACGCTACGTTCCCATAATATTGCTATTTAAACATCTTATTAAAGCTTACTAACATCAACACATTTTTTTGTTATTTTATATATAATAATAATATTATAATATCTGGGGACAATGACACACAGATCATCCTAGCCCCAAACTAAGCAAAGCTTGTACTATGGGTACCAGGCGACGATATACATACTTATATAGATAGATAAATACATAGAAAACATCCATGATTCAAAAACAAATATTCATTGCTCATCACAGTCATCACACAAATATTTGCACGTACCGGGATTCGAACCCAGGACCACCAGCTTCGTAGGCAGGAGCACTACCAACTAGGCTATGGTGACCGTTGCGGTGTTTACCTTTAAGTAATTTCTACTAATTTTGTATTATTGCATGAAAGTGGTGTTATTCGTTAGTGTTGGTAAGTAATTGTTGGTTAATCTTATTAAATAGATAATAAAAAAATAACGTTTCATTGTGAATCTACCATGTTTTTTTCTGCATGATCCTTAGGTTGACTGTTGTTCATAGGCATTAAATACGCCTTTTACATGATCTGCTAAAGATTTAAAAAAATAAAAGAGACATCCGTCTATAGCTAGAGCGCGTAGGAATATCTGCTGGAAATGCTTCTTTTGTATAATCTAATATTTATCTCAACCATTTCAATAGTTAACAAACAAGTTATTAAAGAATAATAATTGCATTTATAGCCGTATTTCGGTGGTGGTAGCCTGTCTCCTCATTGGGGGGGGGGGGGGGGGGGGGGGGCTCTTCTCCAGAAGTCGACGTCATTCGGCTGGCATGTCAGCCAATCAAAAGAGACTAGCCAACAACCGTGCGGTCACGACTATGTGGTACTGGAATCGAATCCCAAATTGGGCTTAAAAATCTGATTAGTACCTTTAGCCAAGCTTTTTGATATCCAATTAAATAAGCAGCAGTATTCTTCATTATTTTTTTCATTTTTTTATAAATTGTTTTGGGATCAATAAACCCTAATACCATTAAGTAAAAACTAAAACCGATAAATAAGTAATTATGCCAAATATTATAATAAACTAGCTGTGCCCCGCGGTGTTACCCGCGTTAAATTTTATAAATTTTCTTTGCTATAAACCTCACGGAGCCCGAGACCTTTCCAACGAATGCAAAACTGTGGAAATCGGTTCGTGCGTTCTGGAGTTATAGCGTCAGGAAGGAAAACCCGACTTATTTTATATAGTAGATATCGGCCATCTGGGCCCAAACTAAGCAGAGCTTGTACTATGGAAACCAGATAACTGATATACTATATATACTTCTTTTCTTTTGTAAATATATACATATATAGATAAATAACACAGACTCAGAACAAACATCCATGTTCATGCGCACAATTATCTGTCCTGTGTGGGAATCGAACCCACGACCTCCGACGTGAAAAGCAAGCATTTGCCAACCAAGCCAACAGGCCCGTCGATTATAAAGTTTATACATTTGTTGTCTGGTGGTTCGCGTGTGAATGCCAATGGTAGCGTGTTCATCTGCAGATAATAAGGGCCTGAGTTCAAATTTCGGCTCATAAGTAGATATTATTTGGATTTTACTGGTAAGACCCGCAGTCCAGAAGTACATAGGTGGTGTTACATCCCCCTTCCTCTTAGACTAAGTACTATTTCTCATCGACGACTGCTCTCTCTTCGGGCGAGTTGCATAGTCTCTTTGGATGGTCAGAGTGGGGTATAGAGAGTCCAGTGTGTTTGATATTATTCTAACTTTATCTTACTTTTATATATATCACACTAATATTATAAAGGCGAAAGTTTGGGAGGGTGTGAGTGTGTATGTTTGTTACATCTTCACGTCAATACGGCTGGAGCGATTTTAATAAAATTTGTTATGGAGTTAGCTGACACTCTAGATTAACACATAGGCTATAATTTATAAAGTCTAATGCGGGTAAAACCGCGGGGGACAGCAAGTATAATATATATTGAGTAATTAATTATTATTCACAATATTCTTATTTATTATTTTTGTATGTTATAATAGTATTATTAATATCAAACATTATTAATATAAATCACTACTCTTATTATAAATCTTTTCTGTAGTTTTTGCGTGAAATGGTTACAAAAGTCCATACATTCAAACTTTCACGTTTTTAAATTATAATATTTAACTAATAATACTATCTATTATAAACGCGACAGTTTTTATGTATGGATTTTTGTAACAACTTCACGCCAAAACTACAGAAAAGATTTTAATGAAACTTTAAAATGATATAGTTTATACATCTTAATAAGACATAGGGTATAATTTTTTAAGATATTGTTTGAGTTCTCTATAATATATCGAGAAGTAAGCAGGAAAACTTTCTGCCATTTGCGAGCTATACCTACAGGCGTGCGCTGCAAAAACCGTACTTACACGTAAATAATATATAATGGAAATGTTTATCTTAAATTTTAGTCCTACAAAACAAAAATAAACCAAAGGCTGCATATAATATGTATCTTTTATGAGTAAGCCACTATCGCCGAAATAGTAAACAATAATTCAATAAAAATTGATAACCATTTTCTAACGTACATTTAGTAATAACAAATTTCCTTCATCATCATCATCATATCAGCCGAAAGACGCCAACTGCTGGACAAAGGCCTCCCCTAAAGATCCCCACAATTGCCGGACCTGCACTATGATTGATGATCGCTGGAAGTCGCTGGATGCGGTCCAGCGACTTCCAGCGATCATCGGTCCATCTTGTAGGGCGCCTGCCCACGCTGAGTCTTACAGTTTGTGGTCAATGAGGGCTACCGCGTATCAATTTGCCGCTAGAGGCGCTAGCATCGCGGCAGGTCTACGAAACGTCAAAATACACTGTTTTTGTTCGGATTACGCTGTTTATTAATAAAAACTGCGATTATAACTAAACATTTTGGTTTATAACTTAGTAAAAAACAAAATGAGTAACAGCTCGATGACTGTAATAAATATTTGAAAAAATATTTAAAATCCTGTTAAAGTGTTTCATAAATAGCATGCCGCAGTGTTGTGCGGGGACTGCACAACACTGCGGCATGCTATTTATGAAACACTTTAACAGGATTTTAAATATTTTTCGTAAAAACATTAGTCGCGTCCACAATAACAATGATTTTGATCAGCTATAGTGGACCTTCCGCGACAGTGGCGCCGACTGGTGAGCACAAAAACGGTAGCCCTCATTGATCCTTATATCATAATAAATACTTTTATAGCTTCTGGTATTCAAAGTAGATAAACTTCATATACATCTCAACATCCGTCCACAAAAACTGTAGAGTTTATAATACCTAGTATCATCAAAAATTTTTGGTTTCAATTAATATACATTACACAACATAGAAAACGGGTCTCCCAAAGTAACTCTGTCTGTTTGTTACGCATTCACGACTAAATTGCAGAAGCAATTTTGATGAATTTTGGTATAAAGGTAGATAGAACCCTGGAGAAGAAAATAAGCTATTCGGAGTACTAAAAATAGACTTTTAATTTTGAACACTTTTAACAACGACATAGTTTTTGTCGACTGCAGCCGTACACAAATAGAGAATCAAGAAGTGGGAAGAATCAAGAGATAGGTATAATTAGTGGTTTTATCTCTGTTTTAAGTCTCCACACAAGGAGACTTAAAACAGAGATAAAACCACTAATTATACCTATCTCTTACTTATATACACGGCTCACAAGTAATTCTCTAAATATGAATGTACAGACGACAGCACATCCAGCTACTCCAATCTGTCAGATTTCTTTTATAGATTTTCAACTTTATCACAAAAGCATAAGGTTCACTTTCAATTGGGGGAATTTGACAGATTGGGATAGCTTGATGTGCTGGCGTCTGTACATATTTAGAGAATTACTTGTGAGCCGTGTTTGAACTCACGTTAAAGAACTGGAGTCTAAATATGATTCAAAATTAATCACACTCAAGACAAAGATTGCTCAACTCTACATAAAATTGTTGTTAGGAAAGAATATAAATAAATGAAAGTCAGGGCATATTTTTCGAGCTGCTTTGCTGTGCGTGATCATGGCTTTTATCCAGTTGTGGAGTATATTGTCCACTGCTGGAAAATGTAGGTTTTGAAAATTGACATAGATAGGTAAAATATTCCTTTCCAAATAATTGCTATTCGCATGTATATACTCGTACAATTAACAAGAGAGTAACGCGAGGACTACAAACATTTAAAATCTATAAAAAAGCCATCCAAATGACCGGCCTTGATCTATCAGGGTTCCGTGTAAATACCATAGAAAGACCTAAATCTTAGTAGTCCATGGATTCACCGTGCGTAAACCGGATCTATCGCATGGCAGAGGATGGAGCACTCGACAAGAGTCTGAGACTAGGGACTCAGATGTAAGTTAAGAGGGTCCCCTGTGATGCATCAACGCACCCTTCTTTGTCTCTCAATCTGAGTCTAATAATGCCGCTTTGGATACTCGTTGTAATAGAGGACATACGGGAGGTCTTGCTAATCCTATGTCTTTTAATAGGTTGTAGAGAGATTTTGCCGACATAGCCGTTGCACCTTCTTCCATTGCATATAAATTAACCACAAATTTAATTATAAAACATTTAAAACTACGTAACCAACACAGAGTTACAAGTAGTTTCTTTATTTTACATAACTATCCAGTTTAGTTTTTTTTGGCCTATTGAATATCAAAGCAAACGAGCAAGTGGGTCACCTGATGACAAGCGATCATCGCCGCCCATGGACACTTTAAGAAAGAAATAGGCTCGCTTCTTGAAGGTACCCATGTCGTACCGGATCGGAAATACCTGCGCAGTTAATTGGTAGTTAAGCCTCAGTGCTCAAGTGGTCTCAAGATGATACTACACTGATACTACTGCTTTTTTGTTTGGAAGGATGGATTTGGTTTGAATTTGAAACGGAGATAATAATAATATAATAATAATATCTAGGGACAATGTCACACAGATCATCCTAGCCCCAAACTAAGCAAAGCTTGTACTATGGGTACCAAGCGACGATATACATACTTATATAGATAGATAAATACTTAAATACATAGAAAACATCCATGACTCAGAAACAAATATTCGTGCTCATCACACAAATATTTGCACTTACCGGGATTCGAACCCAGGACCACCAGCTTCGTAGGCAAAAGCACTACCAACTAGGCTCTGGTGACCTTCTAGATAGATAGGTTATAATTACGTATAATGCAAATGAGGGTAGATATAAAAAACGCAAAACCTTAAAATTGGCTGCACAAACTCGTTAACATAATATAATAATGAATGAATAATGTGGAAATCATTACAGCCGAAAGAAGTCCACTGCTGCAAAAGCCTCCCCCTAGAAACATAATCCGGGAATATAATAATCGCCACGCTTGGCAGACGGGTTGGCGATCGAAGTAAGATGGCCATAGTACTCAGAAGGAAGATACTGCCAGTTCTCTGGTAGATATTCGCTCGGGATGACTTTTACGCCCCCCACGGGATGAGTTGTGGTGATGATATTCTGATATTCGCCGCCGTAACCACACAGCCCAATGTGGATAAATCCAGTTTAATTAATTTTAAAATTTGTTTACAATGGTTATAGGTTATAGAGTTAAATTCCACATGCTGAAGAAAAAAAAAAACTTTGGCTCATGACATTAAAAACAGTCACCCACTGCACATGCGTAGGTACACACGGGTACATATATAGCTTTAATTACCAGTATAAGCTGATCCCGCGTTGTAAAGGATTTCCATACAATGAGAGGTCAGCTTATATTGGAAATGTATAGATTAATTTATAGCCTTGTGTAGGTACTATGACTGTTGTATTTTGACTTGATTTTAGTGCAGGTTTTATTTTTGAAGTCTTGACCACAAACATAAATTTTTAACATAGCAGGCTTATTTATAGAGGCATTTTCTTCTTAGACTTATAGTTTTATTTAATATGTGATTATAGTAGTTTTAGTGCTTAGTTTTAAATTTAACTAGCTGTGCCCTACGAATTCTACTCGCGTCCATGTTTATAAATTATAGCCCATGTGTTATTCGGATATATAAGCTATATTACTACAAATATTCATCAAAATCCGTTCGATAGTTTTACCGTGAAGAAGTAACAAACATACACACTCACAAACTTTCGCCTTTATAATATTAGTGTGATTAAATACTTGTTTTAAGCTATTTAATTTTCAACCAAATTCGATTCTTCAGGGTATATATTAAACATACAAACTCCGATATTATTAAGAATTAGGATTATATATTTTCATTTATTTACAGTAAAACGGTAGTGTGTTTTATATACGTAGTACGTGAAAAATATTTGTGTGCATTTTTAATTAAGTTATTATTTCCATGACAGTTATTTCCGGAAGGCGCCATATTGAATTTGTAATGCCATTTTTGTGTAATATATATGTAACTAGCTGAGCCCCGCGGTTTACCCGCGTTATACTTTATAAAATATAGACCATGTGTTAATCCAGTGTGTCAGCTAACTCCATACCAAATTTTATTAAAATCAATCTAGCCGTTTAGACGTGAAGAAGTAACAAACATACACACTCACACATTCACACACTCACAAACTTTCGCCTTTATAATATTAGTGTGATGCCTCCTAATATGTATATCTAACAGTGCTTACTGATGTTTAATGAGGAAGATATCGATATATGACACTAAAACTTCATTCATTCATTTGACGATCACCGTAGCCTAGTTGGTAGTGCTCCTGCCTACGAAGGTGGTGTTCCTGGGTTCGAATCCCGGTAAGTGTAAATATTGGTGTGATGAGCACGAATATTTGTTTCTGAGTCATGGATGTTTTCTATGTATATAGGTATTCATCTATCTATATAAGTATGTATATCGTCGCCTGGTACCCATAGTACAAGCTTTGCTTAGTTTGGGGCTAGGATGATCAGTGTGACATTGTCCCTAGATATTATTATAATAATTATTATTATTATTAAAAAGTCGTTTAACACTATGGTCTGCTCGGGTGCGAAAAGGCATGTTGTGGAACCAGCGTCGTTCTCCGTGGTTTGACGGACATAACTATACTAATACTATACTAACTGTAACAATAAAAAAAGAAAAATGTGTGAGCTTTAGACTACACAACCGAAGTACAACTTAGATACACGAAACTGGCTATGAGACAAAGGTAGAAAGAAAATGTGTGCTCGCACTTTCTCTCTTGCCCCTACAGTAATATACGAAACGTAACTCTCTCTCTTTCTATTTTCCCTTATATATCTCTTACCTCTCACCTTCCGTTCGCCTAGCCACATTTTTCGTAACGCTCTCGTTATGAATTCACTAGCTTTCTCACCAAGTCAAGAGTGCACACGGGTACATATCAAGCTATAAATTTCCAATATAAGCTGACCTCTCATTGTATGGAAATCCTATACAACGCGGGATCAGCTTATACTGGTAATTTGTAGCTTGATGTGTAGCCATTTGTACGTAAAGAAGTTTTACTTCAAAAAAACATATTATAATAATGAAACAAAAATAATTTTAATCAGTTAATTTCAAATAAAGTAAACAATATGAATACAAGTACCTATATATAAATAGTAAAGTATTATATAAATTGTGATGAGGGTCAGTCTATCTATAAAAGTCAACAACTAGGAACATCAGTTCATAAAAATAAATAATAAAACCTTCCAAGTGCGCCAGTGATCAGCATAGGTATTTTTATTTACCGAAAGGGATATTTTGCGCATATTATGAAAATTAATGTGCGTTTTTGTTCTATGCATGTAAAGACGCCAACACATCCAGGTACCCCAATCTATCAAAATCATTTATAGATTTTCAACTTTATTACAAAAGCATAAGGTTCACTTTCAATTGGGGAAATTTTACACATTGGGGTAGCTTGCTGTGCTGACGTCTGCACATACGTGGTGTTGGCGACTCAAGACGCGCCAAATGACTTACTCGTATCACGACGCGTCGCCGCACGCTCTCATTTTTTAAATTTTGTATCTAGAATCATGTCAGGCGAATGAGGCCGATACATTTACTATTTATTCGCTTGTTTCGGAGGGAACGCTTTCTCGATTTTTAATGACCTAATTTTAATTATTCTTTAGTTCTTCAAATAATTAACCATAAACAACACTTTCGAGTTTCACTCGTTACCTATGAATTACTTTTTAAAATAAAAAGTATAAAACTGCTTTCAAATTTCTTTACAACAACCGATGTAAACAAACATTTATATGGCATCATACTGAATGGAATCCTTGTCCAATTAAAACAATAGAATTTTCAATCGGTTCACAAACAACGGAGGACTCGCGTAACAAACATACAATAAAACCTTGAGTTAATGTGAGAACCTTCTTCTTTAGAAGTCGGCTAAAACATACGACCGGCTGCAACTTAACTCCCAATTTGAACAAAAGTGATATGGGCTAATTTTGAAAGCAAATCTAATTTGATAGGCATCGAATTATCAAAATTGTGGGTTCGATTCCCACCCGGAACAGATATTTGTCCATGTCTGTTTGTCCTGAGTCTGGGTGTAATTATCTGTATAAGTATGTATATACAAAAGAGAAGTAGTATATCAGTTATCTGGTTTCTATAATACAAGCTCTGCTTAGTTTGGGATCAGATGGCCGTGTGTAAGTAATGTCCCAGGAAATAATAATAATTATATTATGAAGAAAATGTATTTGAGTCCGTGCGGTCTGACTTATCACATAAAAAAAATAGGAAATACTTAAACAAACAAGAAGTTATTCTGCTGCTAAATATTTTTAAGTTTATTGACATACTAGCTGTGCCCCGCGGTTTTACCCGCGTTAAATTTTATAATTTATCACAGCTCCTCCCCCGTAGGTGATAGCGTGGTAATATGTAGCCTATATGTTGACCCGACCTTTTAGTAATATTCATGCAAAATTTGAAGTACATCCATGCAGTACTTTTTGAGTTTAGCCCGGACATACATACAGATAAACAGACAAAAATTCTTAAAACTATATTTTTGGCTTCGATATCGATTATAGATCACGCCCCTAGTATCTTTTTTAAAAAATATTCAATGTACAGTTTTGACTTTCTTACGATTTTATTATATGTATTATATGTATACATAAAGATTATATATTGAAGACAGGACTGAGGCTGTTGGCCAACGCAGAATTCTCACAACCAGCAGTTCAACATAAACGACAAATACCGCGAAACCTATTAGCGTGCTCACACCCTTATGAGTTTCGCGCCACAGATCAGGAGACTACTTTTCTACAAAGAGGGTATGATCACAGATAATTAATAAATATTTAATGATATGAAGTCAGTAAAAAACAAGAGAAAGGCTAAACATATTCCTATAAAAACGTAATAATAATAAAATCCTCCAGGCCGAACTTCATCCACGGCGGCCAGTCTCGATGGAGATTAGCCAACTGCGCAGGACTATTTATAGTGCACAAGTGTCTGCGTAAGCACAAGGACACTTTCTATCCCATCACTCTCATCTACCAGGGGACGACTAGTGACACGACCAGGTACAGAATCGAAGGCTATTACGTGCTCTCCGAGGCACGGGGGTGTAATACCGCCAACTCTCAGACCTCGGGCTGATATTGAGAAAACTTCTTTACGGAAAAATCCCAAAATCGCTTTTAACCCAGGACCTCACCTCACCATCAGGACCAACGAACAAACATATCAACATTGTAATCTAGTCCTGGGCGGCTCTTCGCTCGTTTAGATTAATTCTATCTCGAGGATACGAGTTTTTCTAGACCAAGCAATACATTTTGCGCTCTAAAATACCTACTGTGAAATTCATCGAAATCTTTAGAGCTCTAGACTATTATAAATTGTAGCAGAACTGACGTGGAGTCCCGTGACGGGTTCTACATGTATCGAGTTTGGGCTTATTGTATAAGTTCTTGATGGAATTTACCACATGAATGATTAAGCTGATGTGATGTAGGACATTAGGTATTGTTTGTGGTAACCTATGATGGGTTCGGCTACGTATATCGTGTTTGGGCTCATATCATGGGTCATTATTTACACACGGCCATCTGATCCCAAACTCAGCAGAGCTTGTACAATGGAAACCAGATAGCTGATATAACACATAATTATAGTATTTTTCTTTTTATTAGGTGTAATTGTCTATTACACCCAGACTGAGGACAAACAGTTCATGCACACATCTGTCCTGGGTGGGAATCGAACTCACGACCTGCGACGTGAAAGGAAGCATCTACAAAACACGCCAACCCGGTTGTTTGGGCTCATTGTTTAAGTAAGGCGATGTTTACCACAGAACTCATTGAACTGAGCATTGAGCGATTTAACTATTGATTAAGTCATTTTTACCCTTTATTTATTTGAATGCCGATCACTATCCCGATGTTCGGCAACTTAGCCGGTAGACCCCCAGGTACGTATATCGTGTTTGGGCTCATTATTTACGTTTGACGGTTTGGACATTAGGGATTGTTCGTGGTAGCTCGTGGCAGGTTTTATTACGTATACTATCGTGTTTGGGCTCATAGTTACCACATAACTTATTGAACTGATCTCATATAAGACATTAGGATTGATCGTGGTGACTCGTGACAGTTTAAGGTGCATATATCGTATTGGACTTATTGTTTAAGTTTGATGGTGCTTACCACATAACTTATTGAACTGACTGACTGTTGTTCGTGGTAGCTCGTGGCAGGTTTTATTACTATCGTGTTTGGGCTCATTGTTTAAGTTTGGATGAGATCTTGATTGTAGTGATCTGATGAGGAACGCTATTGTTTGTTACTAAACGAATAATTCTCCATCTGTTGAGATAGAGCCTTATTACCTGATGAGTGATGACTGATACGACAGGTTTTTGAGATAAAAATAATAATTTTATTAGATTATTATAATGTCTATAGATACATACACATATATAAAATTGAAGTGTCTGTTTGTAATGTCAAAATAACGGATTTTACTAATTGCATGGGGTGGTATATGCGGTAGTTATAACAGAATTTATTTATTTTTATGTTTTTCTTCTGTCTGTCTGTTCCAGCTAATCTCCTAAACGGTAGAGCTGGTTTTGACGTGTCCTGCACTGACAGATATCTGATGTTATAAATAGGAATTAGAAACATAATATTCCATTCATTTCAAATAAAATATACATATATCCCAAGGGATAAAAAAATTACTTACTCATCCTACTAACATTATAAATTGGAGAGTTTGTGAGTATGAATCTTTGCTACTCTTTAACCCAAAAACTACGGAGTGGATTTTAATGAAACTTTGTAGCGATATAGCTTATATATCGGAATGACACATAGCCTATAAGCGGGTAAAACCTCGGGGCACAGTCATTATTAAACATAAGGGTACATACAGGTTTTATACCATGTTTCGATCTCAAATTTAAAGACCAATCGCTAACCATCAATTAATTTGAAACCTAAATTTTATTTTCATAAACATTTCATGGTGTTATTTACTAATGTTATACCTGTTAAACAGAAACTGAGCTGTATCTGTACAATAGAGATATTTACAAAACAAGCCACCATTAGGTGTTTAATGGTACAGACGCCAGCACATCAAGCTACCCCAATCTGTCAAATTTCCCCAATTGAAAGTGAACCTTATACTTTTGTGATAAAGTTGAAAATCTATAAAATATATTTGACGGATTGGGTAGTCGGATGTGCTGGCGTCTGTACGTGAATCCTAACTACTGGTTCTAAGCTTCGTGTTTATAAAGATACAGGTACTGGACTACGGTGAATGCGCAAGTGAATTCGGCGGTCCGGACTAAAGGCAGGAATACTGTAGTGGTTTAAGGGGCTAAACTGTGGGACTCCCATGGATCAAACTATCCCCCGGAACCAAAAAAATTAGGTTAAGAGCTATAAACGGTTAAATCACATACAATGTAATTGAAAAAGCTCTTCCTTTAAAATCTGTCAAAATCAGCATTATTTAATTAACTGTATATTTTGTTCTACTTGATATTATAACGAACGGCTTATTGAAAATAGTTCACATTACATTTTCAGAGTAAATTAATAACTACAACACCTAAATATTCCAAAGAGTTGTTTTTAGTAAACATTTTTAACATAAAATAGTTAACTCCAATTTATGTAGTTTTTTAACCAACTACAAAATGGATGACGCTGTGAATTTGACAAAATTTTTATGTTACTGGCCTGTGAGTTTAGCTCTGATAGCTAAGCCAAGTGTCTTGGTTTCGATCCCTGACCTGAACGAATCTTTACAAGATTTTTATTATTTACTTGTTCTGTCATAGCCAAGAATTTGGCGATTCTTTACTCTATACTCACATTTTTCGTTTATCACATTAGCACACCGATATTATAAAGGCTAAAGTTTGTGCGTACACGTCTAAGCGGCTGCAGCGATTTAAAACAAATTTGGTATGATACCCTAGATTAACGCATAGGCTATAATTTATAAAGTTTAACGCAAGTAAAACTGCGGAGCACAGCTAGTTTATTCATAACACTAACAGACTGGGTACCAATAAGTTAAGCCAGTGTGTTCGGACTCAAGTCCCTTCACTACATTCGGCTAAAAAGACTCGCTGTAAAATTGGAACGAAGTTCCTTATCGCGCGTTGTGAAAGGCAGCTAGACGGAAAAAATTCTTACGAAAAGTTGTCACGACACTTTTTGCAGCTGTGCGGCGTGCGCCTGTTTCTCTGTCTGTCTCTCTCTCTTATAGAAAGCAAGCCAGATATTTTCATTTCTATTTCGCATTGAACAGTGTGGTGTCGCGACGATTATTTTTGTTGAGTGTATACAGGTTTTTTGTACATAATAAATAACTTCGTTCCATCCGGGTGTCCCTTGACACCTCTCAAGTTTTTTTCTGATACGTGATTAAAAAAAACGCTAGAAAATGATTTCTGATTTCATCGTTTGAAAGCAACAGACGTGAGATTAATCTGCCATACTAAATAAGGGTGCCGCGTTACAGTGAATGTCACGTTTTCAGTGCATATACTTTGACTTTTAAAGCGTCTTTAATACGTTTGTATTAAGGGTAGTTTTTGGAGTACAACTGTATCCTCTGATGAACATGGCTTTTTCAGTCTTCAATTAATAAAATAAAAAAGGTTTATTCCCAACAAGCACAGATAATCCTTATTAACTTAGTTTACATCTAAGATGATATAACTAATTGCGTTTAGTTTACATAATACTTATGAAGCATGCAACATTATAAGTACTAGCTAGAAAAGCGTCTACCTCAGCAAATGTTAGAGTTTTTCTTATAGAATTTTTTTCTGAACCTATTTACGGTTCGCATAAATACTTCAAAATTATAAAACTATCATCGCCTCTCATTAATTTTAAGATTTATTTTATTGATTTGTATTATATTTGTATTTAATACCATTTTTTAATGAAATGACCTGTATCCTCCAGCAAAAAGCTAACTATATATGGAACGGGGTGAATAGTAATCGAGGAGTGAAACGAAAATGATAAAAAATGTTCTCAATTATACCGTTACCTTCGTGCAAAAAGGCTGTACCAATTCTTTTTTAACTACACGTTTACAGTTCAAGATAAATATTAGGAAATTTTTGGAACGAAGTTCCTTATCGCGAGTTGTGAAAGGCAGCTAGACGGAAAAAATTCTTACGAAAAGTTGTCACGACACTTTTTGCAGCTGTGCGGCGTGCGCCTGTTTCTCTGTCTGTCTCTCTCTCTTATAGAAAGCAAGCCAGATATTTTCATTTCTATTTCGCATTGAACAGTGTGGTGTCGCGACGATTATTTTTGTTGAGTGTATACAGGTTTTTTGTACATAATAAATAATAAGAAATAACTTTGTTCCATCCGGGTGTCCCTTGACACCTCTCAAGTTTTTTTATTTTGGAAATACACATCGTGATACCCTTCTTCCTACTAATATTATAAATACGAAAGTTTGTGAGTATGGATATGTAGGTGTATAGATGTATGGATCTTTGTTACTCTGTCACGTAAAAACTATCGAACGGTTTTTCATGAAACTTTGTAGTAATGTAGCTATAGTAGTAGTATACAACATGTAACGTAATTAACGCACACCCTCAAACACCCCAATTAGAATATTATGTTGTATTCATAATACATACACTACACTTTTTATTTAAGATGTATATGCATTGTTATTTACTAAATTAGTTTTATGGAATAAAATTTATTTTTCTTTATTTTGTATTGAATGATAGAATTTGTATGCATACAAATAAAACAGAGATTTAAAAGTATTATTCCTTTGACTTACGGTCCATTTCAATTTGTTTTGACTGCACAGGGTTAATATGACAATAATTTCCGTAGTTTTAATTATTTTGGAATAAAAAATTACCCATATTAAAAATGATATAAATCGATTCAGTAAACGATTCTGAACAAACTATTTTCAGGATGTGTGTTAATTAAGTTACATGTTGTATATCCGGACAACACATAGGCTATTAGGCATTTAAAAAGCTTAACGCGGGCCCCGGGCACAGCTAGTAAATAATAAAAGAGTCATATTTTACCAGTTGGCATGCATAAGTTAAAAAAAACTATACTCTATAATTGAATTTTATCACAATTTGGCTATATCACAATGTTATTGTATAAGTTAGTATAATATCTACATGTCAGTTGACACATATTCCTTTCTTTCTTATGTTCTCACTCGATTAGAGTATTTGTAGAGTGCAGTAAGTAGTTGAATAATTCAAATTATTTGTATAGGAATCCAACATTTTGCCACTTTTTGGTCATTATTCACAATCAAAGTAAAGTAAAGTCCGTCATAGTCAAATCAAGTCTACCACAATAAAAAATAAATGCCAATGTACTTGAGAACCTCCTCCTTTTGAAGTCGGTTAATAAAGTAGTGGAGACTTTACTAGAGGCTCCTATGAAGTTTTGGGATTAATATGGAAAATCACAATTACCTGTCTCTTAATATGCCACTTTCACACTTGTGTACGTAATAACCACTTTTAGAAAATGAAACAATGCCTCAATTTCCGTGTTGGTGCCACAAAACTCTACACATTTAAAATCCCACTAATTTTATAAATGCGAAAGTTTGTGAGTATAGATGTATGGATGTTTGTTACTCATTGACGCAAAAACTGCCGAACGGATTTTTATGAAACTTTGCAATAATCTAGCTTATATATCTGAATAACACGTGTCTATAATTCATAAAGTTAAACGCGGGTAAAACCGCGGGGCACATCGGGGTAAGGTGAGGTGAGTGAGGCATAATAATGATCTCAAATCGTTTTTTTAATCATCTTCTCCTAGTTACTAGCGCGTGAAGTTCCAGTTCTTTGCGGGACAACACTGTACAAGTATCTAATCCTTATAATTATTCATTGATAATTAAAATATAAGGCCATTGAATTACATTTGGAACCTTGCTGTCAGAAGATCCACCTTCCACTACTAGACGGGCGACGTCCAAAACCTGTTTATTCCACCTAAATCCAGCACTCGTGGTCGACGGTAACTGTCATAAAGCACCGCTAATCTGAAATATACCTTACTTTATTATATTACAGTTCATATTGCACTGGTTGGGTAGAAATAGTCAAAATTGTGTACGCTGGTCGCAGAGCCACAAAATGTTAGAAATATTATTTTTAAAGTGATAAGTCGTATAATTGAAACTTAGCTGACCAAAGTATAGGATCTATGTGAGGATTGGATCACAGATTGGAAGGTTTATTGCTTGCCTGATTAAGATTCATGTAGCAAATGTAGGATAACCTTAGATAAATTATATCATATGAAACGTGAAATTAGTTCCTTCTATCATTCCGCTTTTGGTTTTTAAGTGCTCAGCGCTCAAACCTAGCTCAGCTTATACCAGCCGCAAGCAAGCGGGCACACGCGTGGGAATACTTGGTATTTTGAACAGAGAATAAAATTTAGTTTAGACTGTTACATACTGCATATATTTTTGGAAATAATAATAAAAATCTTTATTTATCCAAAAAACATACAGAGTTTGAAATACAACTTAATGTTTGGTTTGGAAATACATTTATATTTGATGTTGCAAAATCTGTACAAGAATAATACTCTACCTCTTAAGCTAGGGTATACCTGTATTATAAGAGGTAGGATGCACGGTTATTGCTGTTATTAGAAACTCTCGTAACCCTCCACACTGTCCGATATATCGTACTCGCCCCGCGTGTCGTACCGTGACGCCGTCGCAACCATAATCGGAAGTAGTTGACATTCTTATCGATTAAATTCTCAATAGGATGAACGGCCCGCATTTTCGCGTACTACATAGAGAGGTAGTAGCACAAAACTCTCTAAAAACTGACTCTCTGTGTCTCCCTCTTTCTCTCATATCTACCAGAGCCGAGGTTTGAACGCCAACGGGGATGCCATATACTTAGTTTGTTGTTTTAATTGCTAGACGGCTTCCTAGGTTGCCTGGAAGAGATCACACTTTGTGATAAGACCGCCAATTGTACTATTATAATTTGTATGTTGTCGCTTTGTATTATTTCTTTAGGTGTACAATAAAGAGTTTATCTATCTTGAGCCTCTGCTAGCTTCTATTGTCTGGTAAAGCAGTGAGTGTAGGTTAACTGTAACGGCATGTTGAAAAAAAAGACTTGAGAGGTGTCAAGGGACACCCGGATGGAACGAAGTTCCTTTCGATTAATTAGTGAAGGAATTGTAACATTTTTTTTATAATTATATGTTTTTATTTTTAACAAATATAATGTAATATAAACTTAATCAGTAGGCTCAATTTTAGTAATAAAAAAAAGCAAAAAGTGTCGTTACAACTTTTCGTCTTAATTTTTTCCGTCTAGCCCCCCCTTTCGATATGGAATTTCGTTCCAAAAATTGTTGCGAGTAACCCGCGGGATCGACTGCATCTGCTCGCCCGCCCGCGCACCTCTGTGGCCGAGCACTAAGACTTGTTGGCAAATTATGAGGTTGGTAGCAAGGCTAAGCAATTTCGGCGCAATCATTGTATGGTAGATGACCTCTTTACTGGTATACTTTCTAAACTTCTGCTTGCTTTGGCTGCAGTAACAAATTTTGTCGCTGCCTACAGACAAACTACCGGACCACTTACGCGAATTTAGAATCAGTATTTTTTTTTGTAACTTTAATATTCAGATAATTTATCTTGTAAATGAAAAATTAATACTTATTATATTAAAACTATTCAGTTTAAATATAAAATGATTAATAATTTCTAAGAATTAATTTCACTAAAAAAATATATATAAACATTAAACTGGCCAAGAGCAAATCGTACGGGCTAGTACAAGGGTTCCGTACCGAACGTCAATGAAGAAAAAGTTACGTATTTAATTTTTATATGTTAACACAAAAAACGAAACAATATTCAATTTTAATACTAAAATCACGTACTATTTACAAAGCTTTTTGAAGTCTAAGTAAAGAAAAAAATAAGTAATATTTATTTTCGGATTTTCATATATTTTGTGTAATTTTAAAATTAATTCTTAAACAACGTAGCATAGTAAAAATTCAAAATTCTGTTTTATATCAACAGCAGTTGGACGATTTAAGTAATATAAAAATATTTTCAAATTTGTTCCATTGGCAGATTTTTCCTAGCCATATTTAAAGGCATACTGAACTTCCAAATATTTAGCGTAATGAGAGATACAGCAAATATGGAAGGACGACATTTCGTATGTACAGACGCCAGCACATGAAGCTATCCCAATCTGTCAAATTTCCCCAATTTAAAGTGAACGTTATGCATATGTGATAAAGTTGAAAATCTATAAAAGAAATTTGGGATTGGATAGCTGCATGTGCGTCTATACCTTCTTTCACAGCGTGACATTGTAAGAGACCCCCTTATGGTGTGACATCATAAGGGAACCCTTACAGTGATTTTTTTTAATTATTTTGGTACAAGAAAAAAATATATTTTGAAGAATTTTCTTTGGCTTATTAATTATTTTTTTAAATATTTTTAAGCTATAAAAAACTGAATTAATATATATAAATTCTTGCCGGGCATTACGAATCGAACCTTTCTTGGTACACTTTATATTTAAAATTCTTGTGCTATTATGAATTTTATACGTCATTGTGAGTTGACAGTTTAGCCTATTAATAAACCATACTTTCTCCCTTTACCAGCGTATTATTGTTTATAATATGTTTCATTCCTTCCGATGTGTAATACCAGGTACAGCTAGGATTGCCATAACCAGCATACATTCAATTTAATTTATATTTTTTTGGTACAGGGAGACGTTAGTGGGTTGTTGTGTAGGCCCGCGTCCCACAGAACAACCCACTAATGTTTCATCACAATCGGTTCACTAGTTTAAGAACGTGCAGAAGACAAACATACATTTTTATATATATAGGTGGAACATAAATATATAACATGCGTTTATTCAAGGCTAGAGTCTTACGGGTACGCGCGTTTCATCTTCTACCACATCTTCGCGTACCATCAGGTGATAATATGGGCAAGCGTAAAACCATGTGCATAAAAAAATTGTAAAGGAAATTTAAAGAGCGCAAACTTGTCATGAAACTATACCAATTAAAGAAAATCTGTACTTCAAATTAAAAATAAAATGTACATTACATTAAGTATCAGCTGATCGGTGAGTTTGAATGGGAACTTCATCTAACTGGCCACGTTGAGATCTTTAATATAAACCTGTTGGCGAGGTTGGCAAATTCTTGCTTTTAACGCCGGAGTTCGTGGGTTCGATTCCCACCCAGGACACATATTTGTGTGTATGAACATGTCTGTTTGTCCTGAGTCTGGGTGTAATTATCTATATAAGTATGTATTTACAAAAGAAAAGTATTTGGTTTCCATAGTACAGCTCTGCTTATTTTGGGATCAGATGGCCGTGTGTAAATAATGTCCCGGGATATTATTATTATTAATGTCTATTTATTGTCGCACAATGAATAGACACTGGGGTAGGAAGCCTGGGCATATCCAGGGGAATCGCTTCAACTGTCGTGGATACAGGCACGACTAGAACGAGTTAGAAAAAAGTAGTTCCACTTAATTTGGTTCCTCTATTCTTCCTCTAAAAAATTACATAGGAATTTACTCTGTGATCAACTCACTGAGTAAAAAATATAATAACATACAGTTATTACGTTCAATAAATAAATTAGAGTTAAGAAAAGACCTTATATAAACCAAGAAGAATATATCCATATTCTTCTTGGTTTATATCGACCAAGATCATGATATAAGACGCCTTATATCAGCATCTTGCTCGAACCAATACTCTAAATAACTCGGCGGCTATCGTTTTAAGAATAATAGAAAAATCTCTAGGTAAAAAAATAAATTCCTAACCATACTCTTAAATTGGACAAACTGAATGTTAACCGTGACATTTGAGACCTACAGTCCATGAACTGGCGTCATTTCTTTCTACTCTAGAGGTACTTACTGCTTAGGTAGCGATTTGATAATTTACTTTATTATGACCACTAGAACTCGAATACAGGATTAACCTTAACGTTATTTTATATCTCCGTGAATTCTATGAGAACTGCTCGTGTGGCGCATCTGCTAAGAGCCACGCCGGAGAACTATTTATGAGACCCATAAAGAGTTGTTCTGAATCTGGATGTAATTAGTGTTTGTAAAGTAACCCGCGACACAGGGACTAGATTCCATGCGGGCGTTGACTTTAAAAAAATAAGAAATTTGTTTCAGTGAAACCTGAAACAAATAATTTGATAGCAAGCTTTTTCTTATTTTTTTAAAGTCAACGCCCGCACTAGGGAATCTAGTCCCTGTGTCGCGGGTTACTTTACAAACAAGGTTAAGGTTGAACAGTCTATAGCAAACGTGATGATGGTGGGACGGATCAGTATATCAGGGTGCCTACCGCGTATTACACCGGTATCGTGATCGGAGTTCAAATAGATGAAGGTTAAAAATTACTAAATCATTCGTTCAGTTGGCTTCCATGAGCACATGTGACGCCATAAATGGTCCAGAAGCGATTTTCAATATTGAAGCCGATTGAACGAATGATTTAGTAATATTTAATCATCATCTATTTGAACGCTACCGATCACGATTACGAGGATCGGCGACTCTGACAATAGCCCCCCAGTTTTGTAGAATCCAGAAATTTGGCTATAATAACTCTGCCATAGGAATGAATATGCCAGAGTTATCATAGCCACCCCCCGTATTATACGACCGAGCGTCTATCGTGCCCTCAGAAATTAAAACAAACTCGCTTAAGCGTTGACCCCTCCCAGCAGACCGCATGCCTATTATTACTAGTCATGACCAACTGACAAAGGTCAGTAACGCATTCTTTATGGCCGGACTTTAGGTTTTCTGTAAAGAAAAATTCTCGATTTCCGCCTGAGACTGAAAAATGATGTGTTATAACTCCTTCATCTGTCCACCTGCCGGTCGTATCGAATAGTCCGTCCCATTGGGTCATGAGACTCAGGGTATAGAGGATGCACCTTTGTTTGCGCACTCACTTGTGCACTAAAATATGTCGCGCACAGATGGCTATAATAATATCTGGGGACAATGTCACACAGATCATCCTAGCCCCAAACTAAGCAAAGCTTGTACTATGGGTACCAGGCGACGATATACATACTTATATACATAGATAAAAACTTATATACATAGAAAACATCCATGACTCAGAAACAAATAGTCGTGCTCATCACACAAATATTTGAACTTACCGGGATTCGAACCCAGGACCACCAGCTTCGTAGGCAGGAGCACTACCAACTAGGCTATGGTGACCGTATAGTCTTCATAGAGACTAACTGCTATGAACGAGCTTTGACCAGCAGTCATTAGGGACTTATGCAGAGCTAAGCACCCATATGAGGTGATGCTCCATGGTACACACGGCTAGATATCAAGCTATACATTTCCAGTATAAGCTGATCTCACGTTGTATAGTATTTCCATGCACTGTTCACTCTTAGCTGGCATTTAATTGAAGACGGCGGCAAGAAAAACATCAGCAGTTAGCAAATGGTTAATAACTTTCGGTCAGGTCCCCTACAAGGTGGACCGACGAATGTGCGGGTCGCGGGATGCCGCTGCATGCGGGCAGCGCAGGACCGGATTGTGGAGATCCTTGGGGGAGGCCTTTGTCCAGCAGTGGACGTCTTTCGGCTGATATGATGATGATTAAGATTTATATTGCAATGATAGCGTCAAATAACCATATCACCGCTTCACATTACCGTTAGCTCTGTCATTACTGAATAAGGTGCGTTGAACCAAATATTAGCGTGAAATCTGTAGGGCTTATAATAATAATCATGTCCTCCAGGCCGAATTTCGACCACGGCGGTGGCCAGTCTCAATGGAGACTAGCCAACTGCACAGGATATATGTATTATACTGCACAAGTGTGTGCGCAAACACAGGGACACTTTCTATTCTATCACTGCCATGATCCAATGTGAAACTTAGCGACAAGAACGGGAACAGGTCAGGTACAGGATGGCTATACGTGCTCTCCAAGGCACGGGGGTGTAGTACCACCTACTCCCAGTCTTCGGGCTGGTACTGAGAAATTTCCTTTTACGGAAAAAACCTCAAATCACTTTTTGGCCCGATCCGTGATTTGAACCCAGGACCTAATATTACCGTTACACTAACTTGACAGTCAGTAGGGCTTATATTCTATAGTGAATGAACTTTATATTTCGCCAACTGAATATATTCTACCGTTAAATTTTATCACAATTTCGAGGATTCCTTAAGTTAGAAGTCACACCCGGCTCTTAATAAACCCACCCGGGTGGGTAAATAAACTTAACTAGCTTTTTGTTACTTAAAATTAAGTCATTATAGCTTTCAACACAAGAATAACCATTAGCCATTAACAAAAGGTTGTTTATTCAATAAGCAAATAAGATTCATTTTATAATGATAACGTCACATTACCATATCACCGTTTATATTCTACGATTAGTGTCCGCCCGCGCATTCACTAACGTAAATTTAAAAGTTATTTTTAGATACCTTTATATATATAACATCAATTGTCAGACATTGAAGGTCACGTCAAAATCGGTCCAGCTGTTTAGGAGATGAGCAGAAACATACAAACAGACACAAATTAAAAAATGTTTTTCTTTGTAAGTACGTTTATACTTTAATTTTTGTATACTTAGTAAGAAGCTATTATTATTTGGAAATTGCAAAAACAGAGTTGAATTAGATTTTTGTAAAGATGTTTAAATAAATAGATATAATAGGTCTTTACCTATGAAATTGCCGTTTTGTATGAAAAAATTTAAACGAATTTTTTTCATGAATTTTTTTATTTGTATTAATCGAAGTAATCACCCATGCAATCAATGCATCTTTGCCATCGCAGTGGCAGTTTATTGATGCCCTTCTTAAAGAAATCAGCTGGACGGGAGGCAACAAATTCTTCAAAGGCATTTTGTACTGCCTCTCGGGTATTGAATTTTTTTCCCGCCAAGAAGTTATCCAAATTCTGGAAAAAGTAGTAGTCTGTAGGCGCAAGGTCTGGTGAGTAGGGCGGATGACGGAGAGCTTCCAACCCCAGTTCTTGCAACTTGGAGACCGTCTGCTGTGCAGTATGAGGTCGCGCGTTGTCGTGCAGGAGCAGCGGAGACGAGCGATTGACCAATGCTGGTTGGAGATGCGCCAGCTTCTCCATCATTGTGCTCAGTTCTTCACAGTACACATCTGCAGTAATGCTCACCCCGTTTGGTAAGAAGCTGTGATGAATCACACCGGCGCTAGACCACCAAACAGTGACCATCACTTTTCTAGGGGTAAGTTTTCGTTTAGGGCATTGTTTAGGTGCTGAACCAGGATCCAACCAACTTGCTGAGCGCTTGCGGTTATCAAACAGAATCCATTTTTCATCGCAGGTAACAATGCGGTTCAAAATTCCTTCACTTGTGTGTCTGTTGAGCAGTGCAAGGCACGTCTCGACGCGTACTTCGCGCTGGCGATCATTGAGTTCGTGGGGCACCCATTTGTCAAGCTTTTTTACCTTGCCAATTTGACGCAAATGGACCAATATTGTTTTGACGCTAACGTCGAAAGCTGCTGCTAATTCAGCCGTAGATTGTGTATCATCAGCTTCCACAACCGCCTTTAATTCGTCATTGTCGACCAAAGTCTTCGGACGACCGCGAGGTTCATTTTTCAGGTCGAAATTTCCAGAACGGAAGCGAGCAAACCAATAACAGGTGGTGCGTTGGTTTGTAGTGTTAGCTCCGTAAACGTCGTTGATGTTGCGTGCCGCTTGTGCCGCGTTGCTGCCACGACGGTACTCATATTCCATAATTACTCGAATTTTTAACGTATCCATGATGACGAAAAAGATTGAAATGCGATGAAAATGTAACACTAATCAATAAAGAAATGACTACTTTTGGAAAAAAGAATCCATGTTTTTAAAATAAAATTAATTTGAAATTAGAATTCTTAGCCAAACAAAAATTATTTTGATTTGAAATGGCCAGTACTGCAGAACGGCAATTTCATAGGTAAAGACCTAATAACAATAATGTTGGAGTGGTTATGCTTGCTTTCACGCTGGAGGTCGTGGGTTCGATTCCCACCCAGGACAGATATTTGTATGAACAAGGGATGTTTGTCCTGAGTCTGGGTGAATATGTATATACAAAAGAAAAGTATTATAATATGTAGTATATCAGTTATTTGGTTTCCATAGTACAAGCTCTGCTTAGTTTGGGATCAGAAGGCCGTGTGTAAATAAAGTCCCACGATAATTATTCATATTTATTTAATTTAATGTAATGTGGGTCTTCTATAGCGTTCAATTTTATCATAATTTTGAAGATGCAGCCTTAATCTGGGAGTTCAGAAGGCCGCTCGTAACCGGGTCAGGGACAACGCGCCACAGTCGACAGAGCGATTTTTTAGAAGTGAGATTAGAAGCTAGCTGGCGTAACGAACGGATCTAGTCTGGAAGTATAAAACGTAAATTATAATAGAATTTAATAACTTTAACGAAGCCCAATTCTTCTCTTCTACACTTGATGTGCCCTACAGGGTCCATAATGAAGCAAAATGAATGGAAATCAAATAAAAGATTGAGTATTGGATTATAGACAGACTTAAATTACCCTTAATTTTTAACCCTTAATTTTTAATGTTATTGGATGAATAATTTTAACAGCTTAGTTTTTTTTTTATTTGTTTTAAGGTGATTTTTTATTCAGCCCATTACTATGACACTTCAGCCTCAGTATAGAAATGTGGTACAGTGCAAGAGCCTCCTCTCACAATGAGAGAGGCTTGGCCACAGATCACCACACTGCCCCAGGGCGGTTTCCCAGTCTTCACATACAAGAATATTTTTTGGGGAACCCTCCGGCTTGCAGGTTTTTCTTTACTGTTTTAAGTACGTGTTATTTTAATATTTTTTTATTTATTGAAGTTATACTTCTTTTGGCGCGATGGAGAAAAATGATGAGAGTGAATTTTTACGATGCGCGCGCACACCGACACCAAAAAATTTAACAGCATGAAGTTAGTTCTAGGTGGTATGACAGTGAATTTCTACGATGCGCGCGCATCTGCGCGCGCACCTGCGCGCGCATCGTAAAAATAACAGCATGAAGTTAGTTCTAGGTGGTATGAAAATTGATAACTATGTTCAAGTTGTATATTAAGAAGTATAACTTCTAACGCGTGTACATAAGTACACACAAGTTTTATTTTTTTATACATTATTTGGTATGGGAAGTGCTATGATCAGTGCGGCTGGTGCTTAAAAAAGGAAAACCTGAGCTGTAAGCACCAGAATTATTATTTTATTAGTTACCAAGGAGGAAAAATTAACCAATATTTGGGCATTTTTCCTTCCTCAGTAACTACAGAGTTGCCCCACACAAAGTTGTCAGTTTGTCAACTAAAGACAGATATTTTTGATATTGTAGATATGGAGCTTAGTTTAGTTTTTAAATAGGTACTTATCTTTACTAATCTTAAGTTTGGTGTTCTTTTAAGAATGAATGTTGAAATATTTTTGGTGTAACATCGTATTACAAAATAATATTATTATAGTTTACTTTCGCATCTAATCAACACCTTTATTCGCTTTAAGTTAGCCATAACTTATGAGTATATTGACATTCTGATCCGCCTAAGATGTCTAATAGGCATTCCACTAACGCAATTGAATATCAAATGTAAATATATCTCAAGCTCATCAGTGTCTCAAAATTTACGTAAGACTTAAAGTCTTTATTTTGTAACAGTTTTCCCCGTGATTTTCCTGCATCTCGTAGCAGCGTAGCGAAAGTGGCGCCTCTGCCGCCTACCGGGTTAATTCAAAACTGATTGTTGCCAAAGTAACAACCATAAATACCAAATAACCTTAAATTAGTAAACTGTATATAGGTTTATGTATCTACTGCAGTTGTTTTTATCTTTGCCTGCGTGAGACATTTAAATGTTTAATAAGGTTTGTCCATGGTAACGTAAGAAAAAATATATACTACGTGTTTGGATACACGTAGTATATATTTTTCTTATCTTTGTACTCAAACAAATTGACGTATTAACTCATATTTGTATTGAATATTTACTATACCGGTAAAGGATTCATAAAATTAAATCATTGTTACTAAAATAAAAATTAATTCAGAAGCTTCGATGATATATTTAAGATTTAAGCAAGCAAATAAATGAAAAAATAAAATTAATATACAAATATTTTTTTCTCAATTTCCTTCAGATAATAATTATTATCATTAGGATAATGAGAACATATACAGAAAGAAAAGAATAATCGCAACAGTGGTTAATAATCGCAATAGTTTGTGGAAATACCCACAAAACGTCCACGTATCAAATATTCGTTAGTGAAAGAACCTCTCAATTCTGATTTTAAATTCGTTGAAATGTTTAAAATAGTGTTATTTCTATGCTTAACTTTTGCCCGCCAAACATCAAAACTGTGCAAAATCAGAAAAGAAAGTTTATTCGGTTTAAGAAGAGTTACTACTGCTGAGATTCTTCACCATGCGAGTAGTCAAGTATACCAAAATCGTTAAAATTGAGGTTTTCGTTTCTGTTATTTCCCCTAAAACTAAGCATTTCTTTTTAAATGGTTACCATAGAATTGCTTACTAGAAATTTATTTTCCGTTGTTTTAAATAGGATAGCCTACGAAGAAAAGTTTAATAAAAAATAGGTCTAAATACTAAATCCGGGACGAAAATTAAGCAATAAGTATGTTTGTATGAGAAAATATTAGCTAGGGTCTTATTGCTTGAACAGAATCGAAAACACAGTCATTAGGCGACAAACAAAAGCGAAATATGGTATAAAACAAGTACTACGCCTGAATTCGTGATGCTGTGGATAGTCTAGCTTAATGGTAAAGAAATAGAACAGATTAAGCATGAGATAGGATGAAATGGAAGATATTGGATGAGCCTGTTACCGCATCAGCCGCAATTCTTATAAATGTATTTAAATGATTATCTTTTTAAATATAATTATATATAAAGTAAAATTAGTTGTTCGAAATATGTTTAATTTTTATAGTAGACACTGTTTCGTTGATTATCTGCTAACTATTTGTTAGTTTAGTGTAACTTGTAACACGTAAGTTAGGAAGAATAAGCTAAAAAGTAGTAAGCGTAGTATTATTATGCACAGGATTCAATGGCAAAACATTCGGGTTCTACCGCAAAATACAGGTTCAAATCCTGTTAGTGGTCTTCAGACAAAGTCTGACATGTGGCGCACTAACAAAAGTAAATTTAGCTTTCCGAAAGAGATACAATATTTGTTTACAAAATACTGAAGGAAGTAAGTACAGTCGAAGCCACGTCAATGAATATACGTTGTGCTTATTTAAATCTTTATTACGTATGAGTAAGGTCCGTTTTTGTAGAGCAAGCATCTGTACTAATATAGGTTACAAAAATCAGTAATAAATTAGCCACCGCAAACAGCACCAACATATTTGTTAACCAAGCAAAATGCAGAGTGTAATATTTAATTTTTGTTCAGACCTCTAGCTACAAATTACTCATGTTCAGTACACGTACTGAAAATTGAAACAAAGTGTTGTAGATAAGACCTGTAGAGTTATCATGACTGCACGTCTAGTGTAGTGGTTAGGATATCTTCTCTAGGATATCTTTTTACTTCATTGGCGCCCGCGTGTTTCCTTTACTCATTGAATTTGTAGTAATCTATATAGTTATAGTAATCTTAAGTTTAGTAAGTAAATAAAAAAACTAACTGTCCTTTACCATGCCGTGGCGACTTGTACGTAAAACAACATGTAGCACGTAATGTTATAACATGTATGCAATAAATGTATTGGTGTATCTTTTGTAAGTTGTCCTATATATATAATAAATAAACAAATTTACGATTACAGCCCAGGATAACTATTTTTTTTAATAAAGTCTTATCAACTGCAATGTATGGAAACTGGTAATTTTTTACGTCCAATCATCTGAAAGTGGGAAAAAAAATATTTTCATAGTGGAAAATCCTTGAAATGGCTACAATGTGCCAGTTGATGATACTTTGAATAATGCTTCTGAGTCTCAGTATTGTTGTGCACGTGAAGTGTTTGTTGGTAAAGTCCCAACGAGATAAGGATTTTACGATGCGGTCTTTGTCTGGTGGGAAAAAGGTCTATAAAGCTGATTTTTTAAACAGCTTTCTTGACTTATTGAAAAAACATTATGTCTTAATATCCGATGTCCTTGTATGTTGAATGGTGCATGCAAAATTTGTCTTAAGTAAATCTGTTGATAATAAACCACCGATTTACTTAAGACAAATTTCGCATCGATCTTTCCTGACTTGACTTACAGATTATATAGGCTAATTAGAAGGGTAACAAATCAACCATATTGAAGTTTATGTAATAGGTTTTTAAACAGAAATATGTCATTTATTTTTCAGTACTGCAATACTTTTGGTTAAATTATGATTTTATATCGTATTCTATTATAAATCTCGTATATATATGCTACACATTTTGGCTTCTTCTATAGTTCTTTTAAACTTATTCGTGGACATTTCTGTGATATCACTAGGAAGTTTGTTATAGAATCTTGTACATTTCCCCATATAAGAGTTACTTATTGTGTGGAGACGGGTGGTATGTAACACAAGATTATGCTTATATTTTGTATTTATATTATGAGTATCACTCCTTTTACGGACAAAGTTTATATATAGCTCTTACAACTCTTTTCTACAGTACATATATAAATTACATATTTCTGTTTAAAACCTATTACACAAACTTCAATATTTTATATATATATACACAAACGTCATTATTTAGTAAATAATGACGGTGAAGGAAAATTATGGAAATGATCAGCTTATTCGGATTAATACCTGCCTTAAAAATATAAAATATACACTGCAATCCTGATGCGTATGAGCATAGACAAATTTCACCTTATTTTAGATATGTGAGTGGAGTAACGTTGAACAGTGCATCTTAAATGCAGTTTATTTGGGTAAATATTTGAGGATACTGATACATTTTTCAGACGAAGCGGTATAGGTACATAGCGGATTTAACCATATCATTTGCTACGCGCTCATGGTTGTGACCCTGGTGTGGGGACTAATCAACACTAATAAACGCTGATGGTGGCTGACGGAATTAACCTTCGGAGAATTACACACTTGAGGCCAAGAACAGATGAGTGGCAGTTTGATTCCCGCGTTTAAACTATGAGCGCTTTCAAGTGCTGTGAATGTTTGTATACTTAGTGTATGGTGAAGAGGACTAAGTGTTATTTTGGAGATATTATTTTCCTCAAGTAGAGCTTAGGAATAGTAATCTACTTGGTTACTATTTTTTATGTTCTTTTCGTTGATTAACTAAGCTTTGGTATCATCAAAATCTGAAAGTGATATTTCGGGCAACTGTGAAATTAAAAAAAGAATAAAGTCCTTTTGTTCTTTATTTTGCATTGAAATTACATTAATAAAATGAATTCACATTTATAAAAAAAAATAGGAGGGCACAACAAATAATCAGTTCATAAGATTCAAATATCATATTATATGCATTATAACAAAACCAATCTTGTACTTAATATTATTTTTTTATTTCCAAACTTTATGCACAAAGCTAAACAGGGGTGCACTTAATGCCATAGGCATTTTCTCCTAGTCGACCTTGAGGAGGTGCAGAGATTAAAAAAAGTAGATAAACACACAATTAATAAATATAACATATATATACATAATATAAACAGGGCCGGTGGACTTTTATATTATATTTTTTTATTTTAAATTACATTATTTTTTAAATTAATAATAAGTTATACCATTATTAAATTTTAATTTTATAGCATGTTTCGCAATGCAATGCAAAATTTTATAATTTGGAAGGTATTATCAATATGAGATGATCTTTCACAACTGTGAACATATCAGTCGGCCATGTTTCTAGAAAATAAAACCGATAGATAATACCTACATCCTCCGGAAGGGTGTTAGCAAGGGAATCCTAAATTTTATCTGCCAGCGTGTATCGTTCGTAGCTTAACGCAGAGCGCCTACCCCGGATTGGTAGATGGTGCAGGTTCGAGACCCGCCGGACGATTAAATTTATGATTTCCCATTTTTGAGATTAAGTAATACCATTATTTCAAACACTTTACTATATAAACAAGTAATTTAACTCGATGTCGCATATTTTTTTTTGTTGTTGTTGTTTATCGGTTTCGTTTTGAAGATACAAAACCATCGGACATGTAACAGAACTCCATCGGCTTAGGTAAATCAAGTTCACAAAAACAGCCCCCTTTCAATCTGCACGTGTGGCGCAGTGGCTAAGACAGTTGCCTCGCCACTTCGTGTCGCGGGTTCGAGTCTCGCGCCGAATAACTATTTGTGTGTCCCATAAATACTTGTTCTGAGTCTGGATGTAATTTGTGTCCGTCGTTTGAGTTTCAGTTCTATGTATGGCGACCCCCCAAAATAATTGTTCTTTTTCTATTTTTGTGTAAAAATCTTAATGCGGTTCACAGAATACATCTACTTACCAAGTTTCAGTAGTACAACTCTTATAGTTTCGGAAAAAAGTGGCTGTGACATACGGACGGACAGACAGACAGACAGACATGACGAATCTATAAGGGTTCCGTTTTTTGCCATTTGGCTACGGAACCCTAAAAATCACTCATAACCCTTTTCGCATTAAAAAGTAGCCTATGTTCTTTTTTAGGCTCTAGACTATCTTTGTACCAAATTTCATTTAAATCTGTTCAGTAGTTTTGGCGTGAAAGCGCGACAGACATACAGACAAATATAGTTATATTCACACTAGCTGTGCCCCGCAGTGTTACTCGCGTTAAATTTTATAAATTTTCTTTGCTATAAACCTCACGGAGCCCGAGACCTTTCTAACGAATGCAAAACCGTGTTAATCGGTTCGTGCGTTCTGGAGTTATAGCGTCAGGAAGGAAAACCCGACTTATTTTTATATAGTAGATTTATAATATTAGTATGGATTACACCCCGACTCAGGACTAACAGTCATGTTCATGTCCTGGGAATGGCAAATATCTGCCAACGACGTAAACCAGCCCGTCATTACAATTTATAATTTTGGTGCCGATTTTTGTACAAAAAGAAAAATGTGTTTTATACAAATTCAGCCAATCCAATGCCCCTCCCACTATGACTAGAAGTCGACGAAGACACTCTCTACAGCGTTCCACCAATCTCCATGCTTGTAGTAATAGCCTCGTGTATTTTTCTGTGACTTCATTGGTCAAACACTATAGAGATAATAATAATAATATCTAGGGACAATGTCACACAGATCATCCTAGCCCCAAACTAAGCAAAGCTTGTACTATGGGTACCAAGCGACGATATACATACTTATATAGATAGATAAATACTTATATACACAGAAAACATCCTGACTCAGAAACAAATGTTCGTGCTCATCACACAGATGTTTGGTTGGTTTGGTGTTTTTGGTTTGTTCTACTTTGCCTCGTTGGTCTAGCGGTAGCGTGTTCACCCGCAGAGAAAGAGGTCCTGGGTTCAAATCCCGGATCGACCCAAAAGTGATTTTGGGACTTTTCTGTAAAAAGAAAATATTCTCGTAAAGCACGTAAAGCCGTCGGTCCTGTACCTGACCTCTTTCCGTTCGTGTAGCTAGGCGTCCCATCGGATCATGAGAGTGATGGAATAGAAAGTGTTCCTGAGTATGCGCAGACACTTTTGCACAATAATATGTCCCGCGCAGATTGCTTATCTCTATTGAGACTGGCCGCCGTGACCAAAATTCGGCTAAGAGGACATTATTTTTATTACTATAGCATCTTTGACGCTACACGGCGATGACAGCAATAGGAAACTCACTCAACATTCTGATTGTCGGTTGACACGGTAAAGAGTAGGTTGACAAATGAGTAACTCATGTCACTAAGCGGTCAATATTAATATTATATTTAGCCTACGTTACGTCACATCGTTATCGCTACGTCACAACAGCTGATAACGGTACTAACTACGCTGTGTTACTATACATAAATTCAATTTATTGACCATTGTATGTAGGTTAGTTATGGACCTTTATACTTCTTTTTCATGTTTAGTGAGATCAAATTTTGTAATATTTTGGCTACTATATACTTATCATATGGGCAGTCGTATAATAATAATGTCTAGGGACAATGTCACACAGATCATCCTAGCCCCAAACTAAGCAAAGCTTGTACTATGGGTACCAGGCGACGATATACATACTTATATAGATAGATAAATACTTATATACATAGAAACCATCCATAACTCAGAAACAAATATTCGTGCTCATCACACAAATATTTGCACTTACCGGGATTCGAACCCAGGTCCACCAGCTTCGTAGCCAGGAGCACTGCCAACTAGGCTACGGTACTTATGTCTGTGTGGCTGTCGGCCAAAAAGAATATCGCCTCCCCATCTCATCCCGTGGGGGGACGTAGAAGACGTCCCGAGGGAATATTTAGCAGAGAACAGGCAGAAGCGTTCTTCTGAGTACTATGACCATCTTACTGCGATCGCCAACCTATTTGCCATTATGGCTATTCCCCTTCATTCTTGGGGGAGGCTTTTGTCCAGCAGTGGTCGTAATTCGGCTGACATGATGATGGGCAGTGGTTACCCTAGTGTCAGAGTTATTCTAATCGCCCAGTAGGCCTCTGACATGGCTTAACGACTGTAGCCTAATGACTACAACCGGTACCGACAGCTTAACGTGCTCTCCGAAGCACGAAGACTCTCAGAATATAACCACTTTAATGGTCACCCATCTATGGACTGACCGCGAGCTTAGTTGCTTCTCACCTCGCCGATCAATTACGGACCGGTGAGAGCATCTAGCTATGGGCGCCTCTATAGCGCTCTATATTTTAGTTAATTCAGTAAGTATACCAGGATGAGTACTGTTGCATGCGTTGTACAGACGCCAGCACATCCAGCTACCCCAGTCTGTCACATGTCTTTTATAGATTTTCAACTTTATAACATAAGCATAAGGTTCACTTTTAATTGGGGAAATTCAGCTTGATGTGATGGCGTCTGTACCACGTCTACATATCAAGCTATACCTTCCAGTATAAGCTGATCTCGCGTTGTAGAGGATTTCTAAACAATGAGAGGTCAGCTTATATTGGAAATGTATAGCTTAATATGTAACTGTGTGTACGTATGATTACGTCACAAAAGCTGATCATGAAGCAATCTGCATTGTATTACGTATAATAGATAGACGCGGTAATTTGATTGAGGTTTGTTCAGTTATGTAGAATCTTCATTTGGATGTAAAATTTCATCATCATCATCATATCAGCCGAAAGACGTCCACTGCTGGACAAAGGCCTCCTCCAAAGATCTCCACAATTGCCGGTCTTGCGCTATTCGCATCCAGCAGTTTACAGCGACCCGCACAAGATCAATAGATAGTTTTAAATCCATAAAAAGCTGAACAAAGGTCTCCCCCAAAGATCTCCACCATTGCCGGTCTGGCGCTATCCGCATCCAGTTGTTTCCAGTCACCCGCACAAGATCATCGGTCCATCTTGTAGAGGGCCAGCCCACGCTGCGTCTTCCGGTCCTTGGACGCAACTCGAGAACCTTTCTGCCCCAGTGGCCGTCAGCTCTACGAGCTATGTGCCCTGCCCATTGCCACTTCAACTTGGCAATTCTTCGGTCTGATGTTGGTTACTTTGATTCGCCTGCGGATCTCTGCTTTACTGATTCGATCTCGCAGGAAACTCCAAGCTCAAGGTCACCCAAAGAGCAATCTCCGTTACTCTTTGGGTGACCTTGAGCCGTCTAATAAGGCCCATAATGAGCGACAATGCATTTATCTCAGTATAAAAATAGACAGTACGGAAACTACCTACAAACGGTCGAAACAGCACACACACACAAACATGCGCATCGACAAGAGCCCTAAGCGGTTGGCACGGTGCTGTCAGTAGTGAGTGCCGCCTCAAAACGAGTGGACGCGTATAAGTTGTCTCCGCAATATTTTTAAAAATCTACGGGCGTATTGCGTAGTCTACGGCTGTTTGAACTCGGCTTCGTCAAAACGGGAGCTTTCGCATTTTAACCGTCCTGCTGATTTATAAAACTAATAACCGGAGGTCGTGGGTTCGATTCCCACTCGGGACAGATATTTGTGTGCATGAACATGTCTGTTTGTCCTGAGTCTGGGTGTAAATTATCTATTTAAGTATGTATTTACAAAAAAAAATTGTATATGTATCAGTTATTTGGTTTACATAGTACAGTTACATAGTATAGTACAGTTTGGGATCAGATGCCCGTGTGTAAAAAAAATGTTTTAATGAAAAATAATAATATGTATCTACAACATTAAAAGTTACAACCCTACAGCTTCAATAGAGCGTAGATAATTATTTCATCAACGAGGCTAAATTACCTTACTGTTCATATTTATACTGTGTCTCTGTTCCGTAAGTCACCACTAGCAACAAACGCTGGTCGAAGACTTTGGTCTTGTATTTTTGCAAAGGCTGAGCAAGGCAAAGCTATATTAGTTAAGTAAGTATACATTGACCGCGTTGTAATATAATTGTTATCTAAAATATCACAATTGTTTCATTTAATTTCCTTGAACTGCGTTGCGTATGTATGAACGTTTTACTGCGTCATACATAACATAACAGCTGATAGTGATGCAAGCTTCGTAGTACACAGTTTTGTTTTTTTCTCGTGGTATTTTGAACCTAGTTGATTACTTATTAATGAATTCATTGGGGCACTTTGATTTAAACGCCGTGGTGTGGTTGGTAAATGCTTGCCTTTCACGCCGCAGGTCGTTGGTTCGAGTTCGAACCAGGACAGATTTTTTTATTTTTGTGTGCATTAACATGTCTATTTGTCCTGAGTCTGGGTGTAATTATCTATAAATGTATGTATATGTAATGACTGGTTTCCATAGTACAAACTCTGCTTAGTTTGGAATCGTCTGTGAATAATTATTATATAGTTTATTATACAGATCTTGTAGCATCAAGGAATAACTTCCATGCGGTTAAGCGCTTTTACTGTAACCTACTATTGGAATCAAGTACACATAAACAAACAGTTCATACGGTAGGAACATTAAAATATACCCGTGGTGCTTTATGCATTTGGCTTTCCTAGTTGTAATTCTCTCATTTTATTAGGCTCTAGACTCGTTATTTTAGTTATATTTCGCATTATTCTGTCTCATCCTTAGCTCTGGAGGGAAGTGGAACATTTTTTTTCCAATTCTCTTTGTTTGTTCCTGATTAAATTCGTTGCGGTATTCAAGATATTTGAAGCGATTCCTCGGGACATACCTGAGCCTCGCCTTTCAAGGTCATTTCATTATATGCCAATGTTGATCCTGAACTACAGAAGTTGCAGTGGCGGGGAAGAATCAGCCACTAGTCTAAAAAAAAGTTAACTTGAAACTTATGTTTTGGATACTTAAGAATACTCCGAATATTAAAATCGAAAGGCACGGCACTGGTTAGGCCTACCGCATTCCGTCCGACATGCACGTCCACCGGTTACCGAGTGGGACACGGGCGTGTATAAAATGAAACAGACACTCGACAGTTAATATAATTTTTGACATAAAATCACGCCAATACTGTTTTAATTTTATTTTTTTTGTAAATGATTACTAAAGTTACACTCTAAAGCATCTTCTTTACTCTTTACACAACATCGCGACGGTACAAACGGCACTGCATAATTTTTTACCGACATGTGCGTAAGTGCCGGCGCGGTGCGACATCAGCATCCGAGTCTGCTGATGTCGTACCGCTGCTGTGCCTACAAATCAGAAAACGCCCTTAATCCGGACTTTTGCAACCCGTTCAAAACCGGTGTCTTTTGCCAGTTCCAGTTTTCTACTATCATATATCATATCTATAATCATAGGTAGCGTCTTTCACAGTGCGGAATGGCAGGAAACATAGACGGATCTGGTGCTTCAGACTCATTCGTTAGCTTAACCTAAGGTGCTAATAATATAATTTAACTAATATAATTTTTACTTCCCATACATCGTACGTAGATTTAAAATATTGAAACGAATATTTTACAAGTTGTTCCGTATCAAGAGTAAACTGGACTCCTCATGTAACTACCCCATACCATTTAGTTAATACGTTCTATAAATTATAGAGCCGAATTCTTCAAAAGGATTTAAGGATTTCTATCTCCTGAATGGTGCTTTTCGGGACGGAATAAACGACATACCTAGCTACTTTTGTCATTGCGAAAATTTCTTTCCGCGAGAAATTGCCAATTAAACCAAATAGATCTTGGTGGCCCAAGTATTAATGTTTGATTTTAAGTTCAAACTTAAGAAACACCTTTACATATGTTATTTTAAGCTGGTTTTCAGGCCTGAGTTATTGCGTAGGTAGGTACGAATCCCTTTAAAACACAAGGAAAAGGGAATAAGTCTACCAGGCTTAATAGGATTGTATGGGATACACGAGTACATAGCCCGTACCCAAAAGAAGTGGGCAGTGTACAAGAAGGGTTGTTCCGTTTTTGACGTCATAACATAATATAATATTAGTTACTGTGTATATTTTACGTGTAGAAGAGCAGAACTCACGCTTACATCGACTGTGTAAGTACTGGGTAAAATTAAGGTCCATATTTATAAATCAAACGTCTTCAAGTGTGAAGTTTAGTACGCGTCCAAAGTGAGTTTCAATATAACCAAAATTTTCGAATGCTTTTCCATATGTACATCGTAGACTCTCACCACTTTCCCAGAGGGGTAGGCAGAGACAACAGATTTCCATTTGTCACGATCTTTGCACAACTCTTTTTCCACGTTTATTGTCAGTATATTCTTCATACATTTTCGCCGGTTTAGGATACTTCTGACCTGGTCTTTCTTGAGAACGTCTCTGATTTGATATTTTTTTGCTTTTAAGTAATAAAGACGGAAAAAGCAGCATGGGCAGACCCCCTACAAGGTCGACTGACGATCTTGCAAAGGTCGCGGGAAGCCGCTGGATGCGGGAAGCACAGGACCGGCTATTGTGGAGATCCTTGGGGGAGGTCTTTGTCCAGCAGTGGACGTCTTCCGGCTGATATGATGATGATGATGTACATAAAATAACAGTATAAGTTATTTTTCGGGCGATGGTTCAATTTTAAATCATATTCCTATCAAATTAAGGTGGTCTTTGAACTACATTTAAATTATATTTGAATTTAACAGCTGACAGTATCAAAACAATTGAGTGGCAATCAAATGCAACGAAATAGAATTTATTTAGTTGGTTGTGAACAAGAATCGGCGTCAAAAGCCATTTTTTTCTTGATAATTAAATACTAATAAAAAGTTCGACATACAATAAATTGTAGTGTACTAATTTGAATATACGCTAGACATGTTTTTGTCGCATTCCGCTGACCTCGTACAATTTGTTTTGGTAGGGAACCGAGAAGCTTAGTAAAACTCAATTGACCCTTACGGCTTATGTGTAACAATGATATATGCTAAATTCAAAAGCAAAGGTAACTCTTTTCCCCTTAGCTTCTTTGTAACTGGAGAGATTTGTACATGAGAGGCTCAATAATCAGCAAAAAAATATTTTTTTGACAAGATACTGAGCTAGATCGCCTCAAGAATTTATACCCAAAAACCCTTGTCCTGTAATCAATGTCTAAAATGTAACCACAGTGTTTTTTAGGACTAGTCTCACCCAAATGGGGGTTGGAGTTGTGAGTAAGTACCCACAACTCCAACAACTCCTGGAAGCCAGGATTAACAGTGGTACACTAAGAGTCGATTTCACCGTTAAAATTAAACGCGATCAATGGGCGCTAAAATCGGTTCCGCTTCCTGTAACTGAGTTTAGCGTCCATTGATCGCGTTTAATTTTAACGGTGAAAGCGGCACTAAGCGACACTAAGCGATGAAGCTCAGACACCTCTCCGTATGTAGGTATAGTGACGTTCGCGCTTTTTTAATTCATCACGGGTTCTAGTGCACTCTAACTGAGAAGACCCAGCGAAACAGTGTTTTTTGTATGGCACCACGCATATTCAACCATCTTCCAGGGGAAATATTAAATTGTTCCAATTTACAGGATTTTAAAAATAAATTGAAAAGTTCTCTTGTAAAAAAAGCATATTATAGTGTAAAGGACTATCTTATTGACAAGTTAAATTTATAGTTAATTATTATGACATTTTCATTTTAAATATTTAAGTATGACATTCAATTTAAGATTAATTTTGACACGTTATAGTATTATTTATTGTACAATTAAATTGGCTTTGGTTTTATAATTAGTTTTGGGTTAAGTGCATGTATAGAAGTTCAGTGTAGTAGTGTTTTTTTAAATTTATATAATTTTGTATGCCTAACAGGCAGAACATGGATGTACTTTATGTTATTATCAATATCACCTGTATTTATAACCTATGTTCACAAAATAAATTTGATTAGATTTGAAAAAAAAAAAAAAAAAAAAAAAAAAACAATATCAATGGTCTGGTACTTCCGATTACACAAGACATCCAAAGTCGTTATACAAATTAATTTGTGCACAATAAGTTTTAGTAGTATAAACATATGAATAACTTTGGTAGTCTAAAGAAAATACATTCAACATCATGTGAGAGGATTTTTTTTTGATAAGTCAGTGGGAACTCCTGCTCATCCCACCCGCAAAAAGTGTCTGCGGATGGGTATGTCGGACTCGCACCGAGTAAACCTAACCTGCCGTGGACGCGCGTATGCTGCTCCAGTAATGTCAGTGGATATCCTGACCTTGTCAGCGTTTTTATAGCGAAGGCAGTATAGACATTTTTGCAATTGTATTCACTGAAATGTGGAAGACTGTATAATAATAATAATAATTTATTAAATTCACTTAAGGTTTACAGTTTCTCTTATGTATATATAAACATGAATCTAAGAAATGAAGTTTTACATACTTAATAAGAGGTTGTCGTTGACGGCTGTACTAGTGTAAACTGTGTTACAGCCGCCAGCGTCTTCCACCCTCCATTTTACAATGTTAATATTAAAAATTTTCTCTAGGTACAAACCTTCCCTGAACTTCCACGAATAATTCAAGACCAAAATTAGCCAAATCGGTAAAGGCGTTGTTGAGTTATAACATTACAACGAAAAGTGGCAGTGATTTTTATATATAGGTATGGATAATAAATGCGAAACTTTGTGAGTATAGATGTATGACGTTTGTTACTCTTTCGCGCAAATCTGTTAAACGGATTTTGATGAAACTTTGTAGCAATATATCTATATATATAAAAATCAATGCCACTTTTCGTTGTAATGTTATAACTCAACAACACCTTTACCGATTTGGCTAATTTTGGTCTTGAATTATTCGTGGAAGTCCAGGGAAGGTTTGTACCTAGAGAAAATTTTTAAAAAGTCTTGATAAAGTGTAAAATCAATATCTTTCTATACTCCCATATACAAACAATTTGTACTAATACTTAAAAGCGTAGCGAAGCACGTACCTGGCCGCTAGTAGTTTATATAACACACGGGCTGCAATTTTTAAATATGAACGCGGGTGAAATCGCGGTATACAGTTATCTTTTATAAACCTGTGTTGGTCACCGACTAAGAATTGTGAATAAAGTATGCTTTTCGAGATTAACATAATATTTTTGTTTGTATTATGTTTGCTTGGTAGAGTAGGTAGTCAAAAAGGTAAACACCTCTCTGAATCATGTGTTGAGCTGTATGATTAAAAACAAAAACATTGCGTTATATCTCCTGGAAGTAGGTAAGTACTAACCAAAATAAAGTAAAACACATCGTTCCTTAGTCATCGCAGAGCAACCTAAGAATGATTTTAAGAGGAGCGCCTCATACCATCATCAAAGATGACTGAGGAGGGGGACACACCTGGTAAGTAACAAGAATAACGATAAAAATTACGTCCTACCTACATAAAAAATAATCTTTGAGATTGCGAACGTTTGTTAGTTCCACTATTACTACTATTAGTTCCACTACTACCACTATTTAGCCAACTTCTAATAAGAGAACGTTCTCAATTCAAGTACGTTTCATCTTCGATTTTCCTCGATATATACGGTAACATGTTAAATGGTCTCATAGTATGGTTATATGGTCCAAGTCAGATTTTTCTTCGGCGAAGTAAAGTTAATCGGGCAGTAGCGCCACAGTTACTACGGCAAACTTCTCCAAATGGCAACGTCGTGGCCATAGGCAGATGCTCTTACCGATCCGTAAGTGATAGGCGAGGTTGAGCAACTAGGCTCGCGGTCAGTCCATAGATGGGTGACCGCCAAAGTGGTTTAATTTCTGAGCGTCTCCGTGGTTCGGAGGGTACGTTAAGCTGTCGGTCCCGGTTGTAGCCATTGGGCAACAGTCGTTAAGCCATGTGAGATGTCTACTGAGTGGCTTGATCAACTCTGACACTAGGGTAACCACTGCCCATACGATAAGTAAGAAAGTACAACGTTGCCATTTGGAGAAGCTTGCCATACTAGGTACTTAGCGAACGATATCAGGATAGATGATGATGAATTATCATGCTACTATTGTGTGTGGTTGGAATTCTCAATGGAAACTTGCCAGCAATGCAGAAGGTTGTACAGATGCTAGCACATCCAGCTACCCCAATCTGTCAAATTTCTTTTGTAGATTTTCAACTTTATCACAAAAGTATAAGGTTCACTTTAAATTGGGGAAATTTGACAGATTGGGCTTCATGTGCTGGCGTCTGTACCTAACAATGATGAAGCCCAATCCAAAGGAATGGCAATCCAACACGATCGGAGAAAGATCAAGCGTTGGGCCAACATGGTTTTATATGTGTTCCAGAACATCAGCACCAGCAGCTAAGTTTTTCTTATCAGGGAACAAATTGGATTCATATTAATCATTTTGTTTACCACCAGGCACACCAAATTTGTTGCGGGATCCAAGACAGTTAAGCGATTCCCCGGGACATGCCTGAACCTCACCGCTCAGTGTCATTTCATTGTGTGCCACTGTTGATCCTGGCTTACAGGAGTAGCAGTGATGGGTAAGAGGGAGGGACTAGTACCACCAGGCGCACCATGTTTTGCTGACTTGGTTGTATAAAAATATATAACAGACTCAGTGTTATTATGTTATGGTACTTGATAATAATCTGAATATTTTATATAGATAATGCCTATGGCACTCTGTACAAGCGGTTCCGAACAAATTGCGATAGTCCGCTATAGAAATCGTCCATGATGGGCAGATCAATATATTTGTGAAGCTTTTCATTCAGGTATATGTGTTTTAAAACATTTCATTTCATTCCTGTAAAATTAAGTATGCATATTAAAAATTAATAATCATATCGTATTGTTACTTTGGGAAGTCCGTTAGTGGAGAATGTACAGACGCCAGCACATCCAGCTACCTCAATCTGTCAAACTTCTTTTAAAAATGTTCCACTTTATCACATAAGAATAAGGTGCACTTTCAATTGGGGAAATATGACAGTTCGGGGTAGCTCGATGTGCTGGCGTCTGTACATATGTATAAACATCGGGTTCGGCAGAGACAACGGATTTCCAATTGTCACGACCTTTGCACACGTCTCCTGTTCTTGCGCTACCCTCATTCAGCGGCTTCCAGCAACCCTCACAAGATCATCGGTCTATCTTCTAGGGACATAATACCTACTCCTAAAACTATTGGGTTTGTTATCTATACAACTAATCTATACAAATAAATAAAATTGGAGTGTCTGTTTGTAATATTGAAATAGCCGGTTTTTACTACATAAATATGAATATACATATATACGGTACATACACCAAAATAACATTTTTTACAATTTTTGTCTGTCTGTCTGTCTGTTTGTTCCGGCTAATCTCTGAAATGGCTGGACCGATTTTGACGGGACTTTTATTGGCAGGTAGCTGATGTAATAAGGCGTAACTTAGGCTACTTTTATTTTAGAAAAAGTATTTTATTTTACTAAATAAACTAATTAACACGCGGACGAAGTCGCAGGCACAGCTAGTGAGTATATAAAAGTATTGACTGGTTCAATTCTTGTTTATACTCATAAAATACCCGCGAAAATCGTAAAAATCGACCCTGAGAGGGTTAAGGTTTCATAAGAACTGATGAGTACTAAACTAAGTGAGAATTTATAGACCTTACGTTTTATGGTATTGGAACTAGTGTTGGTACCGAAATAAAATTGTTTATACTGATAACGGTAGGCGGGCAGATCAAACTTGTTACACATTCTATTAATAACCGGACGGACAACTCATGTCCATGTCAGCTGAAAGACGTCCACAACTGGACAACCGGCGTTACCCAAGGATGTCAATAACGACCGGTCTTACGCCACCTGCATTCAGTGGCTTCGAGGGACCCTCACACGATCGTCGGTCCACTTTTTCGGAATGTACACAGTCTTCCGGTTTGGAAGACAAACGGACAAACGGTTTATTTTACCCATTTATTAATGTCGGATCCCAATCTAACCTGGCCTCTATTCACAAATGCTGGATTTAAATTCTATAATAGTAAAAACCGGCCAATAATCTCTTAATACAGTTTGGCGGACGATATCTATTATGAAATAACTTTTTCTTAGTTTTTGGAACAAATGCACTTTAAATTTCCGATAGTAATATTTGAGTTGTAGTAGGTAAGGATTTGATATTAAAGTCTGAACCGATTTGGCCCACGCGACTCACAATTATTGAATTCCAAGTTATCATTCGATAAGCACTTATCGAATGATAACTTGGAATTTGGTATATTTGCACGTGTGGCGCAACGGTGAAGACAGTCGCCTCGTGACTTCGTGACCAGGTTCTATTCCCACTCAGAACAACTCTTTGCGTGATCCACAATTAGTTGTTTTGGGTGTGGTTGTACTCTGTGTCCGTTAATTATATCTTGTTTTTTGTTATCTTCTTATTCTTTGCTTACCGAATCATTTTGTCACGCTTCCGTGGCCGATCTGGAAGTCCGTAATAGTCTCCGGACTTAGGTGGGCCGAAGCAAAGAAAATATATCTAGGTGGGGACGGTCGAGCAACCCCAAATGGACTGCATTTGTGAAGCACCGGTCCACCGAACATCATGCCCAGCCTGCCCTGCATCATGTTAATGACAGGATCTTAAGAATGCCACAAGTAGGGCAATCACTTTGTGGCCCACGTTCTGGGCCACCAAAATTTAACTAGTTTGTCATCTTCACCCCAAGAAGAAGTTAATTATATTATTATGTTTCTAAAGTATCTCGCAAAACCGGTATGAAAGTCCCTAGTGAGGGCCTTGTCTTTAAAAAAGTCGTGTTTAGCCACCTAAACTAACTGACCGACAATCTAGGGGGTTTGAGAAACTCGTAGGGAAGCAGGAACCGAGATGGTCAGACCAGGAATCTGGTTTTGTTGCGCTTCTGACCACCTATAACATTACGAATATCACAGACGTTTTAGGAACAATCTTAACTTGATTTCCGAGTTTTAACCTAAGCAACCAGACCCTTTGTTTTTATACGAATGTTACTCAAGCAGCGACATCTTGGGGCGCAATGGTAACAGATCATTAGATAGGGGAAGGCATTGTCAATACGCGTTGCAGTGAGTTGTAGGTATAATGAGTGTTATCAGTCTAAAAATATCATTGTCTTCAGTTACCATCTCATCTTGTTTGTATCACAAATGTGGCCAGTTGGTCTAGAGGTTAGTGACCCTGACTGCTAACCAAGAGGTCGTCGGTTTGATTCCCAACCGGGACAAATCTTTGTATGATAAGCACGATAATTTGTTCGGTGTCTGGGTGTTATTTATTTATCTATACATATAATAAAATCGAAGAAAAGTCAAAACTGTACATTGAATGTTTTTTGAAAAGGATACTTGGGGCGTGATCTACATTCGATATCGAAGCCAAAATTATAGTTTTTAGAATTTTTGTCTGTTTGTCTGTATGTATGTACGGGCTATACCCAAAAAGTACTGCAGGGATTAACTTCAAATTTTGCATGAATATTACTAAGAGGTCGGTACTCGTTATAGACTAGCTGTGCCCCGCAGTTTTATCCGCGTTAAACTTTATAAATTATCACACTCCTCACCCGTAGGTGATAGCGTGATAATATGTAGCCTATATGTTGACCCGACCTCTAAGTAATATTCAGGCATTATTTGAAGTAAATCCATGCAGTACTTTTTGAGTTTAGCCCGGACATACATACAGACAAACAGACACACAGACTAAAATTCTAAAAACTATATTTCTGACTTCGATGTCGACTGCAGATCACGCCCCAAGTATCCTTTTTAAAAAATATTTTATGTACAGTTTTGACTTTCCTACGATTTTATTATATGTATAAATTTAATAATTTACCTTGAGTTGTAATTAAGTTCTGCGAGTAAGTTAATTTAGATTAAAATCTATTTGAAACCTTTATATATTTTAAAGAAATAATATTATAGATCAAATCCTAGTAGATGCTAGTCTGATAAATATGATTTAATAAAATTCCTTTATATCGTTAAGACTTTACAAAAATCAACTTCAACAAGCTCTAAAAAGAGTTTTTAGCGAGGTTAAAATTTGAGTCGAATTATATGGTATACCACGAAAAACATCAATATTTTCGTCATATACTTGTATGTCAATTATCTTTTTAATACTTGCAATAACGAACGCGTTTTTTTATTCACTTTGCGAATCGAATAGCAGAGTCTCTTTAGGAATGAAGTGAAAAGTGAATTCCTTCCGGCTTCGTGGATAAAATAAATATTTAAAATTTGTAATTGCTGCTGGCTGTTCTAGGAGTGTCAAGTTTATAAAGTTCTTCATTTAAGTAAAGATAACATCACGTCAGGCCAAGTGTAACGCATAGGGGAAAGGTGAAGCAATCGCTAGGTGTCACATACAATAGTTAAATAAAATCTTCTACTATATAAAAATAAGTCGGGTTTTCCTTCCTGACGCTATAACTCCAGAACGCACGAACCGATTTCCACGAAATATATTATATCAGCTATCTGGGTACCATAGTACAAGCTCTACTTAGTTTGGGATCAGATGGCCGTGTGTGAATAATGTCCTAAGATATAAGAAATAGAAATAGTACCACTTTTCTACTTGTCCACGTTATAAAGCCTACCTGTACAAAATTCAAACTTTCCGTACAAAAAGATATTATGAACACTTACAATATGATACGAAAATTGCTATTTTTTGACTAGCGATCACCTCTGATAGCATATCACAGTTATCTGCAATCAGGTCGACAACCTTGCAAATAAACACGAAATTACCTTTATACGTACTATAATGTAATGTTTTTTAAATATCAGCAAGTTGGCAAATAAGCGTACAATCCGTGGGATGAGGAGCGGCCACCGTGGCCATGTATCTGTTGCAGCGAAATGACGATATCAGAGATTTCACGAAATTCCCAGGGATATCACAAAATCCCGGTAGTTGTCGAATTTTCTTATTTATTACGTCTTCTTACTAAAACTATCTAGTGATATGCCAAAACACCAATTTATCGTCAGTGATATGTCATTTCACTAAACTAAATCTAGTAAAATGTCAGAAATGCGAGTACTGCCCAATAAAAATTAGGACACCGATCTAACCTAACCTAATTTATTCATCAACAGTATTTTTTATTCGGCAGTAGCCACTTTCCTGACATTTTACTAGATTAAAAAATATTAATTCTCCATACAAGAGTAACAAGCACATGATGCATAGAAAAGAGTAACAAAATAAATAAAAAAATATTAACTCCCCATACAAGAGTAACGATCAGATGATGCTTTTTGTACGAGGTTCCAAAAAATCTATATATATATATTATGATACATAATATTATGTATGTATAGTACATTTTTTTATGGTAGAGGGTGACAAACAAGCAAGTGGGTCACCTGATGGTAAGTGATCACCGCCGCCAATAGACACTCGCAACAACAGAGGATTCGCGGGTGCGTTGCCGGCCTTTAAGTGTCAGCAAACAAGTGTTGCTGACCCTTCCCCCCACCCCGATGAGCTCTGGCGACCTTACTCACACTCAGAAACACAACATTAAATTATTAATGTTATTATTAAGGAATGTCTTCTGTAAGGTGGAGGTACTTCACCAGTCGGGCTGCGCTTCGAGGGATTGAACGCTGTGCCCTACCTCTCTTTAAAATTACATTATTTTAGTATATTATTATTAGTATTTAAATAAATATAAGTATGTTTATTTAAATTTTAGATACATACACAACTTTAAACATTGGACAGACACTATATCAAACTTACAACTACCGCCTTTTCGATCTTATTTTTTTCCCTTGGTCACCCAACGGTTGTCTGGACGAGACCGCTACAAAGCGATATGACCGCCGATTGTACCTGTATTCACTTATATTTCAATTATGTACTGTGTTTTTTGGTGCAATAAAGCTTACCTTTTTTTTTTTTTTTTTTTTTTTTTTGCGGGGTGGAAAATCCTGCATGGATGTCCTCCGCCTCGGGGGAAGCGGAGGGGTCTGTCAGACTCCTACTGACTAAAAACCACCCCGGTGTTCCATCTCACACCTGCGCCAGGGGTCGCGGGAACATACGATACTTCCGCAACCCCCGGCTGGTGCTGGCCCATAATTGCGGGCCTCCTCGCATTAGGGGGGAGTGAGGTGTTAAACTCCCCCCGCAACGTCTAAGAGGGGCGCGCGTGGAACACGTCGCGCCGCCACCTCGGGTCCAGATGTGTAGTGGGCGACGGATACCCCCGAGTCCGTCGCCCCTGGGCCCATTTAGGGGGGCCGGAAGAGGGCGCTGTCCACCCTCCGCCGACGCCCGGTGCGTCTGCTGCGGGCCGGGTGAGAGGATGTAATCTCCCTCTCCCTTTCCGCAGCTTCCTTCCGCGAGATGACTGTCTCGCAAAAGGAAACCACCGCGTCCCAGGACTCTTCGCCGCCAACCATCGAGTTTACGACGGCCGGCAGCGACAGGTCACTGCCTACTCCAGAAATGAGGGCACGGCGCTGCTCCTCCCAAGCGGCACACTCTGCCAGCGTATGCAGCGCCGTGTCCTCCCGACAGTCGACGCAGTGGTGACACCGGGCGTCCGGCTCCCTGTTTATGCGACACAGGTACTTCCCGAAGCAGCCATGCCCCGAGAGTACCTGCGTCACCCGAAACGACAGGGAGCCGTGCCTCCTCCCGAGCCAGCGCTCGAGTACCGGCCGGACCGCCTCGATAGTGACGAGGCCGGCGGTTGGGCGCGAGAGCCTGTCCCGCCATTCCGCCACCAGGGCCTCGCGAAGCTGCGACCGACGCAGCTCCATGTGTCGCTGCATCGGCCGCTCGCCTTGCACCAGCATCTCCTCGCGCCACCGGTACAGTGACGCGAGTACTTTCGCCTCGAGGTCACAGGGCGGGGATCCGGCCAGTACACAGGCCGCCTCGTAGGAGACCGTGCGATATCCCCTGATGACTCTGACGGCCATAGCTCTCTGCGGTCTCCGCAGAACAGCAATGCTACCGGCCGTCAGGTCAGCCGCCCAGATCGGGGCCCCGTACAGGGCCATCGATCGCACGATCCCCACGTAGAGCCGCCTACAGGCGGCGCTCGGCCCCCCCAGATTGGGAAGCAGCGTTGATAGCGCCCCAGCCGCGCCCATCAACTTAGGCACCAGCCGCCGGAAGTGGGGTCCGAAGTCCCACCGGCTGTCGAGCACCAATCCCAGGTACTTCATGGTAGGCTCGACAGCGATCCGGACCCCCCCGACCACAATGTGTGATCCGGGCGGCGGCGCCCGCCGGGGACCATGGAACATCATGGCCTCCGACTTGTTGAGGGCCACCTCCAGGCCGAGGCGCCGGATGCGGCTCACCACCTGTGATACCGCAGCCGTCGCCAGCAACGCTGCCTCCCTGTGCGAACTCCCGCGGGCCGTGACCAGCGTGTCGTCCGCATAACACGTCAGGTCCACGCCCGGCTGGAGTTCGCCCCTCAGCACCCAGTCGTACCCGATGTTCCACAGGAGTGGGCCCAAAACCGAACCCTGTGGAACACCGCACGACATTGAGTGCCGGTGTCCGCCATCACGTCCCACGTAGGTGACACACCTCTCCGCTAGGTAAGCCCCAACGATGTGGCGGAGGTAGGAAGGCACCCGATGATATCGCAGTGCCTCCCGAATGCAACTCCAGGGCAGGGTGTTGAAGGCGTTGGAGATGTCCAAGGACACCGCCAACATCACCCCACCCCGGGACACCGCTTCCTCCGCCAGGACTCTCACCCTCGACACAGCGTGGATGGTAGAGCGCCCATGCCGAAAGCCGAACTGGCTCTCGTCCAGGTCCGGCCCCGCTCCGCACAAGTGGCCGACGAGGCGGGCTGCGATTATCCGCTCGAGCAGCTTGCCCACCTCGTCTAGCAGCACTATGGGCCGGTACCCGGACGGCGAGTCTGCAGGGCGCCCCGCCTTTCTGAGCAGGACCAGACGACCAGATTTCCACAAAGTGGGAAACTGGCCCCGCTCAAGGCACGCTGTGTAGAGTCCCATCAGTTGGGGACCTAGCTCTTTCAGAGCGAGGGCCAACGCACAACCGTGAATCCCGTCGGGCCCCGGAGCCACGTTTTTGGCCCGGAGCCGCATCACGGCCGCCCTCAACTCTTCTTGTGTCACCTCTGGGACGCTGATGACGTTCTCGTCTGTAGGCTCTGCGGCTGTGGGCAAAGCCATTGGCGGTGGCGTATGCTCCGCTCTTGCCGGGAAGAGGGCTGCCACTACTTCCTCCAGCAGCTCGGGTTGGAGACTCTCCGTGATTGGAGGCGCCGCGGCTCGAAGTTTCCCTCGAACCGCACGATAAGGGCGCCCCCACGGATCTCTGTCCAGAGTCTCCAACATCTCCTCCCTGGCTCGCGTCTTGGCCTCGCCAATGGCCAGCCACAGAGCCTCCTTCGCCGCGCGGTACACCTCATACAGCGCGGCCTCCTCGTCAGGGACCCGACGACGTCTCCTCCGGTATCGGGTGTACTGGCGCCTGACCGCCACGCACGCGACGCGCAACTGCGCGATCTCGGCGGTCCACCAGTACACCTGGCGCCTTCCTGTCTGTGTGTGGACCCGGGGCATAGACGCGTTGCAGATTTGCGTCATCGCCCCGCGGAACCACAGCGCCTCCTCTTCGACGTCGACGGGTCCGTTCGCCGCCGACTCCCGGTGCCAGGCCTGGACAATGGCGGCCTCCTCGAGAAGTTCCCTGTCGATGCGCTTACGCGCCCAGCGCGGACCGTCCGTTCGCGGGGCCGGTGGACCGCGGCCGCCAGTGGTCTGGGCGGAGACGTCGAAACGGATGTACCGATGATCCGACAACGTCTCCACCTCCACGGCGACACGCCAGTCGCGGACACGGCTCGCGACAGCAGGGCTAGCGAACGAGACGTCCACTATTGAACCGCCCCGCTGCCGTACGCAAGTGTGGACCGACCCCCGATTTAGGACGGTCAGGCCAGTCGTGACCGCCCACTCCTCCAGCACCTCACCCCGGGCATCCGTTACCGGAGATCCCCACGCCGCAGACTTGGCGTTGAGATCCCCGAGCAACAGCACGGGGCGAGGGTGGAGCCGGCCTACGACGGCACCCAACTCGACAAGGAAGTTCTCGAAGTCGGCGAGACTCTTGTTGGGCGAAAAATACGCCCCAATCGTACCAATTCCGTCCACGAGGGCTGCTACCCAGCCGTGCCCTCGGGACGGGTGGACCAGAGCCCCGCCAATGATGGCCACCAAGCCGTCCAAGTCTCCCAACCAGTTATCCCTGGGGGGGACAAAGTACGGCTCAGCGACCACCGCCACGCGAATCGACCACTCCGCCATGCTCTGGAGCAAGAGATCCTGAGCTCTGGCGCAGTGGTTGATGTTGCCCTGGAGGAAATGGAACAGCGCCATTAGGCCGTGTCCATTCCCTCCGCACCCCTCTCAGGCCGGGAGTCGGCCGAAGGGCGGCCAGGCTGTCGGGGGGGTAAAGAGCCCCCGGCAGCCTTGGATCCCTTTTTCTTCCTGTTGGCGGGTGCGCCACACGCCTTGCCGCCCGCTCTGTGCCCCGCGGGCCTCCCTGCAGCTGTACAGAGGCTGCAGTTTGGCGCCGCAGAGCACTGGGCCGCCTTGTGGCCGGGCTGGCCGCAGCGATAACATTCCTCGCTGCGGTCAGTTTCAGCGGTGCATCGCGCCCGGACATGCCCAATGTCCAGGCAACGGTAGCACCGCATAGCCCTGGGCTGCACCAGCTTGACCCTGGCTGCAACCCACCCCACCAACAGTCGCCCAGCGCTGGCGATCTTGCTCGCCGCCGCCACCGGACACCGTACCCAGATGTAGCCGAGTCCGGAGGAGTCGGCGCGAATGTCGCCCGTCCGCACATCCTCGGGTCGACATCCACCGACCCGGGCAACAGCCGCCACAACTTCAGCCGGAGTGGTCGAGTCATCCAGGCCGTCAACGCGCAACTCCGCGGTCTTCACCGGCCTGGAGACCCGGACGTCCTCCGGGTTGAGGGCCTCCCTCAACTTGGCGGCCAGGATGTCCGCCTTCGCCCCGCTGGAGTCACCCGACACCTCGAGGAGCCGCGCCCCCGTCACCGCCGACTTTATTCTAAAGCCGGACGGTGTGCCAAGGTCAGGGAACGCGACTTTGGCTTTTGCCTCGGTCAGGACCGCCTTATACGTAATGCCCCTTTCGGCGGCTCCGGGCTGCAGTGTTATCACTACAGCCGCGGAGCGTGGGGCTCTGACCTTAGGCGGTCCCTGCGCTTTCTTAGGTGCCGGTGCTCCAGCGGGTGCTGGTGCTGGCGGCGCCGCCTTCTTCTTTTTGCGGCCCCTCTTGACGACCGTCGTCCAGGCCTCAGCGCTAGGCCCAGGCGCAGCCGCCGGAGGCGCCGCTGTAGATCCCGCCGGAGGTCCCGCTGTCCGGGTGGTGGACATTTGAGGCGCGGGCTTGGGCGCCACTGTCCTCCCTGATCCCGGTTTAGCCGACACGGCTGCCGGGCCCCGTTCGTGGACAACCTCCCTCCTCCGCCCGTCCCCGGCGAGTGGAGGGCGGACGGACTCCGCTGGGAGGAGCCTTGCCTCTATGGCCTCGAAGCGGGCACCGACCATCTTGCCGCACTGCATCATGCAGACGCGGACGATCTTTTCGACCTCCGCATCCACAAGTGCAGGGGTCGAGAAACAGGCCGGCGATGGAGCCGGCGATGGGGTCGCGACAGGAGAGGACCCGGCGACTGCGGGAGCTGTCCTTTGGGCGGCCATCTGCCGCTTGAGGTCCTCCAGCTCCGATCGGAGACGGTCGTTCTCCTCCCACAACTTCGCCGTCTCCTCGGTGCCGGTGCGGTTGGCGAGGACCTCAACCGCCTCCCGGATGCCGTCAGCCGCCTCCTTCAGAGCTCGAGTGAACGTGCCCTTCAGGTTGCCCGATTTGGTGGCAACCCTCAGAACCACGTCCACTCCGTCTAAAACCTGGCGACTGAGCGCCACCGCCGATGAGCTCCCTGCAGCCATCCTAGCGGAGCGCCGCTCTCGAGCCTGCCGGGCCAACTCGCTGACCTCGTCAGCCGCGGCTTCCTTTCGCTGCAACCGCCTCGCAGCAGCGGCCTCCGCACGGTTGCTGCCCAGCAGGGACACAGTCGAGCCTCCGCTAGAGTCAGCTATGGCGAGTCTGGGGTTTCTCTCCGCGCTCTCCGTGTGCTCCACTGGAGCTGCCGCAACGAAGCGACCCCGCCCGTCAAGCTCCGGCATCCGAGCGATGACTACGCTCGGAACCGCGCGAGCCTTCCCTCTCCGGGCCGTGGAGACCTTTGCGGCCACCAGGTTCTCCACGTTTAAGGAGCCGCTGCGCTTCCTATCCCTTTGTCCGGGCATGGATCCGGACCGGGACCTGGACGCGCAGCCGCTTGTGTCCTCCTCGGACATTTGGTCCCTGTTGGGACTGGCGCCTTCTCGGCTGTTGCAAGCGGAAATAGGGGTGGCTGGACGAGACCTCGACCTCGTGGTCCGCCTGCTCCTCCTTGCACCGCGTGCAACCCCTTCCTGCACCACTTCGTCATCCTCCATCGGGTGCGCAAAACTGGGCGTGCGCACCTTCTCCGCGGCTTCCGCGGTTTTAGAGCTTTGGTTGCCCCCCCCAGATACGGTGGGGCTGCCAGATCCGTGAGGACCTGGGAGGGATTCTCCAGCGCAGCTGGTACCCTCCTGGGGTAATTTGTTTCCCAAAGCCGACATTTCTCATAACACATAGAAATGCTACCCTTTGGACCAGATTGCCCCCTGGTCATACAACCCCTCGCTGGGCAGCTAAGCTTGGGGCGTGAGGGTTTGCTGCCTCTGAGTACTCCCCTTCTAGTGAATAGAAGGGGGAACAGAGGCGTAAGATGTCGGAATATTCGCCACGGACGGTGGCTTATCCCCATGCAAGCACAGGAAAAAGCCAGCGCCCATGCCCAGGGCACACCAATCCGAAAAACTACCGTTCCCACCGAATATAAATATTTGAATGGGACCGGTAGCCTCGGACCACGAGGAGGTTTTCCGACCACGTGCCCCAATAAAGCTTACCTACTCCATCTATGTTCAACCTTAAGTTTTAACTTAATTTTATTTATAAATAGAGACTAATCTTAATTTTCTTTAAATTCATCATTTTATGGAGCTCTTAGTAAAGTATAAGATCCCAGATGACATCTGCTTTTTTATTTAACAATAGAAATTACTCATCGGGCGATAGAGTCGACTTTGAAGTTATTTACAAGCGCCGAATGAAAACAAACAGTCAAAGGCGTTCTAGAGGTGACACCGGATAATTATTCCGCACGAGAATATAAAGGATTTCTGCTGAATTTTGGTTCTTATTATGTTTATTTATTGTAGGATGTTTTTTTTATAAAACCGTCAAGAATTACTAAATTAATTAGTTGCAATTAGGAGAATAGAAGAAACATTACGAGAATTTTCATGCCGTAGGGGAAATTTACCGACTAATATTGAGAGTTACTAAGCGCCGAAGTTTATTTTTGAATAAGCATAAATAATCTCCTATTTTTTTTTAGAGAAAATAAATTTAGAGATTTTTTTATTTTACTGGCAACACTAACACATTACTCATTCATTACATATTCCTGTGATCGGTGTAAAGATTTTCCCGCCATATTATTTTAAGTAATGTAAAGTGTACCTACTCGTAAATATAAAACAGTTTGTTTGTTATTAATCACTTATAAACCAATCAGATTTTCCCACCATATTTTACAATTGTTCAGATACATCCTTGTATCTAAACATGTTATTGAAATAATATTGTATTCATTTTGAATAAGGAAAAACGCATCGATAATTTAAAAGTCACTCGAGGGTAGAGGAAGCTTTTACAGATTTTTTGAAACATTGCGCTTGTAGCATAGTCGACTCTCTACTAGTTCGGTACCTACATGTTACGGATACGACCCCTGCACTAAACACGATGTGACTCATGCATAAACGATCCAAGTTTGGGTGTCCCTAGTATTTGTACAGTCCCCCGCTCCACAAGGATTACTTCACGAGTGCGAGCGTTGTCTTAACAAAATAATCTTTTATTTTTTTACCATGGATATTAAATCCTTCAGTCGCAATAAATGATGGTCTCATTATGGCATATGCAGTTTTTGTCATTTAGTGATAGTTAAGCAAAGTCTATTACAGTCAAGTCAAATACTACTCCAGTAAGGCAGTGTAAACCTACTAGACGCTTCTATGGAGTTTTCAGATCAAGACGGAAAATCACAATTCAATATCGCACTTTCTGCCTCTTGTATACGTTGTCGAAGATATTATGTCTAAAAACTTGAATTTACACAAGTTTTTGAAAATGAAACAATGCCGCGATGCATTTTTTTCAACGTTGGCGCCGAAACTCAACAAATCTGAATAATCAGTGCTGCTACTTATAACTACCAGCATTACCATTACGTTCAGATATAATTATTTCTTTATTATTGCCTATTTGGACCTTAAATTCTAAATTGTCAACTTTTATACCCGTACAGGTCTAGGTACTATTTTTGTGACCCATACCTAGATTTTCTTCTGAGCCAGGGTATGTTTTATGTCCGCGAATTACACACTACTGAAGGCCCCGGCGGCGCGGCGACACAGGGATAATTTCCCTAGTTCCCTCTGTACAAGGGAAATCATTTCTATATGCAATAGTTTTAGAAAAAAGTTCTGCTATTGTCCTAATAATAACCTAAAACCATGCCAACTCACAAATATCTAATCTAAAAATTCGTTTCTTTTGAATCTTAGTTCATTCATCGGTTGCCTGGAAAAGATCGCTCCTAGTGATACCGTCGCTATTTTAAGAATCTTCTCCAAAGTGGTTTTTTAATAAATTAATGAAATTCTTACTTGCGACCCTATTTAAATGGGTAAAACAGTCGTAGTGTTCACCGTAAGCAAAGCTATCCTCTGCCAAGTACGGCTGCCAGCGTCATTGAAAGTCTCTGTGTTGGTAAAACCTCAGCAGGAATGCGGTTTGTGCATAGAGTGAATTGGATGTAGCACTCATTGAACGAAGGTTATAGTTTGTAATACAGTCAGCAACAAGAAGTTAAAAACTAAGCCGTGGAAATGTGATCAACGTAAATGTACGGCATAAATACTTACATAACGGCAGCATGGGACTTTTATGGCATCTTTTAGCTCAATTTGGGCAACGGTAACCTATCCTAAGGGAGATTAGGCAACTATGTGGGAGATATTACAGTACTAGTTACTAATGATGCAATGGAACTTTGGCTATGCAACACGACCGCGTAGGGATCACATGGAAATACGAGGATCCTCATAAATAAATTAACAAATTAAATAAAGCATGATTTTTGATCTCAAGTGTGGTGGAAAGGAAGACTGCATTTAAAAACAAAAAATATCTTCATATCAGCCGATAGAACTCCGCCTAGGGCGGAACTAGGGCTCTCCAGAAAGATCTTCATAATCATCGGTTTTGCGATATCCGCATGCAGCGGGCTCCAGCGATCCTCACAAGATCATCGATCTATCTTGTAGAGGCTCTGCCCACGCTGCGTCTTCCAGTTCGCGGTCGCCACTCGAAAACCTTTCTTCCCCAGCGGTCAGATACAATTTCAAAATGTATATGCATACATGAAAAAAGGACTTGGCAGATTTAAAAAAATCCTCACCTGTTTTTTCATCAACCGACATGTAACTTGATGATAATTTTAAATCCTAATCATTTTCCTAATTTTGTTTTAAATCAGGATCTGTACTAACCTGCCTAACCAATCTACAGCAATGTAACCTAAAATACCAAAACAATGTCTATAAAAGTCATTAATTGTCGTGCACTGTGAAAGCAAAGTATCCACCGGTATCAACAAAAAAAGGTGTTTAAATAACCGATTCTTCTTCGAATTACTATTTCAATCTCTCTACTTTTTCTACCCGTACGAAGCTGGGACGGGACGGTTGACTATATAAAATAAATATATAAATGACTCCATACAGTAAATCTCCGAATTTTCTACGACGATAATATATTGTGTTATAACATTTATGCGGTTTCTTTTAACATGACGTTCACAATAAGCCTTCACTCCCGGGATTACAGGCGGTAGGGACCCGAAGTGTCCTTGTCCTTTGAGGAGCCGGTCCCGGGAAGAGGCAACTGGAGGTAGTCGCAGGTTACTTACGTGCAAAGAGCACTAATACCATCGTCCCTAGGAAGTAGTGGTGGTGCCGAATAATTCGAGTTTTCGGAGCCACTACGCCAAACATCGAGGCTATCTAGGTGGTCTAAGTGGGTAACCCCGGGGACTCCCACATACGCCGCCGTCTGCAACTAGCGGGGATATGTAAAAAGTTTTCACCTCTAAAATAAAAGGAGGTTTTCACTGCTTCATTAAACTTAGAGAGCTCAAGCCGACTAGAAAGTAATACTACAAACTAAGTAATACGAACCAGAGGGTGCCCCCTTTGGGATTCGAACCTCAACTCAGGGCGGTAAGTGACGAGAAGATACATAAGAGGGTACGATTTAGGAATGTTTTGGGTAATTATCGTTCTCCACTACTGTGTAGATATGCTTGCAGTTCCTTTTTTTAATCATAATATTTAGAATTTAGGCGCTCATAGCTAGTACTCTCACGGGTCCGTAATCGATCAGCGAGGTAAAGCAACTAGGCTCGCGATCTGTCCATAGATGGATGAACACCAAAGTGGTTTAATTTCAGAGCGTTTCCGTGCTTCGGAGGGCACGTTAAGCTGTCGGTCCCGGTTGTAGTGATTAGACAATAGTCGTTAAGCCATGTCAGAGGCCTACTGATACTGGGCTACTTGTACAACTCTGACACTAGGGTAACCACTGCCCATACGATAAGTATATAGAACATTTAGAACATTTTATTTCTCTCATTTTTAGGTACATAGCATCTTATACATAGTTACAATTTGATAGTTTAGATTTAGACCTTTGTGAGAGCTGGAGTCTATACTGGGTTCAAGACCTGTATGACAGATCTCCAGGCAATCACCCTCTTAAATTACTTAACTAAATGCGGATATAAATAAATTCAAAACGGAACGATCATTGTATTGGTATATAAGTAAGAATTGGCCTTTGAAGCTTTGAACAGTGAATAACTTGAATGACAGTGTATAGGAAATGTTAACAGTTAAGTTTATGTAAATATATTTTTATGCTGACTCTACCAACAATGTGGTCTTCTGTCACTGATAGAAGAAACCTTAATCCTAAAGTAATTGCCCTTAATATAACTAACTTCTTCGGTTATTTTCAACGATATACAAACATGTGTTTTGCCCGAGTATCCATCCATGAATTGAATGAGTCCATTCGTGGATGGATAGTTCGTTTTTAATAAAAATATAGACTACTACAGCATCACGCGCAAATTATCTGACAAATCCGAATGAATTTTAATGAAACGTTCAAAGGCTTATGATTTGGATTTTAAAATAAGTTTATATTTTATCTCTCTACGATGACGCGACCCAAATGTATAAATATATATTATATGTTAGGGATAAAAGCCGAAATGCGGTTACAGCTAAGTTTTTCCGTTGTAGATGACGTCAGTTGGTTCAAAATACGTATACCTAACGTATTTATTCTAAGCTTAACCTGGGTTAGGTTAAGTTTAGAATAAATACTACTACTACTAATCCTACTTACAACTAGTGGTGACCAGTTAGGTTCTGTGGTTGGTCACAGTTCTAACTTAAGCTAACCAAGTGGTGACCAGTTTAGTTCTACGAATGGTCACGGTGATTACGTGACTTACGTAAACGAATTGCGACTGACCTCTCAATCTTACCCACAAGGTGTAAACATTTCCCTTCTGTGTTGTTTTACAGTTGTAATCACATTAATAATATAAAGGTGAAAGTTTGTGAGTATGTGAGTGTGTATGTTTGTTACTTCTTTACGTCTAAACAAAAAATTTGGTATGCAGTTAGCTGACACCTTGGATTAACACATAGGCTATAATTCATATAAAAAGATTTTATTTATTTATTTTATGTAAAATAAAATAGCCTCCGCTATAGGGAAAATAATGCCACTGTTGCTGGGTATTTTATATAGTAAATATATAATTGGCGGACACAAAATACATTCGGTCTGCTGTTCGTCAAACATACTTCACACTTCACAACCAACGCCATCGAACTCCAATCCACACACACACTATGGAAAAGCGAAAGACGTATCTGTATCCTTATAAAAAAATCTAAGCCACTTCGTCTTATCACTTCAGGGTTTCTTTTTTTGTTCAGGTCTGTGGTTGGTCACAGTTCTTACGTAACCTAAATAAATCAACTGCGACTAGCCGCACTTAGTTACCAAGGTGTAACCATATTTCGGATTTACAATGAAAGGATGCTGGTACATTTGACTTTGGTCTCTATGTTTAAATTTTGATGAGATCCTCGAAATTACTGACGTGAGGCTGTGTGGTGTATTTCAGAATAATATCACCTCATCTCATCCCGTTCCCATCGGCTATGAGCATCAATTACGTTATACTATAATTATTGTTTCTATTACAGTAAAACTATGACTTGTACTACGGTAACCACCCTTTCTGCATACGTAATTAAGACGTAGCCAATTTCATTGTATATCAACGATACGGCGCACTTAACTAACTAACTAAAAAATGGAGATAAAGTCCCAAACAACTTATGTATCTCCCCGTCAGTAACCGCCGTATTTGAATACTTGAATTTCTATTGTTTTTTTTGGTAAAGGCTCTGTCTTTAGTAAATTCAGCATCAGGTCGGACTAATGCTGAATTTACTAAGGATAGCATTATAAGGTGATCGGTCACCTGATAATTTTACCGACAATATTTTAAAATGTTACTTGATATGCAAATTGCAATCAATAATTTCTCAGCTATTACAACCGTTAAAACCGACGCATTAATGAAGAGCATGTGAACTTTTGAAATTGTTGTAATATCTTCCATTACCGTACTTGTACTATTTTCCATCAGCAAATAAGTACAAGTAGCTAGTAAGTAAAACTTATAAATTAAATGCCTCTATAATTAAAATAGGATACAAAAAGTCATTACCGTTTCATTGCTATTTAAACAATAAGTACTAAAATGAGAAGAAAACAATAATTTCTGTTTCTTTACTTATTCCCTCCCACGGCTCGGGAGGGAGTGAAAGGTGTTGTGTATATGTTTCCCAGATTGACAGTCATACATATACATCCTGCCTATAAAAATAATGAGACGCAAAAAGCTTACGTTGTAAAATGTTTTGTCTTTAACTTTCAAATCTCATTCTACAGTGGAATGAGTGAGAATAAGCATGTCTCAAGCTAGTCTGTATCTGTTTCATATAGTAAGTTGACTGACCTGTTGGTCTAGTGGTTATCGACTCTGCCTGCTAAACCAGTGGTCGTTGGTTCCGTTTCCATCCAGTACTAATCTTTGTATGATGAAGACGATTATAGTTCTATTCTACTTATATTCTATATATATATATATATATATAAAATAATATCCTGGGACATTACTCACAACCAATACTTGCGTTTTGGTGCCTTCAATAGGCCAGAGGAAGGGAGTCCGCAAGTGGCTAAAGGGGGCTTGTTATAGTGGTAGAAAGATATAATAAGACATACAAATCAGTAAGACAAATATTCTATCATATTATAGGATATTGAAAATAATATCTTAGGATTTGTTATAAAAAAAAAAAAACAACAAATTGATTTTCTTTTGCCATAGTACGGGCTTTGCTTAGTTTATGATTAGAAGGCAGAGAGTTGTCCCAAGATATTATATATTTTATTTTGTAAATTGTAAACGATCAGAGGGAATTAACTTGGTATGATAAGCCTTTTTGTACTTTTTTAAATTGTTTAGTTTCATGGGTAATTTGAACAGGTACCTCAAAGTAGCCCTCAATTTTCATATCATTCAGGCATCAGTCCTGCTTTGACGCCGTTTTTATTATGTAGGTGATAGAAGTGAGTTTTTAAGTACAAGGTCATCCAATAATGTGACGTCAACTGACCTGCACTAGGTTACCAACTTTTGTTAACTTATATTACGTAGAAGGAGAGCTCTTAACTATTTGTCACCTCTATTCCTTCATTATAAGCTATTTGAGCTTTTAGCGATTATAATGGATTTAGTGACAAAATTTACAGTAATAATAGCATGTTAAAATACTAAAAGCCATATATACATATTTAGATACTACATTAAGGAATTCGTAAAAACCATATAATGATGGGAACATAAAAGTTTAACACTTGGTCAAAATAATTTCAGTAATTTCACCAAAGATATTATGAACTCTAACTTCACATAGTAATTATTTAAATGTAACATATATGTTTTTGTAATAAACATATCTCTGCAAAGTTAAATACTATATATACCTTGTTATATCGAATAAAATTAATTGTTAAATGTAATTTTATTGATAAATAATAAGCATCAAGAAAGAAATTTCAAAAACTTTCTCAAGAAAGACCAGGTCAGAAGTACGCTAAACCGGCGAGTATGTATGAAGCACATAATGACAGTAAACGATGCAGAAAAGTTGTGTAAAGATCATGATAAATGGAAATCCGTTGTCTCTGCCTACCCCTCTGGGAAAGAGGCGTGGGTCTATATATGTATGTAATAATAATATTTACTCTCTTGTATGGCATAGAGCTTTGCTCAGAATTGAATGACAAATATTCAAAACTGAAGTCTTTAGTTTATTGAGAAGTTAGTTCATACGTTCTTAGATAGTTAATACGTTCTAACCGCGTTCTGGGAAATAACCTGTGTTATAAATGTCAACAAAACCTAGGCCGCTTGGTGTTACGTATTTGTTTTTTTTTAAGATCTACTTACACGCCCGGTTAGCTATCGCCCTCGCACTTAAGTTTTTATTAAGAGTGTCTGGTATGTATGGGTGGGAGCCAGTGCATGAAGGCGACGTAGAACAAACGCTCTTTAGCTCACTTTACAGAATATATAGTGGAAAAATTGTCTTATTTCTTCCTTTTCTGTTTAATCCATTCCTTCCTGGAACTCTCTTCCTTCCAAAATCAGGATGGCAAAGAGTCACTTTCCTTAAAAAGAAAATGCGCGAACACAAAACAACAAAAATATTAGCAGTATCAGCTCAATAGCTCTCTTTCATATCGTCAATTGTTCTCAAGGTATATTTATTTATTAATATACATAATTGACTAGACTAATATATGTATTAGTCTTTTCTAGTTTGTATTTATGTATTGTATGTAATTATTCATATTATATATATTTACTAGGATAGTCCACACAAGACGCTTACAAAGTGCAACTACCTAGTTTTTCTCTGCATCACCCCAAGGTTGACTGGTAGAGAATGCCTACGGCATTAAGTCCGCCTTTATACTTCCATGTGCAAAAGTTGAAACTTCAAATTTAAAAAATTGAAATTAACAACAAATATTATTAATAATATAATCAGAAATGCTGAGATACGCAGGCGAACCAAAGTAACCGACATAGCCCTAAGAATTACCAAGCTGAAGTGGCAGTGGGCAAGGCACATAGCTCGTCGAACCGACGGCTACGTGGACAGAAAGGTTCTCGAGTGGCGACCACGAACCGGAAGACGCAGCGTGGGCAGGCGCAACTCGCTGGATGCGGAAAACGCAGGACTGGCCATTGTGGGAGGTCTTTGTCCAGCAGTGAGCGACCTTGAGACCGTGCATTTGCGCACACCCTTGTGTGCCATAATATGTTCCGCGCAGATGGCTAGTTGCCATAGAGACTGACCGCCGTGGCCAATTTATGACCGGGAGAACATTATTATATTAACTGTAATCGCTTCCCATTAGAACGGCCGCATGATATTTGGTCAACCAGGTTGTAAAAATAATCTCTCTAGACTCCAATGGGACTCCAGGGGCTCTACCGGCTAAGTCGCCGAACATCGATTTCTTAAATGGCGTTCAAATAAATAATGGTTAAAAATTACTTGGTCAGTCGTTTAATCGGCTTCCATGAGCACATGTGACGTCATAAATGGTCCGGAATCAATTGTCAACGTTGAAGCCGATTTACAGATTGATGAAAATGACTTACATTTTAAACCTTTATTTATTTGAACACCATTTAAGAAATCGATGTTCGGCGACTTAGCCGGTAGAGCTCCAGGTTAGAAAACCGTGAGTATTAGACGTGTGTTGCCAACCAAGAACCGTGACTATTATCAACAACCCATGTTCTGAATAACACTAAACTATCATTACATTAAGTAGACGTACTGAAAACACAGTATTTCTAACAATGGCGATGACTTCGGATGACGCACCGATGTATATTCGCATCCACATCAATAGAAACATATTTTGTTGAAAAATAGTCCTTATGCATGTAGCTTTAGTGTTCTTCAATGTTACCACCTATACGACGCTGACGCTGACCACCACCGCTATGGCAGGAAAACGACACTTATTATTATGTAGTGGCGGTTCAAACTCCACGGCAACATGACAGCTACTGCGATCTATAATTATCCGACTACGCCGACTTCAGAAGGATATGTGTATTGAACGTAAAGTAAGTTATCCTCGTTGATTCGAAATTTGTAATTTGTGCAAACAGTTTGTACCGTTTATTCTAACCAGAGTTTTATAAGAAAGTATTTTAGTAAACAAATTCTACACTCCATAACAGTTCAGAGATTGTTCATTATTATAATAATAATATAATGGGACATTATTCACACACGGTCATCTGATCCCAAACAAAGCAGAGCTTGTACTATGGAAACTAGATAACTGATATACTACATATTCTATTTTTCTTTTGTAAATACCTACTTATATATATAATTTACACCCAGACTCAGGACAAACAGACATGTTCATGCACCCAAATATTTGTACCGGGTGGGAATCGCATCACGACCTCCGGCGTGAAAGGCAGCGTATCTACCAACCACGCCAACAGGCCCGGCAAAATTTATCATCGCCATTATTATCGTCATGTCAGCCGAATGACGTTTACTCTGGACAAAGGCCACTCCGAGGATCTCCATAACGGAGTTATATCCAGCTTTTAGAGGGATAAGCCACAATCGCCACGCTTGGTATGTGAGTTGGCGATCGCAGTGCGATGATCATACTACAGAGAGACGTTGCGTAGCTGTCTGTTTTTAGAAGATATTCTCTCGGGAGGACTTTTGAACCTTCGCGGGATGTATTGAGCTGGAAACCACACAGTAAAAAATGTTAAATTAACTAAAGTTAAGTTAAAGTTTTTTTATAAATAATGTCTTCTTCTTTTAGTCGGTGTCGGCTGCCAGTCTAACCCATTTCTTCTAGCTGCCAGAATACAAGCGACTGTCACCTGGCTTCGATACACAAACCAGTAACCAAGTTGGTTAAAACAGGCCACAAATTCTATTTAGCTTCTAACAATCCCTAACTATTGATATGGAAGGTCTGTTGACAACCGCGCTCGACTGTATAGCTTGATTTTCGAGATACGATAATCAGTCTAACAACTCTAACAGCTCAAATGGCGAAAATAAATATAAATAAAATAAAAAAGGTTTTTATTCACGTAGACTTTAAAAAAGCGCTTGTAAATACAACATGTTTGTAGTAATATAGTTGTATACATTATTATTTCTAGTTACATAGATATTTAGGTACACATTGTATTGATTGTATGAAAACATTTATAAAATTTATTTTATAATAGCAATGATATTTAGCTAGCTTGTATTAAGTTATTGTCAAAGAGATTTGTTTAAGTTCAATTATCAAAATTTATAGTTTTAGCTATATTTTACTACATATTGCCAATGGTTCTGTCTATATTAAGGTATTATTATTGTGGCGGATCTTGTGTTAATAACGACGGTCGCGATTAAATGCTACCATTTTATACACATTCAAGAGAGGTAGGGCACAGCGTTCATTCGCTCAAAGAGCAGCCCGACTGGGGAAGTACCTCCACCTTACAGAAGACATTCTTTAATAATAACATTAATAACTTTAATGTTGTGTTTCTGCGTGTGAGTAAGGTCGCCAGAGCTCATTGGGGTGGGGAGGATTGTCAGCAACACTTGTTTGCTAACTCTTAATGGCCGGCAACGCAGTCGTGACACCTCTGGTGATGCGAGTGTCCATGGGCGGCGGTGATCACTTACCATCAGGTGACCCGGTTGTTGGTTTGTCGCGCTATGACATAAAAAAGTATAAAATAACAGTAACACGTACATGAGGGTAACCATCAGTCGAGGATTGGACACCAAACACATCTCCGTTTGGTGTCCAAACCTCTATCCATTTTCTACATTGTCTGGGTCTTCGTCCGCCTCAATTGTCTAGTGCAGCAGAGGAAGCCTCCTAGACTACCCGTAAACAAACCACATAAATACTAGATGTAATCTACTTAGTTGTCTATACCTAGTCATCCAACTACGTGTACTCTATGACCAGTTTTTTAGCCGTAGAACTTTCATTTACTTTTTCATACAGAGCATACAAAAAAAAAATACAAATACAAAAAGTTTATGTAACATTTATGCAATCTATATCAACGTAAACAATACGATTCATAATAAAACACTGAAGGCTCTGCTAATTTACTTACCTACAAATCGTTTGTACTTCGCATTTTTCCGACTTAGCAGTAAAATGATACGGTAGGTATAAGGTAGTCAGCTTTTGATCATACGACCTCTAGGGCTGCTATCGGGAAATATAAACCTTATTATCATCATATTTTTTATACTATAAAGTCAGTAACAGCATATTTAAGTGGTTAACATAGCCTCTGATGATTGAAATGTGTGTTACGAATGTTCGATATTCAAATTTCTTTCAAATTATAACCGGTGAATAAATAATATCTTTTTATATGATATAAAAAGATATTATTCAGTAAATCAATTTAACATTTAAAAGGAAAATAAAAATATCAGCTAAATACGTAACAAAACCTAACTACAAACAACTTTCAAATTCACAAACATAAAATTCTTAAGAATAGTTATTTTTGTTATTATATATTACAAATGCCGATCCTATAAACCTCCCGGATGAGCTCTGGCGACTTTAAGCCCATTGACAGAACGAGTGCGTACGCGCCACGATCATCATCGACTTCATATATTTCATTCATCATCATCGAAACAGCTGAAAGAAGTCCACTGCTGAATAAAAGCCTCCCCAAGAATCATCTTGGGGGATATGCCACAATCGCCACGCTTGTCAGGCGGGTTGGCTAAGAAAGAAGCTGGTCTTCTGGTAGATTGCATTAATATCGATAAAATTTAGGTATTCATTCTGATGAACGGATTCACATATTAATAGAGAGTGACACATAAGGTCCTCAGAAATTGATCCTCTCGTGCATCTCACCAACAGCTACTGAGTACTACCCTGAGTCGAGATTCCAATCCCAAAGGCAAAAGGGGTGCATTCTGACCCTGGTTATTGGGTTTATTATTTTATTTTGATGGATCTCACTCTCCCCTATTGCCTGGTGAACAGTGAAAGCATAGAAGGCTCATAGACGGAAAGGCTGCTCTTGAGCTGGCTCCGTGGTTGCTAAGACACAACGAAAATTATACAGTATTAATAGGGTAATATCATAAATATACCAGAAGTAATAAATATGAAACTATATTTAGCTGCGTAGTTACTACTAAATATATCTAGATGTAATAGATACGTATGAAATATATAAGATGTACTTTTTTCGTTTAAATTGTGTATTTGTAAAAACAAATGTGCGAAAGAAGTATATTGGCAACCTGGCAGCCCTATCGTGCAAAACTGCAGGCTGCGCCCGCGCACCGCGTCACATGCAAGCCAAGCATGCGATGCACACCTTGCACTTAAAAATACACTTTCTTGCTTGTTGTAATGAAATTGAATCTATTCTATACGTACGTTTTATAAGTAATATACAGATGTTCGATATATTCGTTTAAGTTGCCCCGTAGACAGTTACTGAATGATCTAATGATTTTGATGTAGTCAGAGTTAATTTAGGTACACATAAAGTACAAATAAGATAGTGAATAACAAAAACAAAGTAAAATAATCAAAGTACCATTGTACAATAAACGTGACGTGACGGGCCTGTTGGCGTGGATGGCAAATGCTTGCTTTTCACGCCGGAGGTCGTGGGTTCGATTCCCATCCAGGACATATTTGTGTGCATGAACATGTCTGTCTGTCCTGTGACTAGGTGTAATTGTCTATATAAGTATGTATTTACAAAGGAAAAGTAAGATATGTAGTATATCAGTTATCTGGTTAACATAGTACAAGCTCTGCTTAGTTTGGGATCAAAATATAATTTTCCAGGATATTATTATATTATTATTATTATATTTTTAAATATAATCACCAAGGAAAAAACAAGAGTTAAGTTTATCTCAACAATGATCTCTACCTGCATGCCCGCGAGGGAAGAAAGTAAATAGAAAAAGAAGCGCAGCAAAGTGCGTGTGGGTTTATTCTTTTGCATACATACATTTACATAGTGATAATATACAAATATTTACTTAAAGAGGACATACAACATGTAACTTAATTAACGCACATCCTGAAAATAGTTTGTTCAGAATCGTTTACTGAATCGATTTATATCATTTATAATATAGGTAATTTTTTAATCCAAAATAATTAAAACTACGGAAATTATTGTCATATTGACCCTGAACAGTCAAGACAAATTGAAATGGACCGTAAGTCAAAGTAATAAGACTTTTGGAATCGCAGTTTTATTTGTATTCATACAAATTCATAATTTTTTTTTTAATGTATTAGAAATCTTTATTCTATTTTTTAAGTAAATAATTAAATTAAATAAAATGAAATAATAAGCTAAAAATTAGATTAACTACTATTTACCCTAAAAGGCGTCCAATAATCCCTCCGCATCGCTTTTGGGAAAAGTGCCCAGAAGGCTGGCCGCATTGCCACGCTGAATCGCAATGCAGATCCTCTGACCCAAGAATAGACCAGCCCTCTGATCATGGGAAGCGTCGATCAAACGTTTAGATATTTCCCGAAATAATAATTCATCATTCAATACAAAATAAAGAAAAATAAACTTTATTCCAAGAAACTGATTTAGTAAATAACAATGCATATACATGTTAAATTAAAAATTCAGTATATGTATTATGATTACAACATAATATTCTAATTGGGGTGTTTGAGGGAGTGCGTTAATTACGTTACATGTTGTGTACAAAGCAGATATAATATACTACATTACTAACTTATTTATCGTATGGGCATTGGTTACCCTGGCGTCAGAGTTATTCAAGCCGCCCAGTATAGGCCTCTGACATGGCCTAACGATTGTTGCCTAATGGCTAAAACCGGGACCGACAGCTTCCACACGGAGACGCTCAGAAATTAAACCACTTTGGCGAGCACCCATCTATGGACTGACCGCGAGCATAGTTGCTTGACCTCACCGATCAATTACGGACCCGTGAGAGCATTTTACAATTATCAGGAAGAAGTAAAGAAATTAGATTTTGACAACCTGACCGTCGAATTTACCTAATAAAGAGTACTCAAATTATTGGATAGGAAAGGAGAAGGAAACTTCTGGGCCCAGCAGTTAACTAGTTGAAATGGGAATTAAAAAAACCGTTATATTTTTCTAAAGGAAATCACAAAATATGGTATCATGTTTCTATCTAGGAAGCGAGAAAACTTAAATTCAGTTATGAAACGAAATAATCGATAAAATAATGATGAAATGCTCGCAATCGATTAAGAATAAATCGGTAAAATCTCAGAATATGTTTGAAAATCGAGTGACAAGTGTTTTTCGTGGAATCGATTCATAGCGGATTGTATTCCTTTAATTTTTCTTCGGGCAACACTTCTCTGCCTGACAGCCTTTACATACTCTTTGACTGTCACTCATTCGTTGTCTGCACGGTAGCGACTGCACGGGGCGCGGAGGATCCAAACGTACCAGATTTTCAACATGTCACACTCTCCATGCATAAAACCATAACACAACCGAAGCCATTCAAAAATATTTTGTAAAAAACTACAATGTTATAATTTAACCTCACTTTTACTATACTTCATATAACTTGATTCCTGGATAGCCAAATTTCACCAAAATTTCACTGAGGTCTTGTTATTATATCCTCTCACAAATAAGGCTAGTTTGATTCAGTTAACACCTGGGCCCAGGAATGTATGGAGTCATTTTCTTCTCCTTTAAGTAGGGATCTAAGGTAAGGTAGGGTGGTTATTTCTCATTTATTTATTCAAATAAAGGAGAAATAACGGCTCAGTTCAACTTAGTGATCTTGGTAGTCATTACACTTATAACTTGGCGTAACTGCATACGCCAAGTAGGTAGGCCTAGTGTTAATCCCACGCACACTACGACGGCTCATAGAACCATATTGTGATGTGTTCACAAGTCTTTAAACAAGCTTGAACTGTGACATTTGTGAGTAAATTACTGACTTCCACTGCTTTACCGGAAAATATTGGCGAGAAGAAGTTCAAACCGTCTCGCATATAACGTCCTCTAGCCGAATTTCAGTTAAAGCGGCAAGTCTCAATAGGGACAAACGGGACATTTATAGTGCACAAGACACAGGGGTACTTTCTATTTCATCAGTCTCATGATCCAATGGGACGACTAGCGACATGACCGGAAAGAGGTCAGGTCCAGGACCTACGGCTTTAGAAGCTCTCCAAAGCAATTCTAATTAATAAATATCTTTATTTTTATTTTCCTAATTCGTATTCAAAGTTGCAAGTAATTTTTATTTTATCGCAACTCGCTTGCTGGTTTCAATCACCAATATAAATTGGTAATGACATATATTTAATTGTATGCCCAGTAAATGAATATTAGCAAAATATTCATTCTCAATTTTAACCTGGTTCAATATTAAATTTATAATGCGAGTAAATACTCAAAATTCGCGCCGAAAGATATTTCGCATCGCGATATGTGTAGCAATATTATTGATCGGCATACATCCCATTGCTGGCAAGGTACTGGCGAATGCCGCGCAACCTTAACTGCACGTGGAATGGAACACGACTAACTGAAGTTTATTTCGTCATGCGTTGATTTGCAAATCGTACCTAAACACGGTAAGGGCGTAGTCGGACAGCCAAGTGGCGCACTCTCGTGAGAGATGAACGAACAGATAAATCTCAGAATTGTGTTATATAACGACTTTTTTTATATGCTGAATACATTGCTGCGTCAGTTCGCTGCTCGTTGTTAAACAGGGAAGTAACACGGTAATGTATGATGCATATAGAGAAATTGTCAAGTAAAGGATGGTATATGAAGTTGTGTAGTAGTGAGTGCAGGGTCGCGGAGCTAGTACGGCCTCACGACCCTCTTCGCCGCAACGCAAATCGTTGAAATCAAAACTTTCACGCTACGAGAGCGCTACGAAGTTTTACTGCTACGAACTTCCTGCTACGCGGCCCGTAGCGCGGCGCACTCAAAACTTTGTTCACAAAGCTTTTTTATATGTCACTTTCTGTTATCAGTCAGTTGAAAACTTGAGCTCTCTATATGAGAGTGTTACGATTCATATTTCTATACTTGGAGTGGTTATCAAGTATATTGTACCGTTATATTCCTATATTTCTGTATACTGCTATATTAGTACTTTCATTTTGGTAAACTAAACCAATACTTAATAAAGATATAGTTTAGTTTACCAAAATGAGACTTCTTATTTGACAGATATAAAATAATTATATTTTTGCAAGGTTCAGAATAGATATGAATTTCTTGAATGTTAGAACTAAAGTCATATATGTATACAATTTTGAATTAACTCTCTTCCAAACTGTCTTAGTTACTGTTTGTGTGGAGGGTTGCTACTGAAAATCTATAATAATTTATAGGTTGTAGCGGTGTAGGAAGGCAACAACGCATCGTACAGCAGGCAGTAAGTAGGCAGCTCGGTTCAGTTTTGTTGTTCGTGGAAGCGAGTCGCAGGTGGGCGCTGCGGCCGAGGCGCGCCGAGCGCGGCCGAGCGCTCCGACGCAGAACGGCGTATGTGCCGCCGCGCGCCGCCAGCCTCAGTCTGCGCTCGGCCACCACCCTGCTCGCTTGTGACTGTGACGCCGTGCTGTGACATATTTGACAGTTGTTATCGTGATCGTGTGATGTTTTCGTATCGGAACTATGGTGTATCCCCATGAAAATGTGGAGTGATTTCCAGGTAAGTGGTAGTCATAACACGTCGTATTAGGTCTCTTAGTTACCATTTCACCTTTTGTATTTCATTCGACTTGTGTTCACAGTCACACTTTTTGTGAAGTCTAGTTTTGTTACAAGTTTGTAATGTTGATGCAACTCGGAATCTAGTCGATTTAAGGGGTTCGAATATAGTTTTATAAGAGTGTGTTTGACTGGAATAGATAATAAAAGTTTGTTACTTGGAAATGTTTTGTCAAAAGGGGGTAGGTGAAGTATTTGTAATCGTGTTAGCAATTAATGTTAACTACGCACGGATTGGCAAAAGTTTTTCCAAATTTTGGACTTGTACTGAAAATATAAAAAAATCGGAATATGTTAATTTTCTTGTATTCGTTGACATAAAGTGCTCTTTACATCAATGTATTTTTAAAATCCTTTGTCTCGTGGACACTTGTAGCATAAATGTTAGTTAGTTGTGAGAATAAATCTAAATTATAACTTTTACATTTCTACGGAGAGTAACATTATGCAACATAGAAATTTTCCCCTTGACGTGTATTAGCCATTGTCTAAGTTTATAATTTGTTACATTACTTAGATGATCATTAAAAAAATAATAAAGAGATGCGCGCCTTTTTTCGAATCTGACAGGTCGGCGCGTTTCCGGCGACCTGTCAAACGCCATGTGATAGATAGAAGGGCGCATTCAGTGTAGTTTTAAATCAAACCGGGGTATTCGGCTCGAATCTCGATAACTGCGCGCCGCTCGAGGCGAGCGAGAACTCGTCACAGCAATACGTAGTTATCTCCGTCTCGCTCTTGCACATTGCGCTGTCTCGCTCTGGCGACGGGTGTTTTTGTGTCGGAGCGGGTTTTTTGTGTGCTTGGCGAGGCTGGCGGCGCGGCGCCCGTTCGCTCGACTCGACTGACTCCACATTAATTATCGCCGAGTTGGCTCGCCATCGCCAGCGCTAACGCACTTTACTTTCTATATTGCTTCGATATTACTGGACTCTTTTACAATGCGCTGGGTTTTTATACGATTGTACGAATTAATAAATGCGTTGGTATACTCGTCAACTGCAATTCTTTAAACAAATTGGCTCTTTATATAATCTTAGGTTTATGCTTATAATAACTTAGTTGGTGTGGAAACATACCTGTCTAGAAATAGGTTAGAAAACTATTGGGTTTTATTCATCATTATCTATACATATATCAGAATTGGTTTGTGTAGTATTCTTAAATAAAAAAGAAACATTTGTAGGCGAGTGAGAATGTCAGAGCGCGGTGGGTTTTCCTACTGGTGCGAGTGGCTCGGCTAGGGGCGCGTTGCCATGACGACGGCTGGGGCGCCCCGCCCAGCACCAGCCCTATGCGCCTCCTCCACTCTACTTAGTGAGATTTACTCCTCCGCTGGAATCGCCATTGGCGAGTCCTTTCCGATTCTTTTCTTATTCTTTTGCAAAGACTAGTTTAGCGCAAACTTCGGTCGAAATCACGACTTTAGGTATTCTTTTGCCGTTGTTGCTAAGTCGGTCATGACTTGCACGATGACTAAGAATTTAGTAGGTAGTAGTAGAAATATGCTTTTGTTTATATCTAAATATAGCTTCTACAGCACGTCTTGAGAGAGGAAACGGTGCCAGGCCTGACTTAAGGAGTTGGTTATATTCTATTCCCATCTCTTAAATATTCTGATGGTTACTAATAATTATAATTGATAACTACTTATTCAGAAGTCTGGCCCGTTATTTTGTTTTAAGAAATAAAAAGCATCAATGTTCTTTTGTGACATTTAAAACTTTTGTTTTCGGGACGCGACTCCTTACAGAATACATTATTCATGTGTTTTCAGTATTCTGTGAAAGAAAAAGCTTTAGTCGAAACTTTAGTTTATCACGTTTTTGGGGAAAAAGAGAAAAGCTGAAGATGAGTTATTCGTCTGTCTATTAGTTATCACTTGCATAAAACTAATGAAAACACTATTACTTAATAAGTCTAAACTATTTGAACCTAGACCAGATCTGAAACATATTGATTAGAGTTTAAATATTTTTTCAACTTATTTGATATAATTTCCTTGAAAACGCATATTAATGAGCCGTCTATATTACCCCTAATTCCTAAAAAGACCTGTACCTCATACGGTATATAACTTGGAACTACAAAAATGTAGATTTTGTTCTATTTTGGCTACTATAATAAATTAACATTAGAACTAACAATAAAATAACACTTGGGAATTGTCTATATATGTTGGACTTAAAAGTAATTTTGATAAAAATATAACATTGTTCTTTATATGCCCTACAACGGTCTATTAAACGTTGGCGCTAGGCTTATATCTCATGGAAGGGGTGCGTGGAATGCGACTTGTTGCAGTCACGTGCACTAAGGAACTATTCAGAAACTACCCTTATAAACTTACATAGTGTAATCTTGCCCACAAACAATTTCCAACTCAAGCACTTTAGATATTGAGTTGAATATCCTTTGTACCTAGTCTTCAAACTGTCTGTAGTCAGGCAATGCGATGTGGTAAACTAGTTTGATACCCGACTTCGTTCTTCAGTTTATTTCCTTTTTATTGGAATGGGTATAAGTTTCCCTCGGTGGTTCGTTCCCGATGAATTTTATCGCAAGCGTTTGCATCGTTTGGAAAACCCTCTGCAGATAATTTTACTGGCATGTCGTGATGAACGTATAAAGAGGCATAAACAATATCTGACTCAGTCGAAAGGTATGCTGTGATCTTATTATTCTCCGAGTGTTATCATCCCCGAGCCTTTGTTTCCGTAGACGTAATAACCTATAACCTTTTAAGACATTTTTATGTCAAACCTTAACTAACAAATAACTTCTATACATTATCGTAACCACCACCAAAACGAATAAATTCATAAGTAGGCGTGTTCCCATAAATTTGTTTTTTCCCATTGTAGATTACGACATTCAAACACGATCTGAGAATAAGCACGAGATTCACCTATTATATAACTAACTCTTCAAGCAATCTTCCGCAGACCCATCTAGTATTACCCAAAAAAATGTGACAGATGTACACAAAACATACAGATTAACATAATAAATAGTTCGCTACGCTATTTATGGTGTTATTCACCTCTACTTAAGTGAATGATCTGAGCATCGAATAAAAACGATGGATGATTAAAACTCGCGATAATTCGGAGTCACGGTGAGTGGGCGAGTTTCCAACGATAGTGAAATAGGGTGTGAAGGCTCAGGGACTCCGGTCAAGTCCAACAGCTGATAAGATAGCAATCTTAAACGCAAAAAACGCGATCAACAAGTGCCTAATTAAGGTAAAGAATGGTTACTGTGAACTGACAATTTTTCACACGCTCAGATTGTTTGAGAGGAACGCACAGTCATTCAGGTCTTGGTAAATATTGGATAATCTTTTTGATTGGAATATATTTAAAACTAACTTTAGTCTGCGGTTTTAGATATTCTTGCTGGGATGTCTATACAATACTTCCGAAATAATATAATTTTTACTATGTCAAATCAAACTAGTGGACGGAACTATATCATGATGTTAAGTATCTAAGAAATACTTCTAACTAATTATATTGTAGAATAAAATTCAGCGCTCGTCTTTCAGCTTGGACCCAAACCACTTTTTTTCACTATATTAATAAGGATAGATTGGATTATAAACAGAACTAAATCACACTAATATTATAAAGACGAAAGTTTGTGACTGTGTGATTGTGTATGATTGTTACTTCTTCACGTATAAACGGCTGGAGCGATTTTAATAAAATTTGGTATAGAATTAGCTGACACCTTGAATTGACACATAGGCTATAATTTATAAAGTTTAATGCGGGCAAAACCGCAGGGCACAGCTAGTTTACCATAAACGTAACCAAGGAGGTAAAAATAAAGTGCAGTTATCTATATTATCGTCATTCTTCCACCGATAGTACCTTAGGACGTCAATCCTTGCGAGCCCTTTTTCCTGTCAGTGTTTTTCCCTCCCGCTGCCTGTACTTTATTCATATTATTACCTACTATTCAGATTATATTGATCCAGATGATATCTGACAAGTAAAATGTAAAGTTTACATAAAAAAATTACAAATGTCTCTAGATCCTGGAACTCTTATTATTATATAGAATATATTAGATTTATTATTATATAGATTATATGGAATATTTGGAGCTTGTAAGTTTCAGGTTTGGCGATGGCACATAATTCATATTATTCATTATTCATACCTTTAACTAGCCGTACCGCGCGGTTTTACCCGCGCGAAACTTTGTAAATTATAGCCGGTTATTCGGACAAATAAGCTATATTACTACAAACTTTCATCTTCTATAAATCCTTTTGGTAGTTTTTGCGTGAAACAGTAAAAAAACATACCTACATACTCACAAAGTTTCGCCTTTATAATATTAGTGTGAATATTTTTCCAGCAAGTAGCGAAGAAGTAAACCCTCTTGCATATAAACTCCATCTTAATTTGGGCTACAATCCATCAATGTATGCCATAATAAAAAAATCGGATTTAAATAATTTATAAACTGCGATAAAACCTGATACGGTTGAGCATTTTGATATGTGCTATGCGACAAGTATAGCGCAGTGCGCTACAGTGCAAACGCGATTTTATATGTATATATTGGAATTGAGCTTTGAAATTATATTCGACTTCAACAATATTAATTTAACGCAACAAAATCTCTATATTTTTTATTTATGAAAAAACAAGCCATTATCGAACTTTTTAGAAATATGCATTTTTTCTTATTTACAGACCGGAGATTTATTTAGCTACAAGCTTAAGAGTATAGAAATGAGTCGTCCATCAATCAGATCTATGAATCTGATCTATAGGTTTCCTCTCTAGTCTGCTTGATGTAATACTTTCCTTATCCACTTTTTCCCCCCATTTTGACGATTTTGTCTTTCGATCTCGCAATTTTTACGCCTAGTCTTTGGTTTCCCCTCCAGAATATTTAAGAGCTATCAGTTCTTTGTGTTGTCATTGATAAGTGGTCCACAATTGTGTTGGTTCATAGTGTTTCTGACCCAAACGCGTAGTGCGCCCAACATTTTAATTTCCTTTAGATTATCTGCAGCCGACTCATCAATATCACTTCTTGACCTATGTAAATTCTTCATAATATCGGTTATTACACTAACATAAAGATTACCCATATATGTACAGACGAATTTAAACTCACGCACGTTAAATAAACATGTATGTAAACAAACGCAAATATATGAAGCACATTATGTTGTGCTACGTCACAATGAGCCGCTCCTCCTTAACACCGCGTAATAATAACAACTTTTATTACACATTTGCCGTTAAATTCACGCTCGCATTGTAAACAATCGACCACGTGGAGTAAAAGTAATAGTAAACTCATAAACAAATGAATGAATTAGCCATAGCGGGGCCGACGTCATCGGCGAAGACACGCATAATAATCGCTTATGCAAACGAGCCTAATTATGTAAAGCATTATGAACTGCGCCGACGTGTTTTGACATACGCTAACGACCAATTATATGCCCATTGTGTGACTCAATGAACTTGAAAGACATACAATAATATAGGGCATCGACACACCGTCCGTGATGACGCGTCGCTCGCTACACCTGTTTAGAAAAAAAACCAATATGCGAATGTCAGGTGCACCGAATTCAATGCTCACGTATTTTTATAACTGTTACATTGGGTCGCGTTTAGTTTGTTTATCATATTTTTTCCAACGCTTGTGACACGCTGACATAACTTCAATATTGTACGTCGATATCTATACTGTTGCCTGGTTACCTAAACTAAAATAAGACATGTTTTTTTTAAATAATAAAATACCTAACTTTAGATTTACTTTGTATTCAAAACAATTATTAAAAGAGAAGGCGTTCCGCTAACACTTGATAAGGTTTGATAATATTTAGATATTTTTTCATAATATTTTCGAGACAACAATACGCCTCTACGTCTGAATGTTTGTCATAATCGTAATCTTATCATTATTAATATTGGGAAGCGATACCAAATGGCAGTATTGTTATCTATCTCGATATCGCAGTTTTTAATTGCGAACGTTGAATTTGATTCGTGTCGCCCGCATACTGAATGTTCAAACAAATCGAGTACAGGGGATAATAATAAATCTTAGCATTCTCGCAGCGTCTCTTCCACGCTCTAAATATATTTCCCATGGCCTCAATGTCGCACCGCGACCCAATTACAGCTGGCAATAAAACAATATATGAGTCGTTGAACCCTCCGGTTTGGCGGCTATGTAAACATTGCATCTGGGTAAACGATGCGATGTAAACAGTGTAAACACGCGGCGACGGACCCGAGACGAGCCGCCGCCAATAATTTATGTAAATTCACGTCATTGTATAAGAGTGATGTTTTATTGCAATCTTGTTTTGACGGTCAAGTTCGGCGGCGAAAGTTAAACAAGTACAATAACTCTTAAAGTTTTGTACCTCGTCTTCATGTAGTGTATACACTGCCTTGTATATTCTAGTAACTTAACTTATAGTTTCCATAGTTTTCGTATTATTTTCACTGCATGCAAGCAATACATTTGTTAGTATTTAGAAATCAAACTAAAGACAAAGTAGCGCTTAAGTTCTAACTTGAGAAGCTGATAGGCAATCAAATTAACTTAGCTTCTCAAGTATGTAATTTGAAGGCTCTCTGTCTTGTTACCAATTAAGTGCAATATATTTATATATATCTTTTTTTTAATGTATAGTAGAGAACATTAGGATAGTATTCAGAGATGGATCTAAGTAGGTAGCTGTGCTTTAATTAAGAACTGAAGCATGTGAAGCTTCCTCTGTGGTTTAAGGGTCTCGGACCCAAAACACAAAATACAGATCAGATTTTCTTTCTGCTAAACATATCGCACTATTCAAATGATGTCCAGTATCCCACAGTTATGCTAATTGCACATGCTGTCAAGTGCGGGAATTGAACCCAAAATTTGAATGCACCGAGATAGCAACGAGAATACTGCCTTAACTACTGCAGACAAATCTAACTTTTACGTATTGTAATATCTAATATTTCCGAATTGTATAAATGTTTACGAATAGTAGAGTTAAAATATATAATCAATTTAAAACAGACATTAAATTAGATTTGGCCGTAGAAGCGTTACAAGTATCGGTATCACTAAAACAAAAAAACGTTTGCGTTCCAACGAAAACGTAAAATTAAAACAAAGGTGTAATTTTGATTTAGCTTCCAATGTTTGTAAATAATATTTTACTACAACCGGCAAGTAGCGTAAAATCTTGTTTATAATTATGATAATAGCTTTATTATATACTGCTACAAATCTATTTGGTAGGTAGTAACCATTAATCACTTATGAATGAATGAATGTTATTATTATACCGGTCAACGATATCAGAATGTTGTAAACGTCATTTTATAATCATAAGCTCATAAATAAACATGATGACGTATGTTGGGTGATGTGATGATCGCCGATCGGAATCGGAAGTGTCAGAGCTAGCGCCCTGTCGTAGGCGCGCGCGCACCTCACGCATACGAGCCGATAATTATGTAACATTGTTTTGACATTCAACAACGACACATTTAGCGCGAACATTAAGTGGATCAATGAACTTGAGCCGTTTGTTACTCGCAGTTACGCAACGATCGGTGTTTGAGTGAGATTAATGCGCGCGGATTATGGCACGCGATACATTTCAATTTACGTTCCGTTTCATTCATGACTCGAGATAATGACGACGTACTCGTTCCGCTTGTTTATTTGCTTTTGCTTGTCGCCGCGGATATCCGACACGTACGCTTTACATACTCGATGCGCCGCCGATCAACGGTGACGATTAATGTTTACTCGTCAACTCGTCACCGTGCGTGCTACGTGCTACGTCATAGCTTGCTACGCACTCGTAGTCCTGATGCACTCCTCTTCTTTCAGAAAAGTTATATCGTGCGTGACGCCGGTAGAAGTTAGATCAGTCTAGTCTAGGAGAAACTTCAAACATAAACATTGTTTATGTGAAGTCAAACATGTGTACGGCGACCGACACAGGGAAGATCGTACTATTAGCTACAAGTTTGAGCTCAAGACGGCGGGGCGAAGGGAGCAAGTCTTCACCCATTGACGGTTGAAGCGCCCCGCGACACTTTCACTGCTCCGTTATTGCAGTTACTACGCGCCTACTGTGCACCCGGGGGTAACGGGCCGAGGGGCGCCTCCACCCTATTGCATTCACCCCTCGTTCTCACCCCGCGTAGGGCACTTACACAAGGGTGCAACCTTCCTAAATTTAAGAATATGACTTAGAACATCACGTCGCTCCTGCTCGTAGAAGAGGACCAATAATTCGGTGATAAATAACATCACTGTACGATTCCAAATGTAACCAATGCAAAGTGGTAGCGTATCGATGGTGATCGTATCTCAAGTCTAGACGGGCGGGCAGTCTGTGTATGTGGGACAATGTCAACTGTGAGGGCTCGCTATTATTTGCGTAGACACGTGTGCGTCGTGTGAGGAGCGGCGGCGCGAGTGACAAGTACTCGTGAGTCGTGACGGAAGTTTGTAAACAGCGCCGGCCTTGCTCTCGGACGCGGCCGCTGCCTCGCCACCTAGGTGCATGCCGGCCCGGTGCCCACCCGCCACACGCACGCACAATCTATATCCACATGCTCCGATATCGAATTACAGTTCTATCAATCCATGAATGAAAATGATAATATACCACCCGACCGACCGTGACAATCGATTCGATTCATATCTGCGAATCGAAGACAGGTGGATTAATATTACTACAACCGTAATAACAACTAACTATTATCACGCGCGGAATGTGCGCGATGTTATCGAGAGTGCAATCGGAGGCTTCGTTTAGTTGAGCTGTGCGATGTTAGCGGACGAGTTCGAGTCGAGTCGGCGGGCGAGGCGAAGTCGCGTCCTGTGGTAGCGGGTGCTCGCGAGCGGTGATTGATGGCCGATAGATAGTCGCGAGTCGACATTGAACCCGTCCCGGCTGCGGCCGCTGCACGCCTACAGTAAATATATCTAGTGCGGACTTCCGTTCGTGACGTGGCACCCGTGACGTACCGCATTCCCTTGCTGACGTAGCCGCCTACGTAACACATTTATTAGTCTTTTTGTTTACACTATAAAACGGCATTTACATTGTTATTGTTTTGTGGGGTAGTCGTCTTATCATTTTATTGGTTTATGGCTCGTTTGCGTTTATGGGAACCTGTCTCTTAAGTAGTTTGTGAGGTGCAGGCAGTTACTCTCACGTTGCTTAGTGATCGGCGAAGTGAAGCACCAACATACCTGGTCAGTATTAGATGGATGACCGACAGAGTGGTTTGATTTCCGAGCGTCTCCGTTTTTCCGAGGGCACGCTACGCTGTCGATCCTGGTTGTAGCCGTTAGATAACAGTCAGAGGCCTGTTGGGCGGCTTGACATCTATGACACTGGGGTAACCACAGCCCATACGATAGAGTAAAGTAATTAGCTGTTTAGTAAACTGCCAATTATGTCCTCGGTCCAACGATAACAGCCTGTATTCAAAATAGTTATAACCTTTGATGAGTATGTTGTACTCTTATATTACAGTAGTTCCGTTAAACTTATTATCATTACGGTTGATATTATTTTCGAGAGCACAGTGTTGATTGTTAGCAAGTTAACTGTACGCTCGAGGGACTAATCTCCTAAGTGCGTACTGTTGGAAAGAGGCAGCGTTGAGGGTGGAGCTCATTAAAAATTCATTCTTATTCGGTAGCTCTCCACCGTAATCAGCCGCAGAGGGGGACTTCCACCTTCTGTATTCTTCTTTATCTGCCGATTTATTTGTGCCTGTGAAGAGGTAGAACTTAAGATATTATTAGCAGAACAGTGGCACTTTATTTGTTCTATTATCATTCACATACCTAACAGATCATATTCTACAGTAACCATATCTTAAGAAAACCAAAAACTACTATGAAAACTTGTTTCATACTAACTAAGTTTCTAACTGATTTGGATATTTTAGGAGTCCACCATTAACAGGGCAAAATATTCATTAATTTGTAATCCTGTTAAAACTATAAATACGACTTGGTTTCTTAATCAGAATACAGCATTGTGATAAGTCATTAGTATAAAACTGACATACCTTTCTATTTATTGTTCCAATTATGATTTTAGCTTACTTTTGCATCAACTATCATGAATTATATAATTTGTGATACTAACTTCAATATATATATTCAAAATATATATGTTGTCTTTATATACCTGTATGTACGCTTCATAGCGCCTACCTGTCTGTAATTTTGTACCACCAATACTACAAAGAGTTTTGACTACTGCACCAACCATATCTCACAAATGTCAGTAACCTATATCAGTTGTATAATTAAATGCATATTCATACATTTTTTAATAATTGGATAATTACAGTAATGTACATAGCTGGGAGTGTATGAGTGTGTTTCAACCCCGAGGGTAGGGAGGCGCCCACTCTCACCCCGCTGCGTCTCTTTGATCTCCCTTACTCTATGTTACTGAAACTCGAATGGTTCTCGAATTGGTTTTGTTTCGGGTAGTCTTAATTTCCTAATGGATTTCAATTTTGCTCTGTCTCTGGTGTTGTACATCTCGTTTATTAAAGAAGTCATCTTATACATAGCAAAGTCTAGAGGGTCTCGAACCTTTGTTAGTAAATATTATAATTTACTTTGTTAGTAAATAAGTCGTTTTTGTACACTAAATAAACATATTAATAACATTTTTACTTATGAAAATAACGTAAGAACATTGAAATTAGAAAAGTGTGTAGTTTGGATTCTTTATTAGTCAGGAGAGATACAATTATGGTAACTGCTTGTGAAACGTATTTCGAGATGTTTACCCATAGTAAGGGCTGCGAGGGGGCCGCCCGCCACCCTCCACCCAGTCCTAATCTCCTCCATCCCTCCCCTTTCGCCCTGTGACGTCACCACTCACAGCTCTTTTTTGGCAATGAAAAAAGTGATGAAGTTATATATTTATTATAAATTTTCTTTCACTTTCCGAACTCAGTGAGGTCATTGCTTTTGTTTATTTGCCATAATAATGTAATGATCTACTTTTAACGAGTAAATAATTTAATATCAGGGTTAACGCTTCTTCGATTCAGCAGAATTATTACATTTTCGTCATAAACGAGTTAAGGCCACGTAGTGATATGAGCACTCAGTCGCGAACCCTCATTGAGATGATATATAATCGATGTCGAATCGTAAATAAACAAACTTTTTTAATGATAACGGTACTAAACCGGTCGTAGCGTGGTGCGTGCGGCGGGGTGCGATGCTCGTACGCATCAATCACAGATCAGCTGATCGCGGCCGTTTTCCGTTTCATCTTGCACTTTATTTAATTAATTGTTCGCCGCGGGCGGCGCGCGCCCCGCCTCTAAGTTAAGCCGACTAACCGCTGAACTAAAGCCTGTATAAACTTACTACGTTTACCGTCGTTGTGATCAGATTATGAATGAACCACGTTTGATCTCAATTTAATCTAGTTCCGACTCTAGTACTCGTAGAGTCGGCCGCGGTTCGCGTGCCACAATTTATATTTAAAGTGCCATCTGTCTCGTATCGATGAGCGTTACTCTTTCATTATTTGTTTTCTCACTATTATACTTCGGGATGTTGTGATCGCGTGGGCACGAGCCGAGTTATGTCATATACCGCTAACAATAGCTATTTTCGCTCGTAACCAATCGACAATGACGACTGCAATGGACCGCAATAAAGAATCGTGTTTGTGAGACGACCGGTCCTTTGTTCGGTTATCCACGCGCTCCTACCGAAACAGGTGCCCCGTTTTATGAGGCATTATTTCGCATTCACTGGAAGTGGACGTCGAACAAACATCAACCGGGAGTCGACAAGCTATATCGCCCGCATACAATAACGAGACGCCCGGCCCGTATAGGAATCAATTATAAGCCCGACGAACACAGTTAATCGTCCAGCTCGTGCATCTAGCGGGCTGGTTATACTTGGAGGTTATCGAGTTCAGTACAGTCATGGTGTCGAAGGCGGACGTATTTTTAAAGTTGAGCAAGTGAACGTGTTGAGAGGGGGCAGTGCGTATCGGCCACGCCGTCGTATTTCTCATACAGAGTGGTGTGTTGCAACCGTTGGAGTGTAGCAAGACTTGCTTGTATCGAGCACAGAGAGCGGCTGTCACGTTGAGCTGAGCGTATGGCACGCGTGCTGTGCGCGTGTGTGTGTGACGTCAACAGCCACTTTCTCCATACTTTCGTCGTTGCTGGTGCGCTAAAAAACCGAGCTCGCCTAGGCGACGGCTATTAATACATACGATGCGATGTCGCACGCTCTATCGCGCGAAACTATACGGAATTATTGTTTTCTGCGTGCACTAGGCGTGCGTGTCACTCGATCCAACGCCCAGCGACTCTCCCTAGAGCCTGGTGCACCTCGAGTTGCCACAAATGTCCATACATTTATATTGGTGGTAGGTAGCGCGAAAAGACTAAACGTAAGTTTATTCAGATATTCAAGTTGGCAAGTACTTTGCTAGAGCATTGTTGACGAATGATCACATCGTCTGTCCCGCACGTCGCTAACTCGTCGTGCAAACACTCCGCAACTGTACGCTCACGAACGCCCGAAGGTTGACGCGGACACAGTTCAGCGGTCTACTAATTTTAAAGTTCTTTATTCAGTCCCAACAATTTGCCTTAATTTGCACTGAAATATCGAACAAGTAAAATCCATTCGTTGCCATCGCGCGCCTGTCTAATTAAGCTCTGTCATAGACTCTTCGAAGGCTCTATTACGAGCAGCCTCCAAACTTAGAGCGGACTATAACACATTTGGTATTCAATCAGTAAATCTTGCTGGCGGAGAATGGGTTTTATGTAGGGGTAGTAAGGTCGATAACGCTAGGGTGGAGTGAAATTCAGCTCGCTCAGTGTGACAATTACGGCGATGCGGCCCGCCCCGCGCCGCCGCAATCGATAGGCCTACGTGGGGTGCGGTGCGGGGCGGGGGGCGGCGGCGGTCATTACTTATGCAAAACAGCATTGGCCCTGGTGCTGTGGCTGCACGAAACCGTAGCCGCTGCCGCTGTTGCTGCTGCTGCGAGTGCTCCCGTATCGACCCTGTACGGCACCACGGCCCTAGTGTTGACCTCACTGTCCTATCGATTTATCGATCCGACACCCAACACGACCAACGAAACTGACGCAGCTTACCAAATTAAATTCTGAAATTATGTTTCATTTACCTGATGAGACCGAGTAAAAGTCTTTTGTTAGAGATCGCATTGAGCACAAAGTTGTTCGGCCGGGCCCCTAATCTGCGAGTTGGCAATGGGCTAACGGACCCGGAGCTCGTTACAAAATTCGGGAGACGGTCTTTGTGTGCTCCCTCGGAGCCGTGCGAGGGTCGCCCTAACTTTTGTTTCCTGTCGTATCCCACTTTTGGTGCAGTGTATTTAAAAGTACGACATTGATACATTTCAAATCAAATGGCAAAAACAAATAACCTTGTTTCTAAAAAAAAAAGATAGAGAAAGGGTTGTCTCGTAACATTCCTGAACGCTACATGAACTTTGTAGCTGTATATAGAGCCGGCGTACACAAATAATTCTCATTACTAGAAAGAAAAGTTCTGACGTAGAATAAATCTGAAGCGCCGATGTCATCGAACTAGTCTAAGCTCCTGAAAAAGCTTGGGATTGCGAGCTTTTGCTATAAAGTTTGCGCGCGAAAACTCATTCCCGCGCTTTATAACCTGTGAGTTTTCAAGGGAGGTGGAGAGTATATAAGTCCTCCCAGCGCCCCTTCGCTGTACATAATGTAATTGGCAACAGCGGATCTTCAAGTTGAGCATTGTGGGCGCTCGCTCGAGCGGTGTTGCTCCAACCTTCTGAAAGTACAGAGCTGAAGAACGAATTCTATGCTATCAATGATGAGGGTCGACACTCGTTTTCTTCGTTTGATTTGAAATATGTCCTACACATGAAATATGATGCAGTCATTTGACTCCCTTTTTAATTTGTTTTTTTTAATTTTTCTAATTTTGTAAACGCACTGTTAAAGCAAATGCCTACTTGGCTACTAGTACTAGTAACCATATCAAGTAAACTATCGGTACTTATCAATATTTTATTCAAAATATTATTGTTTTTCATTTGGTATCTAAATGCTGTACATGTCTAATTACTTCACGCCGATTAAATCTATTTCTGCTGATTATTGTTATTATCTTAATATGAACTTCAAGTCATGGTTCTGTAGTGTAGTCCGAAATAAATATTAATATATAAAGAAAATCACAGTTGTTGTCTGTAATTAGATTTTTTATGTATAAGAATATAAAACGGTGTTCATAGCATCGACGGTATCGCTTCTTATCACGGCGCTCGGTACGTTATCAGGCTTCAAGGTGACGCCGATGTAACTTACACGATTGCACGACCAAAGATATGCCTTACAATTATGTATTTCGACTCTGCTGTTTCACAATTATGTGATAACCGCATTGATTGCAATGAATTATAAATATTAAATACACATCCAAAATATAAACCACTCATTAAATTTATCAGTTATCCGCAACAATAAAGTGGTGCAGAAAAAACGTAAAAGGAACTCCGCACCGTCATTCAATGGATATCGAAACGCATATCAATCTAGTACAAGTTCAATAACACTCATTACACGCTAATAAAATTCTATAATTAATGAGTCATACTCAATCAAACGACTCATAGAAGTAAAGGTATTATTACTACTACTACACTATTTTTGTCATTACTACTGCTGTTAATTTTATAGCGGTACTGTTTTTTAAAGGGCACAAGTCGGCACTAAGTAGTCACATGTTGAACGGGAACTCGTGGGGCAATTATGTATAATATTGGCAAGGCCACGTGCTCCGTTGACGTTAACAAAGTTTCCCGATGCGGAGAAAACTTTGTGACATGTGAGTGGTAGATACTTACAATATGTTCGCCGCGGCCCCCGCCGTCGCCGGCGTCGCCGCCGTGCCGTGACTCAGCGGCGCCCTCGCGCGACGTCGCCCCGTCTGCCCCCATAGAAAATTTATACCCACCCTCTTCCCAAGATCATTACGGCCCCAACGAACAATACTCGACCCTACACAACTCTAATACAGCACGTTTTCCCTCAATTCCACCCAACAAGACAAAGGAGCTCCAGCAATTTCGTGGAAAACAAACCTTAACTCCTGCGGGATATAGTTTGTAATTTATGTGACGAAGTGGCTCACGTGCTTGGAAAACGCAGCAGTGACGTCACGGAGCTAGTAGGCGGCTAGAGGGCGGCGCATCCTATTTAATTTATTTTTTTATTTTCATAAAAAAACCAACATGGGACCGACATTTTCTAAACATAAGTGGATGCTTGTAGTCTAATGCCTACAACGATATGTACATTTTTGTAGATTAGTGATTTGATCTGAACGTAGACCTGACGTTGATTTCACATCTTCTTACTGAAGATCTGTCCATCCGAGAATGTTCATAATATGAACATATAATTTTTTTAATATATCTACCAAAAGACTACCTATTCAAATAGTGTTTGTTGAGCAAACCTTACACATACTAACATAACCTCATACAAAATGCAGAATATTTGGAATAAACCGTAAGATTTCGCTTCATTTCAACCTTTCGTTTTACAGTTCATTTTAATTTACAGTTCTAGAACTTTTTAAACGTCTATTTGCTGGAAAACTTTGGTAAAAAAAAGATGCCTGACGATGGTGTCGCAGAACGTCACGGGCTGCGCTCTCGTAATTCCCTGGTGAAGCGAGGTGGCGCGTCTAGAGAGCGTGTGCTCTCTCATCTCCTTAATTCGTCCTTCGCCGCAGCCCCCTTAATTCTCCCTTCTAGCATTGCCGCGAGGGAGGACGCTCACTCTCTTGTTAACCCGAGTTCGGCCCCCTTATTTATGGTCGGCGCGTGGAGGTGGGCGGCCGGGGGCGGCGCAGGGTGGCTCTATCGACGTCCGTACGCCTCGTCTATGTGCTGGTGAATTAAGAGCGAGTCGGCTTTCATTTTGCTAAAGCTTCCACGCTCGTGTGCTCGCCTTTCAGGCGCGCTTCGTTGTGTGAGCGCTTTCGCACGAGCGACTCTCGCCTCTGAGACGATCGCATAGAGTCGCGGGTCCCCCACCCGCTTCGCCTTACCCGTTTGATAACTTCAGAGGGCGAGGAGGCACCAGAGTTTTTGTGAGTGGAAGGACTTTTTTTGACTAACGTTTTTTATGTTTTACTCAGTTAGGGTTCGCTAAGATAACGACATCTCTGAGGGTATAGAGCGCTCTCGCAGAAGATACATGTGCCACGGTATGGCTAGTTCATAAAAAATAGAACGGAATGACTTTCATAAAATATCATGCACCGTTGGGAAACTTTTGTATATTTGCAATGGAACGACATGAATTCAAAGTGACAAAAGAGGCTTTATTTTGACGCAGATAGGTACTTAGCCCTGTCGAAACTATTTTGTAAAGTTCGCGAGTGGGGTCGTGGCGGGTGGCTAAGTCTACGCGCAACGTCTTCAGAGAAAGTGAAATTTAGCACAAGTTCGGAGAAATACAACTGAGCTTGCCCCCTCGCCCTCTCAGGACTGGAGGGGGTGGCAGTCGGTGAACGCGGCTTATAACAATTAAGTTTATTCGCTCGCAGGTTTTTCTATTCGGCTCAACAAAAACATTCGAAGTTAAGAGTTAAGAAAAATATTTCATTTAGTATGTACGGCGGTGTCACCGCTGCCGCTGCACTTATAGTTGGGATGCATTTGTGATTGTTCTTATTGGAATCACTGGCAGATTTTTTAATCAATATTAATTAATCAAACTAAGTATATGAAACAAATAGCAACCGTTGATGAGGAAGAATAAAATGGATAAGTTTTATAAGTATAACATACTTAAAACTAGAAAAATATTTGTTTGAAAAGAAATTACAACGGTAACAAGCTTAATGAAAACATTTTTTGTTAGCATCGTCTACCGCAGATTCTCAGAGGACACAGGCAAGAGAACCATGTGTGATGTACACACGTTAGCTCAAAAATGGCGAGAGCAACTGCCTTTGTGACGGTTGAACGACCTTTGCTAAGGTGTCGGTTTCGGGCAGGTTATTTAGTGAGGGAGGGTCGGCAGGGGGTTGGCCCGGGTCGCCAGGCAACGGCAACTGGGTCACTCCGGGCCTCTCCGCCCACCAATTATGTACACGCTCGTTACCGGACACGCGTTTTTCAATCACATCCATATTTAATTGGGCATCACGAAGCTGGAAAATGTGTTTGAACCGCCCTGTTTTACGAGAACTTTATTTGAATTGCGTTACATATACCTACTTAATTAGGGTTGGGTTGCATTTATTTTAGCATAATCTAAGTTATTTGTGATTTGGTTTTGGGGTAGAATCTATAAATAGGCTTGGGAAGTAAGAATAAACAGTCGAAACCAGGAAAAAGTATCGATAAAACATTATTTTAAACTCATCGTCAACTAACTAAGAATATGTTGGTATCTATTTACATTTTGGTACAAAGGGAAAAATGACAATCTATATGAAATATTCCTAAAACTACAGCTATATAATTGCTTTTGGGCTTTAGCAAATGATAATTTAGCAATGCACTATGATTATTTCCTATTACGCATTATACTTTCGGATAAAATCAGTGCTACAGGTTTGTAGATTTTGTTATCAATAATCGAATGCATTAAGTAAAATTCGGCGCATTTGTTTATATCGCATGTAGTTTCGCAATGATAAGTAACTCGCGTCCGCTCAGCGCACATCTTCCGGAGCTCCTTACAAGAGGCTGTGCTAACTTGTTGCATGGATGCACCGCGAAGGGTGCGGGGTGGTGAGTGCGGGGGGAGAGGGGGCTGTCTTCATAGTGAATGGGCGCGAGATGTCGTGGCCGGCCGCACGTGCGCGTATGGAGATGTCTCCATTGATAACCGTGACCTCGCCCTTATCGCTCGCCTATATATTCCGCGAGCCGCCCATCACACCTCACTACGCTTTAAATACCTGCAGAGCTTTGCATTTACTTACTATTGTAGGTCCATGAATGTATAGACATTCTAAAAAACTCTGATGTTACAAATGCAATTTCAAAATTGCGTTATTGTCGCTATAAATTGTTACAGAAAGACATAACCTACCAGAAATCGTTAAAGTTTTTGTATTACAGGTAATTGCAGGATCATAGTTTAGAAATACACTCGTTTTATTTGAAATTAAATGATTTTTTGGAATGATCCTCATACTTTTCGATATAGTCAATCCGTACGTGTAAAATCTATTTTGGTAAAACCAACCAAGGTTTACAGTTTTTTCACATGGGATTCCTTTTTAAGAAAGAAAGAAAGAAAATCCATTTATTCAGTAAACTGACACAGATAATAATAACAATATATATAAATGTATACAAACAGAAGTCCTTAATTCTTATCTGTGTGAGTCCGAATTGGTCCCATCTCAGCACTAGCTGCAACATTAACAGTTGCAGCGCTGCTTTTAAGCGTATGAATGTTAGAACATAGTCTACATAGATGAGACAAGTTCTTCTCTGGATGCAGAGTTCTGAGAAAAAAGTTAACAACTATCTTAAAAAAAGTCGTTTTTGACAAGAGTATCTCATTGAATTATGCTAAGCTCCAGTATTTTGGTTAATGAGTGCGCCACACCGAGTTTCAAATACAGCTGAACAGGCCCACTTACTACAAATCTGTTCTGCAAATTGGCATAACGGGGTCGAGTCAACTGGTAGACAATTAGCATTGAGTGCGGCCGGCCGGGCGGGCGGGCGCATAGCAAGTGCAGCCTTGACATTGGCCGTCGCCCTAATGTCGCATCGATTGTCGGAATGCGAACAAAACCATCTCCGGCCGGCAAATTATAATAGTGTCGAAGCAATGAATGAGCATATAAGCGAGCGGCGCGGGCGGCGGCGCGAGGCGCGGTGCCGGCGCCGAGTCATTACGCGCCCCCATTAATCACTGCAACAATCGGCCGATATCTCGCTATTTACAAACGCGGGAGCACGTGTTCACCGCTCGTACTACGCAGAGTGTATTGACCCATTTAGATAGCTCGACCTTCGCGCGGCCATTGTGAGCGAAAAACATAAAAATAAGTTTTATTGCGGCGTCGTTATGCGTATCGTTGCGGCGCGGGCCCGCCGTCACGCTCGCACCGCCCAACAGCTGATCGCTACGTGACATTTTTATTTTATTCGCTCTCTTCCGGGGATTCTCCGAGATACGTGCCGGTGACGTCATTATCTGCCTGCGTACGCCGCCACCTGATTTATTATCTCGAAAGAGCGGGATGTGCTCTGCACCCTGCGGATCGTCGTGATTTATACTGCTCAGTGGCATACCATCGTATACACTACGTCTAAACAACAAAGTCTGTATAAACGTAGAGCTAGAATCGGTTTTGTACCTCTACATATCGCTCTGCAGCCTGCCTTTCCATCAGATGCTCTTTACATTAATACGCTGATAAGGATAATGATACCGCCGTTTAGCTGTTCTGTCCGATCTGCTCCGAACGGGAAAGTAAAGAAGAAACACTGTGCAATGTTGGCTTCATAGGACGGGTATTGGGTAATATGTATTGCTCAGAATCACTAATACTTACATTCTAAGTATGAAAGAATTTTGAAAATACTTTTCACTTTAAGCTCTCGTAAATATGTGAAATGTTCAGATTACGAACGTATTAGTTCGGAAAGCCTTACTTCACACTCCTAATATATAGTGTTTGTTGAAAACAAATATTATCAAACAACTAAAAACACGACCCCGGGTTTATTGAATAATCAATTAAAATTCGGTATTCTTGAATCTAACCTCTAGAACTTCTGTGGAAATCGAACTTGCCACCACTACTTTTACAGTCATCTTAATTAATCTAGTCGATTCACCGATTGCACTCCCTATATTTGTTCAGTTGGTCGTCGTCTCCTTCCTATCTTGTCGATTGGAAAAAACAATATGTCGTGATTTGAAAGAATGTGCTCCGCTTAAACCCATAAGCCGTACACAAGTAATGGAACAGTTAGTGCATGCAGAAGGCAGGGCGTGTAAGTATAGCACATGGCTGGCAAGGCTGCCGGCGGTACGGAGCCGACATTCCGATGCCCAAGCGGGTGGCGTTCGGGGAACCGTGCGTCATCTCGCGCTCGACAAAAACTACAAATTTTCCCTTTCATTGCATCGAGTGGCCGCAGTCGCTCATCATAATAAACGCATAAGCATAACGCGTCTCACGCCGTAAAGTGTAAACAATACGTTTCGGGAATTCCCTCTCTTTTTATGCGGGATCACATTCCTGAGGGATTCCTTTTGTTTGCTTTTCAACTGTTGTTCATTTTTTTCGTCACCTTGAAATCAGTTGGATCTATTGACACTTGTGTAACGGTACGTGCATAGATTATGAGCTTTTTGTGGTGTCCATTCAAATAAATCCTGTACACAAAAGGCATGATACGCTACTTGGTTATGTTTATTTTGTATAATATTGTACAGTATACACATTTCCAACGATTCGTGTTTTGTTTCAAATCTATCTACACATATGATAAAATCGTAAGTAAACGGAATGATGATTTTACAGGAATGATTCTTTTCTAAATAAAAAAAGAAAACTAATCTAGAATATAAAGATATATTTTCTGTCTGTTTGCTCGCTTGGTAGTTCGAGTTTCATGTCATATTAGCAGCGAATATTGTTGGATAAATTTGGTTGCAATTTGGAATTATTTCTGAATCGGTAAGATTAAACTGTGTTCATCATCTCGCTAATAGGTATGGCGATATACATGAGTATATTGTTCACGTGTTCTTTTATGTATGGACATACCCAGCGTTCGAAGTTGCAACGTGGCGTGTAGGTGGTTTTAATATCTTTCTTAGATTATCAAAACACAGTAATTTATTAATATAAATCTGAAGAGTAACTCCAAATTAATTGAAAAAGTACTTCGACAAAAGCACAGATACAATACCAGTAAAGTTTATACATAATAGAAACCCGAGAGAAAGGTCACAAAATGTTCAAAAGTATAATCTGAAATAATACTAGAGCCAATTTAATTCAATTTCGTTGTAGGGATGCTGAGTTTTCGGAATTCTCTGCGATTCTGAGCTCTACATTAGCGACGGCCGACTCCAGAGCGATTATTTCTAAATACTCCCGTTTTCAGAATTGAAGTTTAATTCTATATTTTTGTTATTTTATACTTTCAAATCCAGTATAAATATGGTCGTGTATTGTTATTAGAAACCTTGCCGTTGTTTTGGGACCGATCAAACGGAATCGAATTGGTAGAGAGACGGATAAAAAAATAAATCAATTCAGACAAAACTTTTCTGTACAAGTACGTGGGGTAAGAGAATGGTATGGTGTAGGTTCCTAAAATAAGACCACTTTTATGAAACGTGGAATCATGTCTCTATATTTGGAACATTCTTATAGTATTTTATCATTATGAATAAACAATATCAATAATACAAAATTAAAATGTAGTGCTTCAGTTTAACCAATCCGGGATGCAATTTGGACCACCCGCAAAAAATATGCACATCACATAAAAGTCAAAAAAAGTATCTACCAAGATCTCGTAATACTATAAGCAAGGTTAGAAAACTGTATTTTGCGAGATTGCGTTTTTACTGCATATTAAGTGTTATCTTCGGAGATCAAGCATCTAATCAGGTATCGAACTTCAAAGGAGCTGGTTTGTTCATTTATTTATTACAGATTTAAATTAATTTGCCCTGAATTAATGTCTACGTACGAATTTAGGTAAACTTAGTGTGTTTAAACATAAAAGCCACCTTTAGTAACAGTTAGATATTTGAGTAAAACAACTACTACTGTTAATTTTTTAAAACTCATCGTACACGGGTAGCCGAAGGCGTGAAATAAAAAGCTCGACAGAAGCGAAGCTGCGAGCGACGGCCCGCCGAACAGGATGTGGGACTGGTTGCACGCACACACACGCGGTGTGTGCGCGCGCGCCGCACACAGGCGCCCGCGGCCTCGCGCGCCGCTCGCCGCTCACGGAAATGTGCGTGCGAGGGCTGCCAACGCCAGCTAACTCGGCTAACAACGAGTTTGCGGTGCCACACTCCACGTATTTTATTTTTATCATTCGCTCTTATGAGGCAAGTTATCAGGAAAAATATAAAGCTCCGTCTTTTTCTTCTTATGTGAAGATGACGTTTTCTGTGTAGTGTAAAGTCTGGATAGCCACTGTAATGACTGTGATCGTGACCTCGCCAAAACCTTACACTATCTTGGACGTATGATATAAGGAAGGTCATGGCGGTATTTGCAGTCTAACTTATAGTTTTAACATTCTTTTTACTATAAAATTCAAAAACGGTGGTCAGTAATTCAGTGGCAGGTGTCAGCCCTGCCGACCAGCCTCGGTTGCTTCGTGTTCAAACCCACTGCGACTGCGCGCTAGCCTCCATCTTTTTTGACAATTCATTGTCTCCAAGCAGGTTGTTTGACACAACACTATACCTAACTGTGGCTAAGAATTCTGAGTAGTGTTTAAGAACTGTTTTGTCTTTACAATTTCATAGACTACACTTTCCTTGTATTCTGAGGTTATTAGAAGATGTTGGTTCGAAAACCAAAATGTAGAATTATAATTAGACCACAAATTATGAGAAGGTACTATATTCTCGCAATTGGTGAACCCAACATTACTTTCAACCAAATATGATATAGAACATTTGATTCAAAATAGAGTGATGAAGTCAAATAAAGGTTATGGACATTATGATAGCGCATTTTTTTAGAAGAGAGATTAATTATAGGCCATTTTACAATTTATGGCGCCTCTAAAATATCTCAACTCTTTGAAAAAACATAGTAAAAGCCATAGTTTTATAATCATCATGTTAACTAAATCATCATAATGTTGTCTAACATTATGTTAACAAGCTCTATTTCAAATAAAACCCGATATGTACAGTAGATAGGTACTTACACCAAAACAAATAGCCAAGGTGTTTGCAATCTCTAATCTGAAGCACAGAACAGGTCCACAACAGCCCTTCCGACATGAATGAAATTACCGCTTGCCACGTGCTCTATTGTACTGAAAAGGTACGTTAATGGTTTAATCGGTCATTCAATCTCCGATAGCGCAGCTTCTTCGCAGCTTTGTTTCATGAATGAATGAAAAAATGAAATAAAAATCTACTACACTGTTATGACCGTAGCGTCGTAAACAATCGTTATTTATACAGCCATCGATATTCCACACAAACATGAAGTGCCGCTACACGTGGGAGGCGAAATGTCACAGATACGCTGAAATCGTGCCGCGCTCAAATAGAATCTAGCGTGGACTGTTGGGATGCGAAATTGTTTGTTTTTCAATATGTATTATCACTGCATTGCGACTCGATGGCTAACTAGTTGTTGGTCTGTGTTTAAACCTAATAAAACGTACATTTTATTTACGTTTCATTATAAACTTCCAATTATAAAAGAAAATGAATTCGCTTATAACGTTCCCATAATGTAGAACGCATAAAGCCGCGTCGCCTGATGTTCAGATGTGGGTAGAGCGCCCCATAGCGTGGTGCACCCCACGCTATCTACCCCGCTTTATAACGTTGCGCTATAATACAAGATCGTTCTGTGAGTGTAGGTAGGTGTAGCGCTAGATAGAGCGCGCCGCTACGCGATGTTATTACTCGCTCGCCTGTGTGAGTAGCGTGCACGGACGGCACACAGGCGCGCGCCCTCGCCTCGCGCCCCGCGCCCCGCACCCCGCTCGACATGGCTGCGGCGCTGTGTGGCAATGCCGTTGCCGAGCCGCCACTATTCGGTCTCGACAATGCCATAGAAAGTCTCCGTTCGACTCGCCTCGCCGACCGAACTTTTCCTACCTCCTCGAGCGAGAGGCGCTATAGTAACATTGTCGAGACTCGATAACTTCTTAACGCATATACTTGGATTCTTTATGGTTATTTTGAATAAGCACTAACTCGTCGGGTCGCTATTGCGAACGGTACGGTTATAAAATGCCGCATATCCGAGACTAGCGATAAAATAAACGTCTGACGTTTCCAAGTTTCGAGCGGAGAGAACGAGCGACGCGCTGCGCATCAGAAAAAGAACTTTACGACAAGATTAGAAAGAGCGAGCGGAGCGGCAACGCCGCGCGCCGCGTTCCACAGGCACGAAGGGGCAACGTTGAGCGCCAACGTCATTTACTAAATTTATTTTCATGAGCGCCAGCGCTGGCGACGACACTCTACATACATACAGCGCTCGCGGCCGCCGCGTGATATCAACTCACGGTATATTATCTAGCCGTTTGTGAATATAGTAAACACTTCGTTTATGATTTTCTTGTACTTAATGTAGAAGTTGGCTTGAAAGCAAGCAATCGCCATGTATAATGAGCCAGCACGTTTTCCGTCGAGCGATAAAGGGGTGACGCAAAGTGATTATTTGCAGCATTGCGATGAGTGGCCGCTGAGTCAACGCAACGCTCTGTCCGCAACACTGACGGCTACGTACAGCGCAACCTACTAACACAACATAGCTTTTCAACCGAATTCCAAGACTCTACATTCGAATTGCGCACGAATTAAATCTTTTAAAAAGAATATCATGAAGTCTTTGCTATAGGATAGGGTTTTGGATAGCCATCAAATTAAAAAGCTATACATTTTACTCATTATTACTTGCTGAGTAAATTGTACCTAATTTTCAAAACTGATTTTATGTAATGACGGGAGGACTCAAGTATCAATAACTTCAAACATCGGTAATAGTTTTCGTTTAATGCGCCAATTTCTTTATAATAATGGGTTTTATATATGCTAGTGTGTCTAGGCAGGTTCTGCACAACGCGTGTGCCAGTCACTTAATTGTAGTGGCAGGTGTAGAGGCATCTGCCGGTAGAACTCGCCTCAGCCGCGACTATTTTATTTTTTCCACACAGTGTGCATCGGCATGCACGGTGTCCGTCGCCAGACATATCGCAAACTGTTGCGTTCACGACTAACTGAGCTAGCAATGTATCGTTCGATGGTAATTTGATAAATATGCGTTAATGCAGTAAAAGTCAACGCAGTCCACCTCGCGCCTGCACGCTGCACGTCCGTCATTTAGTATACTGCGACAACAGCAGCTGCTGTCATGATAGCTAGCTATTAAGTTGAATAAATACATGAAGAATTATATATCAAGTGCTGAGACACTGTTAAACTTTGATGGTAACTCAAATAAGTAAAGTTAAGATATACAAATCAGTTACTACATTCGTAACTTTGCTAGGCTAAAAGAATGCATCACTGTAGAAGGGCAGATTAATCCCTTATGTTGTGCGCTGCTCACGGACCCTCTACCTGAGCCGGGCCCTAGGGGCTGCGCCCCGGAGTGCATTGTCGCCCAAAAAAACTGAGTAGGGTTGGAGCACAATAGCAGACCACCCCATCAGGTACGCGCCCGTATGTTACTCTAGCGAACTGAACGCATTGGGACATTCCGGCCTTTTAAACGTACCATTGAATTTTACTATGTACAAGAAGATGAGAAAATTAATGTTCTGATTTTTAAGATGTTAGCGCGCCAGTCTACCCTTTTCAGTATCTTATTGTAGTGAAATTGTAACGAAAATTTTAACAAAACTTAGTCCACCGTATACGCAGTGTAGTGTAGGTATCAGTCATGTACCAGCTTACGGTACTTGTGACGGAGAGCGGCCGCAGTGCTCTCAGCGACCGTGCGCCGCGTCGCCTACGCGCTATTGTGCACCATGTCTCTCCACCTCATGTAATTTATACATCCGGCTACTTTACCCACTCGTTACCTTTTCTAATGCCATACATTCCGACTAGATTTTCAGTTGCTTTTCTTGTACTACATCCTTGTATAACTTTGAAACTTAAATAAGAACTTCAACAATCGACCTTCTGTCTGACGTTGACGAAAGAAAACATGTCAGTGTCAAGTGTCAATACTGACTCAATATAATTCGATTAAGTAATGTTGATGTTATTGGGTGATGGTATTCATTAATTTCCTTGGAGTCAACCCGTGTTTTTCGGTGAGAGTATATCACGATCCCTTTAGTTGTTTAAATGTTTGAATCCGGGGTGAAATTAACATATGTTTGTTTGATTTTGCAGGGCTCTGGCGGCGGTTGCGGCGCCAAGCGTCGCTCTGGGTCTGGGTGCGAAGGCGGCGGCAAGGTCGCGCGCTGGGAAGATTCGATCGCACGGCTGGAGGCCGTTGCGGCCGGCGCTGGCGGCGGTGACTGCTGGCGCGAGGACGAAGAGCGGCGCGCGTGCCGCCGGCGGTGGTGCGGTGGCTGGTGTGGTGCTCACGACACCATCCGTGCCGAGAACGGCAAGTCCTACCTTGAGCTTGGCGGCGCCGCGGCGCGTGCCTGTTGCGACGGCCGCGCGGCCGGCCGCTGTGCGTCGCGCCGTTGCTACCGAGAACGGCGTTTTAAGATGATGAACCTGTGCGCGCTGAAACTAGCGCGGCTGCGGCAGACGGCGGACCCGTCGCTGCGGCGCTCGGTGCTAGTGTGCAACACACTACGTGGCATCGAGCGTGAGATGGAACGCGAAAGCGCTGAGGAGGCGCCGGCCGAATGTGGCGCGGCGCGCGTGGAGCTGCTGGCTCGTGACTCAGCAGCAGGCCGCGCCACGCCCTTCCCTGCACCGCCGCCACCCGATCGCGATTCGGGCTATGGCGACGAGGAAACGCGTTCTATCGACTGGGGCTCCGTACTGAGCCTATCATCGCGCTCGGCGCTAGACCCCCCTGAGGACGCGTGGCCCGATGACTGGGGCTGGAGCGAGGACAGCTTCGTACGGCTGCTGGTGCCGACGAGTTAGTGCAGTGCGCGCGGGCAGGATCGGCCCGCGCCGCTGTGAGCGCCTGTGATAGGGCGGCCGCGCGGTGCGGCGCGGCCCCCCGCGGCCCCCCGTGGGCCCCGCGGCCCGCGATCTAGTCGCGCGCACCCGCACTCGCAGTCAGTAGTTAGTATTATGTAATTGCTAATGGGAAGGTGCTAGCTTCGGACGTGACGCAGGACTTAAATGCGAGCCGAGTTATTTTTGATAGTTTTATTTTCTTTAAGTGAATTCCAAACCGAATAAAGTGACTTAGCTAATGACGTTATTATCGTTTAAATTAAAACTCAGGTGTTTGAAATTTTGTTGAAATTATTATGTAATTAATTAGGTAAAATAACTATATTTATTTCGTTGAACAGAAGACGAAAAAGTGACAATTTGAAATTATTTCTGTCTTGATATTTTCATTGTATGGTGTATCTGAACAACGAGTATGACTTTATTCTTGGGTTATGTTGACACGCGGGGCCCCCTTGCGGCCTGTGCTTCTTCCCAGTCTTTCTTTGATTCAAAATTGTTCTCAATTACTGTTTAGTTAGGTGTAAATGTTACTCGTGAAGAGCATAGGCACGGGAGTAGGGGTCAGCCGTCGTGTATGATGTATTTAATATAATGCGTGGACATGTGCCGTTTTGATAAGCGCGTGTAAAGCTACTGCAGTTCGATGGTTAATACGAACAATGATGAACAAATGTTAACTAGTACTCTAGTACTTAAAGTAACCGATGAACTTTCATTAGTGTCACATCCTCCGCACGACGCACTCGTGTGGCACCACTCCTAACTGGATGTCAATTAACAAAGCCTTACCAGCTGTGACTATGAAAGTTTCATGATTACAGGAATCGTGCATTTGAATAATTGGAATTTGTGAAACACGACTGAACCGTGGCTGTACGTACTTAAACTCACCCACTTTGGAATTGAGAGTTTGCCCATTGATCCATATGCCTTCTAACGATCTTTTAACTTAATTATAGCGACTAAGAACTTTTATTTAGGCATAAATCAAAATAACCGAGTAATACATACTGTTTCTGAAATAGTTTATTTACTAAATACTAACAGTGAACTGCAGTTCCTAACACTAATTACAATTAATTAGAACAAACTTAATTTATATAAATGCAACCTCTTCTAGTTTTGTATTACAATATGTATTGTTTGGAGGCATCTGGTGTCATGTTAGGAAATGGGGATTGAAGCTGAAATGCATTGCGATTTGAAAAGTGAACAAAATACCAGTTGATATTGTAACAGTAGCAAACATATGACAACCCGCCGTTCCTAAACGGAGTTCAGCAACGGCTATCTGTTAAAATTGAGCTATTTTCGATGTCACAGGTGCTCTAATAGAACCTCGGGTTGTTGCGCATGTGCGTATGTAGTGTCGCGAGGACTCGCGGTCGGCTCTATCCTCTATTGGTATGAGATCCGGAGACAGTATTTCTACGCTCATAGGTATTACAGTTAACATGCATTTTTTTAGAGGAGCACGTTTGTGCTGTATGAATAGAAAAATATTGCGGCAAATATTAATTTTTTCGGTGCTGTATTTGAATAGAAGTTTTTTCTGAGAGATTATATTTAATTGAAGTTTTATCTCAATCAGATGTTTGGCGCAGGGTTCATAATTGTGCATTGGTTCGCTTTAATAGTAACATAAATACCGCAAGAGTTAGTTTTAAACATTGTTGCCGCAGAATTTAAAAAACAACTGTTTTATCTTATTACTACACTTTTTTAAATTAGATTTTTTTAATTTGAAATTCTTAACAATATAAACGTATTTTTCTTGAGTTACAGAATAAATTTCATGTTATACAAAAAATATATGAGCGAAGAAGTATTGTCGTCGTGTCTCGTATTATATGACTGTAAACGACTGATTTAAGCCCTTTGTTATAATGTTTTAAATAATTTAAGTAATTATGTATTTGGATACTTATTAAATTTTTAGTTGTGTGTGTGTGTTCCGCCGACCGCCCTCCTAGCGGCGCTTCTGCGCACTATCCGAAATTGTAACTGCATGGACCAAACATACCTAGCACGACTTTTAATAGAGCAAAGTACAAATTTCAATAGTAAGATGCATTAGTGCTCCGGCGCATGTTTGTCCACCGTTGTCAATTACTCAAATATTTGAATTGTGATTCGGTAGCTAATGAGAGAAAACTCTATGTTCTTAAATTTAGTGTACATATTATATACGGAGATGGGCATTATGGCGTGGTGATTCGCGCCCGTTGTGTAAATATATTATGTAAATTAATAATTTTATTGATATCGATGTCGATTGTCGGGTAGCATCAAATCGTACCGCCGGCCGAGCGCCGCCCTGTTGTATATTTCGAGCTCTATTCTGTCCAATACACTCATCAAGTACAGATTTACAAGTTACATATTAATGCATTATAATATAATAAGATGTCACAAAATTTTATAGCCAGTACAGACCAATATACATGAACAATGTTTAGTTATAATTTTGGGTTTTAAACTCATAAGTGATGCACTGAGTATCGGAATGATCAGCTCAATCTATTTTATTTTATGTATTATTTTGCGTCAGATGATTTTTTGATGGTGTCCGTATGGTTGGTTGTGATGGTTTACTTAAGTAAGTTAGCGACTCTGCGGCAAATTGCCCCGTTTGACGTGTACCTACCTATTACATTTTACTATATTATATTTGTACTAACATTTTTGAGTCCTAGTTTTAAATTTCTGACGCATATTGTGTAAGAAATGAATTTTATCAAGTACTTAAAGCTTATTAGTCGAACTTACAGTCAAACTTTCTTAAATATATCGATTAGTATTAAATTCTCTTACCTGTTTGCGTCAGAGAAGTGAAACAGTCAATGCTTGCAATATAATATAAGTACGTAGGTACAAGACCTCTTTTATCCTGTCATTTTCATAAAATATCCGACAGATAGATCTTGTCTGATTCCTAAGAGTGACGAATAATATAATATTTATAGTTTACTCGATTGTAATATTTTGTACAAAATTATGTGGTGGACCCTTTAAATTGTATGTCCTTAACTGAAGGCCTATTAAGAAAACATGAAGAATGTTTGCTATCAAAACGGTATCAGCAATGCCTAGCAATAAAAATCTATGCCTGGAACATCCAGGAATTTGGCGTGCAATTGTTTCGATAGCTAGAGTCAAACATGATTTATTTGTGATATGCCTTCAGTTATAAGTTGTTGTGAGCTCGTCTCGCGACGATGCGCGCTGTGTGGCCGTGGGGCCGCTCAGCCCCCGAGCACGCAGCGCGTGGCGCGACCCTTGACCACCTCCCAGTGTTGTGACCTACAGCAATAATTATGACAAGTAGTGTTGTCGCGTCCGTCTCTACCGTGTCGTGATCGCTTCCAAGAAGCTCTCGCGATGTTTTCATACGTAACTTTACGATACATTGTATAAGTGTAATTTCCTTAGTGTTTTCCATTGCCATTGGTTACCAAAAATGACAGGATTTTATTGAAACTATTGTGAATATATTTTAGAAAAAAAATACTCTCGTTAGTAAATTGAGAAAACCATTTTGATGGGGCTCGTATTGCACATCGAATTGTTAACACGTTCCTCATGTTGGGAGTTTTTCAAAATCGTTTCTCGATTTGTCTAATGTAAGATATATATAATTGTAATATATTATTGTTTAAGCCGTTGTATCGAAAATAACAAGAACAGGAATAATTTTGTGAAACAATGGCACAAAGAATGAACATAAATATTATATATATATTATAGAAACAGAAATGTGGCTATAAAAGCAATTTTTATAATAAATATTTACTGTTGAAGAACCTCATACGTTTTATTTCCTTTTTCTATGATCTGACCCATAGTCATTAAACACTTACCTACACTTACATCTATAGAAGAACAGGCATACTAAAAGTATTTACCAGGACTACAAATATGATAGAAACAGAACTCACTAACATTTTACCCTAAGCCACCTTACACCTCACATCTTACTCAGTACACCATAAAATTATGTAGCACTAAACTTAGAACTAATTCGAAAATTCAATATAACTTCATCACCTTCTCAAGTGTGAAGTTAAATGCAACTTTATATCTAAATACGAACTGAGCTTCAGTGATGTCTTAGAACTCACTTTCAGGCACAAAGACAAAACAAAAGAATGCTAAAGCTTCCCATATTGCTTGAATATTTGAAGTTCAGGTCATTCATTTTATTACTACTAGGATATTCAAAAGATGTCATAATGAAAATTATTTACAGTATCCTGTATACAATTACACTAAGCAGTCGCATACTGCATGTGAATTCCGAATATATAATATACCTGCTATGTTGAGAATCAGTTTCTCAAGTGTGAAGTTAAGCATGTCTCCGACCTTACATACACTTCTGAATACATCCCAAGCTGCAATAATCGTAAGTAGACCCTCTGCAGAGATAAAGCCTGCAATATCTGATATGGACTTTTTTATTATGCGATAAAGAGACTTTTTGGTGACCCAACTGCGTGTGCCAACACGATGGTAACAAAGCGTATCTCCGCTGTTATGTCAGCTGGGAATGCAACTCACAAAATACATTCTCACCGGAGCTCATCAGAATCGAAGGGTTAGCAAAGCCTAATTGAACCCATGTGTATTGCAAACGTCTTAGGTTACGGTGACCGCACGAATGGCGTAGTGGCTCAGATAGCCGCCTCGCTTCTACCACCGGATTCCATACACATAAATAGTTATTCTGAGACAAGGTGTACTCTGTGTAAGTATATAAAATCCCCCGAGCTACGGGGTAGATATCCCGAGTGTGGCTTAAAAGAAGCCGCTGGTAATTAGCCATGGCCTAACTTGATTTGCAACTTCTTTGTTTATAAAAATGTTCGCTGATACTTAGTTGAGAGCCATTTCTGGAGTCCATTATGTCGGATCAGATAACAGTTAGATAGTATGAAAGGGCACCTTAACGTTTTTAAATACAAATCACAGATCGACACTTTGGTTCAAAATTAATGTGGTTGACAGTGCGAAACATGCGAATATTCGCAATGTCATTTCAAATGTCATGTCACTGAACTCGCTATAAAACAATTGTCAATGTAATTGCTATATATTTTTAACAACAAAATTAAAAAAAAAACGAGAGTGCTTTAGACTGACGACTGAAGTAAAACTTAGACATACGAAACAAAACTGGCTTAGAGAAAGAGAGAAAGAAAATGTGTGCTAGCACCTCTCTCTTTTGCCCCTACCGTAATATACGAAATAAAATTAACTCTCTCTAAACTTCTGTTCGTCTCGCCCGATCAAACTTTTCGTAACGCTCTCACGAACTTACTCCCCTAAGTCAAAAAAAATAATACGTATTCAACTATTAAACTACACATACATACGTTACAACGTGTAACAATATTAGTATCGAATAGTTTATTAGGCCATACTGCTCATGCCAATTTTTTTGTAATAATTAATTAGACTGAGTGTTGTTAATAGCAACAGTGCATTTCTAAGCCCAAAGTGTGTAATATGGATCTGTTATATTACAATATGATATATAACTAAAGATATAACTTTATATACGAGCAAGTAAATGATTGATTTCTTGAAAAAATATAAATAAATAATAAATAACGAGCAAATTGATGTTTTTATTTGCCACACGTTAAATAAAGTCTAGTTAAATATTGTCCCCAAGATTTGCTCTACGACCTAATTAACTTTCGCATGATAATATTTTACGCTAACATTGTTACACGTTAATATAGATGGTGGGGATTGAACCCTTGACCCCCGGCTTAGCAGTCAGGGTCTCTAACCAATAGACCAACAGGAAAGAGGATATAATTTGGGATACAGTTGGGATTGGATAATAAGTATTTCCTATAGAGACTAATACAGATTCTCTACTGCCAACAGTTTAGTAGCAGATTCCTTAGGAAGTATGGTTATTCGGTTTCTTAATACGACTTATAAATATTATACAACATGTAACGTAATTAACGCACACCCTCAAACACCCCAATTAAAATATTATGTTATAATCAGAATACATACACTAAATTTTTTATTTAACATGTATATTCATTGTTATTTACCAAATTGGTTTCTTGGAATAAGTTAATTTTTCTTTATTTTGTATTGAATAAAACTGCAATTTAAAAGTCTTATTACTTTGACTTACGGTCTATTTCAATTTGTTTTGACTGTACATGGTTAAAATAACGATAATTTCCGTAACTTTAATTATTTTGGAATTAAAAATTACCTATATTAAAAATGATATAAATAGATTCAGTTAACAATTCTGAACAAACTAGTTTCAGGATGTGCGTTAATTAAGTTACATGTTGTATAAACTCGCAGAAATTACTATTTTCTTTTTTATATAGGGCGACAAATGTAAAGTGTAAGTGATCACTGTACCTGATGGTAAGTGATCACCGCCGCCCATGGTCACTCGCAACACCAGAAATTCGCGGGTGCGTTGTCGGCCTTTAAGAGTCAGCAAACAAGTGTTGCTGACCCTTCCCCCCACCCCAATGAGCTCTGGTGACCTTACTCACACTCGGAAACACAACATTAAATTATTAATGTTATTATTAAGGAATGTCTTCTGTAAGGAGGTACTTCCCCAGTCGGGCTGCTCTTTGAGCGAATAAACGCCATGCCCTACCTCTCTTAACTACTAAGTAATATAACAACTTTAGCTTAGCTTAGCTTTAGATTAGATTAGCTTTCGGTACATCATCATCATCATCATATCAGCCGAAAGACGTCCACTGCTGGACAAAAGCCTCCCCCAAGGATTTCTACAAAAGCCGGTCCTGCGCTGCCCGCATCCAGCGGCTTCCCGCGACTTTTGCAAATCGTTGGTCCACCTTATAGGGGGCCCATGCTGCGTCTTCTGGTTCGTGCTCGCCACTCAAGAACCTTTCTGTCCCAGTGTCCCTTTCAGTGCATTAATTTCTTATTATAGTTATTCAAATAATTATTATCAAATGTTTCTAAATTCTTTATTCACGAGATTAACATTATTTTATCACATATAAATGGCACTGTACCTATATCATTACAATAATGAGATCAAATCGAAAACACATTGAATATGGACATGCTAGCGACATCTATTGATGTTATTTGGAATCAAACGTCTTAAATTTTAAACGCTTATTAGAATTGCCTACAAATTTATATATAAGACATAAATAATTACAATCACGGCTGTGTGCCCAAGTGTCAAGTAGATATGTATACAGGATGTAAGGAACAGATTTATGAAACTGATACATAATCATAAGTGTTTGTTTAGTGGTTAGAGAGATGGATCTTAGTATAGCTACATTCGTTATACTCGAATGTAGCTCCATCTCTCTAACCTAGGTTTATTTACATACATACATACATAGACTCACGCCTGTTTCCCAGAGGGGTAGGCAGAGACAACGGATTTCCATTTGTCACGATCTTTGCATACTTCTTTTGCCTCGATTACTGACATTATATTCTTCATACATGCTCGCCGGTTTAGGGTACTTCTGACCTGCCCTTTCTTGAGAACATCTCCAATTTGGTCAGAGAATGTTCGACGTGGTCTTCCCCTTCCGGCTGTCCCATTCACACAGGCCAGGTATACTTCTTTTGTCAATCTTCTTTCATTCATCCTTTCTAAATGGCCAAACCATCTCAGCATGCCTTTTTCAATCTTTGTGACTACATCCTCTTTCACACCACAACGCTCTCTTACATCAGTATTTCGAATTCTGTCTCTCAAAGTCACACCACACATACTTCTCAGAGCTCTCATTTCCACTGCATTTATTTTACTTTCATTCTTTTTCTGCCATACCCAACTTTCACTTCCATACATTAAAGTTGGCACTAACACTCCATCGTGCACGGCTAGTCGAGCCTTCTTTGATACTTGCCGGCTACTCATAAAGGCGTGTAGTGCCCCATTCACTCTATTCCCCGCATTTACTCTTCTAACAATATCTTTTTCATATTTCCCATCTCTCGTAAACAAAGTTCCCAAATATACAAACTCATTCACCTGTTCGACTTTCTCTCCTCCAATCACAATATCACACGTTGTCGTGTATTCATCCCTCTCAAATACCATTACTTTCGTCTTACCTACATTCATTTTCATCCCTTTCCTTTCAAAAGCTTCATGCATATTTGTTACCATCACCTGCAACTCGTCCGCAGATGATGCAAGTAGAACTTGATCATCAGCGTACAGCAGACATTTGATGAGTAACTCATTCATCCTTACACCGCATTCACTTTCTTTCAAATCTTTTAAACAGCTATCCATGAATAGGTTAAACAACCACGGTGACGCTACACATCCCTGTCTAACACCCTTTTGGATGCTAAACCACTCGGTGTATGACCCGTTAATCCTCACGCAAGCTCTGGAATCCCTATAAAGAGATTTTAGTGCTTGAACAAGGTTGTCGTTCAACCCATACATGGACAGTACCGACCATAGTTCACTCCTCAACACTCTATCGTAGGCCTTTTCTAAGTCTACGAAGGCACAGTAAACCTTTTGGTTTTTGCCCAAAAACTTCTCTACTATGCTTCGCAGAGAAAAGACCTGATCCGTGCATCCCATTCCTTTCCGAAAACCTGCCTGTGCATCCCATATTTTCGCATCGGTTTCTTTCACAACTCTTTCAACCAATACTTTTGCATACAACTTACCAACGACGCTGAGTAGACTAATGCCCCTATAGTTTTTACAGTCTTGCCGTGAGCCTTTCCCTTTGTAAAGAGGTACGATGACAGCCTTGCACCAATCACTTGGCACTTGGCCGGTGGTATAGCATAAATTGAATAGGCTGCACAGCTGACTCGCTATGACGCCATGTCCAGCCTTCAGCATCTCGGAAGTTATCCTGTCATACCCTGGTGACTTACCTGATTTCATACCCTTAATAGCTTTCACAATCTCATCCATACCAATTTCGTCTTTACATTTGTTCTCGTCTATACTTAGTGAACTACGTTCACTCTCTGTTACACCTCTTTCATACAAACTTTCAAAATACTCCTTCCAACGTTTTAACACGCATTCTTCCCCTTTCACTATATTTCCATCTTGGTCTCGTATGGATTTCAGTTCTGAGGTTTGAGTTATGCCTCTTACTGATCTAACGGATTTCCAGAAAAACTTAATGTTCGTCTGAAAATCCTTAGACAACCTTCTATCAAAATTATCCTTTTGTTCATTTTTCTTTTCATTCACCACATCCTTTACAATTCCTTTCATTTTCCTATAATCATTCCAGGCCCTTTCTATATCCTCATTCGTCGCCTTATGCATTCGTTCGTTTGCTCTGGTGGCTAGCCAGTCTAACCACGCTTTCTTCTTTTCACATACAACTTTTTGTACACTTTTATCCCGCCAAATATTCTTCATCTTTCTTCCTCTTCGTCTCTTTATTACACCACATACTTCACCAGCTACACTCACCACACCTTCTTTGACTACCTTCCATAGCTCTTCTACTTCTCTTATGTCTTCAGATCCCTCAAACTTCTCAACCAACTTACTTTTGTACTCATCTGCCACTTCTTCCTCTTGCAGTTCCTCTACTTTTATTCTCTCAAGTACACTTTTAGTCTCAGGGATTCGGTGGCGCCATCCTTTGAATAGACCACTTATTCGGCTCATTACCAGAAAGTGGTCTGTATGGATTGCGGTCCCACGATAGACTCTTGTGTCTAGAACATTCTTTCTCAGTCTTTCATCTACAATCACGAAGTCAATCATACTCTTTCTCACATTTTTCCTCTCTCGTGTAAACGTATGGATTCTTTTATGTTCAAACATAGTATTTGTAACACAAAGACCCCATTCCAAACATATCTCAAGCAGACTGTACCCATTCTCATTCTCACTTTCGTCACCGAATTGACCTAGTACTCTTTCAAAACCATCACGTTTTACCCCAACCCATCCATTAAAATCACCTAACATTATTACTCTTTCATTATACTGACTTAACCGCAACACATCTCTCAGGGTCTCCCAGAATGCCTTTCTTTCCTCTTGTTCTCGCTGTATTACAACTGCACCCATATCTACAGGAGCGTACACTCCTACTAGGAAGATACGGGTCATACCAACTTTCATTCTCAACCACATTACTCTTGCATTCACGCATTCGAACTCAGTCACACACTCAGACATACTTGTGGAAAGAATGAGACCCACACCTTGGCAACCTCTGGTGGTGTTCGGTACTCCAGACCAATATGCCGTGTATTGTCCGTGTGTTGTAGTATCACACCCTTTCCGCTTCGTCTCATTCACACACAACACATCGATCCGCTTTTCACTCATCAGCTGACATACTTCGTCCATCTTACCTTCTATTCCTCCTCCCACATTCAACGTAGCAAAACGGCTCTCCGTTGGCCACTTTTCGCCTCTCCGGGAAACGAGACGTGACGGGTGGCGGACCACGTCGCCGCCGCAGGTTTATTTAAAGCTAAAATTACACAATTTTCATACACTTTCATGGATTTTTCAGCGTTTTTTCTGCGTTTTCTTTTATTTTATTTTACTTAGTTAGAAAAATAGGCTCAATATAATTGTATACAGTTAAACATTCAATAATTATTTATAAAAAACCATAATTTTATAGGTTAATTGAATCAAAATGTTATAGATTAATTGACTCAAAATTTGAACTAAATTTTGAATCAATTAATCTATAACATTATGGTATTTTTTAAATAATTATTTCATCTTTATCTATACAATTATATTGAACCTAATTTAACTTCATACACCCTTGGGTAAAGAATATTCTTTACCCAAGAGTACCCTGTTTGTAGGTATCCATATAATAGTACCGTTGTGTTAGTCTGTCGCTAAAACCTTTTATTTTTATTGACGTTAACAGTTACTTAGAAGGCTTTATCCAGTTTCGTCGGCCAATGTCGCTTACATCCTGTATATAATTGTATCCACGTTTTACCTGCAAATGCTAGGATACTTAATATAAATTGGATACTGTTAGGCTTGTATTTAGAAATCAAGCCTAAATCGGAGCCGTCTCTAACTAAGACGCAAGGAGCTATCACCTAACCTTGCACCTAATTCCAAGAGCCTGGATTTCACGAAAATCGCTTTGCTATCATAACTCAACCAGGCAAGCAATGTTGACAGTAGATAAGGTATAGTGTTAAGTTTACGTAACTTACATAATAAAATTACAATACGATGTATAACAAATAAAAATAGATAAATATGCGCCGCGACATATCACACAGCGCCATCTAGCCCTTGATATGGAAAGCTTGTACACACGGCTACATATCAAGCTAAATTTCCAAAGTAAGCTGACCTCTCATTGTATGGAAATCCTATACAACCCGAGATCAGCTTATACTGGAAATGTATTGCTTGATATGTAGCCGTGTGTAGACCCTGGCAAGAAATACCTATCGACTTTTTTAAGTAAGGGGTAGGCAGAGACAATAGAACTTTACACACCTCTTTTGCCTCCTTTATTGTTATTTTAGTAATATACAACATGTAACGTAATTAACTTAACCCTCAAACACCCCAATTAGAATATTATGTTATAATCATAATACATACACTGAATTTTTAATTTAAGATGTATATGAATTGTTATTTACTAAATTAGTTTCTTGGAATGAAGTTTATTTTTCTTTATTTTGAATTGAATGATGGTATTTGTATGAATACAAATAAAACTGGTAGGTATATTAAATTCCTATTGCTTTGACTTACGGTCCATTTCAATATGTTTTGACTGTACAGGGTTAATATGTCAATAATTTTCGTAAATTTATTTATTTTTGGTAAAAAAATTACCTATATTAAAAATGATATAAATCGATTCAGTAAACGATTCTGAACAAACTATTTTCAGGATGTGCGTTAATTAAGTTACATGTTATATACATACCATACACAGCAAATCCACAGACCAAGACAAATAAACATGTTTATGAACACAAATACGTATTTGTGTTGTGCATGGATCGAAATCGCAACCTCTGCATCAGAAAGCAGGTTCAAATTCAAAACCAACTGAGTCAAATACATAAAATGAAGTAACAATAGTAATGATAATATCTTTCATAGAGATAGGGATATCCTTACCTCCTAGATTAAGCACATTGGCTGAATGTGTGCAAAATACATTATTTTTTGTACCCGAATCGGCAACATTGATTCACAATATAAACAATAGGAAAGTTGTGCCATAGATGTGCACGACTTTTATATTTTGTTATTTAACTAAATAATTCGGTTGCAATTCACAAGTTGGTTATTGTATAGCTAATTGTAGCGCAGTCTTTTAAGTTTTTTTATGTGAAAATTCATTTCACAACTTTTCTATTGTTTACATTTTTATTAATATAAGCTACCCCAATCTCTCAAATTTCCCCAATTGAAAGTGAACCTTATGCTTTTGTGATAGAATTGAAAATCTATAAAAGAAATTTGACAGATTGGGATAGCTGGATATGCTGGCGTCTGTACACATTCATTCTGTCCAATGCCCTTTAAAGAATCAGATTTAGTTAAACACAGCTCCCAATTGAGTTTGATTTTACAATACGGCCTGAAATACATGCTAAATTTCTTCAAGAAAGAGTTATATAATTTGTATCATTTTTTCATCTCGGTATCGATGATATTGATGGCTTGCACGCCATGAAGAGTTCTTTTGTGCTTCCACATATCGCCGGAACGTCTGCAAGCAAATAATTTTGAATAATTTTAATATAAGAGGTAGGTTTGTAGCCTCAGAGGAGACTTATGGGTATGCACCTAAGCCAGTTACGGATTATAATAATAATATCCTGGAACATTATTCACACACGGCCATCTAAACTAAGCAGAGCTTGTACTATGGCAACCAGATGATAATAATAATAATAATATCTGGGGACCATGCCACACAGATCATCCTAGGCCCAAACTAAGCAAACCTTGTACTATGGGTACCAGGCGACGATATACACACTTATATAGATAGATAAATACTTATATACATAGAAAACATCCATGACTCAGAGACAAATATTCGTGCTCATCAAACACATATTTGCACTTACCGGGATTCGAACCCAGGACCACCAGCTTCGTAGGCAGGAGCACTACCAACTAGGCTACGGTGACCGTCAGATAACTAGATAACTGATATAATACATATACTACTTTTCTTTTGAAAATACATACTTATATAGATAATTACACCCCGACTCAGGACAAACAGACCTGTTCATGCACACAAATATCTGTCCTGGGTGGCAATCGAACCCAGGACTTGCCGCGTGAAAGGCAAGGATCTACCAACCACGCCAACGTACTATCACGTTATACTGGGGTCGATTTATCACTATGTACTTGAGAAAACTGTATACACACAAGTGAAATCGTAATATGAATACATAGTGTACTAAACACACCCACATAAATGCGCACGCACTAAAACGCATCGGCGAAGCAGTCACCTCGGCTCTTCATGTCGCGGGTTCGAGTCCCCGTTTGTGTGACCCATTAATACTTGTTCAGAGTCTGGATGTAATTTCGTCCGTCTATTATATGTTTGTAAAGTACCCCGCGACACAGGGATTAGATTACATACCTAAAGCGGGCATTGTGTTAAAAAAAAGCTCTTGCAATACGAAATCCCCATATTAGCTGTTACTCGAATTATTATTTATTTTATTGAAATTCTAATGTCCAATATGTTGGATATATTTTTTGTAATTTCTGTTAATTTATTACCAAATATTTCTGAATAAAACATTTGAAACAGGACATTTATATTATGCTATTTTTTTTCTTTTTTTATATTAGATTTACGGTTAGCCTGAGATTAACATTGCTTCACCGGACAACAGAAACAAACAGGGCTCAAGCTGTCTAGTAATTAAGGTTATAAACTAAATAAACCTCGCCCTATCGCGGTCCGAACATCGGTTCAGAGTAACTTCGACATGAAGATGTTTTGGAGAGTCGGTGTTTTCCTCGAGTTATTCTAAGTAATCTTGCCATCCATATCTCCTCATCCGAACATCGGTTCAGAGTAACTTCGACATGAGGATGTTTTGGAGAGTCGGTGTTATCCTCGAGTTATTCTAAGTAATCTTGCCATCCATATCTCCTCATCCGAACATCGGTTCAGAGTAACTTCGACATGAGGATGTTTTGGAGAGTCGGTGTTATCCTCGAGTTATTATAAGTAATCTTGCCATCCATATCTCCTCATCCGAACATCGGTTCAGAGTAACTTCGACATGAAGATGTTTTGGAGAGTTGGTGTTTTCCTTGAGTTATTCTAAGTAATCTTGCCATCCATATCTCCTCATCCGAACATCGGTTCAGAGTAACTTCGACATGAAGATGTTTTGGAGAGTCGGTGTTTTCCTTGAGTTATTCTAAGTAATCTTGCCATCCATATCTCCTCATCCGAACATCGGTTCAGTGTAACTTCGACATGAAGATGTTTTGGAGAGTCGGTGTTTTCCTTGAGTTATTCTAAGTAATCTTGCCATCCATATCTCCTCATCCCACCCCTATTGCGGTCCGAACATCGGCTCAGAGTAACTTCGACATGAAGGTGTTTTGGAAAGTCGGTTTTTTCCTTGAGTAATTCTAAGTAATCTTGCCATCCATATCTCCTCATCCCACCCCTATTGCGGTCCGAACATCGGTTCAGTGTAACTTCGACATGAAGACGCTTGGAGAATCTACCTTGACTTATTCTAATTATTCTTGTCATCCGTATCTCCTCATCCAACGAACCAATCCCAGAAACGCAAAAGATAGTCTTTGGGGTCCCTGGGAGGACTATGCTTACGGAAGATCGTTAAGATGGTGTATGGCATGGCAGACTATAAGAGCTGTAGCGGTAAGAGTGATGCAACTAGTTTTCACATTATGGCGTAAAAACCATCAAACGCCTTTTATAAATGAAGTGCTATCATCACTATTACGTAGCAGGCATGGAGTTACCTGCAACTAATTTACATACACCGTCACGGTTTGGAGTCTTGAAGGGGACAGTATAGTGCGTTTTTATTATGTGTTCAATATTCGCTAACTATTACACAGATAGTCTAACAAGTAGTAAAAGGGAACCTACTATCTTGGCTGTATAACTTCTAAATACTTGGTAAACTATTTGAGAGTACTTTTAAATAATTGTGACGAGAAGTCACGTTTCGTTATATATAACAGAAGAAAGTACATCCATACATAATACTAATTTAGCGAAAATACTATGATAAATATTAATAATACAAATTTTGACAGAAAGAGATATAGATGTTTATATACAAATGTAATATATATAAAATCGTAGAACATACATGGGGGTGATAGTCCTCATCATAAAGTATTTAAATTTTGCGTTTGAACGTCAACTCCTTGGCCAGCCTCAATATATGTATATTTACAATATTACGGGGCAGCCTCATAATATTGGTAACTGTAATTATGAAATCCAATAAATCATTTTTTTTATTTATTTTATATATATATATAAAGACAATCACTATAATTGTATATATATACTTACACACTTAAGTTAGCAAATCGCCAGTCAACACTGAATCACTACAGAACTACTAACAGAACTTTATGACTCAGAAGCGCAATACGTGTTTACCGCCTTTGATAATGTTACTATGAACGGGTTTATACTCATGTCGTTGCTGTAAACTGCAGCCGCTTATATTGAGATCCAGGGTTGTAAACTAGGGTTGGATAAAAAATTATGAGTAACAGTCTTACTTTGCATTTAAGCCTGGGGCTTAAATGCAAAGGCAGTGGCCACTGGTACGGGTAACTTAGCTAGTCATATTTTCTTGACTTTTTTATTCGATGCCTCGTTAGTCTAGCGGTAGCGTGTTCAACCGTAAATAATGAGGTCCTGGGTTCAAGCCCCGGGTCGGTGATATTGGAATATTTCCGTTAAAAGAAATTTCTCAGTATCAACACGAAGTCTGGGAGTTGGTGGTATTATACCACCGTGCCTCGGAGAGCACGTAAAGCCGTCGGTCCTGTGCCTGACCTCTTTCCGGTCGTGTCGATATTCGTCCCATCGGAACATGAGAGTGATGGAATAGAAAGTGCCCCTGTGTTTGCTCACACACTTGTGCACTATAATAAGTCCTGCGCACTTGGCTAGTCTCCATTGAGACTGGCCGCCGTGGTCGAAATTTGGCCTGGAGGACACAATTGATGGCTGGCTTGATGGCTTGATCTCCGATTGCCTCTATTGTCTGGTGGAGCAGTGAATCCTCCAAGGATGATGATGTGGCTTCTATTTCTTTAAATCGATGTTATTACTAATACACTTCGGAAATCATGGATAGAGCTAACACTTATTACTTCGATACCTACCATGCAGACAGCTCTAGGTAGAGTTGTTTTGCAAGCGCAATCTTCATAGGACACTGATTACAAGTTTATTTATTTATTTATTTATTTATTTATTTATTTGATTAACCAACGATTGTTTACATTAATACTATTATTCGTTTGTGATGACAATATGCTTGCTTAAATGTAACAATCACTTACTGGTTAACACCACATGCAAAAATACAGTTAACAGTGCAAAAAGAATAAATTATAATTATAACATGATAAAAATAAAACAAGTTAAGGAAAATACTTCTAATATTATCTAGAGCCAACTATTGTTAGCGTTTATTTCTTTCTGTGAACTAGGAAAACTACCTTGGTTCAAACCTATTCAAGCGGTAAGCTATAAATACTATTTCACTAAGGCACCGGTTTGTATCAGGAACGGAAAACCCGGTTTCCCGGGCAAAAATGTATGCATAAGCGTATTTTATCGCCTATACTTGGCAATTTGGCAATTGACGGTCACCGTAGCCTAGTTGGTAGTGCTTCTGCCTACGAATCCCGGTAAGTGCAAATATTTGTGTGATGAGCACGAATATTTGTTTCTGAGTCATGGATGTTTTCTATATATATAAGTATTTATCTATCTATATAAGTATGCATATCTTCGCCTGGTACCCATAGTACAAGCTTTGCTTAGTTTGAGGCTAGGATGATCTGTGTGACTTTGTCCCCAGATATTATATTAGTGTCCCCAGATAAATACATTCATATTATAAAACTAAGACAGTTGCCTCGCGGGTTCGAGTCCCGCGCCGTATAACTGTTTGTGTGACCCATAAATAGTTGTTCTGAGTCTGGATTTAAATTGTGTCCGTCTATTATATGTTTGTAAAGTACCCCGCGACACAGGGATTAGATTCCCTAGTGCGGGCGTTGTCTTTAAAATAATAATAATTATTATTATCCAAGTACCTACTAATATAGGAATTTCGTCTTCCAAGAGTTATTTTATTTATTTTTTATTTAATCATTAATGTACACACGGAAATGGAATACAGAAAAGAAATTTTAAAAGAAAATAATATGTACAAACTTATTTCAATGAAATTTCTTCCAGCAGACCCGCGAGAGGAGACATTAAAAGAAATATAAGATAGCGTGTGTAGTTTCTAGTAATACATATATATACATACACTACATGCTAATATACATAAATAATTATAAAATACAAAGATAAATATCTATATACACATACATATACATACAACTAGGATGTTGAAGAGAGATAATGTGCTTTGACACGATTTTTAAATATAGAAACTGTTTTACATTGGCGAATGTTAGGGGGAAGAGAATTTCACAACCTGACCGCATGAACCGTATAGGAGTAGGAGTAAAAATCAGTTTTATGTTGAGGGATTAGGAATAGAGATCGACGATGGGATCTGCAGGGAGCATCGGAGCAATGCAGATAGGAAAAACGGTCCCGTAGGTAGGAAGGGGATAAAGGATTGTGAAGGATATTGAAGAGGAGACACAATATACGAGTATTCCTGCGAAGCCGAACGGGTAGCTACTTGAGATCCTTGCGAAAATTGGAGACATGATCATATTTCTTAAGACCGAATATAAAACGAATGCAGAGATTTTGCAAGCGCTCAAGTTTATTCAACAGCTCCTCGGTGACATCCAGATAGCAGCAATCAGCGTAGTCTAGAATGGGTTGTAGAAGAGTTTGAGCAAGAGAGATTTTCGTTTTCAAAGGCAAAAAGTTCTGGAGATGTTTCAGTGAGTGAAAAGTAAAGTGAATCTTCCCAAGCAGCAAAATGTGGTCTAGTAATTGTCCTGGAACCACCATTTCATAGGACTATAACGGAATAGTAAGCAATTATAACCACGGAAAAGGGCCCAATTTATAGGCGTATTTTAGCTAATTAAATATCTATAGTAGACTTGGTGAATACCATTTTGACCAATAACGGCCATATAGTTGGACTATGTAAAACTATTTTCTCCCGCGTAGCCAACTATCAGCGCTTAATGGAACCAATCACGCCAATAGTAATCTTATAGTTAGACCACGTAGAACTATTTGCTCTCGCAAAGCTAACTATGAGCGCTAAATGGAACCAAACACGACAATAACGTACACAGTGAATATCTTACAAGCTCATACAAAGTGATGTGAATTGGTGAATGTTGCTATGCACATTTGTAAAGATTAATTAATATTGATAAAGGTAAGTTATTATATTTTTATAATAAATATTATCTAGAATAAGAGTAGGGTGTTAGTTAACAATAAGTGAAGCCGTGTTTGAATGTGCATGGCGCAGGTATATTTTTGGTGAAGTGTAATAAGTTTTTTGTCAAAATTTTTAAGCGCCCCTCGAAATTCACGTTTTCATTAAGTTGAATTTTAAAATAATGTTGGTTTCAGTAAGACATACAACGAAAAGTCGCCATCTTGACAAACTTGGTCTTTCCAAATACATTAACAAACCGTTATAGGCGTACTTTGTTTAAAAATGGTAAATATCAGAACTATTGCTTGGCCATATTGTTTGGAATTAGAGTTCCGCAAATATTGTAATGTTACTCTATGTTGTTTTTAGGTACCGATGTCTTATTTTCATATTTTTGTTTAGGTGTCAGGTGTGAAAATGGTAATGTTTCTGGACGTCGATAGCTTTATAACTAAAAGGGATTTTCGAGCTTTAAAAATTGTTTGAAATATTTTCTACTTCTATTTTTGTGCTTTCCCTTGCTAACTTGGTTTATTATTTCACAGAATCGTGATCAAGACCAAATTAGTGAGATGCCAACGGTCGCTCGAGAAGATACTCGTTCAAATACTACAAGATCACTTCATTTACAACAAAACTCGGCTACTATTCAATCCGGTTCAGCAATTTTACCTGTATCTTCTTTTGTCGCGCAAAACCCTCAACTTGTCATAACAGAAGCAGAAGAAACACTGTCAGATGTCAGTTTAAATGCTCAAAATTGCGTTCTTTACAACACGGATAATCAAATACAGCCTGTCGAGGTTGGTCAAATTCCACAACTTCAACATGAAGTAAAGTCAATCAAAGAAGACATTATAACCATCATACCAAATCAAAATGCACTTTATGAAATACAAACTAACATGTGCTGAGTGCTGTGTCGAAGAGAGATTCAGAATGAATTAAACTCGTACATTAAGACGTAGATGTAGACATGTTATAAGAGATCTAAGAGAACTTGAAGAATTTGAAACAAATACATTTATTCAAAATTTCTAAAAAAAATTGAATGCCGCATGTCGTATTGTATTCTACAGCCCATTTTCTAAGATCGCTATGTAGTTGAAAATTGGAATAGTTTTCAATATCGCATTCATCTTCTTGTACAGGTTCCTCACTAACACAATCTTCCAAGTGTACATTTAAAATTGCTTTTATCGATTAAACGTTTTTTCGTGCAGAATCATTAAAATAAACATTTTGTCTTAAATTTTCACAATAACAATTTTGTACGGAACCTTCTCATATTTCTACGATTCAACAAAATCAAAATATCCGTACTGAGACTATAACCGAATTTGCAAGACCATTATAAACCAATGTTTTCTTGTTCAGGACACCACGGATATAGTTTTGGATACTAAGTATATTATATTAAACCTTTATAAGCGTGTTAAGATTATAACGATATTGGTATATACCACTAAATAACCGCTCCATTTTACTGATAATTGTTCTGTAAAGTAAATTTATAAACCCTTATAAAACCAAGTAATAAATGCAAATAGTATCCAGAGTGTTTAGTTCTGTTTATCACTCTTATTGGTGTACTTTACTTATAGTGGTTCTATAATGTTTCTTGTTAGTAGTTATAAGCATAGCTTACCAGTTTATCTGCTCTTGAGTGCGTTTACACCCTCGCGATACTTTTATAGGTCACCCAAGCTTATATTTGACTTTTAATTTCGGCCTATAAGTAATTATAAGTTAATGTATAGGAGGAGATATACTATAAGGCCCAACTAACTCCATGCTTGCTATTATAAGCGATGCAGCAAAAACTAGAACCCTTAAGAGAACATAATCATAATCATCAATATCTCGTTGGCAACACTGTCAACAACTACACTTCGACTCCGTAATTCTTTTAATTAAATTAAACTAACCGAACTTTAATAGACGGGAAAACTATAAATAAGTGAAGTGAATAATCTGTATACCAAGCACTAGTGTTTGCAAGTTTCAAAGATCTCGGATAATTCGGAATATGCAAGTTATATGTGTCGACCAAGTGTCGAGCTAATATCAACAAAAAGCACTGAAATCAACAAGAAATCACCACGAATCAGCTAAGTATCGAGAGCCTCGGTACACTAGATGTCGACCCATAAGAAACTTGCATTTTCATATACATTGTAAGTAAAATAATAACATTCGAAGCGTAAAATGTTCGTTTTTCTTTCAAATTACATTGTTTATCCATTTGTAAACAAAGGAGTGCTACCACACTAAGAAACTGGAATTTTGACATACGCACTGTATAGTTGCAAATACAAAAAAAAAAAAAAAAAATCTTTAATGAGGGAATGTTACAAACATGAAAATTTAAGTCTATTTCTAATTGGAAAGTGCTGCCATCTGTTTCGTGCTGAATCAAACTTCAAGGACGTAGTTTTCACAAACTTAACTAGAGGGCGTTAGCGGTTCATATACAAGACAATATGTCCAGCCCCAGCAATATTACTTTGAGACGTAAAGAGATATCAAAATCGCAGTCTTATGAGGATATACTCGGATTAAATACGTTAAATAACACGTTGGATGGTGGTATGCTTGCAATGAGTTTAGACTTGTCAACAAACACCGAAGATGGGATCAAGGAAGGTTTGAAAATGGAAATAAGCAATTTAAAGACAGAATTGCAAAACACACACAATGAAATGGATAACATTATTTTGGAAAATATTGAGCTTAAGAAGACAATTACCCAGCTAAACAAAGAAATTTCTATCCTTAAGCAAATATGTAGCAGTCCTGTAAGTTCATTAAGGAAAAATATACATCTAAATCGTAGCAGCGCAAAAAGGCGTCTTACCAACAGTTTTCACAGTTCAAGTCCATTAGTGATAAACGTGGACACTCAACCAAAGGAGCAGCAAACTCAACAAATTTTGACTTGCCTGCCTCAACAAATTTTGAATCTGGGGGAGCAAAATAAGGTAAAAGTTAATAGTCCCAACCAAAGTGAGTTAATAAACTCTAACACACTGGAGGAGAAGAATGAGACAAAAAATCCTCTAAAAGCTAATAATAATTTCCCTAAATCGAGGAAAAATAAGATTTTATTAGTAGGCGATCAAACAACCGTCAACGTAGCTTCTGCGATAAAATCTTTGAGGTCCAAATACAAAAATCCGCTTCCTTATAGCGTTACGGGCAGATCTTACCCGGCAGCACCATCCGACTACGTAATAAAAAGCATTAATATCACGGAGGAGAACTTGCAAAGTGACGATTGGCTTGTGCTGTGTATTGGATCAAATGATACTAATCCAATAAAAATGTGTGTAGAACTGTCTTCCTTTTTAAAGAGACTAAGTAATGTTAAAGTATTGGTTACCAGTGTTCTGTATAATCCATTTCTAAACGAAAATAAATTAAATAATAGTATTCACTCTTTAGTGCAATGTTTTCCAAATGTCCAATTTGTTAATTTTAAATATAATAATTATTTGTATAATCCGTTAATGTACTATGCTAATGTTTTAAATAAATTTATAGATGAATTTGATTATAAAAAGTATTACATCGGTAAAATGTCAACAATAAATAAATATAATAATTTGAATACAACCGTGACTTCGAGGGCTCCACAGCCGGGCACTATACCGTTCTATTTTAGTAAAAGCTCCAAGCTAAATAATTTGGAAGCTTTAAAAGGTGAGTACAATCCTCCTAAGGGCACCATTCCTTATTATTTTGGAAATATTAAAAGTAAAACATCAGCAACCAAAATAAAGGACCCGTTTTTTCGAAACTGACTGTGATAACTCATTTGTGGACCTACTTGAAAATGAAAATTATACGACGCTTAATATATTTCACCAAAACGTATGTGGTATAAGAAGTAAAAAGAATGAGCTCGAGTTATATGTTGACGCAATACCTGAAAAATTGGACTACTTATGTATTAGCGAACACTTTCTGAATGAAACCTCAGTGTCTTTACTAAACATCTATAATTATAAGCTTGTGTCGTATAATACACGAGTGAACAAACAAAGAGGGGGCTCACTGATCCTTGCTCCTACAGATAGAGATTGTGAAGAGGTTGAAATATGCAAAAAGCTGTACAAAAGGGATGCATTCGAAATCTGTGGTGTAAAGGATACACAGACGGGTGTTTTTATTTGCTGTTGCTATCGAAGTCCTTATGACAAAAATATAGACGTGTTTATGAATATGCTTGATAAAATATTAGAGTACTTTTTCGACAAAAAATGCATAATCTGTGGGGACTTTAATATTGACCTCCTTGTGGATACGACAAAAAAATCTGATTTAATGAATTTACTAAAGTGCTATAATTTCAGGACAATAGTTAACTCACCCACCTACATGCGGAATAACTCCAAATCATGTATTGACAATATATTGACTAATTTAGATAATGACTGCATAGTAGATTATAAAGTAGACCACAATGGACTAGCAGATGGACACGCTGCTTTATTGTTTAGCACTGTACATGAAAATAAGAGTTCCGGACGATACACAAAAAGACCTAAATTTATGTATAAACGAGCATTTAATACAACAAATAAAAATAACTTTAGATCATTGCTCCTTAAACATAATTGGAATAAAATGGGGATAAATATGTTTTTAAAACAATTTTATGAAGTATTCAAAGTATTTAAAAAGAAAAAAATTATGTTAAATAAAAATCGTGAAACTGGTCTGAAATGGGTGACAAAGGGAATAAAGGTTGCTAGCAAAATGAAACGTATATTATGTCTAAGTAAATCAAAGAATTGTGATGAGACAATACAAAATTACAGAAGATCTTACATTAAAACTTATAGAAAAGTTATTATTAGGGCTAAAAAGTTAGAAGTCCAGTCCACGTTAGCCAAATCTAATAATATCTCTAGAGATGCTTGGCGTATTGTAAACTTGCATAGAAATAAACGGGCTAAATTAAATTGTCGCTATAGAATAAATACTAGTGAGCATTCCACATCTGAACCATCTGAGGTTGTCGACATATTTGTCGAACAGTTCGCCCTCGGCGCTAAACCGAGAAACATTTATAACCCCGCCTTAAAACATCTTTACCACAATACTAAGAAAGTAGACAAGGACATGATTGTGGATCCAATCACTCCCAAGGAGGTGTACAGTATAGTAAGTAGGATGGAATCAAAAATATCTTGTGGCTATGATGAAGTTCCAATAACAGTGATTAAAGAAAACATCGACATTTTAGCGGAACCACTAAGTACTTTCTATAATAACTGCATTCAGGAAAATATATTTCCGGATCAATTTAAAATCGCCAAAATAATACCAGTGCACAAGAAGGGTTCAAAAAAGGATCCAAGTATGTATAGACCTATATCTTTACTACCTACGAAATCAAAAATACTTGAAAAATTGTTAAAAAATAGACTACTTAGACATTTGAATCGAAATAAGGTATTTAATAAACGCCAATTTGGTTACTTAACAAATGTGGGGACACATGATGCTTTTAACACATTAGTTAATGATGTTGTTGTAAAATTAAATGACCATAAGAAAGTGGCTGGCATTTTTCTAGATTTAAGTACTGCCTTCGACACAGTGAACCATGAATTACTTTTGGCCAAGTTGGACTACTATGGAATCAGGGGACCAGCACAACAACTATTTACATCGTACTTAAAAAACAGGTCAATGTTCGTTGAAATTAACACCATTTGCGACCTGAGAGAGGGAAATAGCACAATTCAATACTACAAAGCCTTTAGATCTAAATTGGTGCCAATAAACGCAGGTGTGCCCCAAGGGTCTATACTTGGACCTATATTTTTTATTCTTTTTATTAATGACATTATTGATTATGTGACTAATACAATACCACATTCCGTTAATTTGACTGTTTTTGCTGATGACACAAACGCGATTGTCCACGCGGATGACATCTGTGACCTAAATCTAAAAGTAAATGATTGTATAAGGGCTTTTTATGAATGGTTCTCCGATAATGACTTAAAAGTTAATACAAATAAAACAAAGCTTATGCTATTCAAAACTACTTCCAGGAATACTGAGAAAGTAACAAGCACAATTAACAGAGTTAAAATAGACACGGTTAATGTAGTCAAATTTCTAGGTGTACATTTAGATCATTCATTAACCTGGAAGGACGAACTACTACATGTGGAAGCCTCGATTAGCTCGGCGTGCTACGTTTTAAGAAGCCTAAGAGACGAACTCCATCCCGAACAAATTAAAACAGTTTACTTAGCTTTAGTAGAATCTAAACTAAGATACAGCATTCTTCTTTGGGGAGGTAGCTATTCATACAACATGCAAAAGGCGTTTATTGCTCAAAAAAGGGCTATTAGAACTATGGTGAGAATACAACAGCAGGAGTCATGTAAGCCATACTTCCACTCACTTAAGATACTAACGGTGCCGAGTCTCTATATACTGATATTGTTAAGTTATTTGCATAAATACATTCATGAGTACGAAACAAACGAAGAAAGGATAATTAGAGAACTGACAAGGAGAAAGGACTTACCGTCTGCCATAGCACCCACATTAAATATTGTTAAACATAGCTCTCGGTATAACGCTGTCAAAATATTTAACAAGCTCCCAATAGAAATAAAAAACGCACTATACCACGGGGAGTTTAAAACAAAAGTGAAGACATACCTCATCAAAAGATCTCTATATTCTGTAGACGATCTTTAATAAATATAATAAATTAGAGCCCTTATTATTATTGACATTTTACACATTATTAATTTTACTGTAGTAGGTACTTTAATTATTTAGCATATTTTAATTGACATATGTTTACTAATTGTTCGTGTTATTTAATTATTATTTTTGTATTCTTTAGACATTTTTATTTTTTTAATTCGGTTATTATTTTATTATGTTGTATTCGTTTTTATATTTAATTTTGTGATTAATTGCATATTCAAACACAATTTCAATTGTTAATGAATAAATAAACTTGAAACTTGAAACATTAAAAGTGCTGGAGTCCTATAACGTCTGCACTATAGGATAATTTTGCTGCTTGGGTTCCTACTGACTTCAGAGACATGTGCCTTCCAGGAAAGATTAGAGTCAAAGGTTACACCCAAATTTTTTGCGGTTTCGGTGTAAGTTATTGCATGGCCATCTAAATAAACTGCAGGAATGGATGCGATCTCCAGATATCTCAACATATGCCTGCTTCCAATGATCATGGCCTGGGATTTACTCGGGTTAGTTAATAGACCATAGGACTTAGCCCATTGGTTGATATGTTCCAAGTCAGAACTTATAGTAGAGATGGCGGCAGTAACATTATTATGAGCGAAGGACCTGTAAAGTTGCAAATCGTCTGCATACATATGGAAGTTAGAGGAGATAACTCTTGTAACGGAGTTTATGAAAATGGAAAAAAGTAAAGGAGAAAGAACGCCACCCTGAGGTACCCCCGCAGTGAGTGAACACCAATCTGAATAAGACTCTTCATGGTGAACACACTGCGAGCGCCCCCGAAGATAAGAGTTAAACCAGGAGATGCTGCTGGAAGAGCAGTTTAGCGAAGATAAGACACCAAGAAGGACATCAAAATCGACAGAATTGAAGGCATTACTGAAATCCAGCAATACCAAAAGGGATAAGAATTTATTGTCCATGGCCCAGCGAATATCTTCGGTCACTTTGAGAAGGGCAGTGACAGTGCTATGGCCAGAGCGGAATCCAGACTGGAATGGGCTGAGGAACTGGTTGCAGGATAGAAAGTCTGACAGCTAACGATGGACAATATGCTCAAGAACCTTCGAAAGAAATGGGAGTATAGAAATAGGGCGGAACTGGGACGGTATAACAGGATTGGCCACTTTGGGCAAAGGAATAATGTGAGCTCGTTTCCAAGCTGATGGAAAAGTGGAACAGAATAAAGAAAAATTAAAAATATGAGTAAGAACAGGTAGAAGGGTAGAAAGAATTGGGCTAATCATCCTTGAGCAAATATTGTCATGTCCAACTGCAGTTGAAGATATAGAAAGAATGGATTTTGTAACGTTCTCCTTGGTAACGGTATCGGCAAAAGTGAGAGATCGTGCAAGGTAGCAGATTTTCTTTGAATGTCAAGAGTGAGAGGAGGATTTGAGAAGTGGATATTTAGTGCACCTAAATCGATGTCCTTACAGACCAAGGCGGGGGATTTACCGATACCATTGGATTTTAAAAATTTCCAAACTGTAGAGGAATCCCGACTATCAAGAGACTTATAGAAGTGGCGTTTCTTAGCATCACGACACAGGCGATTGCAACGGTTCCGTAGGTGTTGATACCGGGCTAAATTTCCCTCTGTAGGATTGCGTTTATACCTACGCTTTGCCTTATCTCTGCGAGCCATATAATCTTTAATAATAGGTCTTTACCTATGAAATTGCCGTTTTGTATGAAAAAATTTAAACGAATTTTTTTCATGAATTTTTTTATTTGTATTAATCGAAGTAATCACCCATGCAATCAATGCATCTTTGCCATCGCAGTGGCAGTTTATTGATGCCCTTCTTAAAGAAATCAGCTGGACGGGAGGCAACAAATTCTTCAAAGGCATTTTGTACTGCCTCTCGGGTATTGAATTTTTTTCCCGCCAAGAAGTTATCCAAATTCTGGAAAAAGTAGTAGTCTGTAGGCGCAAGGTCTGGTGAGTAGGGTGGATGACGGAGAGCTTCCAACCCCAGTTCTTGCAACTTGGAGACCGTCTGCTGTGCAGTATGAGGTCGCGCGTTGTCGTGCAGGAGCAGCGGAGACGAGCGATTGACCAATGCTGGTTGGAGATGCGCCAGCTTCTCCATCATTGTGCTCAGTTCTTCACAGTACACATCTGCAGTAATGCTCACCCCGTTTGGTAAGAAGCTGTGATGAATCACACCGGCGCTAGACCACCAAACAGTGACCATCACTTTTTTAGGGGTAAATTTTCGTTTAGGGCATTGTTTAGGTGCTGAACCAGGATCCAACCAACTTGCTGAGCGCTTGCGGTTATCAAACAGAATCCATTTTTCATCGCAGGTAACAATGCGGTTCAAAATTCCTTCATTTGTGTGTCTGTTGAGCAGTGCAAGGCACGTCTCGACGCGTACTTCGCGCTGGCGATCATTGAGTTCGTGGGGCACCCATTTGTCAAGCTTTTTTACCTTGCCAATTTGACGCAAATGGACCAATATTGTTTTGACGCTAACGTCGAAAGCTGCTGCTAATTCAGCCGTAGATTGTGTATCATCAGCTTCCACAACCGCCTTTAATTCGTCATTGTCGACCAAAGTCTTCGGACGACCGCGAGGTTCATTTTTCAGGTCGAAATTTCCAGAACGGAAGCGAGCAAACCAATAACAGGTGGTGCGTTGGTTTGTAGTGTTAGCTCCGTAAACGTCGTTGATGTTGCGTGCCGCTTGTGCCGCGTTGCTGCCACGACGGTACTCATATTCCATAATTACTCGAATTTTTAACGTATCCATGATGACGAAAAAGATTGAAATGCGATGAAAATGTAACACTAATCAATAAAGAAATGACTACTTTTGGAAAAAAGAATCCATGTTTTTAAAATAAAATTAATTTGAAATTAGAATTCTTAGCCAAACAAAAATTATTTTGATTTGAAATGGCCAGTACTGCAGAACGGCAATTTCATAGGTAAAGACCTAATATCAGCAGTAATCCAAGGTGCAGGATAGTGTTTAACCTTTACTCGACGTTTTGGTGCATGTCGATCATACAAAGCTAGAATATTAATATTAAATAAATTCACTTTATCGTCAACATTAGATGAGTTATAGATATTTGACCAATCTATGCTCTCTGCATCACACTGTAACATCTCCAAATTAATGCCATGGAAATTACGAAGAAAAAGGAATTTTGCTTTAAGTTTAGGAGGACGTACAGCGTAAGACAAATAAATCAGATCGTGATAGGAGAATGAAGCAGTTAATTGACCATGAGTTGCAACGTGATCAGGAGACGAAACAATCATGAGGTCTAAAAGAGATGGGTTGCAATTAGGAGAATGATGTGTAGCGGAGAGAGGAAGAATATGAAGATTGATAGAAGATAAGAGTGACAGAAGCTTAGAAGAACGGTGGTCGTTTTTTAACAGACACGTAATGAAGTCACCCATTAAGACTACGTGATCATAGATTGGACATAAGTTATTAAGCAGAGTGTCCAGAGTATCAAAGTAATCAGTTCGAAGATTGGGGCTATAAAAAACCCCAAGGAGTAACTTTGTGTGGTGTACAACAATTTCGAGGAATAAGTATTCCGCAGAACCAGTGTACTGAGAAGGTGATGCACTTACAATTTTGTGAGGGAGATCAGCCCGCAAATATATTGCTACACCACCGCAACCTTTATTAGTGCGATTGTTACGGATCAAAACGAATCCTGGAAGAGAAAAGTAAGGCGAGAGAAGAGAAGGTTTAAGGAAAGATTCTGATATTAGAAGAGCGTCGATATTCGTGCTGCTAAATGATGCCAGAAGATCATTATATTCGTGTTTCTGTGCGTACGCGTTTGTGTGGGTGTGTTTGTTACACTAGGTATTGATATTTTGATTTCACTTGTGCGTATTCAGTTTTCTCGCGTTGTAAAGTACCCCGCGACACAGGGATTAGATTACCTCGTGCGGGCGTTGTCTTAAAAAAAGACACCCAGAAAACCAAATAATCTTGGTTATCACACAAAAAATAATCTTTGTGTCTTGGATTCGATCCCACGATCTCTGGCTTGGCAGTCAGGGTCACTAACCACTAGACCAATAGGCTTCTCTAGTTGATATAAGTTGTGAAAAAAAAAGACACCCAGAAAACCAAATAATCTTGGTTATCACACAAAAAATAATCTTTGTGTCTTGGATTCGATCCCACGATCTCTGGCTTAGCAGTCAGGGTCACTAACCACTAGACCAATAGGCCAATAGGCTTCTCTAGTTGATATAAGTTGTGAAAAAAAAAGACACCCAGAAAACCAAATAATCTTGGTTATCACACAAAAAATAATCTTTGTGTCTTGGATTCGATCCCACGATCTCTGGCTTAGCAGTCAGGGTCACTAACCACTAGACCAATAGGCTTCTCTAGTTGATTTAAGTTGTGAAAAAAAAAGACACCCAGAAAACCAAATAATCTTGGTTATCACACAAAAAATAATCTTTGTGTCTTGGATTCGATCCCACGATCTCTGGCTTAGCAGTCAGGGTCACTAACCACTAGACCAATAGGCCAATAGGCTTAGTTGATATAAGTTGTGAAAAAAAAATCATTCATAAATATTGATTTAAGTTTGTTAGTGTCTTTAAAAAGCTGTAGGTATGTGGGTGGTACCTTACCTACAGCTTTTAGATTATTAAATTAGAAATGAGGTTAGAAATAACTTACTGTTATTTTTTTAATAATAATAATATCCTAGGGCATTATTTACACACGGCCATCTGATCCCAAAGTAAGCCGCGTGGTACTATGGATACCAGATAACTGATATACTACATACTTATACTACTTTTATTTTGTAAATACATACTTATAAAGATAATTACACCCAGACTAAGGACAAACGGAAATGTTCATGCGCACAAATATCTGTCCTGGGTGAGAATCGAACCCACAACCTCCGGCGGGAAAAGCAAGCATTTGCCAGCCACGCCACAGGCCCGCCGAAATATATTACTGTTATTCCTTTAATATATTAACGAAACAATCTATGTACTATTGTCGAATTTATTTCAGATTATTTGCACTGCAAACTTCAAAGATGACTGAGCGATATAGTTTAGACACTTTAGGTCCGTATTAAAAAACAGCTTGGGGCTCAACTACAGACTTGATGAAAGCATTACCTAATGGGTTAGATAATCAGTTCGCCAAGTGTGAAGTCAAGTACGCCGCCGAGGTGAGTTACAGTATAATAGTCAGAACATGGATTGTAGTATTATAAGTTAACTTCTATTTTATTCAATTTAACATTTAATTTATTAAATTATTACTATAAATTACAAATAGATTATTAGATTTGTTAAATATATTTGATCATAAATAATTATAATTTAATTTTAGTTAGATATCACACCATCAGCCTGATATCTTCCACTGCTCGACGTAGGCTTCGCCCAAAGGTTTCTATAATGCACCCATTTGGAGGAGTTTGCCGTACTCACTGCACTTGGCATACGACTTGGCGACCGCAATTAGATAGTAGCTGTAGTACACAGGTGTAGTACACAGGTGGCGCCGCTGCCCGACTACCTGCAGTATCCCTTAGTCGCCTTTTACGATACCCACGGGATGTTATGGGGTGGCCCTGATATTCTTTCTAGGCCGGAAACCCAATTATCTTACAGTTATTGTCATAATTAAATTAATATTTTGCCATATAGTGTGCATGTGTTCAACAGGCCTATGGCGTGGTTGGTAAATGCTTGCCTTGTACGCCGAAGGACGTGGGTTCGATTCCCACCCAGTACAGATTTTTGTGTGCATTGTACATTGTACATGTCTGATTGTCCTGAGACTAGTTGTAGGTAATTATTTAATTTATTTATTTCTCTCCTTAACACCTATCATTACAGGTCTTGACCTAATGCGATAGTGTTGGTATTAAAATTATAAACAACTTATTGAACTAAATTTAAAAATAAAAACTTATAACTAATTATTCATGCAACTAACCTTTAATAGAATCTTTACGATTATATGTATAAGAACGTATTTACAAAAGAAAAGTAGTGTATGTAGTATATCAGTTGTCTGGTTTTCATAGTACAAGCTCTGCTTAGTTTGGGATCAGATGGCCGTGTGAGAATAATGTCCCAGGATATTAATATTTTATTAATATAATACAATAAATAATAATATCTATAATTAATAAATAATATCTAGATATTATGATGTATTGTTTGTGTATGTGTACTTGTAATAATATCTCCCCTCTTGTACTTTTATGCAGTGCATATGTGGCAGTGAGTACGTGTATGTACTATACGAGAACACATTAATTTCAACCGTATTACAGCGAGTTAAGGTCCAATAACATTGAAAATACCTGAATGCAGTTCCGCAAATATCGCACTCATGCGGTTTCTCTCCCGTATGGATGAGAGTGTGCACGGTGCGAGCGTACGGTCTTCTGAAAGCCGCACCACAAATATCGCAACGGTACGGTCTGCAAACAAAGTCACAAATTATAAAAACAGCCAAGTAAGAGTCGGACTCGCGCACGAAGGGTTCCGTCTATAAAAACGAGGAAAAAATTCACGTTTGTTGTATGGGTGCCCCCTTAAATATTTACTTTATTTTGTTTTTAGTATTTGTTGTTATGGCGGCAACAGAAATTCATCATATGTGAAAATTTCAACTATCTAACTATCACGGCTCATGAGATACAGCCTGGTGACAGACGGATAGACAGACAGCGAAGTCTTAGTAATATCTAGGGTCCCGTTTTACCCTTTGGGTACGGAACCCTAAAAATGTTACTTATCGTATGGACAGTGGTTACCCTAGTGACAGAATTCTTTAAGCCGGCCATTAAGCCTCTGACATGGCTTAACATTTGTTGAATTGATTAATGACAACCGGGACCGACAGCTTAACGTGCCCTCCGAGGCACGGAAATGCTCAGAAATAAAACCACTTTGGCGGTCGCCCATCTATGGACTGACCGCAAGACCAGTAGCTTAACCTTGCCAATCACATACGGATCGATAAATGCATCTGGCTATGAGCGACTCAGTAAAAAAAATATGTAGAATCGTTAGAGCTCACTCGTTTCTCAAAACTTCTTACCTGTTTAAGGATGAAACGGAATTCAGAATTAGGATTATAGTATATGATGACATAGGTAATGAAATAAACTATTTGGTCATAGGTGCGTAGATACAGACGCCAGCACGTCAAGCTACGCCAATCTGTCAAACTTCCCCAATTGAAAGTGAACCTTATACTAATGTAATAAAGTTGAAAATCTATAAAAGAAACTTGACAGATTGGGGTAGCTGGATGTGCTGGCGTCTATACAACAGTGGCGAAGAGTGAAATATTCACAAACGAAAAGAGCTTTACGATTACATTAAATTCAATGTACACTTGTTTAATTATATTAAAATAATGTTGAAGGAATATCTATTTTATGACGTGAAAGTTAAGCTCAAAAGACGCTTGTTGAAATTGTATGCGTATACATACAATTTTAACAAGCGTCTTTTGAGCTTAACTTTTAATTATTAGTATTTCTATGATATTTCTATGAAGGTACATTTATTAAAAGGTAATTTTAGTAGGCTTTGCCAGAATTCCAAAACAATGACCGGCAGTACCGAGAAATTTATTTTGATTGGAGTATTAAATAATACTTTATTTATGTATGTGTATTAATATGAGTTGATCGTTTGTTTTACATACACATCCAGCTACCCCAATCTGTCAAATTCCTATTATAGATTTTCAACTTTATCACAAAAGTATAAGGTTCACTTTCAATTGGAGAAATTTGACAGATTGGGGTAGCTTGATGTGCTGGCGTCTGTACTTGTCGGTGGAGTTTTAGGAGATTTAAAAAAATCATTCGCAGATACCTGATTTATTAACCTAACCATAAATATTATATCGTCATTATTTATTAATTCATCCTATCTATGCTCATCTGTCTGCAATTAATAATTTTATTGTTATTTAATAAGTAATATCTAATATATTTAATCTAAAATTTTAAGGTAAGAAATTATGTAAAAGATTTTTTTTTGTTGTTGGTGAAATTCAAATTTAAATAAATTTGTTTAGGGGCATTGTGTGATTTTGTGTACATTCAGATACAAGTTTCTTGTTTATGAAAACGAAAAACGCGAAAACGAAAATATTAATTATTGAGTTTAGATTTACACCAACGTAGGTAACATAAGATACTTAGTCGTATGACAAATCAGATTCATTTATATTTTTTTATGTATTAAGGTATTTTTCTTACCACTAACATAAATATTTACAATATAACGAATCCAAATACCTATACAATATTTGAAGGCGTCACAGCAAGCTTGTTATCAGTAAGACATTAAAATAAGCAGCTAAATATTAAAAGTTAAACTAATTTGGCAAGTGAATCGTGAGATAGCAATATAAATCACAAAGTGGTATATTGATTTTATAAGGGTTCTCTACGAAAATAGTAAAAAGGACACATTACGGTGCAACCTCAGTCCAACCGTCTATCCCGCATTTTTAGGGGGACAGGGGAATCCCCCTAAAAATGTGAATAATCTTACATTTTGCTCACCCAATGTTAATACAATTTAAAAACAGATATAAGATCAAGTGCATTAACCAATTATATAAAGCGCAAGTACGGCCGCATATGGAATATTGCTGCCATCTCTGGGCCGGGGCACCATAGTATCAACTTCTTCCTTTTGATCGCATACAACATCGTGCAGCTCGAATGGTCGTTGACGACGGGAGTCCCACTATTTGGCTTAATCCTCTTACCCTGCGGAGAGACGTGGCGTCTCTATGTGTCCTTTACCGCATTTATCACGGGGAGTGTTCAGAGGAATTGACCTGCCGCCACATTCCGCCACAGACCCTCTCGCCAAAAGTGGAAATTTCATCCTTATCACCTGGATGAATGGTCATCTACCACAGTGCGTTTCACAAGAAACTTTTTGCCATGCACTACCGCTCTGTGGAATCAATTAGCTGCGGAGGTATTTTCGATCCGGTGTGACATGGCAACCTTCAAGAAGCGAGCCTATTCTTTTCTTAAAGACCGGCAACGCACTTGCAGCTCCTCAGGTGTTGCGAATGTCCATGGGCGGCGGTGATCACTTACCATCAGGTGACCCACTTGCTCGTTTGCCATCCTATTATATACATAAAAAAAAAAAAAAAAAAAAAAAGTGCAGTAGGTATCATATGGAAGACTTTTTCCACAAATGAATAAAAAATCCAGGTAGTAGAGCGTTGATACGCTCAAAGAGCAGCCCGACTGGGGAAGTACCTCCACCTTACCGAAGACATTTCTTAATAATAACATTAAGAACTTAATGTTGTGTTTCTGCGTGTGAGTAAGGTCGCCAAAGCTCATCGGGGTGCGGGGAAGGATCAGCAACACTGGTTTGCCGACCCTTTAAAGATTGGCAACGAACCCGCGACCCCCCTGGTGTTCTACATGGGCGGCGATGATCACTTACCATCAGGTGACCCACTTGCTCGTATGTCGCCCTATTACATAAAAAATAAAATTATGTGTTTTCACAAATTCTGTGAAAGAATTACAGTTTAATATCCTAAAATAAGTTAATTTTTATATCTTAGGTTTTTGAATTTGTATAATTAAATTTTGTTTAAATTTTTTATACAGGATAAGTATGCTTCCAAGCCGTTAGAACGCTTGTTGTGCAGGTTTAACCTAGTACAGGCACAAACTGGCTTTAGCTTAGTATTAATTAGTTTTAATATTAATAGATGTAATATTGTTCACGTTTTTACTTGAATAAAATTTATTATTATAATTTAGAGAGAAAATAGTTTATTATTTATTTATCGTGAATATTACAGAAACATAAATCCATGACACGACCCCTTCATTGAAATGATTCACTAGCCTTTTATACTAGCCAATCAGTTTAGTTAGGAGGTTTACACTACTTCCCCGTACAATAATACTGCCCCTACTATACCTAAGCAAATACTTCTTTAACTGCTTTGTAGTAATAACTTAATTATAAGTCATTAAAACCTATCATTTACTTACATAATTACAAAATAAACGGTGATTACGTTCAATACTTAATTAATTAATTAGGTATTCTAAGTTATCATACTTAAATAATTGTCCACGTTAAACGTTTTTGGCATATTTTGTAGCGAATCTTGTTTCTAATAACAGCCACGCTTTAATGGTTATTGCTACTGTATCTAACGGGTGCTGATAGAGAAAACCTAGAGATACAAACTCAAAGGGTTCTGTACCACCTTATTTAAAGCAAGTCGATATGGTGAAACGATAACTTAAAAAAACTGTTTATTTCAAATAAATTACATAAACTATACCTAACGTACAATTATGAGGCCTACTGAAATCTTAAATTTAAAGATTATATTGTAGTCCCAGAGTAGTTTCGATTCTAACGACTTAAATAGGCTTGTACGCGATTTAGTTCGTATACCGATATATGTATTTAATATGAGTAGTCTATACCATGGCATCGCCTACACGTTACCGACAATTACCCTCTCTTCAATAAGCTCTGGCAGCCTTACTCATGCCCAGGTAGTATGGAGTACATTGACACAATAATGGTGAACCTGTATATATAGTATTATTCTGTGAGGTGGATATAATTCCCTAGTCAAACTAATAATAAGACTTTATTTTCAGACCAAATTAGTGTCCAATAAGTTAGTAACAATTTTCTTATAAACTAGTGTTAGTAATAAGTACTTTTAAAATATGTAACAAATTTAACTAATTAGCCATTCATTGCTGCGTCATTCTATGCGAAATGGCGCAGCAATGATCGACGTAAATACAGTCTAGCCGACTAGCGATCATGCGAAGGATGCTGTTGGTGCTGCCACGTATTCTGCGCACCAGAGATGCGCATCTATTACGCATCGTAACGTAGAAACAATCTACGCGATGCTCAGAAAACATCCCTGATGCACTACAGAATCGCCGCAGCCCCATCAGCATCCTGAATATATTATTAAATTACTATGCCCAACCACAGTAAATTTTGCTACATGTTGCGCTACCCAGAGGTCGGATTTAAGGTTACTAGATCTTAAAGCTGCGGCGACGGTAGCACAACTGAAAGAATAATTTAAAACTGATATAATAATATCTAGTGACAATGTTACACAGGGCTAGGATGATCCTAGCCCCAAACTAAGCAAAGCTTGTACTATGGGTACCAGGCGTCGATATACATACTTATATAGATAGATAAATACTTAAATACATAGAAAACATCCATGACTCAGAAACAAATATTCGTGCTCATCACACAAATATTTGCACTTACCGGATTCGAACCCAGGACCACCAGCTTCGTAGGCAAGAGCACTACCAACTAAGCTACGGTGACCTTTATATAATAACTTTTTTTTAAAATAAATAAGAGACAACTAACACACTGCCATCTCATCTCAAACTAGGCAGAGCCTGTTCTCTGGTAACCAGACAACTGATTACCATACTTATATATTTATAAATTACATACATATTATATAGATACATTACACCCAGACACAGAATAAATAATCGTATTCATCACACAAGGATTTGTCCTTAGGCTCTACCGGCTAAGTCGCCGAACATCGATTTCTTAAATGGCGTTCAAATAAATGAAGGTTAAAAATGACTTAGTCAATCGTTTAATTTAAATCGGCTTCAATGAGCACATGTGACGTAATAAATGGTCCGGAAACGAATGTCAACGTTGAAGCCGATTTAACGATTGATTAAGTCATTTTAAACCTTTATTTATTTGAACGCCATTTAACAAATCGATGTTCGGCGACTTAGCCGGTAGAGACCCTGGGTGGGAATCTAATCCACCTGCTAGCTACCTAACTTACCCCTTAGCCCAAATAACAACTATCGAATAACTTAAGCACTGAACCAGAACGGTCAGTTAAATATTCAGGCGTAAATACTGTAAACAAACAACAAATAATCCAAAACATTATCGTGTGAAAATGCCAGGCTGGCTTCGTTTGATTTTAAAATAATAATATGACCGCATTGCGTCGGTTTTTACTAATAAATTTTACAATTATTTTCATAGGCACTTATAATATGTGAACGGTGAAAAGAGAAATGCAGCGTGTATAATATAATTCGGTAAAATGTTTGGCCACGGATCGACTGATTGCATAGTGAATATAATATTCGCTGGGGTATTACAGGTTCTAGGAATTTCTTCCGATTCACAGCGCTTACCCGTCCGACATAACAAAAGTACAGCTGCCATTACATCAGTGAGCACATTTGCACTACAAAAACGACCTTTACTGCCCAGATAATAAAGTCGATGACAATATACTTATAACTGTATCCACATCGTAGTTTGACTGTTCGTAAATATAGGCCTGTACATATATATTCTGATAGCCATGGGTAACAATTTCACTTAATAAGGATTGTGATACAAGTTTTTTGTTTTACAGACGCCAGCACATCAAGCTCCCCCAATCTGTCAAATTTCCCCAATTGAAAGTGAACCTTATGCTTTTGTGATAAAGTTGAAAATCTATAATATAAATTTGACAGATTGGGGTAGCTGGATGTACTGACGACGGTACGTTACCCAACACGTGTTTCAGCCCTCTACGGACCATTCTAAAGGGATGCTAACTACTCGAGTGCTCGAATGCAACTCCACAATATTAACAAAATAATTATATTACCGGATAGCAAAATGTATTCTTCAAGCAGAGGTCAAGCTGTTCATGAAGCGAATAAACGCTATGCTCTACCTCACTTAAATGTTGCTACCGTTTAGAGCTACCCAAGGGCATAGAACTGAAGCCCACGAACACGGTAGCGTTTCATAGGATTACCAAAACATACACAAATGATTACTTGCTGGCATTTGCCCGTGAACATAAACTGATAAGCGTAGGTAGGTACCTCCGAGCATGTTATTCCTCCGAGGTAGGTACCCACAGGTAGGTTTATAGCAAATGTCGTGGGAATTTCGAAAAGTTCGGGCTTTATTTTTATCTTCATCTTAAAGGGAACAGGTGTGTAAATTTAAATTTTTCTATAGGTCATTAATTTACTGTACCTTGATGAGTTAGTAACTGAGTCAGGACTTTTTAATAGGTAGTGTAAGAAAGTAACTTAATTTTAGTACTTAGTATGTCCTTAAAACGATATACATATATTATTATTGATTCCACAGAGTGGTAGTTAAGTTAAGAGTGTAACTTAACTACCACTCTGTGGAATCAATTAACTGCGGAGGTATTTCCAATCCGGTATGACAACCTTCAAAAAGTGAGCCTATCCTTTCTTAAAGGCCGGCAACGCACTTGCGGCTCCTCTGGTGTTGCTAGTGTCCATGGGCGGCAGTGATCACTTACCATCAGGTGACCCACATGCTCGCTTCCCAAACTATTATAAAAAAGTAGTATGGGGCCGTGCTTAACTTCTCTCTTTGATAGATGATTATCCAAAAGATTGAAAATCTTAAACAGAAATACGAAACCTAAACGTAAAGACTCTCTTTACTCATGTTCTAACTAAAGCATACTCGAATTAATTGAAAATAGGTAGTCATAAAAGCGATGTTATCAAAGGACGCTTTAAATTTCAAATAGACTACCGCCATCTTCATTATGGCATGCAAAACTAGTTTAGTTCCAGATGTGGACGCAGAAGCGCTTTCGACGCGTAATGAATTCACGCGAAATTACAACTATACGAATTAATAATTACATTTAGTATTGTTGTTATGTTATAAAAGAAAGGATTGTAAGATAACCTTTGGTCGGTGTGAATGCGTGCGTGTTCACGCAACCGTGCGGCGGCTGTAAACGTCTTGGGGCAAGCAGTGCACGCGAAGGGCCTCTCCCCTGTGTGAGTCCGTCGGTGATCGTCACGCTCCACCTGGTGCACACCATTCCACATACATTATCATAAGAAAAAATACTGGGAACTACCTCCTATACGCTCGGTCCTATGTATTAAATAGCGCGTGCAATCATCGCTTTTTGCAAATTTGCAATTAACCTGGAATAACACACTAAAGGAATCGTAACCATTCAAAACTGTCGTCTTCTTTAAAATTCACTCGTACTGTTGCATGACTGTCCAAAGAACATGCCAATACTTTTTAAGTTCGATTTGGTGGGCGGTGTTACATTGCCATATTGCGTATGTATAGTGAGAGCATATAACGCGAATAGTCTTGAACCATACGCACATAGATGACGTGCATTTGCTGTAGATGTCTGCTATTGTAGGATACACCTTTACCACATTCATGAACCAATGTTCAATCAGCTCCTTAAGTTAAGAGTTCTTCCCTTAATATGGGCTTACCTTAATAACTAGTCTTTTCGAATTTTTATTGGGGCTTATTCTACTTGAAACTTTCCTTGCGATTGCCATAGATGTTCTCATGGCAACTCATGAAAAAGTCTATGGCAATCCTTCTCATGACTTGTCCTCTACTAGCTAGAACCCAAAACAACTATTTGATTTTCGATGCGGGAATTGAACCCACAATTCCCGGGAAAAAAGGTTCTACCCTTAATTTACGTATATAGGCATGATGTAAAGCAGTTTTAACACACATTCTTAAATTATTTATTGTTATTTGAAACAATTTATAGACGTTATTGTAAAATTTTCCCCTATGGTATTACGACTACTAAAAATAAACCCATCTATGGACATTTACATCCAAATGGCCTCTGCCATCCTACTCTATGGTGAGCTAAAACTAAAGATACTACAGTGCAAGTATTGTACCTTAACTTTAAATGCTTTGGGACAGAGATCGCATGGGTAAGGGCGTTCCCCCGTGTGCATGCGCATGTGGATGGCCAGGTGACCAGACTGATTGAAGCGACGCCCACATACTCGGCAAGGATAGCCCTGGAATTTATCAAAATGTTAATAACTCGGTAAGGAAAGTATAAGATTCTAATTAATTGTGATGTCTGTGTAATCCGGGGATAATAATATCCTGGGACATTATTCCCACCCGACCATCTTATCCCAAATTAAGCAGAGCTTGTACTATGGAAACCTGATAACAGATATTATATATTAAATATACTACTTTTTTTTTAATACATACTTAATCGATGATTACACCCAGAATCAGGACAAACAAACATGTTCTGCACACAAATATCTGTCCTAGGTGGGAATCGAACCCACGATTTGCGGCGTGAAAGGCAAGCATTTACTAATCACACCAACCGGCCCGTTAAGTCTCAAGGAAAGATCGCTACATCCAGACCTACATTTTTGAGTCACCGTTCAAACTTTAAATTGATGCTACTTGCGATACTTAACTATTTTCAAAATTCTAAAATATCAGGTACATACCACGCAGCGCCATCTAGCCCAAATGAAGCAAAGCTTGCACCATATACATATTATGTACATAGGATTGTCATACGTCGTATATACGGGACTGTCATCGTATTTAAGTATCACGTCCCGTATTGTTACCGATCCCGTTCATCAATATTTCAATATAAAGTAAAATCGGTTTTCGATTAATTTCTCATGATTGGAGTAAATTGTTTTTGCTGTCGTTCTTTTTCATTTATGTTTTATTATAATAAACCGTTACTACGATTACTTTCAGTTTTTTTTTACGTGTCACTAATAAGTCTAACCCTATACATACAATACTCAAAAAACACCTATAGTAAGACAAATAGATACTTATATTCATGAACACAAACATTAAACTTGTGGGAGGATCGAACCCGCAACCTTTGGATCTGAAGGCAGTATCACTTACAATACAACTGAGTCACAGCGGTCGTCAAAAACTTTAGATAGGTACAGACGCCAGCATATCAAGCTACCCCGATCAGTCAAATTTCCCAAATTGAAAGAGAACCTTATACATTTGTGATAAAGTTGAAAATCTATAAAAGTAATTTAACAGATTGGGGTAGCTTGATGTTCAGGCGTCTGTACATATTCTTTCCTCTTTATTTCTTGTTGTTTCGCTGTGATCACTCATGAGGTACCCTTCTTCGGTTTTCATCGAAACTGGCTAGTGTGGCAGATTTGACACCTTGTAACGTAAAGGTATTCTATACTCAAGTAAAGCTGTGAACAACTAGTAGACTTGTAGAAGTACCTCAGTTTTTTATATGTAACAAACAAACAAGTTTTTTTTCTCAAACGAAATTTCTACAAGTTGTTGAGCCCTGTGGGTAGATGGATACTACTTATGTTATAGGTTGCCCACGGTAATATCTAGGCGCTTTCAAAACAGACGAGTGAACATCGGCGTAAGACAACAAAAGTGATAGCTACTTGTTCCGGAGACCGAGATCCTCTTCGGTTTGCTGTAGGTGTAAGTAACACACATATAAAATCCTCTGAAACAAAACGCACCCAGACTCAGAACAAAATAAATGGGTCACACTAATAGTGGTCCTTGACGAGGATCAAACCCGAAACACGATGGCACCGTAGTAGAACTGGTGCGGCTATCTATAAAATGTACTTTGAGTTGTTACTTACTGGCTTAGTAACCTTATGCATTTTCTTATGAGTGTGTAATGCACACATACTGCCGAGTACTTTATCGCATTCTTCACATACGTAGGCCATCAGAGGTGCTCCATCAGGCCGGTCTTCCCCACGTTTGTGACGATACAGCTCTCTGCAAGAAATGAAACCACAACTCTGTAATGATAACAGTGACATCTATGTAACAGATGTACTAACTTTGGCGTGAGAAAAGAAATGGCAGATCATCAATATTTAATAGAGCGCCATCTTTCGAAATAAAGCTGAAATATTTTGGGTTACAAACATCAAAAAATATTTATAAAATAAAGGAAAATTGGTTATTATTTGAAGTATAAATCTTAGAAGCAATTCATGAATAATCTTACATTTAAAACTCGTAATTAATGTATTGTGTTTAATTAGTTCTACAAAATCATGAACTACCTAATCCTTAAAATATCTTCAAATATGTATTATTTCTAAAATTATATTTTCTTTTCATAGGTATCACTATTAATGTGGTTAATAATTTAGGAAAAGGATAAGATTTTTAGTTTATGCAGTTATATGTATGTACGTATATATATATATCATTTCCAAAATACCTGGCTGTGGCAAAAAGTTGATTACATGAACCGCAATTCCACATTTTGTTATTTCCACCATTAGTGTAGGTGCGGCGTATATTCCTTGTTGGCATTGGTCTGTGACACTCTTTTAGATGAACTTTCAGTTGTTCTGCCGTGGAGAACTGTTTCCGACAAATATCACAAGAATAACATATTTCTGGACCGTTCGAAATATTGGTATCAAGACAACTGCTACTCTGTCGAAAAAAAAACGAATCTTATTATGTTTATCTTATAAATACAAGCAGTAATCAGACGTCATACCGATTTCTTTAGTAATATTTAGGCACTTACACTTTCGGCCTCGCAATAGTTAATTTGGTCTTCAATTAAACATGTTAGACGATGCCTATCTAATGCATTTTCATCTGCAAAAAGTCCGCTGCAGAATTCACACACGTACATAGTGTTTAGTTTACGTGACAATACTCTGCTCTCACCATCAGTTGCAACACAACACAATTGTTCTATAAAAATAAATGAAAAATACATAACCTGATTACGTATACAGATTTCTGATTTCTGAGGGTGTTTTTAAAACATACCAGTAGGTTCAACTTCTAGAGCTGTAGACAACACACGTTCACATACACGACATACTAGCCATTCTGTCTCAAGGAGCTCATTACTGTTTCCTGAAATTAATTATTTTTTGAGAATCTTAATCATAAATGTAAAAATCAATACAAACAATACAAATGAAAATACTTTAACCGATTAAAATTTGTCAAACTAAGTATTGTGTAATATCTGATTTTGAGAAATAGCTGAATGTTTTTTTAAATTACCTCCTAAATTTCTAATTTCTTCATTCCCGTTTACGGAAGGATTCGTTTCAGTTAAATTTCTATCTTGTGTTTGATCTATGGAAGTATGGAGTGATATTGTATGATCTAAGAGATCTGCCTCAGTAGTAAAAATCCCGTGGCATATAACACATGAATGTAATGCTAGTAAATCTAAACCTGCGTTTTCAGTTACCTGAAATGTTTATAATAGAAAGATATTTATTTATAGTACAAAAATTTAGCTATACGCATGAATTGTGCGGTTAAACAAATCAAGTTAATACCAAAACAAAATATGTAAAATATATTATAGGATCATATATACAACGTATTTATACCTTAGACTGTTCTGACGTATCTTGTAGCGGCAACAAAAATTGATTCACAGTATTGTCATCAAGCAAAGTCGGCTCATAATTGAATAAATTTTCTGACTGTACCACATACGATTCTGTGTTTTCCATAACATTAGAATTATTATTTTGGAAAGAAGACAGGGAAGAATTTCCAACATTAAAATATCTTCCAGAATCATTTGAATGGAAAGATAGTTGACTTTCTACATTATTCATTAACATCGAACCTTCCGACGATTTTTTCAATACATTAGTAAGATTTTCATTCGCTTCTGAATCATTATTAAAGAGTAAATTATCAGAATCATATGTATCTGATAATTCTTTGTAAGGATAATCGGGCGGATCAAACATCATGATGTTGCTGAAAAAAAAATAGTAGTTTATTGTACATTCATATTCTTTTTCACAATTATATAATGATAGATTATATTCTTGAATGAAATCCAAAATTTTCCAGTAGTACGATAATAATAAGTATAGAAGATTTACAGCAAAAATATCTAAAAGAAATCGTATACAGAATGGTTTCACAGAATCTTCCTTGTACGTGGGCTGAGACTGTATAATGAGCCCCTGCCATGATTTTCTCCACAGACTACAGAGGAAATGGTAATATTTCTAAACGGTCGGCATTGTGTGACTGATTCTCACCAAGTTCGTTAGAACCATATTAAGGTTGCTTTTGAGTTTAAATATGAAGGAAAATTATTGTGTAGTCTTAACTGCTAAAATAATTACTGTACATTTATGAATTGTAAGGAAAGGATAATGCTCAAAAAAAACCCAGGCCCCGGCGCAAACGGTACATATCTCAAATTCTTAGTATAAAATAGTACTTTCATACTAAAAAAAAATATAGCCAAAAATTCGTTTTTAAACGTAATATTTTGCTAATCCTTTTTTCGTAAAAGTAATTTTTAAATAGAATTATTTAATGGAAATATGTATATACATATATTTTAACATACTACGCTAACCATTATAATATTCTCAGTGGTTGTTGCAAGGCGGAGACGCACTGTAAAGAAAGAAATAATTAAAAAAAAATCACATTTTTGAAGCTCCTTACATAAAACAACTAGCAATTTATGACATTTAAAAAAAGATTTTGGTAATGCCCCCTACTGAATATTATGTCACATATAAATACTTAAAATCTGAGATACATTTTATTTGCGCCGGGCCTGGGTTTTTTCCCCATACATTGTGAGCATTGTTCTTTGTAAACTATAAAAAAATATATTAAATTAAGTTTAAGTTCTATATAAAACTAAATTTAATATTATTTTTTAATTTTTTTATAGTTCACAAATTTCCTTACAAATCATAAATGTACAATAATTACGGCCCAAATAAGTCCGCAGATTTTAAGTAATTCAAGAACTTAATTCGGGGTACATTAAAATTTTCAAACACAACATGAAGCAATCTTTTATTCTGAATAACATTATATTTTTAACATATATATATATATATATATATATATATATATATATATATATATATATATATATATATATATATATAATACGGGAATGTATGATTTTGTGTAGTAACAACCCTATATTTTGACATCTTTCAGGGAGAAATTGTCATTGAGTTCAATTTGCATGTTTCATTCATTCAGTCAGTTGTTTTGTTTACGTTCTTGTGGTGCATAATTTTCTGTTGAAGTTTTTGCAGGAAAAAAGTCTTCAAAATGAAAACAGATACTTCAGTACCTCCCGAAAAACCCAAAATACCGTTACCGACTTTGTCGCAAATAAATGCCGACAGAATAACTCAGGTAAGTGAGGTTATCCATTTCAAAACATTGCTATTAATGGTGTAATTATTATCATGAATAAATGCTTGGAAGTACAGATCTTTTTCAGACTAAAATATATGAAGTATATGCCTAAAAATATGTACTTTTTACTCTATCTACATGCGTTTCGATAGGAATGGTGCGAATTTCCATTGTAATGTTGCTACCCGGCAAATAGCTCTATACAATAAGGGTAATAGATTGCTTAAATAAGTAATTGTTTAATCACAATCAAAACTCAAAATCATTTATGGTGTTGTATTTATTGTTGTAGGTAATTCATATTAGGGATACAAAAGTTAGGTTAGATTTCACTAAACATTGATAATGGCAAAATTTAATATAAAAAGTAGAGTCAGTTTTATTACTATAGCAAATTTTACCTCAGTAATAATTTTATTTTCGAATGTTATGTGTTTGTGATTGCATTCCAAATCCCTCCAAGTGTGATTTATATCCTGAAGATGGCTCAATGTCCACTATGGTCATATCACTATGGCCCAATAAAACAACAGATTTTTTAAACATGATGAATAAGAAGAACTAAACTTTCCCTCCAAAATTACTTTTTTAGTTCTTTTTTTTTTCTTTAAGACTCCTATTATGGAGCAATGGCTTGCACTTTTCTAGTTCTTAATTTCAGTTCAAAGTTAAAAAAAATAATTTTGGAGGGAAAGGTTTTCTCATTTGCAATTGCTGATTTAAGTTCAAAGCCTTAATTGTTTGGAATTCAAGAGATAATTTTATTCGTTTATTATAATCTGATTAGTTATTGTGCGCACCTAACATCAGTATATGATTGAGTTGTTATATTGAGAGTTATTTGGCTGACAAGACTGAACATAAATAAAAGCAAAGCATTTCTTCAACTTTTATATTATTATGGTAGAGTACTTGAAATATTTCTTTTTCTTAATCCTATGTCAGTTATGTTTGATTTTGTTGTGAAATCCAAATATTTGGTTACTTTAAGCAATTCTATTGGAATAGTAGAACTGGGTACATGTATTTTATCTATATTTACCATCCAAGTAATTTATTACTACTACACAAAATTTATTTACATAAGTCTCAAATCTTACTTCTGAGCTCAGTACAAATTATTGCTACATTAATTATTATATAGTACTTAGAATATAAAGATGGACATTGCTTGTGGGAAATATTAATAAAAAATAAAAATGATTGTATATGGTTAATGTGTTGTCAATTTCTTGAATTTAGAGATTACACTGATCTCAGGCCCTAAGAATAAATAAAAGCTAGGCTGATAATCTATAGTGTTATGTTATAATTGTATAGTGTTGAACCAATATATATGCTGGCAGTCTTAAATTAGTTGAACAATGTACACATGAGTCTTTGTTGCCCTGAAACCAGGATTGACATTGTCAACTGGCAGCATTACCAACAGCTTTACATGATCTATGAGATATGGGCATATAGCAACATCAAATTACAGACCCCAGGTAGCTACTGGCTGTTTTTCTTGCCCAATAAATCCCAATATTTTGATGAACCTGGAATTGAAACACTGGATCTCATTATCAGCCATTGAACATACTACCATTAGACCGATGAGACGCTCACAGACTCTTGCTCTCACCGGTCCGTAAGTGATAAGGTTAAGCACCTAGGCATGCGATCAGTCTATAGATGAGCGACCACCAAATTGGTTTAATTTCTCAGTCCCAGTTGTAGTTGTTAGACAACAGTTTATAAGCCATGTGGGAGGCCTTAAGGGGCGGCTGACACTAGAGTAACCACTGCCCATAAGATAAAGTAAAATTAGATGAAAAAGGCAGGCATCTCAATATAATATATAAGGGTTTAGGTGAAATACACTATTGGTATGTATGGTACTTGATTAGTGAGGTGTCTCACACTGATTTACTAAATAAATATCTTGAGACAACTTACACACTGCCATCTCATCCCAAACTAGGCAGAGCCTGTACTAAGGCAACCAGACAACTGATAAACATACTTATATATTTATAAACTCATACATATTAGATGGATAAATTACACCACACTCAGAACAAACAATTGTGTTCATTACACAAAGATTTGCCCTCTGTGGGGATGGCACCCACAACCTTTGGCTTAGTAGTCAGGAACACTAACCCCCCACCAACAGGCTAGTCAAAACTAAAGGCCACAAGCTATACCATTGCGAGATGTTGCTAATAACTTTGACATAAAATAATGATCTAGCCTGCTATTCAATCACAAGTATATTAAATTATAAGCCTACTGGTATTCTTTTAAGTAAGTAGGCCATTAAATAAATCTATACAACTATCCACATTGATTTGTCTACTAAATCAACATGGTTGCAATGTTCACAGCTCGCAAATCAGTACTGGTCTCCACAGACTAAGGAAAGTCACCTACCTTATGATGCCTCTATTGTGGAATCTATCTATCAGACTGAAATATTGGGATCCAAGTAAGTAATTTCCTTATAATATTGAACACATTACACTTTAATACATACTTGCACTTGAAAAGCTCTGAGCCTAACTGAATTAAAACAAATGAATACTAGGGTCAATGGCCTTATTGAATAAGTACAATGACCTATTTATTTTTTGACAATACACCAGTAACATTTTTTTAATAGTGCATTATTTGGATTGTCCATAATTTATAATAAGTGAAGCTTTTAGTTATATATTAATAATTATTAAAATTAATGTTATGAATAAATAAAAAAATAAATAACAATTTTATATCTTAAACTTTAAAAATAATTTTGTGAATAATAATGGATGCCATTTGTAAGAAATGTAGTGTATGAAATATATGTAAAGACATTTTAAAAAATCTTCATATTGCATACTATGTGTAGCATAAAAAATATTACATGCATGTTTTATTAAATATATTGTGTATTACTTAATATTGAAAATTAAATGCTTTTAGAATATACATTGATATTATTAGTTTATGGGGGTCTGCGAAAGCCATTGTTATTAAAAAAAACCGACCAAGTGCGAGTCGGACTCGCGCACGAAGGGTTCCGTACCATTATGTATATAAACGAGCAAAATATTCACGTTTGTTGTATGGGAGCTCGCTTAAATATTTTTTTTATTTAGTGTTTTAGTATTTGTTGTTATAGCGGCAACAGAATCAATCAACATCATTTGCGAAAATTTCAACTGTCTAACTATCTGATAGACAGACAGACAACGAAGTCTTAGTGATAGGGTCCCGTTTTACCCTTTGGGTATGGAACCCTAAAAACGACTAAGAGCCGGGTAGATCAGTTACAGTGTTCTTTGAGACACGCGGGTGTATAACCGCCAACAAAACCAGGGACGACAGTTAGTGAAGCATGGCTGTTTTATAATGTGGCATATATTATTTTACTACAAAAAACAACGCCCGCACTAGGGAAATGAAATCCTGTGTTGTGGGATAATTTAGAAACATATAATTTACGCATATCAAGCACGCCTGGATGTACTATGTGTCCGTCAAGTATATGTTATTATATGTTCGGAATCAGAACAACTCTTATGGATCACACCATTAGTCCTATGCGGGAACGGTACCCGACACAAAGCGGCGAGGCGACTGTCGTAACTGCTGCGCCACACGTACATTCCAATAACAATGCAATATTTTAAATTTATAAATGGATTTCGGATGTTTGAAACTGGAAAGAAAATTCGCTCTGTCTTTGAACCTCTAACCTTCTTATATAGCTCATAGCTAGATGCACTCACCGGTCCGTAAGCGATCGGCGAGGTTAAACAACTGGGCTCGCGTACAGGCCATAGATGGGTGACCGCCAAAGTGCTTTAATTTCTCAGCGTCTACGTGCTTCGGAGGGCACGTTAAGCTATTGTAGACATTAGACAACAGTCGTTAAGCCATGTCAGAGGCCTACTGTGCGGGTTGAGCAACTCTGACACTAGGGTTACGACTACCCATACGATAAGCATAATTATATATAAGATAAATTCGGACTATATATGGCTGTAGTGTAGGTAGGTATATACATTTACGGAATTTATTTGATTTGCACTGTTCATAAATATATTTTAATCCTTAGTTTCTCGGTGCGCCGGATCATGATGCTAGAGTTCTCTCAGTACCTGGAAAGCTACCTGTGGCTGCACTACGAGGCGGGGCAGTCATCACATGCGCACATGATGTCCATCATTGTTATGATCAACGAAAAGTTTAGAGAACGGGTCCCGGCATGGCAGGTTGGTATTCTAAATTATTTATTTATTTTATTTATTTATTATTATACAACTAAAGCTAAGACATAGGCCCACAAAACTGTTTTAAACAGTTTGTCTCTAGACTCAAATGAGTCTCCTTGTAGTATCTATATATATGTAAAATGTATGTTATATACTATCTAATAAATATCCGTATTTTCTTGATACTTTCTGTGCTACACTAGTACTCACAATATTTGGAGATCTCCTAGTGACAAAAGAACGAGGGTAGTATTTTTCGCACACGCTCATGCTGTCTGTAATTGTTTTGATCAATAAAAAGTTTGGAAGTGAGTTTTGGCGGGACAGGTTGGTATATCAAAGTTCCGAGTTACTCAGAAGTGTTCTGGAGTTCTCTCATATCTGGAGGATTACGTTACTCAATACTACTGGAAGTAAACGATCAACAAAAAGGGAGCGAGATCTGGCGAGAAAGGTTGATATATAAATGTTAATGTTAAAAGGAGTTTCTCAGTTGTGTTCTGGAGTTCTCAAATATCTGGAAATAATTGCCGCACACACCTTTATTCTATCATCATTATTCTCAACGAGAAGTTTCGGGAGCCAGTTTTCGCGTGACAGGTTGCTATATCAACGTTCCGAGTTACTCAGAAGTGTTCTGGAGTTCTCAAATATCTGGAGAACTACCTAACTCAATACTACTGGAAGTAATTTCCGCACACACCTTTAATCTGTCATTATTATGATGATATATGATGTTGCCATTTTGTCGAAATGTCAGTTCCTACTCAAAATACCTGCAAAGCTACCTGTGCCTACAGTACGAATTGGGGTGATTGTCGCACACGCCTATTATTGGTATAATCTTAAAGGAAAGGGTTGGTAATGAAATGCTCTCAGTTATGGGAATGTTAATTAATATCTAAGCACAACTGCTATCACACACACTACCTTCTGGTCAGAATTAGACAACTGATAACATACTTATATATTTCTAAATTCATACATATTATAGACTAGCTGTGCCCGCGACTTCGTTCGCGTGGATGTCGGAACTTAACAATGTATTTTTTAGTGTAAAGCGCTGTGGGAGGATACCGATACAATTTCTTTTTTAATTTAATTTAGTGCTTCTTTATTTTACCTGTGGAACCATCTGGAGCGTACACAAAAACGTTATTGGGGTTGTTTACGCGTGAAAGAGCTACGTATAGTTGACCATGGGAAAAGCATCCAATACTTAGGTCCACCCCCGCAACGGATAGTGTCTGGCCCTGAGCTTTATTAATCGTCATGGCATAACAGAGACTGACTGGGAATTGCACTGGTTTGAAAGAGAAAGGAAAGTTTTAAAGAATTATAGGTATCCTTGGAATAAAAACAATATCACCGGCGCCGCAACCTGTTAATATTTCAGCTTCGATAATGTTTTGCTGCAGATTTGTGACTTTGAGCCGAGTGCCGTTACAAAGTTTGGGGGGACATAAATTTCTGATGGGGATTATTGGTACACCGATTTTTAAAACTATTTTGTGGGCTGGAAGTCCGGGTGTGCTGAGGGAATCCAAAAATTCTACCGGGTAGTGCGTGGCGTCATCTTCTTCCATACCTGTATTTATTGAGCTATATTCTTTGCTATTCCCGGACGCATGAGTCAATATTTTGAAATTAATTGCCGCAGCTTGGTCATTGCGGGGAGTCAAAATGGATCGCTGACATAGCCAATGTTTGTGGTATCTCCGTACACAGAAGAAATTAGCTCCAGCTGTGACGTAACGTAAGAGAACTCACACGTGAGCACGCTACGTGAACCTGCCCGCCTTCCTTAAGTCAATTCCAGCTAACTTGAGAGTTGGACTTTGCGATTTGTTGATGGTTATCGCGACACACACTTTTATAGGGAACTACAGTATTTTAAACTGAAAAAGGAGATCATTTGGCACTAACGGAATACGTGACACGAACACTGTTTCTCCCTGGGCGGATCCAGGCATAATAGTAGCCTCTATAACACGATGCAAAGCTTTGAAGCCTAGTGCCGTTGCAAAGTTTAGGTGGCTTCAAATTCCTCAGAACCATTATAGGTATACCCACACGCAACATACATAGGGGATGTGTGTTGCGTGTGGGTATACCTATAATGGTTCTGAAGAATTTGAAATATTATTTGGAATATTATACGCCCTTAGGGGTGGAAATTCCTAAAAACCCGAAATACATATTTTTATTTTTAACGGAAAGGCCACCAATTTTCATGCTATTCACTTAAAAAATTACACACTTTTCATACAAACTTACATCCCCTATTTTACGCCCTTGGGGTGGAATTTCCAAAAATTCTAAAATATTTATTAATATTTTTAGCTGAACTACTAAATATAATTTTCAATGCCTTTAACTACAAAAATGACGGATTTTCATACAATCTTTCATTCTCTATTTTACCCCCTTAGGGTTAGTATTTCCAAAAACCCTTCCTTAGTGAATGCATACGTCATAAAAGTACCTACCGGCAAAATTTCACGTCTCTAACCCCAGCCGTTCAGGCTGTGCGTTGATATGTCAGTCAGTCAGTTTCCTCTTTTACATAGGTAGGTATATAGATTTGTGCTGAGAAAACTATGAGAGACAGGGTTAATTTACTACATTCAAATACTTTCAATCGGTCAGGCTCAATAAAATTCGAATCGTCTGTACATTCGCGTTACAAACGAATCGACAGCACAAACTTTCGATCGACTGACATTATAATTTAAAATTAAATTATAACAAATCCAACCTTGTACATAATTCAATTTGCCCAAAGAAAACAGAATATTTTAATAACCAATTTTGGACAACGACATACTTCTAGCCAACCAAGACCTTATTTCGAAACAATTCGGAACATTCAAAGCCCTAATCTTACAACACCGCGAGTCAAAAGCAATGCACAACGACATCTATCGAAACAAAATTCAACTATCAAGCACAACGATATCTATCGAATAAAAATCAACTATCAATAATTTAAAATTAAATTACCTATAATAAATCCAACCTTCTACATAATTCAATTTGCCCAAAGAAAACAGATTTTTTTAATAACCAATTTTGGACAACGACGTACTTCTAGGCAACCAAGACCTTATTTCGAAACAATTCAGTACATTCAAAACCCTACGTACCTAATCATGCAATCAGCAAACACGGGTAAATCTTAACACCGCGAGTCAAAAGAAATGCACAACGACATCTATCGAAATAAAAATCGACTATCAACCTAGTTCATTCAGAAAAGAGATGTCATAATATGCACAATGACATCTATCGGACAGTTAGGTAGCTCAACTATAAACATTAGTTCATCTTGAAGTAATGAAATGTGTGTTATTTTTCTTCATGATTACTTTAAAATCTAATATCTTTTGATAGACTGAACCGATTGCAATAAAACAAAAACTAAATGTTACCTCAAGTTACGCTCAATCGTTGTGTATAAAAGTTATCTACATTGCTTTAGTATATTTTACGTGATACCCGAACATATAAACAGACAAACAGACACACAGACAAACAGACAAAAATTCTAAAAATGCTGGAAATGGGTTCTATTGGTTGTTCTTTAATACCCTGGCTATTTTTTTTGGATTTTCTTTTGATGTACAAAAATTATTTTTCTACAGATTTATTATATGTATAGATAAATAACACTCGAAACAAGAAATAACCATGCTCATCACGCAAAGATTGTCTTGGGTGGGGATCGAACCCACTTCCACTGGTTTAACAGTCAGTGTCACTAAACGTTAGACCAACACGCCAGTTGGTTGTATGTTGGAATTTGCATTACCTGGAATTTTATCTATGACTTTAATACGAGGGGGTGGAATTGTCGCACTCCATGAATATTTGTCATTATATGATTGCGAAGTTTTCGGAATGAGGCATTTTATCCCTTCGAATTCGAAATACCTGGAAAGCTGCTGTTCTGATCGTCTCTCAGCATCTGAAGGCCCGTCAAGCTTTTGGTCCCGGATTTAGTTATTATACAGAACACTGTATAATATAATGTATATATAATGTCGCTAATGCAACTCTTGAGGTTTGCCAGGCGCATGAAAAACCACTGATATGAATAATAACTGCCAACTCGATAAAAAAAAGTTCATGGTTTGGCGAATACTTGAAGTACTTCTAGTGTCTGTCAAACTGTCAATAACTGTATGTGCACTGACATCTCAAGAAAAATCTCACATTATGTCAGTGTACGTGATCTCTTTTCGATTACTCGCGTTTACTCCTTAGTGAATAGAAGTGTTAAATCTCATATATGTGTAGGTAATATCGCATACGATGTAATACATATATGTTATTATATATTTAACTTGATATTGACGAAATACTGCCGGTCGTGGTGGAAGTAATTTATTTGCAAAACTTATTTATTTAATTCTTCTATTAATTTCGTATTCGGACAGGACTTGTGCGAACACAAATATCCTGGGATAATAATAATATAATAATATAATAATATCCTGACACTGGCCATCTGATTCCAAACTAAGCAGAGCTTGTACTATGGAAACCAGATAACTGATATACTAATATACACTTCACTTTTCTTTTTGTAAATACATATTGATAAAGATAATTACACCCAGGACAAACAGACATGTTCATGCACACAAATATCTGTCCTGGGTGGGAAGGTATTTTGTTGGAATACTAAAGCCCTGTTTCTCCTTACTTGTCTGGTTGTCCTATTCTTATTCTTCGCGGCTATTTCCAGTCCCCGGAGGTCCTGGTAACACTGCTCCAACTAAACTTCCCTGTCCAACCCTGCAACATAGATAAATAGCAGAAGCTTTTTGGCAGGAGTATCGATAACTTCGTTCTGGTTCAATAAGTGTTGGCCCAGGACGGTGTTACGTTTATGAATTAGTGGTTCACGGTGGCAGAACAGGTATAGTGGTGTCCTAATTCGACTTTTTGTTTATAATTATTTCATTAATTTCAGGCGTTCCTAAAGAAGCCAGAACATTTTGCCGCTTTTTTTGAGCAAGTTCTTCGGGCAAGTATAGCAGAAGACAACACTAGCAAGAACATGAGGGAACAAACGGCGCTACTTTTGTTCTTGAACCATTGTTTCGGCAGCATGGAGGTGCAGCTCTGCCGCGACCAGGTCAAGAGACTGGTGTCGCTCAGCATGTGGACCAGTTTGCAGGAAGGTTGGTCAAATAAATAATTATCTTGGGACAAATAACACACTGACATCTGATTCAAAACTAGGCAGAGTACTATATATTTATAAAATTATTATTATACTTAAATTACACCCAGACTCTGAACATATTTTTTATTTTTTTTTTGTTTTAAAAAGACCACGCCCGCACTAGAGAATTTGATGATGTCCTCCCGGCCGAATTTCACAGGGCATATTATAGTGCACAAGTGTGTGCGCAAACACAGGGGCATTTTCTATTCCATCACTCTCATGACCGGTGGGACGACTAGCGACACGACCGGAAAGAGGTCAGGTATTTAATCCCTGTATCGCGGGGTACTTTACAGACAAATAATAGACGGACACAAATAACATCCAGACTCAGAACAACTATCTATGGGTCACAAATAGTTGCCCGGCGCGGGACTCGGACCCGCAACACGAAGTGGCTAGGCGACTGTCTTAGCCGCTGCGCCACACGTGCAGTCATGCCAAATACTCGTGCTCATCACATAAAGATTTATCCTGGTGGGCATCGAACCCACGAACCACTTAGCAGTCAGGGTTACTAACCACTAGACAAACAGATCAATCACACGCTGTGAGCGTTTGATTGATTTGTTTGTCTTGTTTGTCAAAGGAAATAAATTCCAAAATAAATCCCATATAAGATCCTATAAGTAAAGACGCAAGATAAGAAGCATTTGTGATTGGTTAAATGAGTCATATATATTTTCTGCCTGGTCTAAATCGTCGATCTGGATTAATGATCCAATAATTTTTTTATAAAGGGAATGCAAGCACTATATATATATATCTATATATATAAAAATCAATGCCACTTTTCGTTGTAATGTTATAACTCAACAACGCCTTTACCGATTTGGCTAATTTTGGTCTTGAATTATTCGTGGAAGTCCAGGGAAGGTTTGTACGTAGAGAAAATTTAAAAAAAGTCTTGAAAAAGTGTAAAATATCATCTTTTAGCAATTTAAAATATTTTTTTGTTTGAATAAATGAACTTAACAATCATTTTTTTATTACTATGCCTTATACGTAGCGAAGCACATACCGGGCCGCTAGTACATTATAAAGTTTAACACGGGTAAAACTGCGGGGCATAGCTATTACTACATAGAACAAATTTGAATTATTTCGAATTGATCAACATCATATCAGATGAAATACTGCTGGGCATAGGTTTCCCGTGGAGATCTTCATAATTTCCGGTCATGCTCTACCCACATTCAGCGGTTTCAAGCGACCATCACAAGATCATCGGTCCATCTTGTAGGAGGCCTGCCCATACCTTCGTTAATGTGTGTTTGAGAATAATATACATTAATAGAACACATATTTCAAACTGCACTCTCTGTGTCAGTGCAAATATAACATTATTTCCGTTTGAACTTTTAGCAAAGCTTAACTTTATTGTTCCATATAGATACAGTCGTTATAATCCACCTCTCTCAATATCTCTTTCATACTCGAATTACAGGCAAAATTCGTATCTTAAACGAGCAAGCATGGATCTTAACATTACGGAAAGCAAGGAATATTTTAACTTAATTCTTTTTTCTGAATTTAGTATTGATATTTTGTAATATTTTTATTTTTACCATATTTAATTAGTTGTAGTTCAGTAATTTATTGATTATAACTCGGGCACTGATATGTCTATTGCTATTCGTGAAAACCTGTCATTGGCTCACTGTTGCTTAGTTTTATGATTAATTTTATGTTTAATAGCTTATTTTCCTATTTAAATAAATAAATGAAAGTCTCTACCTATTTCAATTGCCTATTACATGATTCATGCCAAAAATTTGTTACTCACTGTCTGGAATATTAAATGAATTTATTTTTTCTACCAGGTCGTAGAAACCAAGAATTCAAAGCGGTACCAAAATGGAGGAAGTACTGGCGCGCAATTCAAAAGAAAGATAAGCCCGAGTTATTGGAGAAACTGAACTGGGAGAGGCGGTACCTCCAGCGACTCATGATTAAGTTTATGAAGGTCCTGGAAAGTATTCCGGAGACTGGCGAAGTTGACGCTCATGCTGTCAGGTGAGATTAATAATCCACACAACTAAATTTACCAAGCACATATCTCTAAATTTTGTTTGAAAACACGGTTACATATCAAGTTATACTATTTCCAGCATAAGCTGATCTCGCGTTATATAGGATTTCCATACAATGACAGGTCAGCTTATACTGGAAATGTATAGCTTGATTTGTAGCCGTGTGTACCAGCTTGTGCCCACCCGACTTCAAAATTCGTGTTGAAAATATTATTTTCCTCTGACATACTTTACATTAATATTCTTGTAATTTTTTATTGTGTATTGGGTTGTGCGTCTTTGAAGTCGTTGTTTTTAAAGATTATTTTTTAAATTATTTTGCGTATATTTATAATAGGTATTCTTTTTATATATATATTACTGTATCTCTATCTTAAATTTCATTGAAATCGGGTCTAATGAAATTATATCCAAGAAATGATTTCAACCAGACCAGATTGCAAACGATCAGCGCTCAACTATCGTTCGTATCTAGCAAATTGTTCGGCTAAGCGAAGTGAATGTTCCACGCTACGGGATTCTAGCGTGTAACGTTCACTAGCGTGCACTTGCGAGTTTCTAGCTCTGGTTTCAGTTAGACGCTGCGAACATTCAACGTTTGACTATCATTCGTATAGCTGTCACGATTTCGAATTATATTCGGCACAACAAAGTGAGCGTTTCGCGCTAGATGCACGTGCGTGTACTTGCGAGTTCTAGCTTTGCTTTTATTAGAAAAGAAATTACAAATAGGTAAATCTCTTTGTAGATTAACGTATTTGTAATTTCTTTGTAAGAATCCGTTAAAAGAATCGTAGAGGAAAATTTGTGTTAAAGAATGTTAATATTTTTTTTCACGTCCCTGTTTCGGAAGCCTACCGCCATAGTGAGCCGCGCGGATTCCTCTCTCACATACGTTACCATTTCCCCCTCCCGGATATTGGTTTCGTCTCAGTCGCCAATTACCGAGCCGCGATGTTTATCTTCTTAGTAATTATATATGATTTCGTTTTCAAATCCATGATATGTTTTGAATGAAATATCAGACTTCAATAATTTAAAAGATTTTACGGCAATTTATTTCTATCATCAATAGTTTAGCATGTTACACCTTGGGTTTCATTAATGTAGGGATCTCCAATTTAATTCAATTAAAAAAAAACCTATTTTATTCAGTCATAACGTAAAATTATATTAGTGAAAGAGTCTTCCAAATCGACTCAGTAGTTCTTGAGTTTATTTATTACAAACAAAAATACAAATCTTCTATGTTTATAATATTAGTATAGATATTATAAACAAAAAGAACAAACAAAAACAAATCCTAAGCTTATCGAAAGGTTGGGTATGTGTGTATTATATAGATTAAAAAATTCCTAACTGTAATATCCTTTTACAGGTATTGTGAGCGATTTTTGGAGCTGATGATAGATTTGGAGGCCTTATTGCCAACGAGGAGGTTCTTTAACACCGTGATGGATGACAGCCATCTCGTCGTGCGCTGCCAGATGGCGCCACTCACGGAGAGGCAGGAAGGACAACTGTTCACACAGGTAAGTGCCTAATTGTATGCCATCGCTAGTGGTTCCCAAGCATTTCTCGTTGCTCAAAATAAGCGGAGGAAGTTTAGATAGATAAACTCTTTATTGTACACCAATAGTAAAATTATACAGTACAGAAGCATTTAATTAAAAAGTATACAATTGGCGGTCTTATTTAAGAGGGCAGTTGTCGGTGTACTTAAACTTTGTTAACAGTACCCATTGGTACTTAGTACACGAACCTACTATATATATGTACATACCTATAATAGATATATACTTACATATTACAATATTACCTACTTGTTCTTTCAATTTATCCTATAGTGATAGGTCCTTTACACTTTACTGGAACTTGTGTAAACTTTGTGTTTGGCGCACTGTTATTGGCAGTGCATTCCACAAACGAACACTCTGAACAACGAAGGATTTATTAAGGAAATTTGTAGAATGGGCTGACATTTATAACTTAATATTTTCCGATGATCGCAAAATTCTCGAATGTGACACATATAGAAAAGAAAACCGTTATTGTTTAGTATTCTTTAGGTTTATAAAATTTCAGAAAAACTTCGCCGAGCCCCAAGGTTTTGTGTACTAAAACAAATACTGCGATTAAAAATGTCCATTGTTCCTTAAGCTTAACTTTTTCGTCCCCTTGTGATCAAAGTTTAGGTTAAAAATGTCAAACGGAATTATTCTAAAACAAAATTTCAAATAAATGTTCCATAATAAATATGCTAAATCAATTAAAAAAAATGAATAGGCTTCGAACCCAGGTTGGCCGTAGCAGGTAAAACCTTTTAAACGCAGCCTGCAATGCAAATATGGTCCCACAGACAATCGGACACCTGTTATCATGTCGCGTGTGCCCTTACAACTGTACGCTTAAAGAACTGATGGAAGCTACTCATAATGTGACTCTCGTGGCCAAGTTCTGGGTAGACACAATTTAGATCGCCATCGACTCGCTAAGAAGAATTAAAAAAATGTTTCTTCGGAATAATTTCAAAAATAAATCTGAGGTATTATTATACTATTAGCACGTAATTATAATATTAAAAGTGATCGTGAATGATTTAATCACCATCCCTACCTAAGTTATTTATTTTGTTCACTGGAAGAGTATAAATGTCTTTAAGCCGATACAATTTTGTTTCGAGCAGTATATTTTCAAATAAAAATACTGCTCAAAACAAAATTTGCTACATTCGACTTAGGATTGAAACTGTAATGTCCATCAGTGGATGTCTTTCGGCTGATATGATGATGATGATGATCAAAATGACATATTATAGATAAATTACACCCACACACAAAAATAGTTATGCTCATCACACAACATTTGTCCTGGGTGGGGATCGAACCCACAACCTCTGGCATAGCAGTCAAGGCTATTATCATAAACATTGTGTTTATTTTCATAATTAAGCTGTCCCGGTAGACGCTGACCTATCCTAATCATAAAAAATAATCTTGGTCAATTGTGAATCTATACTATCCACTCAAACAACAATTTCAATAAATCTAGTTGACAACCCAAAATCCGATTGTAGTGCCACCAACTTATCCAGTCGGTCCAGCTGTTAAGGAGGAGGATAATCTAGTATTTGAGCGACGTTTCTTTTTAAGATCCAACCCCACCAAACGCCCCCCATCGCATCGCATAGGAACGGACGCGACCACATCCGATCGTGATCGTGTGCAGATGTGTCGTATATTTTTTTAATGTAATAAAATGTATTTGTATCCGAACGGATCCGATAACACGCGGACGGAACCGATCGTTAGTGGCGGCATGTCACCGGCTGTGTTCATCCGTCGACGCACGCGGCCGCAGTCAAACTGCCGTGCGTGATTTTGTAATATAAACTTTAAATACTGTACACAAGATTTAATTTCGTTTAAAGATTGTAAAATCCTTTCCTATGCCTTATATATGACCTTTATAGATAGCGGCTTATATTAAAATATGCGGAATAAAATAACATATAATTCTTGATGTATATTTTTAATACAACCAAAATTAAATAAAAAAATAAATGCGTTGCTTCATTATCATCTACACTTTTGAATACAATGTCAAAGTAAATTGGATAAACACATTAAAAACTTCTTAGAAATATAACGTTAGTGCAAGAGAGCTTTAAATTATACTTACACTTATGTTTGGAATAGAGCAATAGATTATCTTATATTTGTTAACAATGGCTAAAATACTCATAGCTGCGGTAATATAATAAGACGGATATAAGGCTCATTCGATACATGTTCTTAAAATCTATATTTTACATATAAGAATGTTATATTAAGATACTGGTTTATATTTACTTAGTCAGCGAAACATTACAGGAATTTCAGGTATTACTCAGAAACGACACTATGCATACCGTTTCGATGTTATTGATCTAATTATACACGAACAATATATTTATTTTTTCCCCGCCCATAAGCTCCATTCACAGTGTAAAATTTATAAGTCGTCGTGCAAACGCATTGATGCACGCATCCGCTCTTCCGGATCATAGAAGTGGAAAAAGCTAGTAAATTTTATAAGTGTTTTTGCAATACTCGTTGCGTTCAAATAGGAGGGTGGCGTATTCCCGCCACACTTAGTTATATTTGCTTAGCACGAATTTGAACTTTATTTAATCGGGATAGAGTTGAGTAAACTATAAAATATGTGTCCAGTATTTCTCAGTAGCTACCACGTATTGCACTGCAAGATAGGGTAAATAAGGCGATTCCATAGAAGGTTCTATGGAATCGCCGTAAAGTAACGGACTAGATGACAATTTTGTAAATACATGTCGTAAGACTACATATGCTTATATGAATGGAGCCTTAATATTTTTATATGAATGGAGCATCTTCTACACGGTTGCAAACCAACCTCTAACAGAGGTCACCCTGGTGGTTGCCATCCATCTAGACTGCAGGTGTGCAGTCTAGGTGGTCACCCTGGTGGTTGCCGTCCATCTAGACTACAGTTGTGCAGTTTAGGTGGTTGCCATCCATCTAGACTGCAGTTGTGCAGTCTAGATAGATGGCAGCCACCAGGGTGACCTCTGTTGGGACGTTGTTATGCAACCGTGTAGAAGAAGCTTTATGGTACCGCTGGACAAAATATTTGTATATCTTTAGTGGCGTCTGTAATCTTTTAGCGATAGATACCATTTCTGCGAAGTTCCGCTAGCTAATTTTATTTAACCCAGTATCGGTTTTGGGACCACATCTACTACTGACTATTTATATACGAATAATAATTAATTTAATACAATGTCATTTGTTTTGTAAATATTTCCACTCATGTTAAATTTACATTGTTAGTTTATTAAAATCATTTGGTAATTTGTTAATATCTATAATTAATTTAAGTATCTTTTGTGAGCAATTAATTAAAAGAGAGATTTCATCACCCAAATCACGACGTAAGTTCAGACTTGTCCAAATAACAAATAATTCGAGGTATTTTATTCATAAAAAAGGCAGTTGCGCCTCTAGCAACGTTTGAATCCAATGCCTAATACGAAACACTGAGAAATCCTCAGTGTATAATCACAATTTTACTACAACGACAAAAGTACAAGTAAATAATTTTATGGGCAGTCAAATAGAATACTGTATTTATAGAAGGATGTTTAACGGAACTATTCTTAACGTTATTTTTTTTTGCTCAGATGTTTTTTCTATATAATTATCATTAGACTTAATGTCATAAAAGTAGGCTTCTTGTAATAATTATCTAGAAAAAAAAATCCTTAAGATATACAACATGTAACGTAATCAACTTACACCCCATATATAATTTATTTGGTAATCATAATACATACACTGAATTTTTAATTTAATATGTATATGCACTGTTATTTACTAAATTAGTTTCTTGGAATAAAGTTCATTTTTCTTTTTTTGTATTGAATGAATAAATTTGTATGAATACAAATAAGACTGTAATTTTAAGTCTTATTACTTTGACTTACGGTCCTGTCAATTTGTTTTGACTGTACAGGGTTAATATGACAATAATTTCGGTAGTTTTAATTATTCTGGAATAAAGAATCACCTATATTATTAAATGATATAAATCGATTCAGTAGACGATTCTAAACAAACTATTTTCACGATGTGCGTTAATTAAGTTACATGTTGTATATAAACGTTGAAATAGGGTCGTCATATCCCATACACTTCGTACATTATAGTAACAATAAGGCATCGGTAGGCAATATAAACTTATGAACTATTGTAGACTACAATGGAGGCACGATACACAAGGCACACAAGAATAATAATACATCTGTGGGACTGGAGTACAATATTAAATACTGTGTTTTCATAGCTATTTGATGTGAAACATCTACTTTACATGACTCTACATATATTTAGGCCATATTACAGTCATATCTATACTAATTCTATGCTTCTATTGTGTGAAAGCTTGTGTGACTGTTTCATAAAAAAAAAGACAGTATGAATTCTTGATATTGATCGATGATTCATCAGTAATTTCCGCCATTCATATGCGTCATCTCGTCCCCCCAGTCGCCGGTGGGCACGGGCTCCGCATAACAACAACTCTTGCGCAACAAGAACGTTACATGAGACTGCCGTAAAACGCACACATAGAATATTAACATTGCTTGGAATAGATTAACAAATATGTGTGCATATAGGAGTTCTTCTATGTTGAGCCATGAGAACAGTAGGAAAAGCCATGCTGTTGTCATTATTAGAAACAGCTGAAGGAACAGATTAAAGCTGTGAATAGAAAAGTACAAAGTTAGTAAATTACAGATAATATAACTCAATATATAATATTCTATTGTTACTTTATATAAAAATATGTCTATCAGCACTTTGTATGAACCTCTAAAAATGGCATAAAACTATAGAATAATTGTTCTATTTTGTAATAGGGGCAAATAAATATTTCTTTGAGAACGATGGCAGTTTAAAGTTCTGTATTTACAATATAGTTTGGGAAACGAATACTTAAAGTAACAAATACTAATATAAATAATAACAATATACATGTGAAATTTTGTATCTTTGGATACTTAAATATAAAATTTCTTTATACTGTTGTATAATTAAATAGCACTTAATTATTCACACCCTATTCCGCTATTATAGTCCACATTATGGGTCTTAGTTTCTAAATATTCATTTATGTATAACTTAGTTTGAACGTCTGATACATCATTATGTTTTTACTTGAGCTGGGGGTCCTCCTGATCTGCATCATTAATTTTCATATTCTAGTATTAAATTTAAAAATAATATCTTAGTAACTTGTTATTAGTATTTATTTAAGGATTAAATAAAATATATATCTGAAGATGAAAATATACAGACCCCACGGACGGACTAATTAATTATTTTTTGTTATTGCATTTGACTATGTTTATGTACTGCATTGTGAGCTTGACAAGTACAAGTGTATGTTAATATCCAAGTGCTTAATAAATTTAACTATTTCATCACCGAGACTCAACACAGTAAGCATTAATCGTATAGTAGTACCCACTATACAAGCTTACAAACTTCGCGTAATGTAGATGCCCCAGGTAAAGTTTTCCTGAATACTAAGTACTAAATAACCCGAAACATGGCAATTGTGTAAATATTTTGTGGAATTATTAAATGTTTGCATGTTTGTTACTCAATTAAACTAAACGGGTCCACATATTTGGATAAAATTTGAAATGGATTTAGGTTATACCCATGGTTACAAATTCTATTTAATAATCTAAGTAATTTTAATATCGTTGCTTTTCTTTGTAATATAGTTCTTATAAAAAGGACAGGACATCTAGTTTTGGCGAGAAAAAGGACACTGATATTTAGCCCTTTAGCCCCTGCTGTCATAAGAGCTGTATGGATGGCTAAGAGCTGGATGTAATTACATTAATTTGGTCTTAGTGGTTTAAGGACAATAAATCGCGGTTCTACTTTAATATCCGAAATGCTGGGGTGTAGTTAGTTTAATTATAAATTTCAATACAGGTACAGACGGATTGCATTGCACCGGTTTAGTTTTACCTAGGTACGGAACTTTAAAAATATGTGTGCATGGAATAAACTTACCATCCTTTGAGCTTGTGGTGTATTCTTCCGTAAACATTGATCCTTTTTATAATATTTAATGTAGTCACGTAAAAGAATACATTAAAAATTATGGTGAACGCAACTGGAGTGAAGAATATGGCGATACCAAGCAGTCCTGAAAATAAGTAATTATTGGGTAGGTTAATATTCCTACTATAATAATAATAATGTCCTCCTGTTCGAATTTCGGCAATAGCCAACTGTACGGGACATACTTTAGTGCATAAATGTATTCTCAAACACGGGCACTTTCCATTCCATCACTCTTATGATGCGATGGGACCTACGGCTTTACGTATTCTCCGAGGTATGGGTGTGTAATACCGCCAATTACCAGAATTCGGGCTGAGAAACTTTCTTGGCAGAAAATACTCAAAATATTTTTTTGGATCAACCCAGGATGTGAAACACGCTTTTGAACACGCAAACCTCCATAGATAAACGTACCTAACTAAATTCCCAAGCAATGGCACGCGACGACATAAAAGAAGCAATCACCCCCTTTACTCAGCTTGTTACTAGAAGACTTTATAAGGGATAGCAGACTAGCTACTACCTTGTTTACGTCGTATGGATGAAATGCCCTTTCGTATCGCTTTTCGATCTTGAGGCCTACATTTTCGCTTATTAGATTAGAGCGGTTGCGCAAAACATCCTAAAAACAAACGAACCGATTCATGCATTTCCACCTCAGTAACCAGCCAGAGTAGAGGTTCGAACCCCAAAGGGTATCCCATTAGATGAATTTCTTTGTTACGTAGGCCGTAAGGCTCATTTTCGTAGTACAAGTGTATCTTCAGCGTCGATAATAACTTTGCATTATCGGAGCAAATCGATGACCATGCAAGGATATATAAGTAGATAGGTCCGTTAATACTGGCTGCCATGCCCCAAATTCGACCAATTTTATAACATATTTTCTATTTGGAAATAATTTTAACCAACTTACCAATAGTTTCCTGATTTTCATCATTGTTCGTCGATGATGGGGGTTTTTTATTTGGATTGATGCCGGTATCCAGAAGGAAATGCGCGCATATAGCCATCGCCGCCATCACTAAAACACTCGTCCACACCACGCTCGAGTAATAACAATATTTACGCACATCTGTCACTCGTAAGAACACATTGCGCGACCTGCAAATTATAAACAAATATATATATACAACTCCTTCTCCTATGGAAAGGAATAGATGAGGAGAATATAATAATATATTAATACAAGGTACGTCATAATAATAATACCTTAATATAGACAGAACCATTGACAATATGTAGTAAAAATATTAGACTTAAACTAGGTAATTAAACATAATCTCTTGACAATAACTTGATACCAGCTAGCTAAATATCAATGCTATAATAAAATAAATTTTATAAATGTTTTCATACAATGTGTACCTAAATATCTATGTGACTAGAAATAATAATGTATACAACTATATTACTACAAACATGTTCTGACTATTTACAAGCGCTTTTTTAAAGTCCTTTTTTAAACCTTTTTTATTTTAGAATAGAATAAATATATTCCAATCTTCGTAAATGGCGCAGAATGTAGATTAATCGTCATGAAACTGAACAACTAACTAACTTTGAAGAGTGTAACGGGTCAAAACTTTCAAGAAGAGGCTTTTTAAAAACCTCTTCCGCACTTTGTACATAAGTCCATCTATTATAGGAGTCTTTGTATTACGAATAATGCTATAAAATTATTTCATTTTAGATTTTTCGTTGTAGGAATTGAACCCGCGATCTATCGGACTTAAGGCTCGACCAAGCACCGCTAAGACATAGAGGTCGTCAGTACTTACTTGAATGTTTTCCAGATATAAAATCCAAAACTGTTTAGCCAGAAGAAAGCTGCTAAGAGGCTGACATACAAAATAATATCTGCGAAAAAAATATCAATTGTGAGAACCATCAATGATTCATCGTAACACTCATTGTTAGAGAATACAATTACACTTACCAGTTATCATGTAGCTGACATGATTACTGAATTCGGTGAATATTCTTACTAAGTCAGCAGCTTGACTGATTATTAAGCACATGTTTATAGTAGTTATGATATTACCAGCCAAGTCTCGTAAAGTGGGTAGCACAAAATATATAACAGCCACTAATAAAAACAGTATCATCGATATGGCGTGGAATATTGGGTTCAAAATCTTTTTCATGAGGAAACTCGTGTCTTTCCAATTTATTATTACCTCTGGTATACACACTAAGGCATAGGTTCCCGTTATGTTTGTGTTTGTATATAGTACCTGAAATAAGAAATAACTATGTACAGATACCTCTAAAACGATACATTCGTAGGTAATGGGGGTTAGATACAAACATAATTTATTACTACCTCTGGTATTACACACTAAAGCATAGGTGCCCGATAAGTTTCTGTCTGTAAAAAATATCTGAAATAAGAAATAAGTATGTACAGATACCCCCGAGGCATGCGTAAATATGCATTTCTAAGCTTTATATCATTTCTTACAAAGAGATCAAGAACAAGAATATAAAAAAAATATATGTTCTCATAAGCAATGTTAGGGCTTTTGGCCAGTTGCCCTGACCGATTTGAAAACTATCGACGCGGTTAAGCGCTGGACGCGCGTCAGTCTATCGATGGGTGACAAGTGGTTTAATTTGTGTGCAACTCCTTGCTTCGTTAAGCTGCCGGTCACGACTATAGTCATTAGACAATAGTCGATAAGCCATACATATGTCTCAAATCTTATCAACTCAGGTTTGGACTTGAAAAACTTGCACACTGGAGTAACCACTGCCACTGCCAAATTTTGAATTCATAGGTATGAGTCCAGAATAGTAGCACAGAATAAGTATTACGTTTATCAGAAACTAAATATTAATATGAATAACTTTACTTGAAGTCACCAAGTTCGGTTGTAGTGATAAAATTCTATTAATAACACATTGGGGTTACTATGATTCATAGCATAAGAAAGTGGAATGTGAAAGTCAAAGACTATTTACTGATAATTTGTGACAGTTATCTCTTAGTACAGGAGGTCATGATGTCATGATGTAAAGAATGATTTTAAATCAAATACATAAGCATACATGTCTGTGGGATAGAAAAATAATATGGCGATGAAATTTAACAACTAGTAAAACAATTCTGAGTGGTGACGGCATAGAATATCATAAACCAATCTCATCCCGTGGGGGGCGTAGAAATCGACCGAGGGAATACCTACCGGAGAACGGGCAACAGCGTTTTTCTGTGAACTATGACCATCAAACTGCGATTATGGCATAGGCGCCAACCCGTTTGCCAAGCGTGACGAGTATGGCATATTCCCCCATTCCTTGGGGAGGCTTTTGTCCAGCAGTGGACGTACTTTGGCTGACATAATGATGAACACATTGCCAAATATGGAAATAATGGCTTATAACACTAACGCACTTCAGAGAGCTGCCCTCTCATAGGCTGGAGAAGTCAGAGTTTTATGTAAGATCTATAGAATAGCGCCTTAAAAAACGTGCAAGAAAGAGGCCTAAAACCTAACTGAAAAAAGAATTTCTGATGATTAAAAATAAATATATTTTATATTAGCAATGTCTATTACTGTGAGGGAGGAAATCATATTTTTTACATTTTTAATCATATACGGAGAACAATGCTATATAACAAAAACCCTGTTTTGGAATGTGCAATTCAAGCACTTTTAATGATAAATTATTTAATTTTTAAAATCCTATGTTGATCCAGGATTTCTAAACATGCATACAAGTGTTTAGAAATCCTGGATCAACATAGGATTTTAAAAATTAAATAATTTAGTGCAGCTAGCATTTGTAGAAGCTGAGATGTATTACTATGATGGATGGACAGAAAGATCAGTATAAGTTTTTGCTGTTACTGTTTGGATATGGAACCCCATACAGGTGTGTTGTTATTGCACAGTCATGATATAGATATCTTGTGTCTCTGGCATTCATAGGCTACTGTAACTGTGTAAGAACAGCAACCAACATTTTTTATATGACCTGCATATTATGGAGACACTCAGAAATTTAAGGTCCATTGTAATTAACCATCTACAGACTAACTGCTTGCTTAACCTCTGCTTGAACTATGATTATATTAGACTGATTATAGTTGACTGGCCTGTTGATTTAGTGGTTAGTGGTGACCCTGACTGTAAGCCAGACGTAGCGGGTTCTATTCCCGCCCAGGACAAATCTTTATGTGATGAACCCAATAATTTGTTCTGCATCTGGATGTAATTTATTTATAATATGTATGTATTTAGAAATATATAAGTATGTTTATCAGTTGTTTGGTTGCCTTAGTACAGGCTCTGCCTAGTTTGGGATCAGATGGCAGTGTGTTAGTTGTACCAAGATATATATTGTTTTTAAAAGACAATGCCCGCATTAGTGTTATTAGTCCCTGTGTCATGGGGTACTTTACAAACAAATAATAGAGGGACACACATTACATCCACACTCAGAACAACTATTTATGGGTCACACAAATAGTTGTCCGGCGCGGGAATCGAACCCGCGACACGAGGCGGCGAGGCGGCTGTCTTAGCCGCTGCGCCACACATGCAGTCATGTATTTATATTTCTTCTCATAAAGTTGTTTGTTGGCAGTTTAGTCAGTTTGTTGACAGTCTTGGTAGTAAATATAAGAGTTTTGACGATGACAATGTCATAACTATATATTGTTTTAATTATTTATTTAACTCGATCTTAATATCCTGAACTTACATTATCCATACAGTATTTAGCCTGATTATGAATGTATGAAGATGGTTCTGTCTCTTCAGGGACATATATATTTTCATATAATTTAAATTCATTTGTCTGCTTCTCTTTGTCATTTCCTGTTCCATGTTTACCGTGAATGATGTGACGTAAACGACCATCAGTCAGCAAATGAAGCCTGGAAGAAAAAATACAAATGTCAAATGTACACAAATATAACTAATTTATTACTTGATGTAAAGATGAATCTCTTTATATTATCACCTTCTCAGGTTAGAAGGGTCTTAGAAAGGATTGTAGAATCCCTTTATCTTATAAAAATAAACCATTTTAAGTAATGCCAACCTCTTTATTGATTCTCTGGAGCACCTGATTTGTTACTCTAATTTTTATTAATCTCATAAGAACATACAAAAGTTTACTTATAAAGAAATCCATAAAGTCCAATCCAATAATGTTCCAAAATTAAAATATATTATTCACTACTATAGTGTTGAGAACAACCCAATGCCATTAGTGTTCTTTCCTTTATTATACTGTCTGTTTGTTAATGAATTAATAAGCTGATTAATGTTTAAAAAAAGAAAGCACATGTATTAATTTATATGCTATGTTATACCTACAGGGATTTGGCACTGTAGCTAACCTCACTTAAGTGACTGGATTATTGGATTCACCCATTAAACATCCATTAAATATTGACTATGACAATAAATGTCACACCTATGTACACAACCCTTATTTTTATAAATTAATAAGAAAATGTGACTTAACAACAGAACTTAATAATCATGTCAAAATCCCTCTGTCACCAGATCCCAGTCAGAGTGACATGTAATTATGAAGCATATCTTTATTGCTTTTTAAATAAGTTCTCAGTTGAGCATAGAGGGCATATAGCTTATGATTTCCTATCACTTTGCAGCGTATGATATACCTATGTACACAATTCTTATTTTTATAAATAAATACAAAACATGTTTTGTACAACAGTGCTTAAAAATCCTGTGAAAATTCTGTCACAAGATCCCAGTTAGAGGGACATGTAATTATGAAGCATATCTTAATTGCTGTTTAGATAAGTTTTTAGTTAACTGAAGCAGGCATAATAGCTTAGGATTACCTATCACTTTGCAGCTTTCAATATACCTAGTATGTACAACATTGTCAAAATCTGTCATGAGATCCATCATCATCATCATCATGACAGAATATTTTAGTTGCTGTTTAGTTAAGTTCTCAGTTAACTGAAGAAGGCATTATTATAGCTTATGATTACCTATTATGTACTATATAACTAAACTAGCACTCACATGTATATAAGAATCAGCCACAATTAGTTCCATAAATAGTGTAGGTCACTTATGATGAAACTCAAATTTATTTAAAAACTGATCAATAAAATTTATGAATATACCTACATTTACAATTTAGCTTATGATTACCTATTACTTTGGGGCTTACAATATTCATAGCATAGTTATAATAGGTTGTCTTATTCTATGTACTGTACAACTAAACTACTTAAATACTCCATTTGCTATTTGTTAAGTTTGAACTTGAATATGTTGTGAACCTAATTTGTTTAATGTCTATGAAATTTACAGTTTATATCATATGTATAATTGTTACAAAATCAGTAATGAAGAAACACTCACTCATCTTCAGAATTTCCCAAATCAAGTATAGCTGTTCTTTGTGTTGTGGTACAATTAGGGTATCCATTAATAAAACTAAAATATTTCACTTTGGCATCAATGCCGTCTTCAGTCTTAAATTGTGGGATCCACAGGCCTGAAATGCATTAAAATTAAGAAATGGTTGGACAGGGTGTTTGTAGAACAATATTAACAATATGAGAATGAAAGAGATAAGAATCAAGACATGGGGACAATTCCATACATAAATTTACTTTGGACCCTTCCCAATTATACTCTAGATTTCTATTCACCCTGCCTCATTAGGTTAATGTATGTTAAACCACAGAATGTTCAACCTGCAACTAGGTTCAAATGTAGGGCTGGGTCAAAAAGTAATTCTTACTGGGATTTTACAATAGAATGTAAGAAGAACAATCATCCTTGGGTTTAGAATTGCTTCATACTTAGCTAATGTCCTGAAATTCGAAATTCAAGCAAGACCAGTACTATTTACAGTATGCTATAAAGATTGTCCTGATTTTAATGTTATTGGATGGCTAAGGAAACATTTATTATATATTTTTTATAAGAGACAACACCTGTATTGGACTTTATACAAATATCTTGTACAGACTCTGAACAATGAACATGGCTCACACAAATATTTGGCCTTTTCAAGTATCATAACTGGAATAACAGGGCACTGAGTAAGTAGTGAAGGGACTACCTTAACCATTACACTGCATATCTGGTCAAAATATTATTAATAGTATAGTACTAGCTGTGCTCCGTGGTTTTACCTGTGTTAAATTTTATAAATTATCATAGCTCCTCCCCCGTAGGTGATAGCGTGATAATATGTAGCCTATATGTTGACCCGATTCAAGTAAATCCATGCAGTACTTTTTGAGTTTAGCCTGGACATACATATAGACAAACAGACAAAAATTCTAAAATCTATATTTTTGGCATCGATGTCGATTGTAGATCACACCCCAAGTATCCTTTGAAAAATATTTAATGTACAGTTTTGACTCTCCTACGCTTTTATTATGCCATTGAATAGATTCAACAAAAGCAAATACTAATTCATTTGTTTGTTTGGATTTGAAATTTAGAATACATGAATTAACATATAATTGTTTACTACTTTACATTACATTATTTATTTAGAGTCAAATACACACCAGTAGTTTATGATAACAAAATGTAGTAATCATTAAAATATAGTTGGTTTAGGTTCATAATTACATGATGTCGAATTTTACCATTTCTAGTAACATGAATAATGAGCCCAATCAATTTCATGTTTAATTTTGGATGTAGAACAATAATTTGTTTGCAAGTGAAAAGTTCAATTTGCACCAGATTATACCAAAATTAACGGAATATTTACTTATTGCATTGCCATACAATATTATTTAACTAAAAAGATTTTATAACTTTAGTAAACCATGTTTGTGTAATAAATTTATTTCTAGAAATATTATATAAATATTTTTGTGTACTTACTTTGGTTATACGGTTCGGCTAAACGACAATTTCCGTCCACAACAATCTCTTGTTCTTCACAGCATTTGTTAATCTTAACTCCATGCTGTTTCGCCGATATCTCGTTGAGGTCCGTATCGCTAACTTCGGCGTGCAGTAAATGACTCGCACCAAATAACGTCAATGCTAATACTATCACATTCATCTTGTTTTTGAGACCTTATACAACTTTTCCTAACATAGATTTGTCGCAATCTATCGCTTACCTAGAGATTCTTTGTCATGCAATAAGGCACATAAATTTATCACACTTACGATTACATTACATTCATAAATTTCACATTGTAATATCACATGAGGCGGACGGTTAGTATTTACATTAATATTCTTTGTATTTTATTATTTTCTTCCCAGAAAGCGTTTCCGTTCCGCAAAGTGCTTGTGTTTGCAATGTTTGACGTTTCGATTTTTTCTACACTACCTTGCTTTAACTTATGGAGCCACACGGCAACCTGTCTTTTGGCACTAGTTATAACAATCTAAGTACCGTAAAACGGGTTGCATGAATACAACTTCAGAGATTCTTAGCTTCATAGAAGAGATGAATTTTAATGTGTTTCCCTCATTTATTCACATTTTCATTCAGTAAGTATGTGTGGTGTGACTTTGAGAGACAGAATTCGAAATACTGATGTAAGAGAGCGTTGTGGTGTGAAAGAGGATGTAGTCACAAAGATTGAAAAAGGAATGCTGAGATGGTTTGGCCATTTAGAAAGGATGAATGAAAGAAGATTGACCAAAGAAGTATACCTGGCCTGTGTGAATGGAACAACCGGAAGGGGAAGACCTCGTCGAACATTCTCTGACCAAATCGGAGACGTTCTCAAGAAAGGGCAGGTCAGAAGTACCCTAAACCGGCGAGCATGTATGAAGAATATAATGACAGTAATCGAGGCAAAAGACGTGTGCAAAGATCGTGACAAATGGAGATCCGTTGTCTCTGCCTACCCCTCTGGGAAACACGCGTGAGTCTATGTATGTATGTGTTCATTCACGAGTATCCATGACGTATCTTGTGGATTGAATGTTGAGATTTTACTACCCATTGTTTTAAAAGAACATAATTGTAGGCCGTCATAAATCTTGGTCTTATAATGTTAGTTTATCGATAACCAAACAAAATTATAGTTTAATAATAAGAGTAGAATTATATTTATATACAGATCCCTTCTTGGATAATCCGTGTAGGTATCTTTCTACGCGCACCAGTCACTTGACGGAAATATAATCTTTACTAACATTTATGAGCACAAATCAACGAAAATGTAGGTACTCAAATTACCTATGTAGGTAAAGGTATTATAATAGATTCGTTACGGTCCAAAATTTAGTATTGTATAGCAACATAACTGATAACAAACTAACATTTTTTGGATTTGTGTCTGTCAGTCTTGAACACCGAACATGGGGTTCTTCAATGGATGTCTATGTTACGGGAAAATCCTTTAATTATCCAGGCCAACTAATAAACCATCCGGCTAACTTTCACATGTGGTCAGTCTATAGATTATTGACCACCAAAGTCGTTTAAATTCTGAGCGTTTCCGTGCGTCGAATGAACGAATGAAAACTTAAATATCTGTGCAAATTGCGATGGAACAAAAAATTAAGTAACTACAGTAATCGAAAAGTTCAATTATGCATTGCTGGAAGTTAATTTATACTGAAACTATAATGGTTAAGTCACCATATAATGTCGTAAATAGGGCAAAATGTATAGCTATCTCATCGTTACCTTTATGTTTTAAGTAATGTATAGACTCAACGATCTATGAGTCTATTTTTCTCAAAAATTGTCCTTATTATGACGTCCATCATACGTCCATCATATGTTTTTTAGGGTTCCGTAGCCAAATGGACGACGGAACCCTTATAGATTCGTCATGTCTGTCTGTCTGTCTGTCCGTCCGTATGTCACAGCCACTTTTTTCCGAAACTATAAGAGCTGTACTGCTGAAACTTGGTACGTAGGTGTATTCTGTGAACCGCATTAAGATTTTTACACAAAAATAGAAAAAGAACATTAATTTTGGGGGTTTGCCATACATAGAACTGAAACTCAAAAAATTTTTTTTCATCGTAAGTAGGTATACATGTGGGGTGTCTATGGTCTTCAAAAATTCATATTGAGGTTCCTAATATCATTTTTGTCTAAACTGAATAGTTTGCGCGAGATACACTTCCAAAGTGGTAAAATGAGTGTCCGGGGGGGACACTCATTTTACCACTTTGGAAGTGTCTGTAACTTCTAAAATAAGACAATGATAAAACTAAAAAAAATATATGATGTACATTACCATAGAAACTAACAACGAAAATTGGTTTGAACGAGATCTAGCAAGTAGTTTTTTTTTATAAGTTATAGACCGCAATTTGCTTTAATTTAATCAACTGAAATACTTGCTGCTACGGAACCCTTCATGTGCGAGTCCGACTCGCACTTGGCCGGTTTTTGGAAATATGGGATATTGGATACATTCCTAAAGTTCAAGGTCCAGTCAGTCGGAAGGTATAGTCAGTTTAGTAGATTCTTAGTGAATAGATAGTATTATGCCCGTCCGTAAGTTAGAAAAGGAAATAAAAAAATATATTAATTCATCTAGTTAATCCTCACATAGGTATTACTTGGTCGCTAAGCAGTATAAAGCGCAGACTGGCAGCGGGCGGGCGAGCGGGCTAGGTGGGCGAATATCTATTCACCTCTTTTACATACTTCGGTTTACACCGCGATCTACCGACTAACCGACGCCGCGACGTCAGAAGCTAACGAAATATCCAACGATAGCAGAGAAACTACTCGTTCACCTCGTTAGGCGTGCTTCGCTAGCTTGGATCGCCCGCCAGCCAGCGCCCGCTCGCCCGGTTCCTTCTCTTGTCCTCCCTGTTTCGAGTATTCGGACTATCGAAGCTCATCTTTCGAATAGCAGTGTACAATCTATTTTTCTTTACTTGTCTTATTTAGTACACAAATATGGCGTACTGGTAACCAAAGACAATTGATAGAGTTGGGAAATTATCGAATGAAGGACTGAACGAACTCATACAGCTGTAAACGAATGATATTAGTAATGTAGGATTTCCTGACAAATAAAATTTTAGTTCTGGCCCTGGGAATAAATTAGCGTTGATAATTTTGTAGTAAGCTGCCAGAATATCACACATTATTTTAATCACAGAAATAATTCCTGAAATATATCGTTGGCCTATATAAAAAATAAAACAAAACTATTTTTAATTTATTTATTCATGTGATTCACTACATGTATCTTCACTTCTGGAGTCTTCCGATTCTGACAGGTGTATAATGAAACCCTGGGTAGGTGCATCTGTTGCAGCATCTAAAAGTCCGTCAAGCTGCATCATTTTATCCTCTTCTTTTTTTATATGGTTTATACAATTATTCCAAGACATCGTACCAATTTGGCTTAAGCCTTCTTTTAGTAACTCCTTGACTTCAGCCATTTTAAAAGTTTTGTTATTTTTGCCAACATAAGATTTTAACTGCGCCCATATCATTTCAATTGGGTTTAATTCGCAATGATAGGGCGGAAGGCGTAAAACGATAACATTTTTGCGGGCCGCCATTTGATCCACAACTTTGTATTACATAGATTTTTGTTAAATTTAGATAACAGTTGCGCTTTTACCTCATTCTCTTCAAAATTGATATGTTACTCCTGTAGCCACGCTTGTATATCTGCCTTCCGCCAACTCATGTTTGGCACTCGTTCTGCAAGTCTGGATTGGTACGGTGCATTGTCTAGTACTATAACCGACCCAGGTACCACTTTACTCAAATTTTTTTCAAACCTGTAATGCAGATAATTCCATTATTTTATTTTCATCTTGAGCTAATAAATGTTCGATAACACGATTTTCTTTAATTATTTATCCACAAACCATAATGCTTGCATAGCTTAAGTATATTATCTAATTAGGAACATGACACCTAGTAATAAAGTCACTTATCTTCAAAATATTATCTTATACATACGATCATTCGTCATAAAAAACGAGAAAAGCAATCAATTACAACTGTCACTTATAAATGAAAAGACAAAGGTTAAATAACTATTTTTGCAACTTTTGAAACCACACGGCATTGTGAAATGTGTTTACATTAACCGTGTTTCAAGCGAACTAAACAAAATAAGAGCTCACGTCTCAATTGCGCTGTTATTTACCGAGACAAATTTGGTGGCGTTGACCCGATATCCAATTATTATTGTTATTCAGGATTGTTTATAGAATTCCCAATATGAATAAATAACATTAAAAAAGATTAATTTACTTACCTTGTTTAAACAAAACAATTGCACTAAAATCACAGTCGTATGCAATATCGATGTCTTTGAAGAATAGCCAAAGGTCGCGTCAGTCTAAAGAATAAAACCGTCCAAATCACAGAAAGAATCAGCAGAGTCCAGTAGAAAGCCAAATCGTTACACTTCAAACACACACAGAGAGCAGTAGAGCACCCGTAACGTACAACATAAAACAAGGCGACGAGACGAATGACAGGACGTATCCCGTCAAGTCAAAAAATTTCACTTGTCAAATAATACTTTTAGTCTACGACCAGTTACAACAAAAACTTTAGGTTTTAAAAATAATGCCTTACCTTACCATACACACATATAACTTGAGATATATATAATATATAATATATATATATATATATATATATATATATATATATATATATATATAAACATTCTGCTTTATTATTCAGTTTTTTACATTAAAATTATACAGTTCACACTGGTCAGAATCATTCATTCACTTTTCCCTTCTCTAAGTTCCGAAGACAAATTAGCATTTTGAAATGTCAAATTGCCAATATAATTATTAATCTGTGAAAATGGATTCTGATATTTTTTTGATTTTAAGAGAATTAATGTGTTTGGATGGTTAATTTGAAGCAGTTTTTGGTGTTATTTATATAGTATGTGTTTCTTCCAACAATCAAGATGTTCATACCTAACTAAAAGTGCGTGATTGATGACGAAACTAGTGATTTTCGTGCCGAGTAGTGTTTGTTTACCAAATAAGACAAGTAAGAAAAAATGGACCGTAGTGTTGCCGCTCCGTCCGTTTCGCCGGAACCGCCCGCGTCGCCCGCTCAGCCCGCTCGCTTACCCGTTCGTCCGTAGATTTCGGTGTGAACCCCATAGTTTAGCTCACCAATATTCCACATAATCTGTATAGTTTCATTCTCTCGCTCCGCCGCCCGCTGGCAGTATAGCCTGCGCTTAAACGTGTTTGTGGACTTGTGCATCCAAACCGAAACTGTTTCGAATCTAAAGATTTACTACGATAGCGGACGAAGTCGCTGGCACAGACATTATTCGTTCAATTGTTCGTTTTTATTTGGCATCACTATTACATATTATATCAGTTACTAAATTCCGCGTGCCATTAAAAATAGATTTATTTTTACCTAATATTAATTTAAATAACGAGCAAACGTTAGGAAAATAATAGTTAAACCAACATTGTGTAACATATTGAATTTATTATAATACCACAAATAAAAAATATACACATTTATAGATAATACAGTGTTAGACTAACAGGGTTTATACATTATATAAAAAATAGCACTATGATGGCATTTCAAATATTAATAGTAATAAGTAAATTACCGTCTAACAAAACTAGGTAACTGTAAATATGTCAAAAAACTCAATACAACAATGCCATGGGTTTCTAAATTATATAAAAATTTGCATTGTGATTTACTTAGTTATATGATGTAAATGGAATGGTATCTATGTATCGCTACCTTAATGATGTTTAGATCACTCATCACCAAAGGAGGCGTCAGAGTTAAGTAAACGTACATTTTGGAACAGCCTTTCTCTAACAGCACTATAATTATGGTAATTTTAAGCTTTATATTTAGAAATTTAAATACAAAATATTTGCTCCATCTTAATCTTATTGTTATTACTTAATATTAGTTTATGGCTTTGAAATTGACATTAAAGTCAAACACCCTATTACCTGTATAGGAACTTTATCAATATATTAATTAATCGTATTCTCTAGTATTTACATCGAGTAAATTCTAGTAATGAAATAACATCTAACAAAAAGTCGATATTGTTCATTTTATAAAAAAATGTGCAATTCGAGTTTTCTCAATTAAGATAAACATACATTACTATGGCACTATATTATATTAGATCAAGGATGGAGATTGGTGATGGAGAGTGGCGATTAAATTTGACTTTGTCACTACTTACATGCCTGACAAATTATCGATCGATCCGATAGAATTAATACAGTTGTGATTACTTGACCAAATGATTGTGATATCTGTATAGAATGTCGTTTTCGGTCATGCTTTTCAATATGTAAATGATATAATAAGTTTATTTCCAATCAATCAGTTAAAATTGTGTGATTGGCGAATTATAAGTATGAAATGGGACTTGTATGCGTGATATTACTGGCATGTACACACGGCTACATATCAAGCTATAAATTTCCAATATAAACTGACCTCTCATGGTATGGAAGTCCTATACAACGGGAGATAATCTTATACTGGAAATGTATAGCTTGATATGTAGCCGTGTGTACATATAAAGGTACACCATCCCTGATATTAATTAGATTTAATAACTAAACATTAATAACTTCAGATCATGTTTCGTAATTAAAGAGTATTATTTTATTAATTTCATATAGTTTTATACGAGTATCCATAATAATACTATTAATGATGTAGGTAATAATTAATTATAACTTACATCATAAATATTATTATAAAAATACTTTGTTTACCTACGAACAATTAAATGTTTCCCGTGTTTTATGGACTTAACTATTTTGTTTGTAACATTACGTAGGTAATACGAAGTAAACCCGGTAATAGTACTTCGTTCTTAAAAATATAATTTTCAATAAGTATTTTATTCTTAAAATACATTCAAATAAAATGGCATTAGCGAATAACTGGTTTTAAAGTACTGTGACAGCTTAGTACTTAATACTTATTATCTACAAAGTAATACAATATTAAAAAATATTTTGGATTTGAACTATGTACTGATTTTGAGAAGATATTTGAGACCGTCGAGGTAAAAGTGACTTAATATAGTGACTGAGTAATTGGATCTTAAGGCACTTATTCAGAGCAAAGTAAAGTCAAAAGGTGAAACGAAAGCACAATATTTTCTACGCGAATCTAGTGTTTAATGGCAAGCTTACATTTGATGCAAAAATGTGACGCTTTTTACTTTGTTACTGTATACAGTGCAAAAATGCCCTAGGTCACTTTTACGCTGATGGCCTCATATTTACAACAAAGTTGTGAGATCAGTGTTATTAATTTAATCTGACCTCTACGGTGTCATCAGCGAGTATGTGCTGATCATCAGAATCATCATAGGGGCTAAGTTTTTCAGCCAATGAACGACTGAACCACAGACAGCAATTCTCACCAACCAAACCTTGCATGACCCGTTTTCTTAGAACCACAAGGAGTACAAATATTACCACTCCTTGGAGGCAGTTGAACGTGTCCATGATTGTCCTGAAAATAAACGCAAATATTAATACTAATATAATAAGCATACGTTAATTCTTTCGATAAATGATATAATTCTTTTTTTATTGACACCTAAAAATATTGGAAAAAAGTTCACTCCTTACATAGAAACTCGGCGTCCGTAAGCAACGCGGTGCCTCGAACTTAACTTATATTTGCGTGGTTTACTAATTTACAAGAACAATGCTAAGAATGCATTACATCAGCAAAATCTGACCTATTATATACTCGTTGGCTGACAATTCGACCGCGACCGCTATCAACCTTCATGAACCTTAGTACCTATTCGTATCGATAAAATACCCTCCCTGATCTTCAATCAAAGTAAAGCGTCATTTGCATAAAACTACCTTAATAACCGTTTATTGTAGTATTCTAGTCTTATTTTGCCGGAAGACATTCCTTAATAATAACATTAATAATTTAATGTTGTGTTTCTGAGTGTGAGTAAGGTCGCCAGAGCTTATCGGGGTGGGGGGAAGGGTCAGCAACACTTGTTTGCTGACTCTTAAAGGCCGGCAACGCACCCGCTACTCCTCTGGGGTTGCGAGTTTACATGGGCGGCGGTGATCACTTACCACCAGGTGATCCTCTTGCTCGTTTGTCGACCTCTAACATAAAAAAAGGCTTGATCCTCGGCTTGCCTTACTATCGAATGTCCTCCTAGGCTAACTGTATACGTCATAGAATACTAGGGTCTGTATGGAAATCTGTTCGAGTTGTCACAAAAAAGTAACTTACCAAATAATATGTGATTGACCGTGGGCAAAGCTAGCGACTTCGAATATCCAAGTAATTCCCATGACTAGGAACAATTTCAAAGACAGGAGAAACCTGAAATATTATTATAAATCTCTCTTATTTTTTGCGATGTTTAAGCCACACAGTAGGTTTTACAGTAGATAACGTAACCAAACAACAAGAAAATGAGCTATGACCTGACCGTTTCGTTATTTTTGTTGCAAGGCGTTTTTGAACTAAATTTGGGCAGTTTTGAATTGGTTGTATGATTGATTGTTGGATTGTCACAATATCTTTAAAAATAGAATCCAGAAAACGAAACGGCCATTAAAACTTTGTTTGAATTCAAGTGAAGAATATGAGAAATCAAGTCGGTGCGGAAAATCACTACCCAAGTTTTTGCTCTTAGGGATCGGTGAGAACACCGATTGAGAACCTCTCATTTTAGAAACCCTCATTATACAATCACTTTGACCGTTTTTTTTTAATTTGTACTCTCTTGTTCTGTATAAGAATGCACTTACTTGTGTTTAAGATTGTTCAATGTGTTGACTTCGTACATTTTTGTGGCGTTTCTCCATAGGTTGAACGAGGACATCGTAAACAGAACTATGTTACTTGCTATCAAAATAGCGATTGGTCCGTAGAAGAAAATCCATGTTTCGGTACGACCTAAAAATAAACATACCAAATTTATATATTATTTTGTTTATATAGTTCAATATATTGTATATTTCAACTTTATACGTATATTTTGTAACTCGCATATTTTTCGCTGTGTGTTTATTTACCCGGCTGATGGGAAGCAGGTTTCCAAAAAAGAGCAATGCTATGTTTACACTATGTATGACTTATCTATATAAAGTCCAACTTTGTATGCATAATAAATTGTATTATTTTGAAACATAATTTTCGACGAGTTCAAATAGCCAGTTGAAAGCAAAGCGAGATCATGTGCCGCAAATATGTGGATAATTTTACAAAAATGTCATATTTGGTTTTATCGATCAATAAGCTCGAGTTCAGCCTTGCTTACTTAATAAGGCATCTATACATATGTATATATACATATATCACGAAGTTCAGACACGGAAACAATCATCTAGTGCCTCGTAACTACCCAGGTTTGTCGAACAATATCCTTGAATTCGGTATTTTGAATCGGGAGGAAAAGGAAAATATATTGATAGCTAAGCTAGATTGATAATTGGCGGATTAATGTATTGGAAACAAATATAATAATGTGAATGAGAAGTTCTAAAATTTTACATACCATTGAACCAGCAACTTGTCTCTCCGAAACCCGGTTTGTAATGGTATCCGTCCACGAAATGAGTAATAAGAGTGATCATGAGGAATAAAAGTGTACATCCCCACGCGTAGCAGCTATATATGAAATATTGTTTCCTTTCAGTCTTTTTTAAATAACTCGCGTCTCTGAAAAATGAGAAAGCAAATCAGTACTCTTCGACTATGGCCCAAAAATTGTGAGAAACCAAAGTTTGTTAAATCACAAAAACAAAATGTACGAACGATCTCGTTTTGCACTAGAAATTTGCAATTCTACAAATTCCAAAATAAGAAGTATTTTTTTGTCTAGGACAAGCAAAAGTATAGAAGTTTTGTCACATTTATGTGTGTAATTGTAAATAATAACAAATTGTTTGAAATATTTTGGAATATCGAGATAGATATAACACAGTATTTTATGTAGTCGATAGTCAAGTTTCTGTATATGGTTTTACGTGCGTACTACTCGTTATTACTCCAAATAGATGTTTTTTTTTAAATTTATTACTAGGTTCTTCCCGCGTTGACTTTAGATAAATATTTTTACATCTATACCATACCATCTATAAAATTCAACCACAACTGCGTTTATGCGTGATTGAGTAACAAACATAGTTTCACATTCATAATATTAGTAGAACAGTACAAATTAGTATTTCAAATTTAAATTAGTATTTGCTCAAAGTTTAACTTACAAGACTGTGCGATACATGTTGATGCATATGACGTTCATCCAGAAGAAAGTAGCCATCATCCAAGTGTAGACAATGAACCCTGAAAATACATGCAACATGTATGTATCTATACACAGAAATTAGCTCTGCATCAGTGCAAACAGACGCAGTCTTAATTAAATAAGTATCACTAATTGTCAAACTAAGAATAATAATTAATAACACAACTGGAATAAACCTAACCAAGCCAATATAAAAAGGGCCTGTAACTATCAAGTGCAGAAACAGGAATTTTATAATAACTTTATTAATTTCCATAAATTGCAGTAATAATTTCCTTCCCGTAAAACTGATTTCTATTCCGAATCCTACACTGTCCAGGTGGTCAGGATATGCAATTCTGCCGCCTGGCGTACGTTATTCTAATTTCTACCCTATGTCTATTTAAAAGTAAACAGATTGTGTGAATAGTATAGTAGTAATTAAATATTTGATAAAGTACCTGTGACTTCGCAAATAGCTCCCCTGAATCCAGGGCTCAGTTGCAGGACTCCGAGAGACAGGAAGCCTAACGCCATGCTGATACACATGCACATGTAACATAGGCCTTGTAGGTCTCTGAAATATTATAAGTATATAATATCAGTACGTATTATTTTTTTCTTGATCGCTTTGTGTGTATGTAGCATATTTGTGTGAAGTGTACTTGTACAAAATTAACAGCAATTTTGAGTTGTCAACGTGGATCAGCTGTTTTATGAAAAGTATATATTTTGTGTTGAACTAAATCCCGACTTCGACTGAATTTCATCACTAAATTCAGGCTTTATGAATCCTTTCTTTTAAAATATTGTACGTTATTTTTTTACACTTTTCATTCGCATATTGCGTAAAGGCGCTTTTGACTGCCTCGTTGGTCTAGCTGTAGCGTGTTCACCCGCAGATAACGAGGTCCTGGGTTCAAATCCCGGATCGGGCCAAAAAGTGATTTTGGGACTTTTCTTTTTAAAGAAAAATTTGATAACTGTCTCTTATATCTACAGAGTTCGAAGTTGCATATAAATCTTGTTCAAATAGGTTATTATTGAATATAAGTTGAAGTCAGTTATATGACTTTAAAGCAGTAATTATTGCTACTACTCACCTTAATTGTGGCAGAAATGTGTACACGGCGACAGTAAGAATTAGAAAAAACACCGATATAAGTGTTAAAATTCCAGTTGTTTCTATTTCGTAGTTCTTCGGTGGGCTGTCAAAGCACACTAATGCTATCTGTGTCAAGCCATCAGCTGGGTTGGAATCGTTCCTGAACATTTGACCTAGGCAATACCTGTTGAAAATTAAATTAGTTTTAAAATCTGTTAAGAGGCTGAAATTGGGTGGTAGTTTAAATGTATAACGCCAATCAGGCCCTTTTGCACCATCAAGCATAGGATAAAATATATAATAGTAAACATAAAAGTATTAAAATAAGGAAAGCATGAACTTAAACAAAATTAATTACACTACACAATCTAAATGATAAAAAATCACATAAAAATAATTAATTTAAATTAATATTATGAATGTAGTTTTATAATATCAATTTAATTTAATTATTTTTTCAAGATACTTTTGTTGCAATCATTGTTATGCAGGTGACTTAGCGAATATTTTCTTTCAAGGTATAGACGTATAGTAGTTAGTTCAATATCAAGATAAAGTTCTTTAAAATATTATAAATTTTAACATTTATCTTTAATTTAGCTTAACTTAAGCGATACTAATAGAGCAGTAACTTACAGCGATGGATCTTCTACGAATATGTAGTTTGGGCTATCCATCGTCGATACTTTGGTGCCATTTAGAATAACATCTCTAAGCACCATCTTTCCGTTGGTACAGTTCATGGGTACGATCCGCTGCCCAGTTGTGCCGCAATAGCCTCTTTTTCTTACGATCTCGTTGTTAAGGCAACATTGTTGTGCAGAGAAGACCATACCGCATCCAATTAATACTAATAATATAACTTCCTAAAAAAAATATAATTAAGAAAGTGTTCGCTACAATTTTAGTCGGTACAAGTAATTATTGTCCGATCGGAAGTTCATTTTACACACGAAACCAATTTTATAGCCTTAATACTAAGGCTGTAAAATTGTAATACACTTTTGTAATATTGTAACACACAAAATGTAAAATACTTTTTGTACAAAAAGTGTTTTACATTTTTTTTCTTGTATTTTGGATTTCGAAAGAATATCTTTTACACTTTATCAATTTAATGCGTCGTTGAGGGAGATGTTAAATAATGTTTCAAGTCATAAGTAAAACATTGAGAAAGTGCTTGGCGTAAAATACGTCATGTCTTTGACTTTCAAATGCAATTTTAAGTCGAGTGAATGATATAAAACATGTCTGGAGCCTTTTCATGAACTTAGAACTGCGTATAAACATTTAATTAAACATACTAATGTTATAATTTTGTTATATATACTTAATTGAATAAGTGACCGGTGTTTTAGATTCTCTTCAATGGTGGAGGAAATATGTTATCAACTATCTGGAGGTTCCCTGTAACGGGACAGTGCGGATGGGTCATTGTAATTTCAGATCAAATATCGTGTTGATAACAATGATACATGACACATCTAAAAATGTACCTTGTTTTATCATCATATTCTATGATTGGGATTCCGAGTGGTCGCTCAGTCTGAGTTATCGGGATATTATTATGTTCACAGCGTTTATGAATGTATTTAAATAGCACTAATTTATTAAAATGAGTTTACTACAGAAATTTATTACGAACTGCGTTGATCATGGATTGTTACATTGGAAACTTAATTATAACCAATTTTTGTTAAAAATACAAAGGCTGTAAAAAATGGATAGCACGTACACACATGTTTAACGTGGTCGTTCTCTATGGGCCAAATTTTAAAGGTCATAGTCACCGAAATACCGAGTCTCCCTGCGAGATAGAATTACAAATTAATCAAATCGAAATCCGCAGGTAAAACAAAGTAACCGACATATACCATTAATTGTAAAACGGAAGTTTTATAATAGTAGTGATATTTAGCTAGCTTGTATTAAGTTATTATCAAGGAGATTATGTTTAGGTTTAATTATTGAAATTTATATTTTACTACATATTGTCTGAATGGTTCTGTCTATATTATGGTATGAATTCAGTATTATTATTATAACGGACCTTGTGTTTAAAACGACGGTCGCGCTTTAATGCTACCACCGGATCCAATGCGCCCCAACTGAGAAGACCCAGCGAAACAAACTCAGCAGGTTCATCTAATACCGGTTCCAACACGGCCCAGTTGAGACGGTCCAGCGAAACATACTCAAGCGGGCATGAACACGGGATTTGGTCCACTTAAACTAATTATTTAGTAGGCAAACACAATATCTGCTCGATCGGTGGTCTGAATGAATATTAATTTATATTATATTTAGGAAACAAAAGAAAAACATCGTAACAATACCATTATTCATTTTGAGACAGAGTCAATAAATTTAAATTTAGTATATGTTAGCAATCATATTACAGATAGTTCACGTAACTCAACAAATTAGTCATTTCTATATAGCTACAAGATCTCCAGCGAGCAATGTGCAGGTAGGTGGTCAGCGCCAGGCGTCTTTGTCATCGATGTACTCTTTAGTGGTATAATAAACCCTTACCATAAGTATACGTTTAATATGTGTCTTGTAACTTGTGTCAGGCAAATCAGTAATATGAGTAGGAAGCTTGTTATAAAACCTAATACAATTTCCTAAAAATGATTTATTCGTTTTGCTGACTCTAAAGTCAGCAAAACGAATAAATCATTTACTTAAGGCTTTAGAGCCTGGCATTGCAAGTTTGTCTTTATTCCTAGTATTTATGTGCCTTCATGGGCGAGTCCGACTCGCACTTGGCCGGTTTTAAGTCTACGTGAATAAAAACCTCTTTTTTATATTATTTATTATTTATTTATGAAGCATCAACAACAGTTGCGCTTTCATGTTTAGATAAGACGAGCGGAGATATGTTTGACATGTTGGGACCGGACAGTGACAGTTCATACAACTCTAGTCGAACAATCGTCCATTGGCTCTGGCGTTTGTTGACCTCGATAGTAATAATATTATGTTGGCATTATCATGGTGTTATCTCAGTACGTAATCCACTTTATTTTTTAAATAATATAATTTAGCAAAATAATAAGATTGTTATAAGTTAAATTTCACAGACATGCAATGGGTGCTTTGATTTAATTGGTTTTTAATCTGATAGTTAGTTTAAAGCGTAATGACTGTTACCTATATAAGATGAAAATCCGTTGAACCATTTCAAAATTATACATTACTGTGTTTATAGTATCTATGTGCAGGTTGCCGTACCGACCTGTTGCCTTGTTTGAAAAATTGTGTCCAGCAAGTAGTCTAAGTTGGTGTTGAATTTTAGTAATCCTATTTTTTTAATAGTATTCCACGTTATCCCACTCATTTTTGCCAATATCCAAGTGAAAATTGATATTTTGGATTGATACACGTGATTAAACGCAACTAATCACGGCAAATAGCTAAATATTTTGAAGTATATTTATTTAAAATATTTGAAAATTCGATGCGTATTTTCAAAATCCAGATTACTACTTTTTTACCCTGGTGTCAGTGTTGTTCAAGCCACCTAGTAGGCCTCTGGCTTAACGACTGTTGCCTAATGGCTAGAACCGGGACCGAGAGCTTAACGTGCCCTCCGAAGCACTGAGACGCTCACAAAGTGATCCACTTTGGCGGTTACCCATCTATAGACTGACCGTGAGCCTATTAGCTTAACCTCGCCAATCACTTACGGACCAGTGAGAGCATCCAGATGTATTCATTTTTTTTTTCAATATGTCTCTCGTTTGTCCTTGAATTTAATCTTTGTAAGTCACCCGGTTGATTTGAATCGATCATAAAATGGGTCGATCAACAATCAGTGAAGAGTAATGATATGTAAGGAGGGTAATTCATTTAGCTAACGGTACCTACGGCTAAGGTCACATTTATGCATCTTGAATGATGACACTTAAATTCGCATTTTAAGATGGAACTCAAATCGGAGCAGTATTCTATCATCAGATTGAACAGACAAATTAACGAAGGACCTCCTCAATTATTTACTTAACATTTTATGAGCTATTTACGTTAACCCAGATACTAAAAAATTCAGAATGTAACCTCTCCCTGGGTGTTCGTACGGGTCATATAACCACAGTTTTATTTTTCTGGGCTATGTTGAGTACATAAAATCAACACGTAGACGTGTGGTGCAGCGGCTAAGACAGCTGCCTCGCCTCTTCGTGACGCGAGTTCGAGTCCCGCGCTGGACAACTATTTGTGCGACCCATAAATAGTTGTTCTGAATCTGGATGTAATTTCTGTCCCTCTATTACATGTTTGTAAAGTACCTCGCGACACAGGCATTAGAGTCCGTAGAGCGGGCGTTGTCTTTTTAAAAACAAATAATAAAAATGTAGTAGGTACATTAAATTATGAATCAATGATAGTTTTTGCAGTCCACTCTTATTATATAGAATTTTAATGTATCGCAATCATAATCATAATCTTTAGTTCTTTAGTATAAATTATAAGCGCTTTGGTGTTAACTGTAAGCTTATATTTTTATCAATAAATAAATAAATTATTGTTAGTATTTTTTTGATAACTTGATTACATTATTTTATTTTATCAAAAATATACTTTATAATGGTTGCTGATATAACTTTCTATGAGTCCAAATTATATACCTCGACTTTAATAAATTAGTAAAGTATTTTTTGAGCTTATTATATTAGTTTAGACAGTTAAAAAATAATATATCTATATCATTTAGTCGGTAGGTGTTTAGCTAGATTTTATTCTGTTTTTATTATTCTATATTTATTCTGACCATGGGCAGCGGTGATCACTTACCATTAGGTGACACACTTGCGCGTTTGCCATCCTATTACATAAAAACACTCTAATTCTCTATTATCTACAATTTCAATTTACCAATGTGTAGCTTACTCCGAATTCTTTGGTCAAAAATCAATCAATGTGAGTATGACCTATTTTCTCATAAACATACCAAAAATTGTTAGACTCGATCGAGCATACCGAAGTATCCTTTATCACAATTGATAATAATATACTTATTATGGACATAAGAAGCTAATTTGTCTGACAAGGAGGTCATATCTTATCAGCCCGTTAAAATAGCAAGTGTCAAGTACTAACAATGTTATTTAAATAACTAACCATAAACATTACATGAATTTGTGAAATACATAAAAAGGGATTGGAATATGGTTTATTATCTAATAGATAGTGGGTGTAATTTAAGGAGCTTTATTTGCCTATGAAACTCAACATACAAAAATAAAATAACTGTGCCATGCAAGAATAATATCAGATGAAATAAAACCAAAGCAAAAATATTTTTATAATCCTAATATAAATTGCATCAGCTACAATTTATGTAAGTGATGATGCTTGGAGTGGCTATGAATAAGTATAAAATATAAACTACCGTTTTTAAAAACTTACGACCGACTCAACTTTTCTTTTTAACAGGCGAACACGATGTACAGACGCCAGCACATCAAGCTATCCCAATCTGTCAAATTTCCCCAATAGAAAGTGAACCTTAAGCTTATGTGATAAAGTTGAAAATATATAAAAGAAATTTGGCAGATTGGGGTAGCTGGATATGCTGACGTCTGTACATATATGGGAGTATTCCAAAATAAATATTACAAGCAACCGGGAAACCGCGTAACAATATCCTTCTTTTAGAAGTCTTGAATGTCGATATTACAATGAAGACTTACTTTACTTATTACTAAGTTTATACTACTAGTCGTCAACCAAGCATTCGGCCCCATTGTAAGCGGCTCCCGCGTACCTGATACCTCTTGCCGCCTGCCTGATGAGATTCGACGAACTTACCCCCAACCCCCAACTTTAACATAGTAATACTTATTACCTGAATTTTTATTAACTGAAGTATACTGTGTAAGGTGTAGGTACTTCGCCTGCTGAGCTACTTACGGAGTAAAGGAACTTAGGCTTTGCTAAGATGTGGCTACCGCTTACTTAAGAGCCATTTCACAAAATGATTACGCTCGCGCCGCGCGCCGTACTAATCGGCGCCCACTCGCTCGTGTATCGTAATTTATTGTAGTTTAAACTGATGTTCAAATCGATATTATGACAAATTAATTGCAAATATTTAAAAAAAAAACTGTAGAATTCGATTCTACAAAGAACATAGTTTATTTTGGTATAATTTTATTTTAGTAATTACGCTTTATTTAAACCAGAAATCAATATGAAATTAAAAAAAAAAAAACTTAAAATTGGTGTAAGGATTTATGTTATTACTAATTAATGGTAACAAAATTCATGAATCTGTTACATTAAACGACGAATAAAATATATGTCTCATGCTGAATGTATTTTTTTAGCTTAGTTTATAAATATTATTTCTAGATACAGGACTTTGAAATTGACTCTGCGGCGATTTTTCATTAAAATGGTTGTGGGAGATGAATCACTACAGAACAAGCAAATTTTTTTTGGTAAATGTGATACATTAAACGTCAACAAAAACGATTTTTCCATATTTAACATGTATTCAATAATTTCTGGGTATTACTTAAGATGGTAATATAGGAGCCCAAAATCTTAGAAATTCGCGCGAAAACGTGAAATGGCTCTTAACCCAAGTCCAAATAATACGGTTACTGATATTATAGTAAAAACTTTAATAATTAATTGTGGGGGTTGAGTTTATTTTAATTTTAAATTAATCTTGTAGTTTTTAAGCATTTATTGTTATATTAATGCAGAAATTATAAATACAGAAGATTAAAATATATTTTCAACGATATCAACCGCGATTATATAAATAACCCTTTTATTGACGATATAAACCGGCTAATGTGAAGAGTACTATTTCATATAAACGATCGGTAGAATATGCGACATTAGAAAACACCCGTATATTCACGGAATGTCATCAAACGCCATAGCCGAAGAGTATTTAACCTACAGTAGCCATAGCAACAGTTTGTTATATTTATATTGTCTTTGGTAAAATCTTGATTAGAAGATTTGTTGTTTGGATTCTTTGATAAATTAAATAAAATAAAAGCACCTGAAAACGTAATTATTAACACAAGACTTTGTGTTAATAATTACGTTTTCAGGTGCTTTTTACATTTTTCGCAACCGCAAAGTTACAAGGAGTATCTACTGTATGTTCTCCACAAATGACCAAAAGTTGTGGTTTCGATATTGGAAAACTACCGTAATCAGCTGTTTGTGAGAAAGTATATAGGTGTATAGGTATTTATCATCTACGTACAACAGTGAATATCTGTACTCGTATAATTTGTGTACAAAGTGTTTTAAATACGAATAAACAAAGTGCATTTATTAATGAAGAAAGTCACGAAAAAATAGTGAAAGAAAATGAGTTATTACTCTATATACATTCATTTTATTATTATTATCACAAATAATTGCATAAGTTGAAAAAAAATGCTATGCAATAGCTTTACCGCGGTCCGAGTGCCACACGTCTTTTTTATTATAGCAATGATATTTAGCTAGCTCGTATCAAGTTATTGTCAAGAGATTATGTTTAATTATCTAGTTTAAGTCTAATATTTTTACTACATATTATCAATGGTTCTGTCTATATTAAGGTATTATTATTATGACGGACCTTGTGTTAATAACGACGGTCGCGCTTTAATGTTACCACCGGATCCAATGCGCCCTAACTGAGAAGACCCAGCGAAACAAACTTAGTGGGTTCATCTACTACCGGTTTCAACACGACCCAGTTGAGACGGTCCGGCGAAACATACTCAAGCGGGCATGAACACGGGATTTGGTCCAATTAGAGTAATTATTTAGTAGGCAAACACAATATTTACTCGATCGGTTGTCCGAAAGCTTATTATTTTAGATTATATTTAGGTATACAAAAGAAAAACTTCGAAACAATGACATTATTAATTTTGAGACAGAGTCAATAATTTTAAATTAAGTATGTGATAGCAATCATTTACAGATAGTTCACGTAACTCAGCAGATCAGTCATGTCTATATGGCTACAAGATCTCTAGCGAGCAATGTGCAGGTAGGTTGTGAGATCCAGACGTCTTTGTCATCGATGTACTCTTTAGTGGTGTAATAACCCCTAGCCATAAGTACACGTTTAATAGGTGTTTTAAAACTTGTGTTAGGAAGATCAGTATGTTTGTACGCACCAAATAAATTTGGATAGATGGTCAAAGTGTTTTAATTTCCGAGCGTCTCTGTGCTTTGACGGGCATGTTCAGCTAGATAACCTACTGTAAGCGTTAGACGACAGTCGTTAAGGCATGTCAGAAGCCTGCTTGGACAACTCTAACACTAGGGTAACTACTGCCCATACGATAAAGGACTGAAGAAGAATATAAAACAAAATACGTTATTTTCATTATCTGCAGTTTGTTTATTATTAGATAGTTTGTAGCATGGCAGCAGTCAGTACATGTGTAGTGTAGGTATTATCTGTCAACTATGCCGCCACATAAACAAGATAAATTCTGACCATGTTTGCATGCATTGCGATGTATCTGTGACACGCCTTAAAGTGGTATATTACTCAATTAGATATTGTTATAATAACTCTATGAGAGTAAACCACAGTTTTTATATAAACATACATTCAAAAATTGTGCATTGTAATTAATCCCGCGGTTCTGGTAAGTTGAAAGATGCCGCCGTAGCAAAAAGTCGTTACGATACGTAATATAAACACTGCAGCTATAACGGCTAACCTTAACTCTTTTGGTCCGATCATGCCAACGAAAAGTAGACGCTTGGTATTTAGAATTCGGTCTTATCTATATTCTGTGATTCAGTGAGATATATACGATATAAAATAATTGTTCATCATCATCATCATCATAAAAGCCGAAAGAGGTCTACTGCTGGACAAAGGCTTCCCTCAAAGATCTCCACAATTATAACAGTGTAAAATATTTTTATTACAATTATTTAAAAAGTAGGTAGGCCCAACAACGAGAAATGGCGTTGCTAAAAGCATGTTTACTGCAATTAAATTGGTTACACACTCCCAGTGATAGTTATATAGTGATGAATTGACTCACCTTCATGATTATATTGTAAATAGCTGATAATTTATATAAATAGAAATATCCAACACTATTTGCTCAGTTATTATAAAACACAGGATCCTGTCTGGCTGCGCGTGAACGAATGAATGCTGCTAATTGCTTTAGTTAGTGTAGTGGCACTTAATCGATTTACAATTTCATGTATCGATGTCTTTCGAATGACATATTGTTATGAACTGTGCGACACTACAGTTAATTAACTTATCATATTCTAGGAATAATTACAAATTTGTTTATTGTTTTCGTATGCATTAAGAATTATTAAGTTATTTGGTAACTTAAGTACATTGTTGGGTTGTGGTTATTTACTTACTTAACAATAATTACTTTCTAGATGTTCAGGCGACATAACATTACTTTTTTACAATATGACTGTTATAATAAGCCTAGAAAGATTCTCCGTACAATGCACTAAAGTGTATTTATACTTATTTGTCCGAATCTATTTTTATCTCCCCTGGGGGAGATAGGGGCGTTTTAAGTTTTGCGTATTTTTTAGTTCGTTGTCTGTATCTCTTTGTAGCTCCCAAAATTAGCCGGTTAAAATGGGACATATAATTTTTTTATTGTCTGATACAGATTATGTTTTGACTGCCTCGTTGGTCTAGCGGTAGCGTGTTCACCCGCAGAGTACATCCGGATTAAATTCCGGGTCGGGCCAAAAGTGATTTTCGGATTTTTCTGTAAAAAGAAATCTTTCATCAGCCCGAAGTCTGGGAGTTGGCGGTATTATACCTCTTTCCGTTCGTGTCGCTAGGCGTCCCATCAGATCATGAGAGTGATGGAATAGAAAGAGCTGTCCTGTGTTTGCGCACACACTTGTGCACTAAAATATGTCCTGCTATGGCTAATGTCTACTGAGACTGGCCGCCGTGGCCGAAATTCGGCTAGGAGGATATTATTATTATAATTACGTACTCCAAATCTACCGTAAGACAAGAAAAATATATAATCACACTAATATTATAATGGTGTGTGACTGTGTGAGTGTGTATGTTTGTTACTTCTTCACGTCTAAACGACTGGAGCAATTTCAATAAAATTTGGTTTGGAGTTAGCTGACACCCTAGATTAACACGTAGGCTATAATTTATAAAGTCAAACGAGGGTAAAACCGCGGGGCACAGCTTGTAAATAAATTTGATTAATTTGATTAATTTGATTTGTAGCAGTTGTAAATAAATTTGATAAATATGTCTAACGTAAACTGATGAACTTGTTGAAAATTTTTGGAGTGAGGGTAAATTAAGGTATCATTAACCAAATTACACGACAAAATTTCAATTTCTAGTGTTATCAACGGAATTTAATTCCGTACACTCAAAAGTTAAATTGAAATAACAGTTTAAATAGGAATTGATTGGAAGTAAACATTTCTTCATAAAAACAGGAAGGGAGGGCTCGCTACTCCGCTCTGTCTGTCCTAGGTAAATGTATAGGTATAGGTAGATAGTTAACAATAACCACCATAAACCCCAGACTACGACTAGAAAAAGAGATGGAAAGGCTAAACGGATTTACAATTGATGAACCTGTTGGCGTGGTTGGCAAAGGCGGGCCTGTTGGCGTGGTTGGCAAATGCTTGCTTTTCATGCCGGAGGTTATGGGTTCGATTCCCACCCAGGATTGATATTTGTGTGCATGAACATGTCTGTTTGTCCTGAGTCTGGGTGTAATTATTTATATAATTATGTATTTACAAAAGAAAAGTAGTATATGTATTATATTAATTATCTGTTTCCATAGTACAAGCTCTGCTTAGTTTGGGATCAGATGGCCGTTTGTAAATAATGTCCCAGGATATTAATTTAATTTAACCGATTTCAATGCGGTTTATTACCTGAACTGTATTTGTAGAATGACCTTTTAGCTATACTTTCCAAAGATCGTTGAACCCTACCTGCAAATAGATTGGTATTATATATTTTTTGTGTCTGTGTAGGTATATGAGACACTATGTCTCCAGACGGATGAACCAATTAAAATGCATTTTTATTCGGTTTTAAACTAATTATGTTGGTTTATTTTATTAAACAGTTATTTCTCTGTGGCTTTTTGTAAATTTAACATTACCTTACCAACACATGTTAGTCGAAATTTTGAAGAAATTTTCAATAAAAGAGTCTATTAAGTGGGTACCTACATAATATTCTATTTAGATTTTGTTGTATGGGGTTTAGTCCACTGTTTTAATCGAGGCTCTGAAAACGATGGATTTTTTTACCTTTACTCACTAATTTGGGGCATTTGCGTAGGTTAACTCACTAGTTTCAAAAGATCCAAGGTAAAGTTACGTCGAGCCCTGTGAAGTTCCTATATACCGAATAATACCTTTATAACTTTCTAAATTAAAGTAATAAATGGATGGGAGCTTTTTAATAATGTTAATACTATTACATATCTACTAGTGACTCAACCTGACTTCGCTCGGGTAGATAGAAATTTAAATGTTTTACTTATTTTAAATTCAGCAGAGCTTCTGAAGGCGGGTGGTACACCAATCCTACGGGCCCTTCAGAAGTTATTTAACTCCTTCATACTAGATGGTCAAACGCCACAAGCATGGCACAGAAGTGTGGTGGTGCTCTTCTTCAAAAAGGGCGACAAGACCCTATTGAAGAATTATAGACCCATCACACTGCTGAGCCATGTTTACAAGTTGTTTTCGAGGGTCGTTACGAACCGTCTCGCGCGCAGGTTTGACGACTTCCAGCCTCCCGAACAAGCCGGTTTCCGAAAAGGCTTTAGCACCATAGACCACATACATACGCTGCGGCAAGTTATACAGAAGACCGAAGAGTATAACAAGCCACTGTGCTTAGCGTTTGTGGACTATGAGAAAGCCTTTGATTCTATCGAAACATGGGCCGTGCTGAGGTCTCTCATAAGGTGCCAAATTGACAACCGGTATATCGAGGTGATAAAGTGTTTGTATGAAAACGCCACTATGTCAGTGCGACTCCAGGACCAGATCTCGAAACCTATCCACTTGCAGCGAGGCGTGAGACAGGGAGATGTTATATCTCCGAAACTGTTCACCGCTGCATTGGAAGACGTCTTCAAGCTTCTGGACTGGAAAGGCTTTGGCATCAATGTCAATGGCGAGTACATCACTCACCTTCGATTTGCCGATGATATCGTAGTCATGGCTGAGACCATGGAAGACCTCGGTACAATGCTCGATGACCTCAGCAGAGTCTCTCAACAAGTGGGTCTGAAAATGAACATGGATAAGACGAAAATCATGTCAAACGTCCATGTTGCACCCACTCAATTGAAAGTTGGTGACTCTGCACTCGAAGTTGTAGAGAACTATATTTACCTAGGACAGACCATCCAACTAGGTAGGTCCAACTTCGAGAAGGAGGTCAATCGTAGAATCCAACTCGGCTGGGCAGCGTTCGGGAAGCTACGTAACATCTTCTCGTCCAAAATACCGCAGTGTCTCAAGTCGAAAGTCTTCGACCAGTGTGTGTTGCCAGTGATGACATACGGAACAGAGACGTGGTCGCTCACTATGGGCCTTATTAGGAGGCTCAAGGTCACCCAAAGAGCAATGGAGAGGGCTATGCTCGGAGTTTCCCTGCGGGATCGCATCAGAAATGTCGAAATCCGCAGGCGAACCAAAGTCACCGACATAGCCCGAAGAATTGCCAAGTTGAAGTGGCAGTGGGCAGGGCACATAGCTCGTAGAGCCGACGGCCGTTGGGGCAGAAAGGTTCTCGAGTGGCGACCACGAACCGGAAGACGCAGCGTGGGCAGGCCCCCTACAAGATGGACCGATGATCTTGTGCGGGTCGCTGGAAAATGCTGGATGCGAATAGCACAAGACCGGCAATTGTGGAGATCTTTGGGGGAGGCCTTTGTCCAGCAGTGGACGTCTTTCGGCTGATATGATGATGATGATGATGATGACTTATTTTAAATTGGTACTTTACAGCAAATAATTCCTTTATAGGCAAATTATTTTTGGCAATATCAATGTAAAAGAATATACATTCCATTTTACACGCTGATAATATAGCTTTCTATAGTTGATTTTATTAATCAGTACCAAGTTTTGAGTTTATCCATAACAAAATAAAGGCAACACGCAACGCCTGACACTAAAACTTGCGATGCGATTTGGTTTATGGTCACCAAAATGGCAATATTCAAGGAAAATCGAACGCCGCGAAAAACTATTACTACAGTTCCACAAAATTATCTGGCCCGCTGGCAGCGTCGCTGTTATCGCATTTAGTGTTGCTAGTAACTATTTTTTGCAATAAAGTGGGTAAAAATAATATGCACAGAGTAACGTAAATATTACTTCACTAAAAAGAAAACAAATACTGTCATTACAAATCTTTATATTTTTATACAATAATTATGATCATTTACATAAAATGTATGCTGAGTGTCCTCTAATGGGGATGCTCCAGGTTTTATTATGTCACCGGAATTGTTTAATGCAGAAGTCATTTCATCATTATCATAATCACTGCTTTCACTTTCACTATCACTACCTAATTGATTGATGAAAGGCTCGTCTAAGTATCCATCTCTTTTCGATACTCATTTTCAATATTTTGTACATGATTGCAATGTTTTTGCCATTCATTGGCTGTTATTTTATCAAAAGCTTCTGCAATCAATGTAGGCATTTCAGAATTCGATCCACCAATATTCTGATCTGCTATAAATTTTTGCATCTGCTTGCTCTTTTTCTTTCACAAGTTTTCTTACAAATCACTCCCCGACACCTACAATGGAAATAACAAAAATTAAATAAATAATGAATATTTTAAAATAATTATGTATTTAAATTTAAAGTGCGAGGGGGAGTTTCGTATTTTATCAAAAGCTGACAACACTAACCTGTAGCAGCAGCTACGCGTTCATACAACTTATTGAAGGGTATAATTGGTGCCTGAAGGAGTTTTTCTTCATTCATATAATTCAATACTTGTAATATAATGTTCCTCCCATCACTTTTTAAAGCTTTCGGCAGTTTTCACAATTAAAAACCACAAAAAGAAAAATAAATACGCGGAACAAACAATCAATGGCAGGAATGTCAGGGAATAACACAGCCGATTGACATTTCAAACTGGCGTCGTTAGTTCTACTTTTGGCCACCGGGCCATTTTATTAGACATCAGTATCATTATATTTGAATTTTGAATTCGGAATTCTAAATACAAATAAATATAGCGTTCTTCACACTTGCCAGTTTAATAAAAAAATAAATATTACTTTTAAAATTCACATATTAAAGTTTTCAAAGTAGAACATATACGAGTATAGCTACAGCCTCTAATTACATACTTTGATCGTACTTTGCGTGGGTCTCATATAATTATGTGTCTGTTTTTTTTCAGTCCCCATTTTAATTAACTAAGTAGAGGTGGGAGTTTGTTACACCCTTACTTAAGTTAATTGAATGGCTATCGATATATAAAGATACTAAAATATATACACCTTTTTAGGGTTCCGTAACCAAATGGCAAAATACGGAACCCTTATAGATTCGTCATGTCTGTCTGCCTGTCCGTCCGTAGGTCGCATTAAGTATTTCACTAAAAATAAAAAAAGAACAATAATTTTGGGAGTTCCCCATACATAGAACTCAAACTCAATTTTTTTTTTCATCGTACCCATACATGTGGGGTATCTATGGATAGGTCTTCAAAAATGATATTGAGGTTTCTAATATCATTTTTGCCTTAAGTGAACAGTTTTCGCGAGAGACACTTCCAAAGTGGTAAAATGAGTGCACCCAGGACAGATATTTGTGTGCATGGACATGTCTGTTTGTCCTGAGTCTGGGTGTAATTATCTATTGTTATCAAGTACTCAATAGCCGCGCAACGGTTATGTATGACGTAGCTGCTATGTTATAATAATATGTTTACACTGTGATTATTTATTTGATTAGTGATTATCATTTTATTAATTACTATAATAGTTCTATAATAATTTTACATCTTAAAACTATTAATAATCGGTATTAGACTTTCAAATGGTTGTCAGTGATAAAAATATAAATAGGGTAGGAGAATTATTAAAGAGGCATTCTTTGTACGATGGTAGATGAGAACGTTACTCTGTTCGATTAAATATTGTGTGTGGAAAATATCTCGGAGTTTTAATGTGCAGAACCTACGAGTGCGTAATACTATACAAATATGTATTTACAAAAGAAAGTATTATATAGAAAGTAGTATATCTGTTATCTGGTTTCCATAGTACAAGCTCTTCTTAGTTTGGGATCAGATGGCCGTGTGTAAATAATATCCCAGGATATTGTTATTTTGCTAATTTTAACTTACAAGTAAGCTTACTGTGCTACATTTTTATTTCATGTCATCAATTGAAATAATTATAGCCAGATGCTCTCACCAGTCCGTAAGTGATTGGCGAGATTAAGTAACTAGACTCGCGCTAAGTCCAAAGATGGGTGACCGCCAGAGTTGTTTAATAAAATGGCTAATGGCTTGAACAACTCTGACACTTTTTTTATGCTGAATGGGTTTGCGCTTGACCACGGTCTCACCTGATGGTAAGTGAAGATGTGGTCGAAGATGGACCGCGCGTACCCATAAGATGTCTGTTCACTCTACTTTGAATAAACCCATGTTGTATGAGTCGGGAAACACGTCGTTCGGGAGGGTGTTCCACCACTTAGCCGTGCGTATTGTGCGGTGCTTCGTACGGCAGAATGGGATGTCAACAACAAAGCGGTGAAAACCCTCCCGACGCCTAGTTGTCCGATGAAAAAAGGGGAAGGAGGGATAAGTTTATGGAGGTCTTGAGCGCATTCTCCATGGTATGGTAGGGTAACCACTGCCCATAAGATAAGTAAGTGAGTAATTTAAATAAAGTTAAAATGCAATTATATCAAATACATAGCAACGAAGGACTTAAAGAATCTAATTCAGACAAAAACAAAACAAAACTCGTTTAGTTTGACACAAAATCTTTATTTATCACACCCTCAATATTAATGTTATAGACTTGTTACAGTCAGATATAATGCTCATCTGCCAGTGTCTTTTCCAATCATCAAACATTTCCGGTATGCACTTAGATGTTTCTTTTTCTCTATGGTCGTGAAGTGGCATAAATTTCATACATAATATTATTGGAATAAGGAGGTTTATAGTGGCAAGTCACACTTTTATTTGTATGAGTGATTTTCATATTTGTAATTTTTTTTTCGGATTGATTTTCCTAGTGTAGGTTTTGTACTAGTCAATTATTAATGCGAACACATCTATGTGTGTACTGAAATTAAGGAAGTGATTGCACGTGTGGCGCAGCGGCTAAGACAGTCGCCTCGCTACTTCGTGTCGCGGGTTCGAGTCCCGCTCCGGTCAACTATTTGTGTGACCCATTAATAGTTGTTCTGAGTCTGGATGTAATTTGTGTCCGTCATTATATGTTTGTAAAGTACCCCGCGACACAGGGATTGTATTCCCTAATGCGAGCATTGTCTATAAAAAAAAGGTAGTTGGATTTTAGTTATCTGCTTATTTCCTGCTTCGTTCGCTAGATGGCGTTAGGAAATTTGTTCGTCGCAGCCCTACTTCAATCCACGGTAGAGTTGATTATTCTCTCAGATTTTAGGTTCTTAAGAATAAATACAGGCTTTGTAAATTAATATACTTATGTACATATTAACTCCGATTCTCAGCAATACAACTAAACTAGTTCTAAAATACATAATTGCATTTATTTCTGACGTAGTTCTTATAGGCAGGACAAGGCATTTGGAATCTTCGTCCCACGTTACCCACTTCTGCACCTCCCCTAAACCAGAATGAACGGTAGCAAAACCAAAAAGCACACAGAGCGGTGAGGATTTGAGATTGTCTTGAATTCCTTAATGAATTTATATAATTTTTCTCTGTCTCTATTTCTTGTTCATTCGCTACCTGCATAGAAAGATTAGGTATATGTAGCCTGAACTGACACGGTAGTTGAGTAAGTTAAATTTCGGCAAAGTTGACTATATTCAGTTGTCGCTGATTCTTTCAAAACATATCTAATACAGGAGACAAAGTTAATTAGATAAACCCCACCGAAGTAGTTGAGCCAAATGTAGTTCAATAAGGCAGTGCCGGAATAGGCAGCGACATTAAATTCACTGGATAGTTGGTAGTTCCGCATATACCAGGACTAATAATATACGGCACTACTATAATATAAAATGGTATAAGGGGAAGAGCGTTTAATGTTTTGTAGATTTGTATTGTAGATTGTTTGTATAATATGTGTATATCCACAGAAGTGGACAAGCAATATTATACAAACAATCTACAATGATTGAAATCTACAATGATTGAATGAAGCAATATTATACAAAAAATCTACAACAATCTCAGATGAAGTATAAATCTGTTACTTGGTTGAAAAACTGATTATTAGAATAGAAATTCTAATAATTAGTTTTTCAACCAAGTAACAGATTTAAACTTCATTTGGGGTGAAATATTCGGCTAAGTTTCAGTGACATCTCGTGTCAAGAAGCCAAAAAAAAAAACAAATTATGTCTTTAGTTGTGTAGGTGGCGCTAACAGGTTGAATTGCCGTATGTGTCAATGAAAACTAAACTACTGTACTGAGTAATTTTTGCTTTATTTCTTGATTATAAGATATACGTTCAAAGCGCAATTAAGGGTCTATTTCGGCAATGTTCATTGGTATTGTAAACAGGTACCTACCTATAATTACTTATTTATTCGTTCTATACAATCCATTACGTCATTGAGAGTAGGAGTATAGTCAAACGCAATTTTTTAAATGTTTTATTAAAGACATCACAAATTATATCAAGCTAACTGTTGAGTACAACAACCGGCAGCGCAGCGCACTGTTTCGTCACCAGGGGGCGGCCGCGCTCGGCAGTCAGCTGTTAGCTACGATATCCTGCGCTCGCGCATAAAAAATCTTTATACTTTATTTCAAATTCTTTGTACCGTTGCGATAACGTGAATCTGTAGTGTGAAGCTATAAGCCATACCGAACTAACCCACATTTGTCGCGCTTATCATTTCCTTACGATTGTACTGTTCATTTATTTATTATACAAAAGTATTCTACAGTTCCTGCTTTCATTTAAGTCCAGCTACTAGTCCAATCGTCATATATGAGGCGCGCTGGATCAAACACTAACAAATAGCTACAAACATGCTTAATTTTTGCTATAATATTTTATAATTTACAACAATATACACCGACATACAATCACAAGGATGAAAATTTACTTGACTTGTTTTCATGCCGTAATTAAAACAAGGAGATTGATGTTTACCGGTTGACTAGTCAGACTAGTCAACGGCTTTTTATGTACAGACGCCAGCACATCCAGCTATCCCAATCTGTCAAATTTCTTTTTAGATTTTCAACGTTATCACAAAAGCATAAGGTTCATTTTTTATTGGGGAAATTTGACAGATTGGGGTAGCTTGATGTGCTGGCGTCTGTACTTCGGCATATAAAAGTAGTTCGTTTAAGTTCTTCAGACTCCGCACCTGTGAATTGCTAGACTAGACAAGTCTTTTGAATTTGGTGCACCACGCACATTAGTGTCTCTCAGACTAAATAAATGCAATTTATTATAAAATAGCTACGCATGATAAACTATTAAACATTAATATGTTTTTTTGTTTGTTTTCAAATCAAGAATTTTGCATAGTGGACTCATTTTGAACTGGTTCAAAAATTATCCAGAAGGACACCTTGATATATTTTTGTATACTTAACTGTAAATAATGTATATACTATTTGAATGATAACTTAAAAAACTCATTTCTGCAGCATTTAGGGAATACCTACGAATATGTTTTATATTCTATTTATCATTAAAATTACTCATTGGTATATTTATTTCGATATGTGTATGTTAGTTCATTGATATTTTTGTGACTATCTCTCCTCTCGCGGGCCTAGTGGAAGAGATTTCATTAGAATTAAACAGGGCCTTTGTACTAATCTCTAATTTTGTATTAACTTCTTACTTTGTTAGGGTTCTGAAAATTAAAATGCTGAATATGAATTGAAATGTCAGTGAACCTAATGTATAATTTTAACGGCCTTTTGAAAATATACATTTTTTAAATTATATTATATTAATTATAATTATATTATATTCAATTAATTAATTGTTGTATGGGCATAATTAGGACTTTAGTTCAGCGCAGAAAGCCTTAAGACTGTACTGATGGATATGACTTATGATTTCATTGATAAAAAATAATGAATTGGCCCAAAGTGCGATAGTTGTGCCACAATAGAATCAAATCGTTGGATAGTGATTCTAAAACAGCTGCACAAACATTTGATTTTATAATCATATTTACATACGTATACTAAGAATAGGTCGTTACCGTGAACGTAACGTGAATAAAGCGGAGATCCTTCTTAGCAAATTAAACTCTTAAAACTTAACAACGTGTTATGTATTGTGCTAACTATCAACCAATATAATATAATACCCACATATAATACACATTATTCTAACACAACCATCTGATGCCAAACTAAGCAAAGTTTGTTCTATGGAAATCAGATAACTGATATGTTACATATGTACCTACTACTTTTCTTTTGTAAATACATACTTATATAGATAATTACACCCAGACTCTGGACAAACAGACATGTTCATGCACACAAATATCTGACCTGGGTGGCAATCGAACCCACGGCCTGTGGCGTGAAAGGCAAGCATTTACCAACCACGCTAGTTGGCGTGGTTCAGTCCAATTATTGTATTGACCAAGTTGCTTTAACTTAAATTTTGCGTTTCATTAGAGATGATACTGATTTTTTCTGACTATGTAAAATATTGAAACAAATTCATCATTCAATTTAAAACATTCTTAATGACTCTTATTACTATTGAATATATATTTATTTGAACAAATACTTCATTACCATGTAACTCACAAAATGGTGTACTTCTATGTATATTCACTTAGCTGATGACGAAGCAGGAACAAAAGTTCTATTGTATACAATAAAGTAACCAGGTTAAACGAAATGAAATTCAATTGGAAATTAATATTATTGTATTCGACATAATTCATACAAAGGATATTGTTAAAAAGTTTATTTATTAATTCATAGATTTCCTTCACAGCTGACAATTCATTACTATTTTATTATAGACCAAACAATACGCCAATGATGAAGAATGTTAATCCTTCGCTATTTTGGATAGGTCATATTGGGGTATCAATATCTTGAGAGAAGTAATTATTTCACACCTACCTTAAATCCAGAAAGATACCTTACCAGTTTGGCTACATACAAAGTATACACCGCCTGATTAATTTTTTGAACACATTCAATATATATATAGACTTTCATTTCTGGATTGGCGGAAGATGCGATCACCAAAAGAGGAAGAAAATGTGTTTAAAATATGACTTTTAAAACAACATTTACGGTTTAAATATGTCTGGTTCAAGTGTTTTAGAAACATGTCCCAAATGGAACTGTACACAAAGTTACATAACCTGGCTATGTTATGTAACTTTGTATATAGATCGATTTGGGTAACATGTTTCTAAACTTATATAGTGTTAAACGGGATAAGGTAAAGTTTAGTCGCCTCATCTCTCCATTAATGAGTTTGGATTTATGCCTCGCATTGCCCAAATGATTTAATGAACTATAAAATACCTATATTTCAACTAAATTAACATTTATGAAACAGATAATCTTGTTTTGAATATCATCGAAAATAACTTTTTTCTTCTAACTTTAAGTACTGAACATTTTTTTGTTGCTTCTTCATTTTGTATTCCTTGAAAATGCACACAAGTGTCTTTGCTGATTTGGACAGTGAAAAGATCGTGGTACCTATTCATGTAGATAATTAAACATAATCTCTTGAAAATAACTTGATACGAGCTAGCTAAATATCAATGCTATAATAAAATAAATTTTATAAATGTTTTCATACAATGTGTACCTAAATATCTATGTTACTAGAAATAATAATGTATATAACTATATTACTACAAACATGTTCTGACTATTTACAAGCGCTTTTTTAAAGTCTTAAGTGAATAAAAACCTTTTTTATTTATTATTATTTTATTTATTTATGTATGCTATAATCTATGAGCGGGCCCCACAATGTCAACATGTTTCCCGAATGACGTCCACTTCTGCGCACAAGCCTCCCCAAGAATAGAAGTATATGCTATAATCGTCACGCTTGGCAGACGGGTTGGCGATCGCAGTACGAAGAGCATAGTGATATTTGTCCCCAGTGAAATGTCCTCATAATATGACAAAGAGACTTAAATAGCTGTAAATACCCACATACTATATAACAAAGAGCTCACTGTAACATACTTCTTGTAATATATTCTCGTGATGTGACCTGACTGAACCTCGTCTTCTTCAAATAATCCGCTAGAAGTGTTGGTTATGTTTCATTCAAAATTATTAACATTAATAATTTACATGCTTTGGTAAAAATAATAGCTAATAATAATATAATATTAACAGTAATACGGGTTTCGGCTATGTAATACAACTTAATAAGAATTGCTAAGCATATCTTATTTTATTTTAGTTATTTATGTTAAAATACAGTGTATAATACAAATTCTAATGTTTTGGGTTTTTTATTTTTAGTTTTAATAAATTATCTAATTATATAACATACCTACCTAAATGAGTGTTAAGTATTTTGTATAGTTTAGAATTATAATTTATGAGAAAAGGTATTTATTATATACATAACTTATATTTTAGTAATAAATTAAATTGAATTTAATCTCAACGGCTTTGCGAATATTTTAATAGAAATCATTAAAAAATAAACTATTCTTATTTGAATAGACTTTAAAAAGTGCTCCTCCTGACAGCTGTTTCTTGAGAAACAACAACTATTCGGTTTCAGATACATTAGGGCAACTAGTTAACCACGCCGTCATGGGCCCTTTTACACATAATAGCGGTCAACAGTTAAATGCAAAGTATCTGTAATGTCATGCCTCAAATGTACTGTTTGAAAATAGAAAAAAATAATTTACATTGGTTAGTTTCTGCATCAAAATGCAATGTTAGTCTCCCGCGAATCTAGTGATGTTCTCGTTCACAATAATTCTAATAAAACCTTACTATTTTTTTAATAACCACTTAGTAGCCAATATCATCCCTATATGGCTAGTTAGTAAAGACTTTAAATGCTTGGTAAGAAGTAGAATTAATGAAATCTTAATTAATAATCGTAAAACAATTGTCAAAGTTATGGTATGTAAGCGTTTAATACATTGGTTTACATATAGTGGGGACCCTCCGCCTCTTTCTTATGCAACGTGCGGTGCTTATATTGTATTATAGACTAGACAGACAATAACGTGACATTATTGTATGATACGCCTCCTCACGTACGAAGTTATAAGCCATTCAAAAATAATGTTAGTACGATTTTAGAATGGCCTACCTATAACATCGTTATTTTGAAACTTAACTACATTTTAGTTTTAGTTCTTCGAATTAATGTTTGATAACGTTTAATATTATTAATAATATATATAATATCTTGGCATAACTAACACACTGCCATCTGATCGCCAATAAGGCAGACCAGACAACTGATAAATTTCTAAAAAAAACTTATATATTTCTAAATACATACATATTATAGATAAATTATACCCAGACAGAGAACAAATGATCCTGCTCGACACTTAAAGATTTGTCCGATATTGGTATCGGAACCACGACCTCAGACTTGGCAGTCAGGGTTACTAAGCACTAGGCCTACAGGTTAGACACATAAAATAAACAGAGTGACTCATAATAACAGCTATTCATTGGTACTTAATTATTTATATATAATTGTATCATTCATTGGGACATCGGTATGCTGCACAACATTTTCTTCGTCGTCTTCTATCGCCAGATATTTCTCAACGAATCCGGACATGAAATCCAACCAGCCCCGTTTGTACATAGTTTTTACTACCCTCCGTCGGAACACCACCAGCAGCAAAAATATTAATATCCCTTGCAGTGAGTTGAACACGTCCACAATTGTGCTGAAAACAAAACAAAACAATTTTTTTTTAATAATTTAAATTATTTTATTTACAATTAAAGCGTGAGTATCCGTGCAGCAACAATAGGTACTACAACAATACTAGTAGTAGTTAACAATACCACTAAAACTGCGCTGGTCTCGTGTAATTTATATATTTTTATTTGCTTCTATGACTAGAGAAATTGGTTAGGGCCAGAGTAACAGTGTTGTACAAAAATGTTAAATTCAAGTGTTAATTAAGGCGTGACAGTAGGACCTACGCACAGTGGAACGAATGTATGGGAGCGGTTGGACGTAGACATGTCCGAAAAATAAGAGTAAAATTATGACAAACTAATGATGCCATCTTATTCGATTACTTAATGCCTTCATAAATTGTGGTGATGAATTTCTTCATAACTCCCATATTTCGGGAGTAATTTGAGAAAATGTGAAATTTTACTATGAAAATGAGTGTATCGAGCTCTCTCCCTCCTGATTCCGGGCTTGTTTCAAGTAGCGGTCTCTAATATCGTAATGCTATTACTAAGAGCTATATTTAATACTAAGACACATAGTGCGCCAAATGTGCACTTTCTGGGATAAAAGGAAATGAAAATTAAAAAAAAAAAAACGTTTTTTCCCCATTTGTATTTACTTTAAACCGCAGACAGACTTATTAAGAGGTCTATAAATATATTATATATATACAGAAATATATATTAACAAAAATATTCACAAGAACTGATGAGAGTATGACTTTTAAGTAAGTTGAAGATTTACGAGGACTAGGATGTGTACAAGTTGAAGCATCAGATTTAGCAGGAGAAATTATGGGCTCGATGACGTCACTTATATTTTCTGTAGAAGGTTCCATATTTTCATTCTGTAATTCCGGCCATTGAATTGCAGCCTGTAGCCAAATCTCATGTTTCTTCCGAAACTTATCTGTGCTTCTTCCAGACTTTGTCCATTTTGCATAAATGCGGTAGCAAAATCGACGACACAAGTCTTTTAAACTTGTTTCAGCACTTTCACATAACTGAACACAACTGTTATCTTTTAAAACACTGAACAAATAGTTAAAGTCGCGTAAATCTTTATGTGCGCGTGCGCATAAAGCAACGTGAATATCAAGATTTGTATTAAAATTTGGAAAATACATTGCGAGATTAGCTTGGATACAACGAGGTGTAAATCAACACTGATTTTAAAGTTACTAATAGTGACCTATTTATATAAAATCCAGGTATCCCAGGTATCCTTTGTTAAATATTGCAAGGTAATTAGTTATTGTGATAATTAGTAAATGATGCATGCTAAATTAGTGTATTAAGAGCCATTTAGTAATTAAATAATAGCAATGTTCTTATCAGTAATCATTAGTGCATCAGTTTTATATGTAAACCTTAAGTCCCTAATTATATATCCTAATTAGCTTATATCTTCTCTAATTGGCTGCTCAGAAATGTTATTGTAATAAGGTAAACCTTTAGAAAAACGGTTTTAATCAACAAAATAAACAAAAAATAAAAAAATTGTGTTATAAAATAAACATCACTCTTTATCCCAGAAAGTGCACATTTGGCGCACTATGTGTCTTAGTATTAAATATAGCTCTTAGTATTAGCATTATGATATTAGAGACCGCTACTTGAAACAAGCCCGGAATCAGGAGGGAGAGAGCTCGATACACTCATTTTCATAGTAAAATTTCACATTTTCTCAAATTACTCCCGAAATATGGGAGTTATGAAGAAATTCATCACCACAAGTTATGAAGGCATTAAGTAATCGAATAAGATGGCATCATTAGTTTGGCATAATTTTACTCTTTTTTTTCGGACATGTCTACGTCCAACCGCTCCCATACATTCGTTCCACTGTGCTACGTCGGAAACATTTCATTAAACACAAGTTTTATCACTATTCTTTTATATAATATTATAAAATTATTATAAATAATTAGTGATCTTCTTCAAAGTATAAATTTAAAAAAATATTTTTGTATAACTGAAAAATATCTCAGTTCAGATACGTGTTCAAGAGATGTTGCTCTTTGCGAGGACAATATCCATTTACTGTATTGAAATTTCTAATTGGAGCACAAAACTAAATTAAAATCGATGGATATTCTAGTACAGACTTGAGGAGGTTGAACTAGGTCAACCGTTTCGATCTCTTCGGGAAACCATCTTCAGGCCAAATGCGTGTCCCGGATGTGTCACGGATGTCGTAGATCATTAATCCACAATAATTACGTGAGGTACAACAGGTACCTCCGTAACGCGTTATAGAACACATGCAACCCAAAATACACTTATTACCCCGGTAATAATAATCTCAGCAAAAATGTAGTTATGAAAATCCCACGATTGTAGAAATGCTAAGACATATCTCGTAAGTAAGTTGAGCAAAACTACTTGGCCAAAAATGTAAAATTTTTATGGGAACAAATGGCAACTATTCCGCATCAAACTAAAGAAGAATCACGTAAATCAGATCATAAATCTCCGAGTAATCGGTGTACATACATAAAAAAACCAGTGAACTTGAGAACCTCCTCCTCGAGTGTTTGTTTTTCTATATACATATATTATATTTTAGCATATATATTAATGATGCGCATGTAGATTGCATTTATGCAACAATGCGCAAAAGGTGTGCTTCCCTGGTGCGCAGGGTGTGGGGCAGCCCAACATGGTCTTAAGCATTTTTGCCAGTCCACTGGACCGTGAATACGTTGGTCACTGCTGTGCGGTCTCTCATGGGATGGCACAACAGTGTGACAACCTTTATTTATTTATTTACGTGTTCCTTGTTTTTGTTTAACGCCTCTGCTTACTAAGTAATAGTTACCAACAATCTTGTTGAGTCTTGCTTACTCGGATAAAGAAAGTTTCTATTTACCATGTGCATGTTTATGGATAGGCTGTTTTTAAATATTATTTTAAGCCGTTTATAGACCAGCCACTCGATTTAAATAACTCATTAATTGGTAAATCAATTACATTTACATATTTTTCAAAATAAAACTCCATAAAATTTACAAATTCTGTCATCGCATAGCAGTAGCGGAGTATTTGTGTAAATTATATGCAAATTCTTTTTAACTCGACTCTTCGTGCTTCACCGGACAATTTAATTATAAATTATTTGTTAGTAGAAGAGATGACTTTTAAAAATCAAGAAGTTTAACATACTTTAAGACAAGTTTAAGACTTAAATGTAACGCATTTTCTAACATGGACGCATGGAAAGGAGCGGAGATGGAACTTTTTCATTGAATAAGTGTATATTTAGTGTTATGTATCTGGAACATATGTTATCTTATCTGTGTTATCTTTGACAGTGTGTTCGTATACTTAGAACGTTGAACGAAGACAATGTTTATTCAAATTTTAATGTGCGTCATTGTCCGTATTTAGTAGACAATGATGATAGATGTGTAAAACGAATATTAACTAATTGCTTCACTAATTACTAGGAAACGGTATTTCCAGAAAATTTCCTTTGTTTTGTGCCTTGGTCTGTATAGTCAAAAACGAAAGTCTATGAACAAGTAGTGAATGAATCTAAAAAGAGAGAGAGCTGTTATTTATATAAATAACGTAACCGTTTAACACAGGTACAAGCTATGGTGATAAAACTAGCTTTAAATCCGCAGTGAAATCGGTATATTGTGAGGAATTAAGATACACAAATATGTGTGCTTCAAACTTTTGACCCCTCTTTATCTCCGCTGCATTACTTTATCATCACCATATCAGCCGAAAGACGCCCACTGCTGGATAAAGCTCACCCCCAAATTGCGCTATCCTCTTCCAGCGGTTTCGAGCGACCCTCATAAGATCATCGGTCCATTTTGTAAGAGGCATGCCTACGCTGCATGTTCCGGTCCCTAATTCATATTTCATAGTCACCACCGACCGTCGACCGCTTAACGACCTATGCGTCCAGCCTACTACCGTTAAAATTCGAACTCTTAACTAAAAGTGTATGCAAATGAAATCAGGTCTATGCATATAAACCCATTACGAGCACGCCTATTACTATACTATTTATATAAAATTACTTATATTCAATTTGCAGACTAAACCTACGATTAAGAAGTAAGGATTTATCATCTCACATAAAAAACCTGCACCCTCATATAAAAAAATGGCTACTAAGCCTAAACTATCATTCCACGGAAACACTCCTAACTCATCCAGTTTAGACTAAGTATAAACCGTATACTATCGGCTATTCCGTTCTTACATGCCTGATCATTCTCACTCACAATCACATACGCAAATACACACAACACACCCACCCACTCACAACATACCCAAACACAACACAACACTCACACACAACACAACTCTTTCCAGACAATACAACTTTACTAATTTGACCATTCTTTTCAAAACATTTAGCCAAATTAATTTTATACACATATATGTATAAAATTAATTTCATGTCAACGCCGTCAGGGGAGATCCTGGTGATGAGAAACAAAATGTATCCACATGTTTATTATGTAACTCCATGGAATTATCACTGTTTGTGAAGAGAAATAAATCATTTTTGTATTTGTATAGTTCTTTGTTAGTTTAATAACTTTAGTCAAAGAGTTAGTAAATTTAGTTCCAGTAGTTATAGTGTTTCTATTTTTTATAAATTGTTAGGTTTATTATAACTGCAAACATGCGTCACGGTTTTTAATCCTGTTATAATATTACTTCTAAGGCATACACAATATTTGCGAGATTGGCTGTTTTAATCTAATGTAAAATATAACTGTGCCGAATAACATACAATCCAGAAATCTATAGAATGTAAAATACTTACAAAATAATGTGCTTCGGGGACAATGAGCTGATCATTTCAAAAACCCATGGCAGTCCCATCAGAAATATGAGACGTGCGCTCATCACCAACCTGCATATAAACAATTAAATATTTAATTTCAACGAAAGACTCCTTGCCGGTGGGCTCAATTTGGGTATGTCAGCGTCTTTATTGCGTACCTAGGTGGTACGTAGTAAGTGTATCCATGCCACAACAGAGACTTTACTATTTGTTTGCAAAAAATCACCATAGGGACGAGTTCGATATCTCTAGTAGCTACTAGTAGCTAGATTGTTTAGTAATGTGGCAGAAAAAAATGGGGATTCAATTATGTTTTCTTAAATGTCTTTGATCGATACCTAATAAGTAAGGATGAGTTAGATAAAGTGTTTAAATAAATATAATAATAGTTTTGAAGTCGATGGTGTTTTTATTTGATAACTTGATCAGGAAATCCTAACGAAGTCGACGCCATGTCGCATCGCGGCGTCGTCTGAACAACGTATTAAATTATAATAGTTTCCCCCTTTTCACTGACGTGACGGCGATCTTATAAACTAAAATAAGTTTTATATACTATTCTGCCAGCAATCGTCATCATCGTCAACCATCATAAACGTGAAGAACATGTAATAAAAATACGTACTTGTATTTTAACGCCCTCAGTTGCGTAGAGGTGGTTGCGAAAGTAGAACGCCATATCGCCATTGACGTGTAAATGAAAATACCTATATTGGTAATCAACAATAACGTCATTATACTGTACATGTAGTACCATTGCTGCGTTTTATCTGGAATTAGAAATGAACATGTCACATAATGGCACATAATAAGGGACGGTATACAGACTACTGAGAGGTTACCATCTGATGCTTTTAGTATCTGGGTTATTTACAATAGAGAGAAGTCATATGAGGATGGATCATCGCCTATCTTAGACACAACGTTAAACCGTTTGCTCTTATCTGGGTTAATAGGTTAATAAGATAAAATAGGCAAGTTTTTAAACACAACTCTTCGTTTAGTTCACACGATAAAAAAGCAGTGGTAGTATTTTAAAGAAATTATTATTACCGAAAAATAATGGCGATATTTTCCCTCTATAGAGAAATATCGCAGAGACCTTTAAAAATGCTTAAACAGAAGAAAGTTAAAATATTAAATTAATCACGATGCGGTAAGACATTTACTGTCGTTATTTGCGAGATGGTATAAACATCTCTTATCAACTCCCTTGGTATGATCTGAGTGTAAATATTAATTTGGGTACAGCAATGTGCAAGAATATTGCGTACAATACTGTTCAAGGATATAAAACCTGATAATTGGGATCCATTTTTATTATTCCCATTGATTAGGACCTAAGTTAAGATTACAACCTGCCTTTTAGTATCTTTGCTATATCATATGTCCATACGTATATATCATACGTCCGTAGTCCTCAGGTATGGAACCCCAGATATGACAAATATATAGTAAGGTTAGAAAACATTCAAAGGAAGTTCTTAAGGTACATTCAATATCGCGCTAAAACCTATCTACCTAACTACAGAAGTCGCTGCAGTAAGTTCCACATGCTTCCTCTACAGGAGCGCAGGAAAATAGCTGATGTCTCACTATTATTTAAACTCATGAATGGTTCAATGGATGCCACTGAGCTGATGAACAAAATAGGCCTTCGCGTACCCTTAGCATTCCTAAGACGACATAATTTATTGCACACCCCTACCACCAAAAGCAACTACAGACAAAATGCTTTTTTGATAAGGGCAAGTCGTTTGTACAACACTGAATGCCAGAGAGTCGACATTGATATATTTCACACAAGTGTCTCAAACCTGAAAAGGACTATGTGTAATAATTTCTTTGAGTCACAGTGTTCTCAGTAGATTTTTTAGATTTTTTTAAATAGTAATTTAGTAATAGGTATAGGTATGCTGTTTATTCTATATTTGTAATATGTATACAATTTATATATTTGTGAAAACTTGTAATTGGCCATCTTTTGTATAACTTCAAGAATTTGTGTAACTAATTAGCTGTAAGTTTTCTAAATTTGAAAATAAAATAACATAAAATAAAAATAAAATATATTGATTACTAATTTAATAAGTTATATGAAAAGGAAGGATAGTCAATATTATATTATGCAATTGACCAGGACTAAAATCTACAATATAATAGTCAGTTTACGATAGTACTTTTGTCGGTTTTTAATAATACAAAAGTAAAAATAAATCGTCGCAATAGTAGTTAATGATAACCATCTCCCGCTCGTCGCTTCTAAAAGTTATTTCCGATCTATTGAGTACGGCCCTTTATTCTGGAGGACCCCTTAATAAATAACACGTGTGTAAATTTCATGTTGATTGGTGGAGTAGTTAAGGCGTAAAACACACAAATTCACATCGGATTAACGCGGACATAATAATTGACAGCTAGTTATTAATATATTTATTTAATTGTAAAATACAAGGTACAGATGGTTTTTAAAATTCTAGAAGTATATTATATAAAATATTAACTTACTAAAAAACCAACAGTGGTTTAATCCAAGTCCCGGCTTTGAATGTTTACCAGGATGGAAGTTCACGACTGCCATACATGTCGTTAAGATAATAGGACAGCCCCAAGCGTACAACATATACCATTTGAACTCTTTCCAGCCGTAATCCGCAGTAGTATGTCGTCTGAAACATTACAATTATTACAATCTAAACAAACAAGTATTATATCAAGTAAATATATTTTCTAACCTTGTACTCAATAAGATCTGTATCGATATTGCATTGGTCCAAAAAAATGCAGCAATCACAAAGAAATAGGCTAAAAACCCTGAAATAAAATATCCTATAAATAGTACATTATATAATTCGTTTCGTTTTATAAAATGATACCTATTAAAGGTCATTTGCTCGCTGGGTTCAGTAGGGTGTAATAGTATTGTGCAACACGATTTGAGAGTATATTTATAAGTATGTTTATGTTCGAACAATAATCATCTCAACCATCATCAACGAACGATTCAATGATGCCTCCATCCACAGAAGTTTGTTTATGTTGATTTAAATGGACGTGCGATTCTCTGAGGCCTCCTCCGTCCAGCTTCTTTTATTTAAACAATTGACAACGTAGGTTTCTTCTTAGTTCAAAAATTACCGAGGCGAACTATTCGTTTCATAGTTTGAGTAGGTAATTTTTGTTTGTTTATGATAATAGGAATTTAATACATATTAGTTATTCTGTCTAATTTCAATCAGTAATGCAATAGAAAATTGTATTATTTCTAAGTTGTTGCACATTGGACTTGGTTGTGTTGGACGCATGTATACATTAAATTGTTTTGATGTGAATGACCTAATTGGCATGGTAAAATCGTAATTTAAAGACATCAGTAGAATATATAGAAAACCGTTATACTGACAAATATATTTTATTTATAGGTACCTCTTGTTGCACATAGGCTCATATCCGAGTACGTCATAATCTTCATTATACACAATATTCCCAAACCGATAGCCAGACTAGTACAAAAGTTGATAATACATTTTCCTTGCAGATCTCTGAAATTAAATGAAATTGTGTTACATTAAATATGTGTGTTTTAATTTGTGCTGTACGATGAGTTGTTTGTAGATAATGATCGAAAGATGGAAATCGCTATAAAACATGCTTAGGCTTTCATGACGCCCCACACCTGTCAATTGAAATCTTCTCGATTATTTACAGCGGCGGCAAATTAATTATTAATCGCGTATGTGTTAAGAAAAAAAATGAGAGTTGTTTCAATAAAAAGTTGAGGTTTATATATGTCAACAATTCGTAAAAATCCTGCAATAAGTTGTGTAATTCTTATTTTATATTTTTTGTTGTTTATATATACATAATTTACTTCTCCATTATTAAAAAAAAACTGCTCTTTATTGTGTAAATCTAATTATGTACATCGATAAAAACTAAGGTATGTAAGTATTTAGAAATTAATCTCAACTCAGAATTTCACACTTAAGGAGATAATTTCATAATTTGATTGGGTAATTCTAAACCTCTTAAGTGTGAATTGAAGCCTTATTCCGAGTTGGGATTCATTTCTAAGTACTCACCTTAAAGATCCTCACCTGAGTTCCGGCAATAAACTGTAGATAATCGCAGTTGCACTGAGAAATATCACAGATACTATCATACAATATCCTAGTACCGTATCATCTAAAATTTCTTCTTCTTTTTCGTTACACACTAATGCAGTGAGTTTCAACTGAGTAAGATTTAAATCTTTGATATTTGTTACATTTGCCATACAGAATCTGAAAGGAAAATCAAACATTTTCAAATGTTATATGACTGACTTTAAAAAGGAGGCAAGTTTCTAATTTCTGTTTTCGGGTAAGTATGTACAGACGCCAGCACATCAAGCTACCCCAATTTGTCAAATTTCCCCAAATTTTGTTGTAGAGATATACGGGAAAGTTTCGAGGACAGTGATGTGTATTTGAGATATAGCAGCATAATTAATTAAGATATAAGTAACCATATTTAGAATGTATCGATAATATTTTAACGATATGCTAACATATATCGATCTTTTGAATAACCTTTTCAAATAATTGTTAAGAAGGTCTCAAGGCAAAATCCTACCTACATACATACAAGTCATGTCACCTGTCAGTAAGTATGGCGAATCAAAAATGGTTTCTAACTCAAAGTATGCCTGATTTTGTCTATATTATGGACTTCTTTCTTTCTTTATCGTATAAGCAGTGGTTAACCTGGTGTCACAGTTGTTCAAGGCAAAGTAATGACTACAACCAGGACTAACAGCTTAACGTACCATCCAAAGCAAGCTCAGAAAAAAAACCACTTTGATGGTTACATATCTATGGACTGACCGGGTATCTAGTTGCTTAGCCCCGCCGGTCGCTTACGGATGGGTGAGAGCATCCAGCTATGAGCGCCTCTATATTATGTTTCAAAATCTAATTGGACCCATAAACAATACAGACCGTGTACCACCATGTCAACCGAAAGAAGTCCATGGCCGGACAAAAGGTCCCGAAGGATATCTACAATGGAATTGTTTTCATAACTTGAAGGGATATGCCATAATCGCCACTCTTAACAGGCGGGTGGGCGATCGCAATATAGTGCACATAGTACCAATTCAGAGAGATGATGCTCCGGTTTTCTGGTAGATATTCCTTAGGTGCAGCGCAGACGGCACACTTTTTGTGCGATCGAGTCTGCGGCGCACAAAAAGTCTGCATGGCGCGCAAAAAGTCGGTCGCGGATTGTTCACAGATTCAACGCAAACGACGCACATCTTCGATCATTCCGTCGGCAGAGCTGTAGGGACGTAGACGCTATGGAAATCGTGCAGAGATCGCGAAGTATTATTTTGTACATGAAGTACAGCACAAGAAGAAATAGAGAATTTTGGGTACATCCTATACTTTCGGAAAGATTACTGAACGGACCGTTCCATACTAAACGTTCAATTCTGAAACAACATACGACTGTGACAACCCTACCAAAATAGGCATACATTTTGACAGCTCCTTAGAAGCTTGGTCTCAAACAGGAGCGGAATAAACATAACAGCACACTTCTTCCCACATTTTTCTTTTTAAATGTCTATCATGATATTCTGCCTTAGAAGTATCATAAATTGCTGGTCTGTTTTGTATTTCTTGAATTAACATCGTTACATCGACCTCTGGCGCCATGATAATAGATCGCGTGCGTAACGTCCTCCCCTAGCAGATGCAGATTACCGATTTGCCGACTAAAGTGTGCGCCGTCTGCGTTAGCGCGCGTTGAAGCAAACGTTCAATTTTTTTCACACACTTTTTGTGCCGAGCGGCGCGGTGCGGTCTGCCCGAATTTACACGGATTTTATGTGCGCCGGACTTTTTGCGCGTCGTGTACGTTACTGCATATAATTGCATAGCTTCTATTTTCACAGACTAAAAAGTGCGTCACGGATAGTCTGTCGTCTGCGCTGCCCCTTAGAGATGATTCATACTCTCCCACGAGATGAGATGTCGATATTCGTTACCTACCGTCAAGCACACAGGTCAATTTCAATAAAAAAGAATGTCGGCAGTTGCCAACTATAAACAGCATTTGTGTCATGTTTATGGGGCTCAATCTACCGTCAACACATCAATATGTACGGCAACGACACATTCGCCGTAGGATGTGTTGGAAAGAGAATAATAAATTTGGATGGCCTAGCAAGATGGCCCAAAAAATTTAATTCAGGTTAAAACACTTTCAATGATCTATATTTGTTAATCTCAAAATAAATTTTATTTTTAGAATGTATTCATGCGTATTCATAGAAAACCGTGTGATGCCGTGTGCGTATCTACATATAGAAAAAGAAAAGTAGGAGTGACGGAAACACCATTTGTATTACATGTTGAACAAATAGATTATGTTACGAAACAAAGTTATCCTACTAATATTATAAATACAGAAGTTTGTGAGTTTGTATGGATGTATATATTCACGCAAAAACTACTAAACGGATTTTGATGAAACTTTTTAGTAATATAGCTTATATAACAAATAGGCTATGATTTATAAAGTTTGAGGTGGGTGAAACCGCGAGGCACAGCTAGTATATAAAATTTAGATACATCGAGCTGTCGCTACTATCATTAAAGTAACCGATGAATTGGCAGCGGTTAAAGTTTAAGTTTGCTATATATAGCAAAATATATTATTATCGTGTTGTTACATGAGTCATTTTGTCCATGACATTGAACTTCAAATTTTTGATACAATAATGTTTTATAATTATGATGATTTCATGATTAAAAAAACACAGATTACAGAGTCCCTTTAAACCTGTAGTGTAGACGGGGCATCTTAAAAAAATATTAATAGTATATTAATATCCTGGGACATTATTCTTACACGTCTATTTGAGCCCAAACTAAGCAGAGCTTGTACTATGGAAACCAGGTAACTGATATATTACTTTTCTTGTTAAAATATAGCTAATTACGCCCAGACTCAGAACAAACTGACATGTTCATGCACACAAATATCAGCCCTGGGTGGGAATCGAACCCGCGACCTCCGGCGTGAAAAGCAAGCAATTGCCAACCACGCCAATAGTATGAAAAATTGCGTTTGAAGAACTAAAAGAAAACATAATTCTAACTCCGTGTAAGATAGAACGATTTGCCCTTGAACTAGCTCGCTATTTTTATCGTTTAGAGGCGTCAATGACCCACATATGATTCGTGAAGTTTGGGTCCTAGATGCAAGGTTATTCTATAGTTGCCGCAATAGTTTCATTTCCGTATAGTGTCCGTGCTTGCGAGTTGTCCTATCAGCTGCAGTCGTTAAACCATGTAATTGCTAGGCGAGTGGAACAACTATGGCACAAGGATACAATGAACGACGAAAACAATCTTGATTCTTGACATAGTGGAAAGGGGTGGAATAAGTTAGAAGCTTAGTCTGCGGGTCTGTCTGTACCACATACCTACAATAGGTAAACCGATTTCAACTGTTTTGTATCGATACATTAAAAAAAACCGGCCAAGTGCGAGTCGGACTCGACCATGAAGGGTTCCGCAGCAGCAAGTATTTCAGTTGACTAAATGAAAGGTAAATTGCGGTTTACGATTTTTGACGCATTAAAAAAAAACTACTTACTAGATCTTATTCAAACCAATTTTCGTTGTTAGTTTACATAGTCTAATCATATATTTTTTTTTAGTTTTATCATTCTCTTATTTTAGAAGTTACAGGGGGGGGGGGGCTCGTTTTTCCACTTTGGAAGTGTCTCTCGCGCAAATTATTCAGTTTAGAAAAAAAATATATTAGGAACCTCAATATCATTTTTGAAGACCTATCCATAGATACCCCACATGTATGGGTACGATGAATTTTGTTTTTTACCCCCAAAATTATTATTATTTTTCTATATGTGAAAACCTCAATACGGTTCACAGAATACTAGATTTTCAACAGTACAGCTCTTATAGTTTCGGAAAAAAGTGGCTGTGACATACGGACGGACAGACAGACATGACGAATCTATAAGGGTTCCCTTTTTAGCCATTTGGCTACGGAACCCTAAAAACGGAACTCCAAAGCTATTAGACTATTTTAAATGTATTTTACGTAATTTCTCCGTAGTTTGTGAATCGATTTTAAAAAGATTATTTGGTTTCAAGGTAAGCAGAAGTTTGTTCTATGTATGTATATTAAAACAGTAACTGTTTCTCAGTCGCCGGTTTTTGACAGTTAGGTTATTAGGGTTCCGTAGCCAAAAGGCAAAAAACTGAACCCTTATAGATTCGTCATGTCTGTCTGTCTGTCCGTCCGTATGTCACAGCCACTTTTTTCCGAAACTATAAGAGCTGTATACTGTTGAAACTTGGTAAGTAGATGTATTCTATGAACCGCATTAAGATTTTTACCCAAAAATAGAAAAAAAAAACAATAATTTTGGGGGGTCGTGATACATAGAACTGAAACTCAACAAAATTTTATTCATCGTACCTATACATGTGGGGTGTCTATGGATAGGTCTTCAAAAATCATATTGAGGTTCCTAATATCATTTTTTCTAAGCTGAATAGTTTGCGTGGTAAAATGAGTGCCCCCTGTAACTTCTAAAATAAGAGAATGATAAAACTAAAAATAATATATGATGTACATTCTCGTGGAAACTAACAACGAAAATTGGTTTGATCGAGATCTAGCGAGTAGTTTTTTTTTATACGTCATAAACCGCAATTTGCTTTCATTTAACCGACTGAAATACTTTCTGCTACGGAACCCTTCATGTGCGAGTCCGAGTCGCACTTGGCCGGTTTTATTCTATGGGAAAATTCAAGGTCATGGTGGTAAAAGATCTATGCTATTGAGTTAGTACTAATTATAATAATTTTCTTTTAGATAGTGCTACTTACTGATCAGAATCTATAGTTTCGTTGAAAGCCTCAGATAAGTCTAATCTTAATTTATCACCTTCTAACGAGAATCCCTTTCGAAACCTTATCGTGGTATTACATTTTATAAAAGCAGGTGTAGTAATATTCATTATTGGATCCCAACAGTCATTCTTTCGCACTAAAAGGGCCTGTCCAGGTTCACAACAGGTGGTTTCCATTGCTGATATATGATTTATTAATGTTAAAAACACTAAAAACCATATAGATCCTTTTGGCCACGTTAGATAATAAGAAAAAAAATAAAACTTCATTTTGAACACTTTTGTTTCTGTAACCACTGTACCGAAATATTATTTTAATTAAACCGCGCGCTGTAGGTATACGACTTAGGCGTGCGTCTTTCATACGATCGCGCAATCGACTGCTCTCACTCACACACAATCGTGCTGCATAGTGGTTCTATAATACGGTATGAAACCGCTTTTGCTTGTATTATAATAATAATACGTGAAGCAAAAACGTTGTACTCCTCTTTACGAAAATTGCACGGCCGGAGGAGTATGAAATTTGGTAAGTTAATATTAAATAAATACACTTGGGTTCTGTTATCAGCCGAAAGACATCCTATGTACAACAAATGCTAGTGTTGCGGTGCCTTTATCCAGCTGCGCCCGACAACCCTTCCGAGATCGTCGGATCGTCGAATCCACCATATGGACACTCAAGAATCTTTCCGTCCGTCAGTTCTGTGAGCTACATATGTGCTAATTATTCTGGTTATGTCGGTTACCCTGAATACCTGCGGATTTCGACATTTGCTAATTCGATCTCGCTAGGAAACTCCTAGACAATCTTTTAAAGTTCTATTTATTAGCTAAACGTAATAAAATAGGAAATACATACAAAATAATCTTTTAAACAACAATAATTAATTGTAAAATGTGTACACTAAAAGATACCATATTATGACACAAACATAATACAAGGGTTACTTAATGGTTAGGTACTTAACTTTGAATCACTCGGTCTGTTCAGTACGACAGCTCACAACCATGTGTGGCCAAAGTAGATATTTAAATACATTTAATTGAATTATATTAATTCTAAAATATATTTTTTGTTATCATAAATAACTTAATATTTTAAACGTTTACTATTATTTATTATAATCCTATTACACGTCGTATTTGCTGTGTGGTGACGGCAGCAGCGTTTTTCTGTGAACTATGACCTACAAACTGCGATCGCCAACCCGTCTGCCACACGTGGCGATTATGGCATATCCCACCATTCCTTGGGGAGGTTTTTGTCCAGCTGTGAACGTAATATGGCTGCCATGATGACACGTCGTGAGTCACATAGCCGATGGCTAGTGAATTGGTCGAATGTTTTTATATGTACATATATTTAAACATTAATATATGTCAATCGGTCTTAGATGAATTATACTCATGTTTAGGTATCTCCAATTCGTCACCTAAACTCATGTTTAGGTGACGAATTGGAGATATTGGTTAAGGATTATTATTTTCATCTCGAACTGGCTGTATATTCGTGATATAGTTAGTCAATTATCGGTGCCAATTATTTGGATACTTAACTCATTGTCATAATCTGCTTTAAAGAGCATTTTTTTTATTGGTAAGCAATCATGTAAAGCTATAAAAAATTTAATATACACAAATGTCAGTTATATTTGTTCGTATGTTTTTATAAAAAAAAATCATTATGTGTAAAATTGTTTTGTCGAATACGACCCACTTAGTACAAATTAGACTGAGCACATTTGGTATGCATTCAGGCCTCTTTCAGTCCGAAACTGATGATTCTCGGCGACGGATTTGTGCTTAAAATGACAAAACAAATCCGATTGGAGATTTCACAGACAATAATTGAAAAATGTTAAAATATGGTTATTACATATCAGTACCAATAATCTACCAATCCTTGTTGTCTCTATGGGATAAGGTTGCATGTTTGACCGCAGGATCTAAAGGGCTAGAAGTGAAAAACAAAAGCCGCATAGTGTATTTTTAGGCCATCAAAACCGGACATCATTAGTTAAAGTATATATCTTTACGATAATATAACTATGATGTCCAACTTTCAAGACTATTAATTATGATTATTACAAATCAGTACCAATAATCTACCAATCCTTGTTGTCTCTATAGGATAAGGTTGCATGTTTGACCGCAGGATTTAAATGGCTAGAAGTGAAAAACAAAAGCTGCATAATATTTTTAGGCCATCAAAACCGGACATCATTAGTTAAAGTATATATCTTTACGATAATATAACTATGATGTCCCAACTTTCAAGACTATTAATTATGATTATTACAAATCAGTACCAATAATCTACCAATCCTTGTTGTCTCTATAGGATAAGGTTGCATGTTTGACCGCAGGATTTAAATGGCTAGAAGTGAAAAACAAAAGCTGCGTAATATTTTTAGGCCATCAAAACCGGACATCATTAGTTAAAGTATATATCTTTACGATACTATAACTATGATGTCCCAACTTTCAAGACTATTAATTATGATTATTACAAATCAGTACCAATAATCTACCAATCCTTGTTGTCTCTATAGGATAAGGTTGCATGTTTGACCGCAGGATTTAAATGGCTAGAAGTGAAAAACAAAAGCTGCATAATATTTTTAGGCCATCAAAACCAGACATCATTAGTTAAAGTATATCTTTACTATAATCTAACTATGATGTCCAACTTTCAAGACTATAAATCCCTAGGCCGTCATGTTTCACATCGTGTTTTGTCTTTTTATACTAATTTAAGATTAATGCTGTTGTTCCACGTACGTAATATAGTATACGAATATATTTTTTTGCTTCCATATAATACTTTGTTTCTCTTGTTGCAGCTCCTGAATATGTTGAAGTTTTATGCAAGGTTTGAAATTAGCGACGAAACTGGAGATCCCATGGCTGACCGAGATATGACATTGCAACACTATTCTAGAATAACCTCCTTACAGGTAATGTATGATTTAATCTACAAGCAAACTATTTCACTCATTTGCGATAATAATAAGAAGTTATCTGCTGAAATGATCCTGTGAGCCCAGTATCTTCTCCTTTGAGATTTTTTGTGTGAACTACCCACTTTTCTCCAATTTGTATACGCATTTGACCTTGTTTCTAACAAAGGTAGAAGTTTCTTTAAGGGCACGTTTATAGATACCGAGCTAATTGATAAGTATAGTTTGATTTATTTTATAATTATAGAACTTTGTATGAAATTTATTATAAACTATAATCGACACCCAAAATACCTGCGAAGTTATGTTCGCTAATTAGGTCAGACCCTGTGTGTTCCGTCGAACGTCGTGCGTTCATCAAACACAAAGGGCCTTTAAATTCTGCCTTGAGATCTTTAGATATAGTACATAAGTTCATAGTCATAGTTCATGTCATAAGTTTGACAAAGTCATTCATGGTAATATACATTTTAGAACTAATCGTAATGAGTAAGTTTGAACATAACCACCCGTTTTGTATTAGGCTATGTCGGCAAATAAAAATTTATTAATAGTTCAGGTTTAAGTACGTTTTAAACTAATATGTGTGTTTAATTTTTAGAAAGCCGCATTTTCCAAGTTCCCTGATTTGCGATTGTTTGCGTTGGCTAATGTAGCTAGCGTCGATACAAGAGAATCGTTACAAAAACACTTTGGAACTCTAAGGTAAGTAATGTTATTTGCATATTTTATCACGGGATATACACGGGCTTTATAGAAACGTTTTTGACATAATCAATCAAGCTGAATGCGTAGTTTTACGTGAATTGCGTTCTTTACCTAGAATCCTTAGCGCTATCATGTTATTTTAATTATGAATCAAAATGTTGCAAAGTTAATATCGATTTTTTATTTGTGCTATATTGAAATTGGGTCTAAATAAAATAAGTATATTAATATAGTTGCTGTGTGGTGACGGCGACAAATATCAGAATCAGAATATCATCACCCCATCTCATCCCGTGGGGGGCGTAGAAGTCGACCCGAGGGAATATCTACCTGAGGAAGGGCAGCAGCTTCCTTCTGATTACTATGACTATCTTACTGCGATCGCCAACCCGCCTGCCAAGCGTGGCGATTATGGCATATCCCCCCAAGACGACTCTTGAGGGAGGCTTGTCCAGCAGTGGACTTATTTAGCTGTAATGATGATGATGATGATGATTAATATAGAGTCTAGAACATTTAAGGAACTAAATCTTACCATGAAGCTAAAGAAAATGCTGAACAATAGTTTGGCGAAATGCTTTATTCAAATATTTAACAGTTTTTAATTATACCTGATAATATGAATTATCTTTTTAGTGAAAATGCACTCCGTGCTATTGCGACGTACTTAAATTTAGTACCGCCTGAGGGTAAAGAAAATGAGGCGCCGTGGCACCGCGTCGACAAAGAATTCCTCAAAGAATTATTGGTAAGTTTTACACAGGGTGACTTGTAAAACACCAACAACCTCGCAGCGCTAGATAGCTAACACCATAAGCAACAACTTTTGTTCTACATCTTTTGATAATTTATTAGGGTTATTTACAAAAAAAGTATTAATTTAATTTCACGCTTGAATGTTCATAACTCTACGCGCATCGCAGAGTTTACTGCCACCTATATGCAACAAGGTTTCCAAATTTGCCAACACCAAGCCGTGAAATTAACTAGATAAATATCTGGCGAAGAAAATGTTATTATTATTATAAGCGAAAGCGTGTGCGAGCCAAACATCTTATGAGTGAAACATAGACCTACAAAGTCACGAAAATACACCAAAAACAAGATATTTTTTCATTTATTGTTAGATTGTTTTATTTATTGTTGATAGTTGTGTATTTATATAATGTTGTTGTTATGGTGTAAGCTATCTAGTCCTGCGAGGTTGTTGGTATTTTATAAGTATCCCAGTATATTATAGTAATCATATAAATTATTATTATTGTTATTTAAAACCAATATTTAAAACACCTGATTTTAATAATGGTTCTACTAATGGTACAACAACTTGCGGACTCTATCCGATTCAAGAGCCATGTTCTTGTTGTTCTTGGTGACAGAACTTCTTAGATTCTTCCCACTATCTTCGGCATGCGCTTTGACTCTTAAACGAACAAACTTTTACTTTTTATTTTATTGGTTACAAGTAAGTTCTCCATCGTTACCCAACTTCGTCCTTTCGTCTATGTTCTTTACAATAATATTTCCTAAGAAAATTTCACGTCATATTAAGTGGTGCAACATTGAAGTCTTGTTCCTATTACGAAACATTTATAGCGTACAGATTAAAACATATCTATTTGCCTTAGAATATTAATGTAACTACAGCAAAACTATACTATAGCGGTGTTCAAGTGGTGGAGCGGCGCACACAATTAATATTTAATTTAACCACGCTGGCTTATTAATTTCAAGGGATGGAAAAAGTCGTATAGTTGTTATTATTAGTAGTATCAATTGTTATTGTCAGTAATAGACGTATGTATAAGTTAGATGTGTAAACTAAATTAGCGGCTGGCTACAACTGCCATTTTGACGTTTGTCTGCTCATTGGGTTTTGTAAATATTTACTGCTGAAGTAGGTTATACTTTAATGTCAATAGTCATTGTATCACAATTTATCGAATTTAAATGGTGTAATATAAAAAGTGGACGTTACTAAACGTAATTTGCCTATGAAACTGAACAACATGCATAATATACAAGAACAAAGATCAGCTGATGCATTTTGTATGGAAAGCCAAAAGAATATCACCGTCACCGTAGCCTAGTTGGTAGTGATCCTGCCTACGAAGCTGGTGGTCCTGGGTTCGAATCCCGGTAAGTGCAAATATTTGTGTGATGAGCACGAATATTTGTTTCTGAGTCATGGATGTTTTCTATGTATATAAGTATTTATCTATCTATATAAGTATGTATATCGTCACCTGGTACCCATAGTACAAGCTTTGCTTAGTTTGGGCCTAGGATGATCTGTGTGACATTGTCCAAAGATATTAATTAATATTAATTAATATTAATTAATTAATATTTTTTTTGTATTTCACATACCGGTTTTCTTCCATTTGTTCAGTTTTTCGATAATCATAAAATGTCACATTATTATTCTAAGATGCCAAAACAGCTATCATGTCTACCGGCTGTACTATCAAAGTAAATCTATCGGCTTGCCATCGACTATACATGATTGTACAGAATAATTATGATATCATATATATATGGTTTCTTCCTCCAGATCTCTCGTCACGAACGTCGTATATCTCAACTAGAAGAACTCAACTCTATGCCTTTATATCCAACGGAGGAGGTCATTTGGGACGAGAACGTTGTTCCTACGGAAATTTATAGCGGCGAAAACTGTCTTGCGTTACCTAAGTTGAATCTCCAATTCCTTACACTTCACGATTACTTGTTGAGAAATTTTAACCTCTTTCGTTTGGAAAGTACATGTGAGTATTAACATTTTCTGTTAAGTATTCGTCCTCTATTATTAAAGTGTCCTTCAGTATATTTCGGAACACGTTCAAAGTAGGAGCGTAAATATACGGCAAAGCTGCTCAACTCGTCTTGCTCCACCGCAGTGGCCGGATGTTTTCGACCATCGTATATGGTGGCCGCAGCTGCTATAAAAAGCGTCTGCTCTCCACAAGTAAAATTTAATATATTCACTTTGAGCAGACGGGAATTTCTCTCGTTATAGTTCAGCTATTGAGTGGCAGCAAACAGAAACAAAACAATTTCAAAGATATTGTTTAAAAATTTTAGTGCTCCGAACCTACTTCTAAAATATTTAAAACCTAATGTATATAAAATAATTATATATTTTCAATAGATTCAATTTTAAATTGCTCGATCATACTAATTTATCATTCGTAAAGCTAAAACAAGTTACCATATGCGGCGAACAGCAAAACAAATTGTGGTAAAAATACAATAATCATCGCACGTGCTCAGATTTGTAATATCTTCAATAATAAATCATATAAACTCGTTTAATTCGTTTAAAAAAGGCTTGATCATTATGGCACTGAGAACTGTATTATTACGTAATGAAGTGAACGGCACATTGACATAATGCATTAAATGAGCCGAATATTATCATCTATGAACGACTAACGAATTGATTGTACAGGATAAACACATAAAATAAGTTTGTAGTGTTGTCATGTAAGTGAATTTTCGGTCTTTAATGATAATAAAGTTCTTTTAACCTTATAAAGGCGTACCACCTTTCCTGTCACAAATATTTGTTTTATAGTAGGTAGGTATAGTAGCTATTGGAATGCATTTATACTTATTCCTGCTTTGCTTGACAATTTGCGTTAGCAGACACAGTGACAACCCTTACCGTAATCATAATTAATTTAAACTATATTTAACTAACTGTTTTAATTTTGCCGTTTGTTTCAGATGAAATACGTCAAGATATAGAGGATGCCGTTTACAGATTGGCACCATGGTACGTGAAATTGCTTATTAAAGCTAGCTAGCATACAAAAGGCTCTCGATAATCAATACGTCAAATATAAAAATGTTCGTCAAACGAGTTTTGCTTCGACAACCACTAATCATGTAGACAAATAACTAAAACTAAATTTGAACACATAGCCAAACCAATGATGATTTTAATTTATTAAGCAAGACAAATATTTATTTTCTTTATTATTAAAAACTATGCGGTGCGCAAATGCAGCAGAGTTGTATGGAAAAGTAAAAAGAGCTTTCTTAACTAAGTACAGATAAACATTCTCCCACTTCCACAACTTTTTAGTTTCAACTCTATCGGGGCGAACCTTTGAATATCGGATCGAAGAAGTTTTTGCGATATTTTCCCAACGCTCGGATTTTTCCCCCTCATATTCTCGCTATATTCTAGCGATATCCCCATCCCTTCCTCCCTCTTTTCAGATGACAACGTTTTACTCCAGCATCAGTCCAAATGCCATTAAGAGTGTCGGTGGGCGATACCTACCTATAATACTACTACGAACTAACTACGTAATATGACGGATTGTGCACAGTACAGCACAATAGAGCGACAGTTGCATAACAACTAACACTCTTATGCATCTACCCATCGGTAACCGCTCGTCAAGGTCGAGCCCCAAAAAAGTGCCCTCTGGCCTGAGTTATTTAGCTTATAGTTTTATTTTGCTAGATAGCTTAAGCCCTCCAACGCGTCTTTTCTGCGGTGGAGTCTCTTAGGCTTACGTAAACGTCATGTTAGCTTCGTGTTAGCACATATTTTATTATATAAAGCAGGGACCGGTGTATGTGGGTCATATAGTTCTTGGTATAGCGAACTGACGGGTTATCGAGGCTCTACTATATTAATGGTACCGGCTGCATGCCATTTAGCTAAAAATAATACGGGTTTGTTATCGCAGGTGTAATGTTGTTAATGTTTTGCATATTTGCATTTTTTGTATATTCTGAATGTCGATTGTGTCATTTGCCGAATAACCTTGTATTGAAGTGTGACAATTTTTTTATATCCTCGTAGCATCGTGTAATATCATTGGCTGCGTCGTTAGTATCTACAGGAAAGTAATACACATCTGTTCCGAGAACATTGGTACACACATTTGCTCAATGATAACAGCCCATAAGGCCTTTTTGATAGGATTATTTGCCCTCCTTTCGTTATTGTTTCGTTCGTCCCTCGTTCTTGTTTTGACAAGGACAACAAAGTAGAATAAGAAAAAATGAGTTTCATTTTCCTATTGAACTAAGCGGCAGATATAAGATATAACAAAGTTAGAGCTCATAAAATGAGGGTCATTGTAACTAAGGAAGACAGCTCCAAAACACTCAAGTGAAGAGTAGAAGTAAAGAGTATTAGATACTTGATTCCAATCTTGGTTGCTACACGATATCTATAACAATACTCCAGATATTGGTTGTTAGCCCTTAAGTTATCTAAGTCAAAGTGGTGTTCACTTAATAACCATCGCCGGGCAAAAGAGAACTACAGCGATCCTACAATTGCTACAGAAAAAGAAGGTCTCGTTCTATCTATATCTTTCTAATTCTACGAGCACAACTACTACGTACAGTACTACGTATGGAAATTCAGCATAGTACGCGCACATGTGGTCTAATAAGAGTGTATTCAACGAAAAAAATTAATTAAAATTAGAGGCTAAGCATACTCTGGGACTTGACTAAGTTTTTAAATGAAGCGTACCTCCGACACATGTATTGGGTGCCGTAAAATAATTCCATCCTCTTTCTTAAAATGTGCTGAGGTTGTCTTGTTGGATTAATACTCAGAAATATTCAGAACAACTTTCATTTAGATATTTATGTATCGAGAAAGTGTAAGAAATGTGATGTCCTATTACCTACTTGTATTTATTTATTTAATTAACAATACTGGCGTGTTGATATAGTTGTTAGTGAGCCTGACACCTAAACCAGAGGCAGTGAGTCCACCAATCTTTGTGTGATGAACATGATTATTTGTTCTGTGTCTGGGTGTAATTTATCTTTACTATGTATTTAGAAATATACAACATGTAACTTAATTAACGCACATCCTGAAAATAGTTTGTTCGGAATCGTTTACTGAATCGATTTATATCATTTTTAATACAGATAATATTTTATTCCCAAATAATTAAAACTAAGGAAATTATTGTCATATTAACCCTGTATAATAAGACTTTTAAATCGCAGTTTTATTTGTATTCATACAAATTCCATCATTCAATACAAAATAAAGAAAAATAAACTTTATTTCAAGAAACTAATATAGTAAATAACAGTGCATATACATGTTAAATTAAAAATTCAGTGTATGTATTATGTTTACAACATAATATTCTAATTGGGGTGTTTAAGGGTGTGCGTTAATTACGTTACATGTTGTATAGGTATATTTATCAGTTGTCTGATTGTCGTAGTACAGGCTGTGCCTAGTTTCGGATCAGATGGCAGTGTGTTAGTTGTCCTAATATATTTATTTATTTTGTCAAGTAAAAATCATATAAAAGGAAATCTTGTTCCGTATATTATGTATTTTAACTGCAGCATTTCCTTCCAAATGTGCGAGCGGGATAGCAAGCTGCGTTTTGAATTCGGCATCCGTGAATAAGTATTCGCGTCGTTCTTACGATCCATAATTGTGAGTCAACTTGTACGTACAGGCGGGCAGAAGATGGTGGCGTATACTTCGGAGGCTGGGCTCGCATGGCTCACCCCATCACAAGCTTTGCAGTTGTGGAAGTGGCTAAGCCAAACATTGGCGAAAAGGCACCGTCGTGTGTCCGAGCTGACGTCACAGTCACTCTCAGCGTAAGAAATGAAATCAAACACGAATGGGAAAGTCTAAGGAAACACGATGTTTGTTTCCTAGTAACAGTTAGACCAACTCAGGGTATCGGTACGTATGATCACACTAATATTATAAAGACGAATGTTTGTTATTGTGTATGTTTGTTACTCCTTAAAGTCTAAACGGCTGGAGCGATTTCAATAAAATTTGGTATGGAGTTAGCTGACACCCTAGATTAACACATAGGCTATAATTTATAATGTTTAACGCGAGTAAAACCGCGGGGCACAGCTAGTCAAATATATTATGTATTATGAATGTACAAAATTTTCTAAACTTCAAATCCCAGCTTGGACGAGTCATATTTTATTTTATACCACGAAAAATTGGGAGTATCAGTCCGTAGTCTGGAACATCCCCGTGTCTCGGAAACCACGTAAAGCTATCGCACCTGTACATGAACTTCTTGTCAAGGGAGTGATATAATAGAAAGTATACCTGTTAAAAAAAAAACAAAATGTTCACTGTAATTTAAATTCTTTTACAAATCTGTGTGATGAGCACGATCCTTTGTTTTGTGTCTGGATGTAATATTTATTTATTTAGAAATATATAAGTATGTTTATAAGTTGCCTGGTTACCATAGTACAGGCTCTGCCTAGTTTGCGATCAGATGGCAGTGTTTAGCCGCTGCGCCACACGTGCAGTCAATAATAAATAAATAAATAAATATCTTCAGACAACTTCTGTGGCGCAGCGGCTAAAACAGTTGCCTCGCCGCTTAGTGTCGCGGGTTCGAGTCCCGCGCTGGACCACTATTTGTGTGACCCATAAATAGTTTTTCTGAGTGTAGATGTAATTTGTGTCCGTCTATTATATGTTTGTAAAGTACCCCGCGACACAGAGATTAAAGTCCCTAATGCGGGTGTTGTCTTTAAAAAAAAAATGGTTTTCTCGAGTCCTCCGGTTGACAGTGAATATGCATTTTTGTAAAGTTCCCTGCGATATATACAGGCATTACAAATAAACGGGTGGGTGTTATCTTAAAAAAATACAAATTACAAAACTCCTTTTTGTATTTTGTTAGGTTATTTTATGGGTCGAAGTTGCAATGTATTCATCAAAGTTATAAGACAAAAATATGCTATATTCTAAAAAATATCATATTGAGGCAACACTCATAGTTCCGGTGGTTGGCTAATGGGTGCGGCATAGATATAATACTAGGGAGTATTATGTCTATGCCGCACCCATTTGCCACATTCTGATATTGTTACATAACATATTTTAAGCATAAAATGTCTTACCTTGAAATCAATTTAGTGAACAATTGTTTTGCTTACATAAGAACTCACGTCAAGAATTTTTGTAGGTACAAAGTACGATTACAGGAAAAGTATGGTAGACCAAGCGGGTATAGTTTACGTGAGAGGCTGCGAAGTGGAAGGTATGCTGGATGCTTCGGGTAGAGTCATAGAGGAGGGCCCGGAACCTCGCCCAGACCTAGACGGCGACGCAAGGACCTTCAGATTGCTGCTCGACCCTAATCAATATAGACTTGATCTCGACAGAGCTAGCAAAGGGAACGAGGTAACTTTACTTTAAGAGGCTAATCTATTATGCCTAAACTGTTTTTTTTTCGTGTAAAAGGGTAATAATACAAAAATCTACAAAAACAGGGTTTTAAGTCTCCTCCATTCCGATTACAAAATTTTTTATTAGAATTTTTGCTAAACAGACATGTATTTTCGGCAGGATTAAATTAGAGGTTATGTCTGATGGCAAGCACATCCAGGATCTAAGATGATCACCCTAATCAATTTAAATCCCTTTCGAACTGTAACTCTCGCACACATAATATGACGAATAACTTTAAAATAGCTGGTTGAAAGCAGTCGGACCTTTAGATACAATTATTTTTGCAATACAAAGCTAAAGTGGTAGTTGCTTGGGCACATTGCTCGTAGAACCGACGGCCGTTGGGGAAAAAAAATGTTAGCCGTCACGGGACGCCTGGCAGATGTGAAACATCGACATTATTTTGTTAAAGTAATATGCAGAAAAGAACATATTGTTATAGGAACTAAATATGTCATAATGATAAAATAAAAAGGCGATTGATGATCATATTAACCAAAATATTATGAATACATTTTCACATTTATATATTTCGTACTCGCCATAAGATATAAGTAAAATTTGTGTAGATTACAAAAACTTATTGAAATAAAAACTTGTTGTTTATGTTTTGGAATGAAATCTTTTTTGCTCGCTGTAGCCTAGGCTTGCACATATTACACAATTTATTACTGCAACTTCATACCTAGTTATTAGTGATTGCAATCCGGCGTCATTTTCAGTCCGGCCGGATTGATTAAATCAAGATGATTTTCGCTTTTTAGTACAAAACAAGTGAGTTAATCAAGTGTCACTGCACTTATATGTAGGTAGTTTATAAAAAATAAATCACAAATATATAAAATTGACTTTATTTCCTAACCAAAGACAAATAGACAACAAGAAAACAATTAAAAATTAGTAGTGTAGGTAACTAGTAATAAACGAGTAGCTCAGTCTTTCTAGATTTCACTTACACAGATAGATCAATTTATAAGTAACAATATTAATTATCAAGTAACTATAATATCTAATAGATACAATTAACCTTACGTAATTAACTGAAATGAGATCAAAATCATTATTAAAGTATTTGAGAATGCTAACAAACAAGTCTTATAGGTATTTATGATTATGACAGATACCATCATGATTTGATGAATCTGTCGAACGAATGAATGGCAAAAATTATCACAATAATGAGTTTAGAACTCTTTAGTTTAATCAACTTACGATAAATAATTATTTTAAGTAATAATTTAAAAGAAAATCAATAATGATTTTGAAAATAAGATCGTAGAAAACAAATATTGTTAATTGTGTCATCAGCTAAACGACTTCTAATAGAGCTGCAAATATAGCCTGCGGCCGAAAAGGCCCTTTCAGCTTCTACACTTGTCGGCTTTATTGTCGGCAAATAATCATGAATAGCAGACAAGTATTCTCCTCGGACTCCATCGCTTTCAAATGTCGTCATTTCTTTTTTTTGTATTTTATCATGCAACAGCTATATTATTTTCCCACAAACTGCTAACACCGGATTCGGTCTTCGGATCCGGTATATTGGTAACGGATCCGGTAACCACTAAATGATGCCGGATCCGCCGGATTACCGGATCCGTTTTTCCGGATTGCAATCCCTACTAGTTATGCGGTAAAAATAATAATATATTAAAAATACTTGCTGATAATGTAGGAAATACCATTACACCTTATCGAACATTTAATAAAAACAGTTATTGATTGTGGATAGGTATAACTTTAAAATCAATAATAGTCATATAACACGTTGAATATTTTTGGGCCATACCCACAACAACATTTATAAATATTTATAACTAATAAAATAAACAGCTTTATAGCAGAATGGGAATGTTTATATTTAAAATCACGTACAAGTTAGCAACAATATATTATATATATATACTTCTTATTAAAAACAAAGAAACACCAATGAATTTTGTTTTTGTTTGAGTGTTATGTATTTTTTTTCACTAAACAAACGGTTATTTTTCTTGTTAATTTCGTAAATTATAAATAAGGCACTATTATTACAGCATTTATTCACCAAGTATTTCGTATTTTAGTATTGTATTGTAAAGTGACTGTTAACTACGCTGTGTAACATTTTTATTATTTATTTTTTATTTGGTTTGGTACACCAACCTTAGTTAAACAAAATAACAAATATATGATACAAGTAGCAGTGTAACTATCATTTACATGTAAACATCACATGGGTAATTAACAAAAAAATTGAATAGTAAGCTAACCTAAGACTGCATTACATTTATATAGAACAGTGAAAAATTGGTAAACATGAAAAAAAAAAACACAAAAAAGGGTAAACTAGGTTACAAGGTAACCATATATCTGGAAGAGCCAGTTTATAATATGTTATTTGCAAGTAAGTCGTCATGTTGCTTTTTTTGACATCCTATCAAAGAGTTTTCTAACAAATATGGGTACCTTACCACGAAAGTCGCCAAAGTCGTGGCATAGTTAGCGTGATGTGGCTGTACGATTGCATTGTTTACTGGCCGCCCCGGATTTGATAGACATTTAGCCATGAGCAAGCTTACCCGTACATTACGTCAGTTTGACAAAAAAATGGTCACTCTTAACTCTATTTAACTGTAGCAGTGGCTCTGAAGTTCGAGGACTGACTGTGAGCGATTTTACCATTAGAAGTAGATTGGTGGAATGTGGTCCGAAATCAAATAAACTAGCTCATGTACCAAAATTGACAAAAGTCATTCAAATCTAAACCTGTTTCGATTATTTTGATGAGTAGTATTGGCATTTTGAAACTCTACAGATCGTCATAAATCTGCAAATAAAATTATAGCTCTTTTATTAATCATCATCATATCAGCCGAAAGACGTCCACTGGTGTCCCCCAGGGATCTCCACAATTGCCGGTATTACGCTATTCGCATCCAGCAGTTTCCAGCGACCCGCACAAGATCAAGGTCCATCTTGTAGGGGGCCTGCTCACGCTGCGTCTTCCGGTTCATGGTCGCCACTCGAGAACCTTTCTGCCCCAACGACCGTCGGTTCTACGAGCTAAGAGCCCCGCCCACTGCCACTTCAGTTTTGCAACTCTGCGGGCTATGTCGGTGACTTTGGTTCGCCTGCGGATTTCGAAATTTCTGATTCGATCCCGCAAGGAACTCCGAGCATAGCCCTCTCCATTGCTCTTTCGGTGTCCTATCCAACTCGGCTGGGCAGCGTTCGGGAAGCTACGTAACATCTTTTCGTCACCGCAGTGTCTCAAGTCGAAAGTCGTCGACCAGTGTGTGTTGCCAGTGATGACTTACGAAATAGACACTATGGGCTCATTTATTAAAATAGCAAAATATGTAACATTATATTATTCTAGTGTATTGTTAGACAAATGCAAAAGAGCAGCAAGCAAAGCAGTTTTTCCTATTTCTCTTGGCGAGTACTAAATTTAAGAATTTTATTAAGTGGTAGATAAATATATTTATTATTTATTATAATTTGAATTCGTCCAACTGTAGGCGTCATTCGGTTATCATAATGAGTCTTGATTGATGTCAATAGAAATGTACCAACCTCTCAGGAATTTAACTATAGTTTTGTAGTAATCAGATTTAGGTAAGCTTTAAAAAAAACGAATTGCGCGAGTCTGCCTTGCACACGAAGAGTCCCGCACAATCGTATTTATAAGATTTGACAGCGAATTTTGGATTTGTATTCCATTCATACTTTTTGTATGGTCCGCGTCAATACTTAACTTCTTTTTTTATTTATTGTTCTAGTGGCTATTGAAATATGCGATCACACTATGTGAAAATTTTAACTGTATGTCGTTCATAAGAAAAAGCCAGCTGACAGACAGACAGACAGTTGAGTCTTAGTGATAGGGTTCCGTTATAGCTTACTAGTTATAAAATATTCATTTTTTAGGATGTATACGAAACTTTCAACATAGTAATGAGGCGGAAACCGAAGGAAAATAACTTCAAAGCTGTGCTAGAGACAATTCGTGAGCTGATGAACACTGAGTGTGTGGTTCCAGAGTGGTTGCACGACATTGTCCTGGGCTACGGAGACCCTGGCCAAGCTCACTATACCAGGTAACGTACTTTTCACTTCAAGCGACAGTACCTACCACGACCATATACATTCAGTCAAAAAAGTATCGGGAATGGATGATTTGTTTATGGTTCCAAATTCAAATTTTTGCTTTTTTTGTTGTTGTTAGATTGGCACAACTGTTTTCCATTTTGGCACGGAGTTTGAGTTGCATCTGTTATTTATATTAAATACAGTGCTGGTTTTAGTAATATCATATATAGTGTGTATTGCGAATTTCATAATGGACAAAAATATCGAACAAAGAGTCTGTCTTAAATTTTGCATCGCTAATGGAATTTCGTGTTCGGAGTCACTGAAAATGTTACAGAAGGCTTTATCAAAAACTCGTGCTTATGAGTGTTTCAAAGCGTTCAAAAGCAGTCGAGATGTGATGAAAGATTTGCCTCGCTCTGGTAGGCCATCAACCTCTGCAACTGAAGTTAACATCGCAAAAGTGAAGGAGAGAGATAGCCGCAGAACTTTCTGTATCTCACGCGTCGATTCGTACCATTTTAACTAAACATTTGGGTATGAAACATGTTGCCGCTCGGCTAGTCCCAAAAGATCTGAATTTTCTCCAAAAACTCAATCGCATGAAAGTCGCTGAGGACCCAACATTCATCAAACGCATTGTTACTGGTGACAAGACGTGGATTTACGAGTTTGACATGGAAACTAGTCAACAAGCTTCGGAGTGGCGCCTTCCAACTGAACCGAAACCGAAAAAACCACGCCAAAGTCGATCAAAAGTCAAAGTCATGTTGACTGTTTTCTTTGACTATCGCGGTGTTGTGCACTCTGAATTCTTACCGGAAGGTCGAACGGTAAATAAAGAATATTATTTGAGCGTTATGCGGCGTTTAAGAGAGCAAATTCGACGAAAAAGGCCAGATTTGTGGAAAGAAAATTCTTGGATTTTGCACCACGATAATGCGCCTTCGCACAAGGCCATCATTGTGAACGAATTTTTGACCAAATACTCAGCAAATACCATCCAGCAACCACCATATTCACCAGATATAGCTCCAGCTGACTTCTTTCTTTTTCCTAAACTCAAATTACCACTTCGTGGTACCCGTTTTCAATCGGTAGAAGACATAAAGGTGAATTCGCGGCGAGAACTGAACTCAATTCCGAAAGCAGCGTTTAAAAAATGTTTTGATGAATAGTTTATTCGTTGGCGTAAGTGTATCGTTTCTGAAGGAGCATACTTTGAAGGTGATAAAATAAATTTGGATGAATAACAAACATTTTTTATATTATTGGTCTTTTCCCGGTACTTTCTTGACAGAGTAGTACATAGATGTAATCCAGGGTACCCTGATGTCAGTTTTGTGCTTTTCATTTGTTATTCTTTATTATGTCATCGCCGAAACGTTAATGACCCGTTTTCCCGTAGACGTTCGAGTAAAGGGAAATTATTGGGGAAGTATTAGGTGCTTCAACTTAGACGTGTGGGCAGTATTGACCACAAAAGTGGTCATATTTCTGAGCGTTCTTGAGCTTTGCTGACCATATTCATCAGTCGGTCTCGGGTGTTGTCAGAAGACGACAGTCGTTAATCCATGACAGAAGCTTCAGTAACATTATCACAATTATAACTAAGTAACCACAATCAAAACTATATTGCAAAAAAAACTGAAGATGCTGTACGGTAGGTACTCGATTTGTTCTATGTTGCCTAATTCTAACAAAAATTTGCTACGCAATTCCAAAACCACACAATTTAAATTTTTGGGCTCACCTTATTTGAACCATCAGTCCAACTATGGCTACGGACAATCCATATCAATACAATTGTGGATCATAGGTAGGTACAAAATACGACGATGTAGTGAGTATGAAGTTTGTTTCAGTACCTGGTAATGGTTACTGAAACTGACTTCTATTTCTTATGTGGGTACCTAAATAGGTACTATATATTACATGGTTTAACCCTTTTGGGTGCAAAAGTCTGTAGGTACAATAAGCAAACATAGGTAGGTCAATATTAAAATATAAATTTCATTTGCATATTATAGACGGTCACCGGAGCCTAGTTGGTAGTGCTCCTGCCTACGAAGCTGGTGGTCCTGGGTTCGAATCCCGGTAAGTGCAAATATTTGCACGAATATTTGTTTCTGAGTCATGGATGTTTTCTATGTATTTAAGTATTTATCTATCTATATAAGTATGTATATCGTCGCCTGGTACCCATAGTACAAGCTTTGCTTAGTTTGTGGCTAGGATGATCTGTGTGGCATTGTCCCTAGATATTATTATTATTATTACCGCCACTGAGTGTGTAAAGCGATTTAAAAAATTGCTCTATTTAGAATCTTGTTTCTTAATTTATACGCGTTTACCATTTATGTATATGAGAATTAACCAAGATGCATTTTTGTAGGATGCCAAACGAGATACCAACTCTGGACTTCAACGATACGTTCCTAGACATGGAACACCTGAGGAGTAGTTTCCCTGGCTACGAGATCAAGGTGCAGACGGACGATCCAAGGAAATTAGTCAGGCCCTTCAAGTAAGTAATAACTTTATTATATTAGGTCTTTACCTATGAAATTGCCGTTCTGCAGTACTGGCCATTTCAAATCAAAATAATTTTTGTTTGGCTAAGAATTCTAATTTCAAATTAATTTTATTTTAAAAACATGGATTCTTTTTTCCAAAAGTAGTCATTTCTTTATTGATTAGTGTTACATTTTCATCGCATTTCAATCTTTTTCGTCATCATAGATACGTTAAAAATTCGAGTAATTATGGAATATGAGTACCGTCGTGGCAGCAACGCGGCACAAGCGGCACGCAACATCAACGACGTTTACGGAGCTAACACTACAAACCAACGCACCACCTGTTATTGGTTTGCTCGCTTCCGTTCTGGAAATTTCGACCTGAAAAATGAACCTCGCGGTCGTCCGAAGACTTTGGTCGACAATGACGAATTAAAGGCGGTTGTGGAAGCTGATGATACACAATCTACGGCTGAATTAGCAGCAGCTTTCGACGTTAGCGTCAAAACAATATTGGTCCATTTGCGTCAAATTGGCAAGGTAAAAAAGCTTGACAAATGGGTGCCCCACGAACTCAATGATCGCCAGCGCGAAGTACGCGTCGAGACGTGCCTTGCACTGCTCAACAGACACACAAATGAAGGAATTTTTAACCGCATTGTTACCTGCGATGAAAAATGGATTCTGTTTGATAACCGCAAGCGCTCAGCAAGTTGGTTGGATCCTGGTTCAGCACCTAAACAATGCCCTAAACGAAAACTTACCCCTAGAAAAGTGATGGTCACTGTTTGGTGGTCTAGCGCCGGTGTGATTCATCACAGCTTCTTACCAAACGGGGTGAGCATTACTGCAGATGTGTACTGTGAAGAACTGAGCACAATGATGGAGAAGCTGGCGCATCTCCAACCAGCATTGGTCAATCGCTCGTCTCCGCTGCTCCTGCACGACAACGCGCGACCTCATACTGCACAGCAGACGGTCTCCAAGTTGCAAGAACTGGGGTTGGAAGCTCTCCGTCATCCGCCCTACTCACCAGACCTTGCGCCTACAGACTACTACTTTTTCCAGAATTTGGATAACTTCTTGGCGGGAAAAAAATTCAATACCCGAGAGGCAGTACAAAATGCCTTTGAAGAATTTGTTGCCTCCCGTCCAGCTGATTTCTTTAAGAAGGGCATCAATAAACTGCCACTGCGATGGCAAAGATGCATTGATTGCATGGGTGATTACTTCGATTAATACAAATAAAAAAATTCATGAAAAAAATTCGTTTAAATTTTTTCATACAAAACGGCAATTTCATAGGTAAAGACCTATTATATAAATAAAAAAACAAAATAAAAAAGGTTTTTATTCACGTAAACTTAAAAAAAGCGCTTGTAAATAGTCAGAACATGTTTGTAGTAATATATTTAAGTATACATAATTATTTCTAGTTACGTATAGATATTTAGGTACACGGATTGTTAAAACATTTTTAAAATTTATTTCATAATAGTAATGATATTTAGCTACCTTGTATTAAGTTATTGTCAAAGAGATTATGTTTAGGTTTAATTATCGAAATTTATAGTTATTTTACTACATATATTGTTTCAATGGTTCTGTCTATATTAAGGTACGAATTCAATATTATTATTATGACGGACCTTGTGTTTATAACGACGGTCGCACTTTAATTATATATTTTATAGGAAATGTATATATTGGATAGGCTGGATGTGTGCAAAAATTGTTTCTTTTTGGGCCAGTATAGTGAGTCTATATTATTGAAAAACAACTTGACGGTTTAAGATTTACTTTTCATTTATGTATTTGACTACAATTTGCTAGCAAGTAGGTTGATGAACTGTAATTACTGCCAATTTTTTTTCCTAATTCTCCAGGTTTTTTTTTCTATCGAATCTTATCAAATGTAATCAATTTATTGCACCATATTTCTACTGTTTACATTTTAATATTGCCGATATTGTAACAAACGTGTTTTTTGCGCAAATTCCGCCTATCCAATACAGTTCAGCCTACCGTAATTAATTAAGTTAATACATTACCATGAACTTTGAAATGCACATAGTAATATAATTTAATAAGTTAATATTAGAGATGTATCGGCTAGTCGGCAAGACCGGCAAAATCTAGTATTCGGTAAAAAACAACGATCTGGTCCACAGTTGATTCACAGTTTTAGTTTGGTTGCATGCATATATAATAGGGATTCATCATTGGAACTCTTGCTTTATAGCTTACAATTAACATTGAATCTAAAATACTATAGCAAAAGCGTGTTATGACATGTTCGCATGACGCGCGACAGTTACGGACGTTAGGAATATACGGATAGAAGTTTGCATTCTCCAAAATGTGGCAACCAGGCCAAGTATTAAATCCCTAGATTTTTAAGTTTTAAGCCCAACCATGTCAGGACTGCAGTGTTTTATTTTAAATTATTGAGTAAAATAAACGTGCCGATGACTTGTAAGCTTAAAAACCTCTACAACGGCTCCCTGGACGCTTTCTAAACTATACAAATCCAGGGTGGCCCGGACAAATGGCAATTTTATTTACGTGGTGGAAATGCCTTTCGCACGTTGTGTAGGGTCGACCCACTAAAACCACCACGGTAGCCAGCCTCACATTACCTGTAGCGGCGGCTATGGGTACTCGTGAACGATCTAGCGAGTACCCCCGCTGTACACTGAGCAACCGCTAGACACTCCCCCGGGAGAGGCCTGAATGCCCCCCCCCCCCCCTCCTCAGCACACACAAGCACGCTAGCTGAGCTACCGCAGGTTACCTCTTTCCGGGACCGCTTATACAAGACGAGTGGAGTTCTTTTCCTCCAAACGCCAGCGATCTCGGGGAGCATCCATAACGTAACCCAACGTATCGAATAATAACACTGTACTTGGCTCGCCTACACACAATCACCTATATACAAAAACGCTGTCAATGACAATGGGATCATGTGTACCATGACGTAAGTTTATCAGTGAAGATCATTTATCAATGAACGACACTCAGTTTGTTGTAACCAAAAAACATGGTTACAAGAAACTGAGTGTCGTTCATTAAATTTGTAAAAAGACTCCGATATAGTCGAAATCAATTGTCTACTTAAATTAATACAAAAAAATATAAATCAATAATAGGTCAAGGATCTTATTGATTTATTCTTAGTAAAATAACAAAGGCGATCATAGCCAGATGCTTCCGCCGCCGGTCGTTAAGTGTTCGGCGGGGTTAAGCTACTAGGCTCGCGGTCAGTCCATAGATGGGTCCAAAGTGGTTAAATTCTGAGCGTTTCTGAGCTTCGGAGGGCACGGAAACCTTTTCTTCGTGGTTTTTGGCACTTACGCAATATACCTGCTGTAATATACATAATATGTTTTAGCAAATCTTTATTTGCTGTCATTGTGTATAAAATAACATCACATCATCGTCAAAAGTACGATTATAATAACTCCAACTATAATAACATTTTGTAAACAGCTGATACTCTTACACTGCTATAACCAAACATAGTTAAAATCCACCGCAAGAAAGTGGCTTTCAAATAAAAAACAGCATCGTAATCGGTGCATCATTTGAGAGCTACGATGCCACAGACAGACACAGACAGAGATTGACATAAAAGCCCTCTTTTTGCGTCGGGCGTTAATAAAGACTATAGCACTTAGTGACAGTGCTATGGGTAGTCGGCAAGTCTCAAAAAAGGCTCGACTGGCCGTGCACGATGAAGTGTTAGTACCAACGTTAATGTATGGAAGTGAAAGTTGGATATGGCAGAAAAAGAATGAAAGTAGAATAAATGCAGTGGAAATGAAAGCCCTGAGAAGTATGTGTGGTGTAACTTTGAGGGACAAAATACGAAATACTGATGTAAGAGAGCGTTATAGTGTAAAAGAGGATATAGTCACAAAGATAGAATAAGGTATTCTGAGATGGTTTGGGCATTTAGAAAGGATGAATGACAGAAAACGAGGCAAAAGAGGTGTGCAAAAATGGTGACAAATGGAAATCCATTGTCTCAGCCTACAACTCTGGGAAACAGGCGTGATTCTATGTAGGTATGTAGTAACAGTCCTGAGTGTCCTGACACATGAAGGTATCGGTTTTGCACCCCCGTAATACATAGAGCATATAAACCCCCATATAAAGTCCCAGGCCGGATTATTATAGTGAAGTAATAGAAAATGCGGTTTTATATCTTGTCCACACACTTAAACGGTATAGCATGTCAAGCATAACTAGTGTTCTTTGAAATTGATCATCGTGCCGCTGATTCGTCCAGGGCTACGATTAAGTGTAAAGATACTATTCTCATCATTCTTACCTTGCCTATCCTGTATTATACCAATTATATCAGTTGTATTGATAATTTAATTATAGTTATCAATAATTTAAGTTAGTTAAATATCGTTACTGTTATAAAATAAATCTTATTGTAAATTATTTCCTACAATCCATATACCTAAATATCTATATGTACCTAGAAATAATTATAAATTAATTATATATTACTACAAACATGTTCTGACTATTTACAAGCGCTTTTTTAAAGTCTACGTGAATAAAAACCTTTTTTATTTATATTTTATTATTTATTATGGTAATTGTTTACTTTCAATAAATTATACAAAAATATTTAACATAAATAAGGCAGGGAGAAATAATAAGAACTAGCACATTCCCTTATAAAATACAGTCGCTAAGTTACTAGGAGTGTACTTTTTAAACGAGTCCATAAAATTTAGTACAATGTTATCCCACCAAAATTATACATCTTATATGAGAGCCAAGTTCAATATTCAGAAATGCGTCGTTCTTGACTTCACCGACTCACAGTTCTATGCCAGTTCCTTCTGTTTTAACTTGGCTTGATACGCTGCCGTGTGTGTAGATAAACTAGTTTGCTACAAAATTCTCGAAAATAAGCGCGGCACATCTACTTTTACATTTGAAAAAGCACAACCAAAGCTAATAAATATAGCAACCAAAGCTGGAATCACAGAAAAATGTTTCGAATTTAAAACTTAAATAAAATAAATTTGTACGGTAGGTACTCACATAAGGAGATGCTAAGCTCTGAACTTCGTCAGTAGTCCAGACTAGTATATTTTGTTGTTTGCCCCCAGAGTAACGTTCGAGAATGTTCTGCGCAAACAGAAGCACGGTGAAGATGCGATGGCTGAAGACGAGCAGCGGAAAGTGATCATCGTTGAACCACACGTGCAGCCCAAACGTGGACCCTACCTTCGCAACGAACCCAAAAAGTAAGTTCCATTATGTAAACAACATGTATTTTTAGAGTAACAACCCCATTCTCCAAACGATCTGGTTTAAATTTGTGAGAAATTTGGAATTTTTGCGCTTCTTCTTCTTATCGTGTCGATGTGGTAAAAAAATTTGGCCGCAACACTGACCACTTTGGTTAGAGCCTCGAGTTTTGGCGCCAACGCGGAAAAGGACGCATCGAGGCATTGTTTCATTTTCGAAAACTAGTGTTATTCGAGTTTTTATGTGTAAATATGGTGGATTTTTTGACATAACATCTTCGACAAATTACACAAGTGGAGGAAAGTGCCGTATTGCCGTAAATTGCGATTTTCTGTGTTGAATCTAAAACTCCATAGGAGTCTCTAGTAAAGTCTCCACTGCTTTACTAGGATAGGACAAGAACTAAGACTTGACTGAGACAGACTTTACTTGACATTGACTTAGTGACGAAAATGAATGATATAAAAATATATTTTACTGAAGGCTTATATAAGGCCGATGAAGCCAGAGTCGTAAAACTGAATTCCCTAATAAAATGGTTAGAGCCTCAAACAAGTCCTGAAGGGAGCAGGAGAGAGTCCCTCTGGCCGGGTGGGACAAGGTGATAATGGGCTATACTTTGGGTCGGAACGCCACACTCCTAGATGTTTTCTGTTGTGGGAATGTCCACGCTTCGAGGCCACCAGTCGTGCGACCAATACAAGGTGAGAGGCAAGGTGAAGCGCCCGTTGTTTACTAAAGATTAGGATGATTTTATACCTGCTTCAAAATTTTTGACTAAATTTATAATATTGGCGATAATATCAATTTAGCGAATACATAAATTAGTTTCAAGGTGTTTTCAGATTAGTTAAAAAGCTTTTTATTATTTTATAGTAATCGATTGTCACATCTAGTCAATATTTAGACAGGAAGTTAATATAATTGTTAAGATAGGGAGTTACATCTGCCTACAAACTGTTATAAAGTAATAATAATAATAATGACATGTTCATGCACACAAATAACTATCCTGGGTGGGAATCGAACTCACGACCTGCGGCATAAAGGGCAACCCGACCGTCAGTTTGGCCGTAGTATTATTTTCTTGTAAAATATTTATCTGTTAGAATAAACGCTTTTCATTTTATTTTGTACTAATACCTCCGCTCTATGGAACTTTCGCGCTATAGTTATATGAAATTGTAAGTCTATAGATCCGGCCACATGGGCATGTAGAATTTAATAGTATAAGAGACACAACGACATCATTTTCCAAATGGGGTCTGACATTTAAGGGAGGTTTATTTTGAGGATACTTCAAATACTGTAAGTCACAGTATTTTGTAGTATGTATATCATCAACTTAAAATTAAAAGAAACATATAAATTGCCAGTCTCCACCACGTAGAAACGAAAATACCAATTTATTTATTTTTTGAGTTTGATTAAAATTTATGTTGCTGTGGAAAAATGTTAATGCTCACTTCTGGTGTATTTCGACTATTTAATGATAACTTTATTGAATACTAGCATTACCCGCGAGTAACATTATGTATAAGCTTTACAAAGTTTCATCAAAATCCGTTCGGTAGACTGCGTGGAAAGTGACAAACATCCATACTCAGCAACTTTCGCATGTGCAATATAAGTAGGATGATTTTAACATGACGCGTGTTCACTATGGACACCTAAATACTCAGTTAAATAAGGGTTTTGTACCATTAAAGCAGCAAGCAAATTTTATTTCTTCCTAAAGTGAAAACGATTGGAACTTTGCGACTTTATAGAAGGAAAACTACTGCCCATTCTGTGTGAACTCATTGGTGTCAATTCAATTCCAATTCTAAGAAGTAGGATTATTTATAAAAGACAGAAAGTGATAAATTATATTCTTGTAATGACAAACATAAATCAATGTCTGTCTTCAGACATATATAATTATTATTCTTGTCCATTTAATGATATATTTTATGGCCTTTGTCCACATCGGTCGTATTTTCAATAATAATCAGCTTCATTATGGTAACGAAATATTACGTACTACCCTTAATTTCTTAGTGAACTGTTGTTAGACGTATTCAAAATCTAGTGGAATATAACACTCAACCATCTCAGTGACTGGTTATAACAATGTGAATTTCCAGAAATGTGTTATCAATATGCAGAAGTTTTGCAAACCTACGAGATATTTAAGAGAAAGAGAGAGAGATAATTAATACTTTCAAAAAGTTTTACCCGTTTGTTGGAGAAATTTATTTCTTTACATTAACATTGCCTTCAAGGAGCACTTATTAATTATAAGACAACAAAAAAAAATCCTATATTTTATCATTTATTTATTTATTTATCGTATAGGAAGTGGTTACCCTAGTGTCAGAGTTGTGCAAGCCGCCCAGTAAGCCTCTGAAATGGCTTAACAATTGTTGTCTAATGACTACAACCGAGACCCACAGCTTAACGAGCCCTCCGAAGCACGGAGACGCTATTAAATGAAACCATTTTGGCGGTCATCCATCGATGGACTGGGCCTAGTTGCTTTACCTCGACGATCACTTAGTGACAAAATTAACAATTCTAAACCACAAGCGGTAAATAGTGCGCACAAGGGCCGCCAAGCCAACACACGCTGGCTTATGAAAATGATCAAAAACAATAATAAAATCATCCGGCAAGCCACGCTCTAGAATCACGGTGCTGCGCCGCAGTTGGTCGCAACCTAATTTAACACTTATTCTAACGCCACCGCGTTATTTTCGCTACTTATAATTAAAAAAATAACAAAATACCATTCTCTTATTTATGTCCAATGATGTTTAAAACAAGTTGAAAACATTCGGAAACTACTGACAAAGGTTCTGAACCCTTGGTACGCAAGTAACACTAGCACTTGTTCTGTTCTGTTTGGTAAAAAAACAACCCGGGAACTAACCCTAATAGAAATGGGAGAAAAAATGATAATATCTCAGAGAACGCATTTAAGTGACTGTAAGTAAATACGTGGGGCTTTAGACTTATCGATTTTGGAATGGTTTTCGTGTGCGACGGTTATAATCACAAACTTGTGTATCTACTAGAAACTTCCGTCCACCTACATATCCTGACTCTGAATTAATCACCAAATCGCACTGTCCACATCAAGCTACCCCAATCTACCAATTTCCGTCTTAACCTGACAAACTTCTTAAGGAATCCTGATCATTCTGCGCGCACAGGTACATATGGGGTAAATTTCGAATAAGAGCTATGAAGATCAAGAACCAAAATTAATAAATACAGTTTTAAATTGATTCGAACTCTCCAGGGCAGCAGCTAAAAGGAACTCATACACCAGACAAAAATAAACGGTGGCGTCCGTTGTACGTTAAGAATTTTATTTCTTTTCGTGTATGGCGAGCGGCATTCCCTCTGCAAAGTATGTTAGGTTGTATACCTACTGAGCACAATTTTATTGATTTTTAAAACTAGACTTTAGATGTAGAGCGTTCTTTCTTTATTCCATTTCATCTTTCCATTTCAAGGCAAAACTTAATTCTAAACTTGGGTAACTGAAAGAAAATCATATGTCGATTGGGGCCTCAAGTAATCACGGTTCAGATTCACCTCATCAATCGAAAGATCTTATTAATCGATCGATAACATCAATCAATCGATGACATCAATCAATAGATGACATCAATCAATAGATATTATCGCGCCTATAATGTGAGGTGTTCGTGCTTCGGAGGACATTTTGGGCTGTCGGTCCTGATTATAATTGTTAATCCATGTCAGTGGCAGCTTAAGTTCTTAATAAATCAATTAATATCATCAATCAATCGATTCAATCACCTTTAAATACAAGACTTAGTCGTAGAATATTCGTAAATTGGTTTCCTACCATGCATGATAAATGAAATCAATTCTATGAAAGTTGAAGATTGAATATCCGATAAGTCCATGCTCACCAGCGAAATCTGATATCGAGCCATCTGCCACGCCGCAATGACGCTATAGCATATATTGTTTTGAAAAATACACATAACATCAACCACTTCATACTTAATGTCAATTCGGGAGTGTTTACATTATCTCATAGGAAACCACTTTGACACCTTGTACAGTCGACGCCCGAACCTCTAGTATGTAGTGAATTTTGTAGTTCTAGTCTATTTCTCTGACGTAGCGTATTATATGCTATTGATGACTCCAGGTTGTGTTGTGGCTGTGTGGTGCCGGGTGCGTATACGAAGAGCATGTTTGGAGTCAGTAGCTCCTCAGTTATAGAGATGTCCATCTTAATACCTTTTTTTATGTTTCATGGTTAGTAACCTGATCTCGCGTATCAGAGAGAAACACGCATCGATTAGGTCTGGAAGGTTTCAATGCAAATCGCCTTGATAGAGAGAATAGATAAAGTCATCAGTGATTATAGTAGCAAATATGGAATTAACTCTAATCAAATGACTATAGTCACAGAATAAAGTGAGAACTATGAAAGTTGGATCTGTGAAGGGTCTTAAATAAATTACGATATTCGCGGCAATTCAGTAAAGTTCCGTCTAAGCCGTGCGGACGATATATGTCAAAATATACGCACTTTTGCTTTGATTATTGCAGGCTAACTTTGCATTTCTTCCATTTGCTATATAACAATAGATAGAATAAATTCGTTTTTGTACAATTCGTAGGTTCTATGTAAGTGATTCTATGTGAGTTCAAAAAGTGATGTCACTATTACCTTTCCTTGTTGGGAAAACATTGTATTTATTTTATTAATTTTTTGCAGGAATTCCGTGCCATTCACTCCGACGCAAGTGGAAGCGATTCGTGCAGGCATGCAACCGGGACTCACACTCGTAGTGGGACCTCCAGGAACAGGTTGGATATGTTTTTATTGTAGCAAACGGTAACTGTTAAGGCGGGCGCACATTATATATTGGCCGAGCAGCATGGCGAGATTTTTTCTACTTTGACTTCAGTTATGTGGCGTGGAGGTGTATATATGTACACACGCCAGCAAAAACGGTCACCGTAGCCTAGTTGGTAGTGCTCCTGCCTACGAAGCTGGTGGTCCTGGGTTCGAATCCCGGTAAGTGCAAATATTTGTGTGATGAGCGCGAATATTTGTTTCTGAGTCATGGATGTTTTCTATGTATATAAGTATTTATCTATCTATAAGTATGTGTATCGTCGCCTGGTACCCATAGTACAAGCTTTGCTTAGTTTGGGCCTAGGATGATCTGTGTGACATTGTCCCCAGATATTATATTATATTATATTATTAATCTTGCTACCCTTATCTGTGAAATTCCTTTTATAAATTTTCAACTTAATCAACAAAGCATGAGGTTCATTTTTAATTGAGGAGATTTGATAGATTGGGGTAGCTGATATGCTGGCGCCTGTACATTATATACGAGTAATTTAGCTTTTATAGCTCTGCTTTAATGTGTTTAACTGCAGCTAATAACAATATGTTCGAAAAGCGCTAAAAGAAACTTTTATAAGATAATTGGAAGTGTAACGTCGTGTTGCATGGTTGTCCCATTCGATTTAGTTGGAATATAAAGGTGCATAATATGTGCATAATTGATAAAAACAGTACAAATTATTTTTTCGCGAACCTCCGTAGAGTTGTATTGCCATCGCTGATTTCACGAATTCTAATCTATATAAATAAAAAGACAAGTCCTGACTGACTGACTGACTCATCAACGCCCAGCCCAAACCCTTGGACCTACAAAGCTGAAATTTTGCACAAATGTTTGCTTTATAATGTAGACAAGGAATAAGGAAGGATTTTTCGAAATTCAACCCCTAAGGGGGTAAAACAGGGGCGCTAAGTTAGTATGAATCATTGCCGTTTTTTAAGTTTAAGGCATAAAAATTAGTATTTGGCCTTTCAGTTAAAAATAAAAAATCAAATATTTCAGGGTTTTTGGAAATTCCACCCCCAAGGGTGAAAAATAGGGGGTGTAAGTTTGTATGAAAAATGTGTCAATTTTTAAGTTAAACGCATGAAAATTGGTATTAGGCATTTCAGTTAAAAATTAAAAATATATATTTCAGGATTTTTGGGAATTCCACCCCTAAGGGTGACAAATAGGGGATGTAAGTTTGTATAAAAAATGTGACAATTTTGAGGTAAACGCATGAAAATTGGTATATGGCCTTTCATTTAAAAATTATAAATATATATTTCAGGATTTTTGGAAATTCCACCCCTAAGGACGACTAGAATAGGCGATGTAAGTTTGTACGAAAGTCTGTATTTTTTGAGTTGAACGCATGTTAATTGGTATTTGGTCTTTCAGTTAAAAATAAAGAAATCCAGGGAATAATTTGTTGTTAAAAAAAGGAAATTCAAAACTGATTCTATAGATCGCCACCAACAATTTAAGCAAACTCAAATTTAAAAAAATTTATTTCTTATGCCAAGTAGCGTAAAATGTCGTGGTCGTGGTCGTCTAAGTAAAGATTTAGCGTTTTATAAGATTTGTAACTTCTTTTTTTGGTAAATTTTATAACAAACAAAAAAAACGACATTTTAATCAAATTGGGATAAAAAACGAACTTATCTAAAATTCGAGTTAGCGTAGTATAAATTGTTGGTGTCGAGATTATCGCACCCAAAAAACATCATCTTAATTTTACTGATCTACAAGTTCACAATTTTGTAACTAGATGGCGTTAATGTCGTTTCAGATCGCGGAACTTATTGGCATATCGGTTTAAATAAATAATTGCTTGAAATAAAAGGTAGTCCAAAACTGAATCAATAGATGATCGCCTAAATCTCACCCAAAATATATGCACAAATCTTAATTTTACCGCTTTACAAGTTTATATTTTTGTTAGTAGATGGCGTAATCAGCGTTTTAGATCGCGCTATGGTGTCGTTCACAAAATGTCGCAACCTAATCTAATGGGAGTTACCTTTGTGGTTAATGCATCGTTGATTATTATTTTACTTTATTTAACTTACTGACTATACTTAAGGACAATTGATATTTATTCTTGATGATATCGGGTCCTTTTTGTAAATAACAGTAGCAACGTAGTCTTTCATTTATTTCTTAGTAAGGTTATTTATAGGTTAGGTTTTATTCAATTTATATTGCTTATTTGTTTTAAAAGTTATATTTTTTAGATTAAGCTAGAAGTAAGTAGTTAAATTGGTCATCATTCAAAATTGTCGCGGACAAAGTCGCGGGCACGAGCTAGTTTATTTATAAAAGAAGCCATTACTAATGACGTCTCGTGATATAATTCCGCCATCGTAATTTTCCTTCCACGAACAAAAACGGTGACATAGTTTGTAGGTAACACGTGTTATAATAATGATGTATTTAAGATTCAGGCCCTCATAATCCCCTCCCGATGTGTCTCTCTATGGTATAGATTCACAATTAAACCTCTGCGATCAGATTACGAATTCTTATTCTATTTCCAGGGTAGGACGTTTGGGAAATGAGAGCAACCCATTTATCGTAGAAACTAATACAGGTCATAGAAATTATACAAACCTAGATGACCCCGCAAACATCCTGCCCTTCAAATAAAAAAAGAATTCGTTATCTGATCCCAGCGGTTTAATTTTGAATCTACATCATAGAGAGACACACAATAAATTTCATGAAAGTCGGTGTTTAGAAGCAGTGCACTAAGGTAATGTAGCAGATTTTTGTGATTATCTTACAATCCAATGCGCGTGGCAACTTCCTTGAGGTTGACGTTTATCATCAGACAGCCGTTCCATACTAACTGAATGAGAATATCAATTAACTTCTTAATACTTTTTTAAGAACGTCTAATGCCCCGAATAGCAGAATAATTATTGGGGCAACGGTTTTAGTAATGTATTAGCTATTAGGGGCGGACAACCAACAAACGAACAAATCGAAGATAATAAAATTCTGCACAGCTGTTCTTGTGTTATAAATGGTGGAACTTACCTGACTTTCTTTTTTTATAAAGACATGTAGTTTATTCATTCTAACCAAATATATGGTATATTTTCATACGAGCGACTCAATGACGCCATTTACCGCCACTTAATTCATGAGCTGACAGGCGGCGTCAATCATCATCTGTCCCGTTAAAACTAGTAGGTATGTTGGGACAAGGATCTTTATATTCGTGACTGACTGATATTTATGGGAGGGCTTCACTATGACGTCAATGGGTTGGCTTTAAAGAAAACGTCCCTAATATTATGAGAAAATTCAACAATGATAATAAACTGAATACATGGTATTTTGTGTCAACCCTATTATATTAAAATATAAAACTTTATTGTGTACCCCATATGAACGTGACTGACATTTGTGGGAGGGCGTCTCTATAATGTCAAAGGTTGACTTTAAAGAAAACGTCCTTAATATGATGGGAAAATTTAACAATGATAATAGACTGAATCCATGGTATTTTGTATCAACCGTATTATATTCAAATATAAAACCTTATTATGCACCCCATATGTTACAATTATCGATTTATAATTTAGATAACTGGATAGCACTAAAGCTGAAAAAACTCATTTTTATTTTTAAATAACTTTTCAATAATTATGAACAACATGAAATAAATCGTATTGCAAATGCATATTTTTATAACATTCTACATTATTATAATTGTCGTCATCATCACCATCTTCGTCATCACTACTTTCTTCACTGTCAGAGCACACTTGTATGATGAAGGGTTCTTCTAAATAACCATCATTTGAACAATACTCTTCTTCTAATTTTGTCACGTGGGAACAGTGATTTTTCCATTCACTGGTACTAACGGCATTAAATGCATTCTTTACCATTTCTGGCATTACGTTGGGTGTTTTTTCGACGTTAACCTCTGTCACCTTTCTCTTCATTGAAGCCCAAACTATTTCGATTGGATTAAGGTCACAATGGTAAGGCGGTAGACCCAATGCCTTGTGACCTAAGTCTTTGAATATAGCATCAACAGCATATACTGGCTCCAGTATGTATTTTTTTTCAGAATTTCAAGTGATTGTCGTTTAATTATTTCAGGAGTGAATATTCGATTTCATTCGAAGTCATTCGATTTATATTTTTTTTATAGAGTTTGTGTTGGGGTTTTTTTTTTAGTGGTGTGCATTATCGCTAATAATAAGTGTGGGTTCATAAAGATTGGGTGCCAACGTTCAGGATCGCATTTCTTAAAATTTTTGTCGTTCATGACGTTGAAGACGAACTCCACTTTTTGTTTGAGATTTTGAAATTAAATCAATATCATTCACAAACCCTCGCTTACCACCATCATGTGCAATAATGAATCTTTGCCCTTTACATATAGGATCTAGTACACCATCTGTTTCATTATCCTGCCAGCATTTATTCCACGGTCAACCCTGAGTGGATGTATGTTTAGTCCAAATAGACAATGGGTAGCTTATCTATTTCTTCATTTTATTTGAGAGCCTGTATATATCTTGTCCTCCAAACAAATACCTCATTCCGCTGCATTAATACCTTTAGGTTGGTCTTGGTCTTTTTTATCGAAAACCGATCTTCGTAATATTATGTTGTTTTAGAACCGCAAAGCAGTCTTTAAATGCAATCTTTCCTAATCGTTGAACACACAAAAGATAAACGAAATAAGTTGCCCGTTTTCCTTGTCTTGTGATAAAAGGCATGGTATGCTTGGTATGCTATGTTCATACCTAATGTCAACAAATTTTGGCAATGAGCATTGCAGTTATACCCCGTTTGGCTCCATTTTCGTTTGGATACAATAAACTGTATTTTTATGCCTTCTGTGTTCGTTCACTTGCCCAGATTCAAGACGACATACCTGCTGACATTCGATTGACTCTGTGTTTTGTAGTGCTACCAATTGCTTTTGTATTTATGGACCCGGATTTCGTATTTTTATATTTGACACATGCTCGCTAACCGCTCTACCCGGAACTTGATGTTCGATTTCAAAGTTATCCAAGCCTTTAGATGCTCCATTATCTTAACGACGTTAAATAGACGCTTAAAGCCGTCTTACTGAAACCTGCGAAGCTAAGACGGCTGGTATTCCAATAATTACATGAAACCATTACGAACAGACGACACTTTCCATTTTATGATTCATTTTTGAATAATTCTCAAAACATTTTGCTTTTATACTATGATTTTATTTTTACTTTGATAGCATTTTAAATATGGTAAGCTGAAGTAATTTAAATGCGGCAGCCATTAGGGTTTTAATTTATTTGATTGCTTCTTCTTCGAGTCCATTTCTTAAAGCTGTTATTGGGCACTTTATTTCCACTATCATGTCACCATTTATTAACCCGCTAAATGTAGTTGAATGAGATCCATAAATAATCCACAGGGTAAAATCTTGACCCTCTATTCTAACAATACAATTGAAGAATGAAAGTCACTATGAATAAAAAATATATATAAATAATTTTATTTTTCTCTCACCATTTATATAATTTTCTAATAATTCCGTTTATGATCTCCTTTTCCCACCAGGATTATTGCCCGAAAAGGCTTGTTGATTGCACCAAAGAGTAGATTTAGTGTTGAGAGACTACTTGTACTATGGAAACCAGATAACTAATATACTACATATGCTACTTTTCTTTTGTAAATACATACTTCTATAGATAAATACTTCCAGACTCAGGACAAACAGACATCTCCATGCACAGAAATATCTGTCCTGGGTGGGAATCGATCCCACGACCTCCGGCGTGAAAAGGCAGCATTTGCCAACCTATACGCTCTTTAAAGTAACCAAGAAAATACGGAATATGAAAAATATGGATCGAGCCGAGTCGGATGAACTTTTCGACGTACTCATACAATCGCATTGAAAGTGCCGAGTGGCAGAACTCAGGAGTCAAATTCATCACATTTTTTTCCCACGACATCTCTTCACAATACATTGTAATTATGGATTCTAAAGTCATTCCTTATTTTGTTTTTAGGTACCCGAAGGGAATAAATCTTAATATTTCGGTATTGTGTAGAGTTTTTGCATGCACGACAGGATTGTTAAATTGCTTGTTAAGCGCTTCACGTATACCATTGTTTTTTAATAATAAAACATGATTGAAAATATAATTAAAAATGGCCTGTATTAGTTTGTTATACCAAGCCAAACCGACGGATTGAGTTTGAGCTCTCGACCCCAAACTCGATCGATAGTTTTATTTCAAAGTAGACCATTTTTGTAAGGAAATATGAATTGATACAAAGAATCAAGTATTTTTTCCCTCTATTCATTTTTACAGAGAATAAGCTTGTACCTTGCCTTGTTCGATGGCGACAAAGCGTTTAGTTTGTCACTAAAGATACACTTTATGTCAGTAGTTTAGAAAATATGAGCCTCAATCAACTGAAAGAGTAAGAGTAAAGTTTTCAGATTATTTTGATAGTAATTAAGATACCATTTAATAGCAGTGGGATAAAATATATTTAAGCTATAGACATGGCTTTATATCGTAACCTATAATTAAAAATTACGCGTGTGACCACTTTTAATTTTATTTTTGTTAATTTTATTTTAAAAACATGGATTCTTTTTTCCAAAAGTAGTCATTTCTTTATTGATTAGTGTTACATTTTCATCGCATTTCAATCTTTTTCGTCATCATGGATACGTTAAAAATTCGAGTAATTATGGAATATGAGTACCGTCGTGGCAGCAACGCGGCACAAGCGGCACGCAACATCAACGACGTTTACGGAGCTAACACTACAAACCAACGCACCACCTGTTATTGGTTTGCTCGCTTCCGTTCTGGAAATTTCGACCTGAAAAATGAACCTCGCGGTCGTCCGAAGACTTTGGTCGACAATGACGAATTAAAGGCGGTTGTGGAAGCTGATGATACACAATCTACGGCTGAATTAGCAGCAGCTTTCGACGTTAGCGTCAAAACAATATTGGTCCATTTGCGTCAAATTGGCAAGGTAAAAAAGCTTGACAAATGGGTGCCCCACGAACTCAATGATCGCCAGCGCGAAGTACGCGTCGAGACGTGCCTTGCACTGCTCAACAGACACACAAATGAAGGAATTTTGAACCGCATTGTTACCTGCGATGAAAAATGGATTCTGTTTGATAACCGCAAGCGCTCAGCAAGTTGGTTGGATCCTGGTTCAGCACCTAAACAATGCCCTAAACGAAAACTTACCCCTAGAAAACTGATGGTCACTGTTTGGTGGTCTAGCGCCGGTGTGATTCATCACAGCTTCTTACCAAACGGGGTGAGCATTACTGCAGATGTGTACTGTGAAGAACTGAGCACAATGATGGAGAAGCTGGCGCATCTCCAACCAGCATTGGTCAATCGCTCGTCTCCGCTGCTCCTGCACGACAACGCGCGACCTCATACTGCACAGCAGACGGTCTCCAAGTTGCAAGAACTGGGGTTGGAAGCTCTCCGTCATCCGCCCTACTCACCAGACCTTGCGCCTACAGACTACTACTTTTTCCAGAATTTGGATAACTTCTTGGCGGGAAAAAAATTCAATACCCGAGAGGCAGTACAAAATGCCTTTGAAGAATTTGTTGCCTCCCGTCCAGCTGATTTCTTTAAGAAGGGCATCAATAAACTGCCACCGCGATGGCAAAGATGCATTGATTGCATGGGTGATTACTTCGATTAATACAAATAAAAAAATTCATGAAAAAAATTCGTTTAAATTTTTTCATACAAAACGGCAATTTCATAGGTAAAGACCTATTATATTTAAGCTATAGACATGGCTTTATATCGTAACCTATAATTAAAAATTACGCGTGTGACCACTCGGTCTGTTTGAAGTCGACTGACAAGATAGCGCGCGCGCTGCGTTCATACTGCTTAGCTGTCAACATTGAGTTTGCTGTCCACATGTCGTCGGCAAACGCTGAGTCCCTAAACATTCCCTCTATCGACAACTGAAGTTGACTCTGTCGAATACAAAGTCCTACTCATCTGTATGGGCCCTACTACACTTGTGTGCTAGAAAGTGTCGTAGCCATACATTCTGAAATAGTTGAAATACCTACTTTTCAAACGGGCTAAGTAGCGCAGATTCCCTGGTCTTAGTTTCTACTTTAACTTAATGTATGCGGGCCTTATTTTAAAATTCACTAAGAATGGCCTTCAGCTTCCAAACGATATAACATCATTGTTGGATCATATTATGACGGAGTTCTGCTATTTTTAAACATGCAGTCGCTACTCGTTTGTAGGTTAGGTAGAGGAATAATCCTCTCTCTTTTAATCACGCCCGCACTGTGGAATTTGATCCCTGTATTACAGAAAAATCATGAAATCAGGACACAAAGCACACCCATACTCAGATAAACTATAAATGGGTTGCACAAATTGTCTGGAGCGAGGACCGAACCCGAAATACGAGCGCGTGGAAGTAGTTGCTGACCACAGCGGCACGCGTACAATAAAATTAGTCAAGTTAATCTATATATCTATATATGGTTAGGAGGCTTTCATTGTTTCATCAAACTATGCTGGCTCTCATATTCACACGACACAACACAGAAGAAGCTTCTTGGAAGCTAGCTAGACGTATCTATAAATCATACTACCTAGCGGTCTTGGTTTTGTTGAGTTCTACAACATGCGGTTTTCATGGCATGTAACGCGAGAGTTCGGAAGTATTCGGTTCTATCATCACACGGGAAACATAAAAAATAATAACGTCCTCTTTTCATATGACAAAAGGTCAATGTATATTAAAACACTCTTTTTTATTTTCAACAGGCAAAACCGATGTTGCCGTCCAAATAATTGCAAATCTTTACCACAACTTTCCATGGCAGCGAAACCTGGTGGTAACACATAGTAACCAGGCCTTGAATCAGCTCTTTGAGAAAGTGGCTGAGTTAGATGTGGACGAACGCCATCTACTGCGTCTTGGACACGGCGAGGAAGCTTTGCAGACTGATAAAGATTTCTCCAGGTAAGCCCTAACATAACACAGTCAATAAGATTTCTCCTTGTAAACTTTGCTTAAGCTTAAACCGCGAGATTTGGCACCATACTGTTTGAAAGACTTTACGCAATCTTGTTTCCTTTGGATTTCTTCAGGTAATACCTAAATTACGCGTCATTACGTTGGTAAAATTTCTCCTTGTAATGGTTATTACGTAGGGCGGCAGATTTGGCTGCCTTAACCCTATTGTTTGGCACGATCGATATTTTGTCAAATGTAGAGCAGGAAGCAAGAACAGCAAGAACTTAAAACAACCAGTAAGATTTCTCCATGTAAGCTTGACTTACCTAGTTGGGTGGGGGACGGGCTTCTGTCAGAACCAACCGGATGCACTATGAGCATATATCCCTGGTTGGCATGTCCGAGAACTTCTTAAAAGTAGCAACGATGAGTGACCATCCCCAAAAGCACCGCTATAATGAGACAGAACTTAGTCGGATTGAACGTATTTGCAACAAAGGCAAATAAAAAATAAATTTTACTGAACGTTCAGTGTTGAGGTCATACAATCGGCCGCGCAAAATGCGTCTGATGGCGTCTCAGTTGAAGCTGAGTAATTTAACTATAGAGGAGGAAGCTTAGAGATTAGTGTAGCTATTACACGGACCTACAAAATTGCTTAATGATTATATTATTAACCTCCATCGAAAAACTAAGTGACTATTAATGTATTGGTAATAAATAATACAAAACAAATAGGCGGCATACAAACTATTCGTGTAATTATTCTGCAACGCATGCTTTCACACACACACACACACACACACACACACTCTCACACACACACACACACACACACTCACACACACAAGTAAAAGTGATATGCCTTTCGGACAGTATTCAAAATAACCTTATAATACATGTATATTTAACAGCCACCCAATGATGTAATTAGTATTTACAACATTAGATTTATAGTCCGGTCAATATAGACTAAAAAATAGGGTTACAATAATTCCCATTAGGCTGAAAATTGGTAGGATCGTTCATTACGTTATTATAAAGGAAATGTGAAAAGACCTCATCGATCCGGCACGTGCAAATAAATTACTCGGGGTCACAGGTCACAAAAACGAATCTTTCGCAATTTTCAGCAAAACGATAAGTTTTATCAAAAAATTAGCTGAGACAAAATTGTAGATTAGATTTTCTAATGTGTAAATATTCCATTTTTTTTTAATTTACACCGCTTTTATCATTTTCACTTGCACATATCTATAGTCAATTAAAGAGAATACCAACAGATCAGTGGAATAGGTCTACTGGGGACACCACATTTAAAAAAAACGTGCGATGTACCTAATCTACTTCAAAGGTGGCGTGGAAACGTGTACATATTAAAAAGATAACAACTCATTCAACTGTTTAAATCGTTATATCTGAAAAACGGTGGCTCTTAGGAAAAAAGTATTGAGACATTTTTATAGATTATTATCTAATCTACAATTATGTCTCAGCTAATTTTATGATAAAACTTACCGTTTTGCTGAAAATCGCGAAAAACCTGTTTTTGTGACTTTTGACCCCGAGTATTTTTTTGCACGTGCCGGATCAATGAGGACTTTTCACATTACCTTTATAATAGCGTAATGAACGATCCAATTTTCAGCCTAATGGGAATTATTGTAACCTTGGATATCTAAATTGACCGGACTTTTATAGGTGCCTCCTTTGGTAAAATTAAAACGATTCCCCGGGACATATCTGAGCCTCACCGCTCAGTATCATTTCATTGTGTGCCATTGTTGATCCTGGCTTACAGGAGTTGCAGTGGTGAGTAAGGTGGGACTAGTCTCGATACCTCCTTTGGGAGAACATAGGGTGCTCGTGATAATATAAAATTCGTCCTTCACGTTATGTATAAATCATCTAACTCAATAACGATATTTTGCCAGATACGTCTATTCGTAGATTGGCCAAGGAATTGTCTCTGTTTATGTATGGACCTTTTGACGTAAATTATGCGTATTTATGTAAATATTTACGAGATATGTAGAAATTTATAACGTTATAAAATGTGGAAATGATTAGCAATTTATAAAAAATCATAAACATCTTATGTTTCGAAAAATGTGAATAGATGTTTATCAGACTTAGGAATTTAAAATTTAATTCTCTTAAATTGTCTAAACAGTATCTGCTTAAGGAAAAATAAGCGTTGTTTGAACATTTTTCACGTCTGCGAACTGTTATTGGTTTGTGTTAGACTAATTCGTAGTATCTATCTAGCGCGGAGTTAATGTTAGCTGAGTGTTGGATTAGATTAAACGGTGAACTATTACTGGATTGGAATTCCCCAATTTTTTACCGAGAAATCTTTTTACGTTGCTCATCGCATTGGGAGTACCCATGTGTTTCAATAGTTTTAATGAGCATGGGTGCGGTCGACTTGTGAGTAAAATGTACAACTACAAGGCCAAAAATATAGTCATCTCTTATTAGTTACTTTAATACTGACATTAACCCATAGTTTAAAATGTTAAAGTATTTCTAGTTTTAATATTTTTACTTATTTCACTTACAAGCTTATTGTTGTGCCCTTTGTTTTTGCGTGATTTAGTAACAAACATCTAATAATCCAATCTTTCAAATGTATCAGAACTCCAATTAACCCCTAACTTTATACATGTATATTTGTATACATATATGTATATTTTGGGTGTTATGTTCGCCTTCTCCTTTTTTAAGAAGTCCCGAAACCATACCGAGAGTATTTGATTTTATTTAGTTTCTTTTTATTTTTGATTTATTTTTTGCGTAAATAAACTTTCATCATATTAAAATGTGCACCACGCGTTGTCATTATAATATTAAAGATGTTTCCGAGCGCCGCCGCCGCAGTAACTCCTGTTCAGTAAACTGAATAATAGGTATCATACCTACCTTGTAGTAACTTACAACTGTTACAACACTGACAATTCTTTCCTATACATTATTAAATTAATTTAAAAGCTATAACTAGGTTTTATATCTCGTATGAAAAGATCAGGGCAAACAGAACTGACAAACTACTAAATTAATAATACGCGCACCAATTATGCGCACCGGACGTATGTATAATTGGTTAGGTTTAAACGTGTCGCTTATTTCCCTCAATGTTTCGCGTGGAAACTAAAATGAAACACCTAATCTTTAGCAGTCGCATTTTAATCCCTGTAGTTTTAAAAGCCTAAAGGCCCCTTAATTCAGCTCTGTCACAAAATCCTAATTTACTTACGTATTCTACCTACCTGCCAAATTTCAGTTGTATAGGTCAAGTACAAGTAGATTTTGTGTTATGTGGGTGAGAAAATGAGTGACGTTTGGATTTCATATATTGAGATTTAACAGTAAATTCTTTGTGACATTACATATGGCACATTACGTATCAAAGCCAACAATAATTTAAAGAAGTATTAATAATTACTGCTACCCACGCTTCATCAGTTCATTGAGACACGTTGACTGAGACAACAAAAAATACATCAATTTGTATTAACAGTAAGAGCAACGGTAAGAACGTTACAACGTTAGCTGTTCTTACCGAGAACCTTGTGAGCTCAACAATAAGGACTATACTATAGATAAAGTATTTGTTTTGATCACATCAATAGACATACTTTTTCTTGAATATGGTCCCTATTGTTGGGTTTTTAAGGTTCTCCCGTATTATGTGACGCAGTTTTACAATACAGTTACAAGTTCAATAACATTTGACAAATAGATTGCATTTCATTCGTTTGGAATCATTCGAATAAGTAGGTACCTATTGGCTAGCCAAAACACGCTTTCTTTATTAACTATACTAGCTGTGCCCCGCGGTTTTACCCGCGTTAAATTTTATAAATTATCACAGCACCTCCCCCGTAGGTACCCCGTAGTACCCCGTAGGACCTATTAGTAATATTCATGCAAAATTTGAAGTTAATCCATGCAGTACTTTTTTAGTTTAGCCCGGAGATACATACAGACAAACAGACAAAAATTCTAAAAACTATATTTTTGGCTTCGATATCGATTGCAAATCACGCTCCAAGTATCCTTTTTTAAAAATAGTTAATGCACAGTTTTGATTTTTCTACGATCTTATTACATTTAACTATATTAAGGTCATTTTTTAAGCCAGTAACCGAATTATATAAAGTTAAATGCAAATGAATAGAATGAAATATTATGGGATAAATAATTCACTGGTACACAAAATTTGAACTTTGCCGTGCCACTCGGACTTTTTTGTTATTTTTTACTTTAATTGGTGATTGTAAGAAAAAATAAATAGTTAAAATAATTGCTAGACAAGGATTTTATTCTATTGAGTAATTTAAAATTTTAAGACGAACACATTTCGTAAATCATTTTTTTTTTATAAATTTCTTAATAATATAAGATTTTCTTGAATATTTAGTTTCTGGTTGGTCCCTTTTAATTGTCCAGTAGTAATCTGCTACCATATTTGGGCTCCATTTGCCCTGGTACCGCTTTTCCATGTTAGAAATGTATTGATGGAACCTCTCACCGTGCTCGTCGCTGACAGCCCCTAAATTGACAGGAAAAAAAATCAGGTGCGAGTCTAACAAATGGATCTTAAGTGACGTGTTGCAACCCAATGCTTGATATGACAATAATAGCTCGCTAACCAATTCTCTGAAGCTGTCATTCTTGTGGTTAACCAAAAAATTTGCAACAATATTTTACAAAGCCTTCCCTATTTTTATTACGATTTTTCTAAATAGCTTATTTTTTCTTCAAATCTTGAATGTTTTAGTAACTACCTAAGGAGATCGGCAACCAGCCCATACAAACATGGCCTGGAATGGACATAAATAAAACAATATGCATTTTGAAGTGGTACTAATATTCTATCGGCCTGTATATTTATTTTTAATGTAAAACATGGGATTTATGTATTATAAGGCGTATAAGGTCAACAAGATTTCAATATTTTATTAGACCACGGAACGATCTTTTGTAATAATTATACTACTTTCTATATTTAAATAAGGAAAACTGGTTTAAATAAGGAAAAAGTTCATACCTATTCAAAAAAATAACCGTTGCTTAGGACAAAATATGTTGTCCGAGGTGCGAATCGCAGAGGTAAATCATGATGCGTAGATCCAAAGTCCAAGAAAGCCGGGGTCAGTCGGGAAGTCAAAAACAGAATCCAGAAACGAAGCCAAAGGTCGACGTAAATATACAAGCCACAAGAAAACATTCACGATGCAAATCAAGCAAGCCTAAACACGAATGTCAATCAAAATACAATCAGTTCAATATGACAGATTAAAAGTGTTGCCATTACTATGAAGATTTGAATCCTTCATTGATTTATAAATCAACATACCATACATACTATTGATTTATGTAATGACTATTGAGGATAATATTCTGTATGCAAATAAATATTGACATTGTCAGAGGCGTTATAATTTCACTGTATTGAAATATGAATACAGTGAAATTATAACGCCTCTGACAATGTCAATATAATAACAACTGCATGACTGGAAAATAAATATTTCCCCAACGGCTCAAAAGATCGAAGCAGCCAGATCCTATAAGACAGTTTAAGAAACATGAATGCCGGAATAAAATGATTTACTTTTAAGAATTGAAATCATGTTCCCATGTTGTACAAGGAAATAAAAGGCATGGAGGGATTTTAAATATTATAATTTCTTTTTGAAATAGTAATAACCTTTTGTCCATCACAGGCCGGGATTTGTCGAAGTCCTTTGAGGGCCAACAAAAATACCCTCTTTTATCTTTGCATCACTTATTGTATGGAGTTTTTCTTTTAGATACAAAAATCCACTCCCATTGCGATCCATTGCTTCACATTTTTTTCATTAATCCTAATTTGATATATAATGGTGGTAGAAGCACATTATTTGGCTGTACAAGGGTAAATAAAAGTGTTTTTTTTTTCTTGTAATATATACCTTTTATGTCAGTGAGACAAAAATAGCAACGTGATCTCGCTGTAATTCAGACCATATCATGGGTACAGCAAACGGCATAGGTCGTGTCTTCCAGTCAGTTAAATTTTTCACACACGTTATGCAACAGACATGAGGGGCCCAGGATGTGTCGTGATGGGTGACAGAAAAACCAAAACATTGGTGATAACACTCCAACATATGATTCGTATAATTTCGTCGTTGTTTTTTGAAGGTAAGTTCTCCGCAGACATAACAAATAGAGTTAGGATCAATATTACACTTCCTCGACATGTTCACAGGGTTAACAAATTACAAAAAAGTGTACAAATTTAACAACTAATATTTTTATAACGATTTACTTATAAGCGTTTCTGTTAATTTACTGCCGTAGTACTAGTTATGAGTATTACCGTATCACAACAAATATGAGGCTAATTGACATATGACAACTGTGATTTAATAATAAGGGTAGATTGATAAAACAAAATTAGCTATCAAAGTTCGCGTGGCAAAACCAGTGTTGAATCTACGATGTGGAATATATAATAATATGAAGTATTTACAAAAATGCAATACCAGAGCAGCTATATACTGGTTACATAGATAGATGCGGCAGTAAATATAAGCGACTACCTCAGATCTTTGTGTACACACGAGTGGCGCACACTCGTGTGTACACAAAGATCTGTTAAGCTTTTAAATGACTGAAATGAATTTCATGAAAATCTTGTCCTAAGAAAAATCTGATGATAAAGCCGCATTATTATTTTATCCTCTTCCGTGTATAAAAATTATAGAAATTTATAATTAAATAATATTTTCTGACTCTGAATACCACGATGAGCTTAGTTATTATACCACTATCATAAGCTACGCAAGACACAATTGATAGGTTGTTAGCTGACTTGCGTAGCCTATGATTGCTTGTAATACCCGTGGATGATTGAATTGATTTTTGTGGTCCTGTTTAAATTAAATAGCCAAATAAATATCGAATAAATTTATGATTTTTCCATTTTTGAGATTAGAGAACAATTTATACTAAAATCATTTTAACGCTGCACACTCGCTAAACTGATCTGACACATATTTAATAATGCGCGTTTACATTGCCGCCGATTGCCTCGCAAAGGATATTACTTACTTTTACAAACACAGAAATGTTACAATAGCTCGTAAGAATTATTATATTGTATTGAATTATATAATTTGCCGGCTGCGGTTGTATAAAATGTAATTTTATATTACTAAATTATTTGAAGGTTTCATGTATAAAGTAGTTTACTCGCATCTCAGACACTTAATTAATCCCCGACAACACGGCTTTGTCTCTGACCGGTCTACAGCTTCACACTTAATTAATATACAACTTTTATTACAGATACTTTTGAAGCTAGAGGTCAGGTTGATACTGTATACACGGATTTTGTCAAAGCATTTGATCGTGTCGATCATTCGATCCTTTCTACGAAGCTAAATCATGCAGGGATTCACGGTTCTTTATTGCCTTGGTTTGAAAGTTATCTAAAAAATCGTTGCCAGCTTGTTTCTCTGTCAGGTTATGAATCAATTTCATTTATTTCAAGTTCCGGTGTTCCTCAAGGGTCCAAATTAGGTCCTTTATTATTTTTGTTATTTATAAATTACCTCCTGGACTTACTGCAATGCGAATGCCTAGCATATGCAGATGATCTAAAGATATTTTCTCTAATAACTGTTGAAAAAAACTTCAATTCCACTTCCAACTACCACTTCAACTCCAGCAATGGTGTGTCGACAATAAAAGGACGCTCAATATAAAAAAATGTCATTTTATAACATTCACCAACAAAATTAAATTTATAGACATTAAATACCACATTGACGGAGTGTATCTCGACCGAGTGCCTGTTATTCGCGATCTTGGAGTTTAATTTGATGCCTCTTTATCCTTTCGCCAACACATGGATTACATAATGCTTAAAGCAAAGAAAACTCTGGGATTCGTTATTAGAATGACAAAACCATTTCGGAATAATGATAGCATTATAATTCTATATAATGCATTGGTAAGGGGTACTCTCCAGTATATAGTCAGTCAGTCATATAGTCTCCCTATTACTCGACCTTTTCGAATGGTATCGAATCCACCCAAGCTCGCTTTGTACGTTATTTGTCTATAAGAAATGGAATCCGTAAGTCTATTCCTGACTATAATGACAGATTGGCACACTTTAAAATACTATCATTAAAGGAAAGGCGTGAAATCTCTGATCTTCTATATCTCCACAAGATCATAAATGGCTCTGTTGATTTCCAATTTATTTATTTAACCAAATAAAATTTATTACACTAATCAATTGACATTGGTTCCTCCACTAAGTTCTAGACTTGTATCGCAGAAACCAGGTAAACATTGGACAATTAAGTAAATTAAAATAGCAGACAACTAAACTATACTTAACAATAAAATTAAACGAAATCAGAATGTATTTTATGTGTGTGTATGTTCATGGGGTAATTGATAAAACATTTTAACTTCAAGGTGCCACAACGCTCTGTACGGCTATATCAATTATTTGATTTACCCAAATCTACTTTAAATTCTTCATATAACAGTCCCCTTACGCGTTTTGCAAGGTTATATAGACAATTTTTCAATGAAATTTGTATCATACAGACATTTCCTATTGTATAAATAATATGTATCTAAATTTTGTACGGCCTACTTACTATAGTTCTTTAATTTAAGTCTGTAGTTATTTTTGTGATTCTTAAGCAGAATTTTATCTGCACTGGAAGTCTATAAAGACATTTTCAACAATGTTATACATACATGTTATCTGTATGATTACTAACACATAACATAAGTTAACTATATAATTTACAAGTCTATGTAATAGTACTGTTGGTGTGCTTTTTAATAAAATAAAAATAAATAAAATATTCTTTTGTTTTCCTGAACAGATACGGCCGTGTGAACTACGTGCTGGCGAAGAGATTAGAACTTTTAGAGCAAGTGGGACGTTTGCAAAGCACGTTACAAGCCGGGGACGATGCAGGGGCTACCTGCGAACTTGCTCATCATTTCCACGTGTATCATGTTCGACCTCGTTGGGAAACCTTTCTTAATAAATGTTCACAAAATCAGGTGAGGAACTACTATCATCAAATCCTTCATATTTGCGTCATGCGTCAGTTGGTAATCTACTCTTTTGCAATGTGTATAGTACACACGGCTACACATCAACCTATATAATTTCAGTATAAGTTGAACTCGCTTTGTATAGGATTTCCTTAATGACAGGTCAGCTTATATTGGTAATGTATAGCTTGATGTGTAGCCGTGTGTACGTGTGTTGTTGTTTCCTTAGTTTCAATGCAACCTCTGCACAGGAGGGTATCCTTGCAGAAATGTGTTTTTAGTGTGAACTTATTTTACAAATTACCATACATTTCATATTCAGGTGTGACAGACTTCTTGATAGGCGTTTGTTTAGGAAAGTTTAATTTTTTTATCAAATAGTGGGTAGATTTAGTATAATTTTAAATCCACGTTTGTTGCCACGTAGTTACATTTTTATTTAATAAAAAAGTGGTTTAAGATCCAAATTTTCGTTTCCGCGCCTGTTTGCAGTGTCATGTCCTAGAGAGGCGTCCGTATTCACTATTGTGACTTAGTCGTTGGATGAGATTGGGCATTGCAAGATGAGTCTACATTAAATTCGATTGTTCTAAGGACCTTGTAGTTCAAAAATACTGTTTGTTATTATGCATATTGACTGAAAATACTTAAGAATTAAAGTGACTGCTGCATTTTTTCTTTTCGTCCGTAAGTTATTCGTGGGTACTTCATGTATTTCAAAGCTTTTTTTTGTTTTCCTTCTTGAAGTTCGATGAAGTTTTTTTTGTGTTCGGATCGTCTTCTTCGGGTTAGTCTTAAGATGTTGTCATATAATTCGTTATATTGATGCAAAAACTCAGTTTTCCTAAGCCTTATTGCCTTTGCTTCTGGTTAGACTACTAGATGGAGACCTCTTTAATAATTTTGTAGCGCGGGCTATAATATCATAGATTGTTTTAAACCCCACTATGAATCTTTTCCTTAACCAGCTTTTTCCAGTTTAGAGTGTATTTTTTTAAGACAACGCCCGCAGTAGGGAATTTAATCCCTGTGTCGCGGGGTACTTTACAAACATATAATTGACGCACACAAAGTAAATCCAGACTCCGAACAACTATTTATGGGTCACACAAATAGTTGTCCTGCGCGGGATTCGAACCCGGGACACAAAGGGGCGAGGCGACTGTCTTAGCTGCTACGCAATACGTGCAGTCAAAATTTACATTAATGAAATATTAATGTAAATTATATTTTTCCAGTTGTCTTTTGTAGGTCACCTTGGCAATAATCTTTGCTACAATACCGGTCTATGTGGAGTTATCTGTAAACCTATATCCTAGCCCTCAGCTTTAGGTTGTCAACTAATAAAGGTTTGTTCGAATTTGACTTTGCCAGGAGTTTGCTTGATGTTACAGGATTATGTTTTGTCAAAAGCTTCATCGATAACAATGAAGATACCAAGTGTCATAATTTTGCCGAATAAGTTTGTCTCTATACTTATACCACACGATGGAATGAACTGATTCTATAATTTCCCTATTCTGAATGCGTGTTGTTGTAGAGGTAGATGTAGTTAACTAATGAATATTAATAGAGCTTGAATACAAAAAACAACGCAAATAGCTACATCATCGTAAAATTCGTCATTGAAATAAGATATAAAAAGTCATCGTAATATTAAAATAATTGGTCGTGATATAAAGCCCGATAATGAGACTTACTTCTATAAATAAAATTATATTACAGGCAGGCAGGCATAGTTTGGGCTCATTAATATAATAGGTATACCAAATAACGAAATAGTCAACACACCCATTTTGTACCCGCCCGACATTAAGTGACCATTGTTCTCTTCTATTTGAAACCTAAGAGGGTCATACCATACATGTCGACTCAACAAGGATTCGTAGATCACGTACAACTTTTTTTATAAGGAAATGGCCAAAATTACATAAATATATTCGGACACATTTGTACAATCGCACAATCTATTCCATATGGTTGAACATTGAATAGCCAATATAAACGTCGTGATAATAATTCAAAGTAAACAGTTTAATTGTGCTATGGATTTTTGCCAGGTTTTTCCTATGGAATCATTAATAGAAAATAATAGTGTCATTAGACCTTTTAGATGTGTTGCCTGAATTGAATAGGTTAAGTACCATTAACCTCAAGTGATTAATGTTTTTCCAAAATATTTTATAACACAGAACTGAACCGATACTTTTTTTAAACATACTTTTGAGAAATGAGAACGAACAAAATTTTAGGAAGAGAAAATTTTAAATGCACACTTAATTCGGTACATATACAGTTTGCGACAGTCTTTATTTTTATATTAATCTTATCCTGCGCATTAGTAAGGTTGCGAAAACTCATAGAAGTATGGTCACCCGTGAATTGCAAGTCATCTAATATGATAACAACTTACCATCAGGTCAGCCATATCTTTGCTTGCCGAAGTATTGTTGGACAAATAACAAATTAGGTTGGGGTTGTTTGTCTATTGCAGTCACGGGATAATGTACATTCGAGGGTCCATTAGTTTATTCAGAATAGAAATACTAGGCTCGAATAATTACAGTTTAAAAAAACGTATAACTGACTTTAACTTTTCTTTACATCTGTAAATCTCTTGCTAATATATAACAGAAAATAGATTTGAAATAATATAGGACCATATATACTTATATAGCATCACTATAGTTAATAAACACAGGAGAAATCGTGAAACATGTGTAGAAAAAAAAGTACAGTCAAAGTGATTGTTACCTTTACAAGTGATGTCTAAGAAGTGTTGATAATGGTAATGATAAATTCTTAATTTCTCGGAACTGTTTAGATACACCAACCATTACTACCATTAACGGGAAAAATGTAGTACGTTCAGTATTCTAGCAATAGTCCCGACATTTTGTAAACCTGAGATGGAATTTATGTAGAAATCTTAATCATTAATCATATTATATTTTTATTATTTAACTAGACAATTTTGAAATTTGACATCTATTTCGTAATTAATTTATTGTCATTGTGTTAAGTAATTATTTAGTTAATTATTGCATGCCCAAAGTGCGGGACATAGCTGATCTTAAAATATTGTTCAACATCTGTATTTTGTACATACCTATGATCCACAATAAGGTATCTGAATCTACTGGTGTAAATATAATAGGTTGGCGAAAAGTTTCTTCGCATTTTTTTAAGAAAATTCTAAACATTATTTAATATAGTTTATTTACATTTAACTAAAGTATGTAGGTACCATTTTGTTCGATAACTTTTTGGCATCTTGTAGGTAGGGATATGATCACATTGCTATAAAAATTTTGAGACTTCAGATCAAAATACCGCGACAAGTGGTTTTGGCAGTCCTCTCGTGATGTTAACCTGACACTGCCTAAAATTTTCTGAAGAGACCGAGGCAGGTGGAAATCTGAAGGTGCAATCTCAGGACTATACGGCGGATACGTTAACACCTCCCAGCCAAACTCTCTTAATTTTTGCTGAGTGGCTAAAGATGTGTGAGGTCTAGCGTTATCATGATGAAAAACATACCCCTTCTGATGATTAATTCCGGCCGCTTTCTCTCAACTTCTTGCTTTAATCTCATCAGTTGTTCGCAGTAGAGTTCAGAATCGATAGTCTTTTAGATCAGCTCATAATGAATAATGCCCTTCCAATCCCACCACACACACAGCATCACCTTGTTGCGAGTTAACCCGGGCTTCGACATACCGGCCATGAAGCCTGACAGACCTTTTTCGCACGTGATCAGCTTCTTCAAAAATGGTTCGGTTTCATTACGTAGTAATAAAGAAACACAAATGAGTACACGGTTCATTAGATTTCTTTCAGTGAGCTCGTGAGGTATCCTGATATCGAGCTTTTTTGGTACCTAGTTTTTTTCAAATGTGCCAAAACTGTTTCGTGGTCAATTCCCAGTTCCTCAGCTACCTGGTAACTACTGAAATGCCGATATTGCTCCACTTTTTCAAAAATGGCATCATTTTATCCATAATAGTGCGACTAGAGAGACGTGCATCTTTGACATCAAAATTTTCGGATTGAAAACGCTTAAACCAAATATGTGCTACTCTCACAGACTGCACTAGGTAGATTTTATGACAAGTTCATAAATACTATAATGCGAAAAGACTTTTACCCCAACCATAAAAAATAAAACACGTTTTATGTAAGCATTATTACATTTATTACCTAAAGATATTTCAAAGGTATATTTGATAGTCATAAAATGGAACGTAAGGATTTGGTCAATATTTTGCCTTTTTATCAACTCGGTTGTGGTCAACATATTGACCAAAAAGTTGATAAAAAGGAAATAAACACATAATTTTAATTTTCAATTGACTTTATTATCTCTCAGAGCAAGCTATGTTGCACGCATCATTACACACCTATCCTTACAATATCCACTAAGACCCGTACGATATAATTTTAGTGACGATTTTTTAGTTTATTTTTTTACACATTAAGTAAGTATCTAATTGAATATTAAATGTCCTTGTAATTTTTCAGACAAAGTCTGTAGAGACCGTAAGCAAGGAGTTTCCATTCCACGAATTTTTCGATGATGCACCGAAACCCCTATTTCCTGGTAAAACTTTCGAAGAAGATATGGAAGTAGCACAAAGTTGTTACAGGTAAGTCCATAAATCAACACTTATAAGTACATAAAATTATAGTAAAATCGCATGTGTATCTGCTTGATTGCGCTAATCTTGAATGGTACAGATCTGGTTTTAATGATGGACAACTTATATTTATTGGATGTAAGTTTTTTATGTGATACGCCGCAGGCATAAGCTGCTGAATATATCTTTGTTTGTTTGGACATTTTTCTCTTTGACGTAAGTAGATGCACATTCGTTGAGGCCTGAATAACAATGTATTTTTAATAAATAATTTATATGAATATCAAGTCAGTTTTATGATAACAACCTTGTTGCGTTCATAGCGTCGCGACATTTCAATACAGATAAAATAAATTGAAATATAGTCTGCCCGATTGCGCCGGACCGATTTTCGGCTACAGAGGTCAATATCTGCGGATAATTAACTAAGCAGAACATGTCATAGAGCAGGAATATGTACGCCAAGACAAGTACACCCTCTATACCCTCACTCTTATAATTTGGAGGGACGGCTTTCCGCCACCACTAGGTAGATATCTAGGCGTAAATCACGCCAAGATCTAGACTCTAAGCTACTACTGGGTTTTTTCTTGCCAAAAATACTCTTCGGATTGACATGAGATATCAAAGCCAGGCCCAGCAGGTTATTATTATCAGCAGTTGGACACGCTCCCGTTAGACCAATGGGGTAGAGAATATTACAGGTCTTTTTTTATTATAATACGGCAAACTAAGCAGAGCGTGTACTATGGAAACCAGATAACTGATATACGACTTTTGTAAATCATACTCTACTAGATAATTACACCCAGCTTCAGGGCAAACAGACAATATGTTCATGCATACAAATATCAGTCCTGGGTGGGAATCGAACCCACGACCCGAGGCGTGAAAGACAAGTATCTACCAACCACGCCAACCGGCCCGTCTGTTTATTAAGAGCTTCCTGCATTTTCAGATAGCGGCATCCAAATAAATCACTAAATATACCAAAAAAAAAACACGCAAAAACAGATTCGTATGACTTCAACTTCCTTCAGTGTTTCATCTATTCGACTATAGATACTTCGAGTGGAAATAATCATATTTGCAAGAAATGTAGTGTATTAATCATTCAGAATATGTGGTATATCCGCGATAGTATTTCGCATTACTTCCCCAGCTGTGCAAACGAAAACCGCTCATGGAGTTACAAAACTAACTACTGTGGTAGAGTACAGTTGCTTGATTATAATCGTCAATATTACAGCCAGTATAGACGTTGTTATCCTGTTTATTTACAGAAAAATACGTCTATCACTTAAATGATTATAGAATAGGTTCGATAAATTTATGAATATCATGTTGTAATCCATATTATTATTGTATCTGAGATAATTTTGGTTTAACTAGCATCGATTCTTAGTCTTGCTAAAAAATTTAACAAAATTTGTTGAACTTACTATTCTATACATTAACAATATTCTGTTCTATACATTACATTCACAATAACAATATTCCTAGATCTGCCGCGATGGTGAAGCGGCAGCATGTTTAACTCATCAATGTGTTGTGGGTTTAAATTCCGTGTCGGAATATTAAGTGTTTTTTATTAGTTGGCAGTGTTGCGATTAGCGACGGAGGATGTAGAGTATTCCCAAAACTGGCAGATAAATAAATATATTTATGTATATGTACGGTTTATATGTTAGTGATTTAGTATCTTGGTAGTTGACAGTCCGTTAAATATTAACGGCATAGTCCTTAATTTGCTATGATGAAGATTTGATAGAACTAACCAGTTATCATACTACTTATATTAGAACAATTCATCCTGATTGGCTTTAAATTAGTTTTCTCGCCAACCAGAGATGATTTTGTAAGGAAGGAATACATTGATAGACCTCAGTGTATCCTTACTAAAGTAGGAATAAGTATCATAGAGAAAATCAGAATTCTGAAGAGCATAGTTATCTCATCCCACAATTTTTTTGTGTCATTTGCAGTGTATTTTATATAGTACTTGTTTACACTGAATTATTTAGCATTGCATGTAGTAGTGAATATTTGATATATTTCATTGTAAAATATACATTTACACAGTGCTTGTTGCAAGTAACTTGGGTGTTATAAAATATGGGATCTGCCGGTAAAGCCAATGTGTAAAGTAACTTTAAGTTGAAGAAAGTCATTTTACATGACACTTGCACTTTGCAGACTCACCGATTACTTAATAACATTAAAATACTCGTTGATTTTAATAAGCACTAGCACTGTCAACTCGCAGATAGACTCCAATGAGGTTACGTTTTACATTTTTATACAGTCAAGGCAAACACTCGCTCTACGTACTCCAAACAGTCTTAAGCAAACAAATGCTGTCGTTGTTTATATTAATGGTTAGTTCTATATAATAGATATTTTCGGCACAGATATTTGCTACAGCCTCTTGTATTATTATTTCGTCTTGTGTATATTGACTGGCGATTGGTATCAAATCGTCCAATGCTGGATGGTTATAAAATCATATTTATACAGCGGTTTAACATGTGTTTTATGAACACGTCACATCTGTTTTGATAATCTCGCCCCACCTATTAAATATCCACTTTTATTTCGTTATTGTTAGGTATTTGAAAAGTAAATAATTAATTCCAAAGTAATACCTATGTACTGTTAATTCCGATGAACTATCAGTCAGGATGCAACCTGGACGGCTCCCAACCGCATATAATTTGCACATGAAAGAAGGACATTTTATTGGGGTGTCGACGATTCAACATCCATTGAAAATGGTCCGTAGAGGCCTAAAACACGTGTTGGGTATCATTCGGGTGGTGCATGCGCCAACGCAATCAAGCTGGAACGCAATAAATAACGCGGGGCCGTCTTTTGAAACCATTTATTACACTTCTAATCTAAATAATCTACTATATATTAGTTACACATATACCTCATGGGAAACTTTACGTCACGATGAGACGAGTTTCACGCTTTTTGTCCACCCAAAAAGTACACAAATACACTAAGCATTAATAAGTTGTTCAAATTATGAAGTAAATTGTTGGTACGTAGTTATTTTCTCGTATTAGGAAAAGTCACATGGCACACTACAAACTCATCGTTGCAGTTCATTGCAAACTCGTAACTATGTCTGTCCTTTCACGAATGTCATTTGTCTGTAATTAGCACTGTTATGTCCTTGTGCCAGAATTTCTCATATGTATACGGTATTTTCTTAGTATTTTCTCACACATGGCCACATGTCTTCATCATATCAATTATATTTTGATCTAAATGGAGGTATGAGGTTGTTAGGTCAATTAGCCAGAAGAGTAAAAAATAATAAATACTCGGCCACTTGTTACAATGCCATTTGTTAAAATTTAAACACACACGTTCAATTATTTTTTCTAGGTATATAGATCACATTTTCGAGGAACTGGAAGAATTCCGTGCATTTGAACTCCTAAGATCCGGATTGGACAGGTCCAAATATCTATTGGTGAAGGAAGCCAAAATTATTGCAATGACCTGTACACACGCGGCGCTGAAAAGATCTGAACTCGTCCAAATGGGTAAGTGGAGATTGTAGATATCGGGACCCCTATAGCAGTGTTGTAAATTTTGCAATATAATTAAGCTAGAGTTCATTAAGAGTTCCTAATCGTAACATGGAACACATTCTATAGGCACAAAAATAACCATCATCACCCCACACCCCATCTCGGAAAGAGTATTTTTGCTCTTCGATATCTAAGTGGAAAAGTCGTTTTTATCCTCTAGAGGTTAAAGTAAATTTGAATTTAGAACATCGGGTGCACTAAGTTTGTGAATGTAAAACATCAATAAACCTATTTACTTTACCTCAATGGGGCCGAATTTATCATACATCTTTTTTAAATCAACCTTCTTGGTGTACCTACTTCTTCTTTAAATGGTTTGCGCAATATTACTGTTCTATCACACTCAAACTGTAGCATCGCTACTTTAAATGTTTCTTAATTAAAGCTAAGTATTATTTGTTATCATTTCACCCTTAATCAGACAATAATATAATAGTTACCACCTAATTTTAAATTCTATGCAGTTGCAATAAGAGCTAAAACCAATGAATTATGAACATCTGCTATAACCGATTAAGGGTTAAAGATTGTCCTGTAATACTTACATATCATAATATAGTAATTAATACCTAAACTGAAATAAAAGTATTTATAATAAGTTTTTTTTTCGCATTTAGTCGTTTCCTCGATGAGGTGTGATTAAAAGTTACTCGAGTGCAAAGATTTTTCACCTTGTGCTCTTTTGATTTCCTCGCTAATGCTTAGGATTCTGATTTTAGAATACTTAACTTGCTCGGTTATTAAAAATGAGCACGCGGTTAAAAAGCAACGTTGCACTCTTGTATAACAAATAACTATTTTGTTCGTGTGCTTATATAATTTATGCATTTAAAGGGTAGCTTTGCGAGTTTTGTATCGAGGAAAGTGTTTTTAGGGTTCCGTTTCTGAAGTATGCTAATGGAACTCTATTACTAAACCTTCGTCGACCGATGTGGTACGTATCTCATAAAGCGTAATAGGTAGACAGTTGGAATTTTATATCTATACATATAATAAAATCGTAGGAAAGTCAAACTGTACATTGAACTGTACATAAAAAGGATACTTGGGGCGTGATCTACAATCGATATCGAAGCCAAAAATATAGTTCTTAGAATTTTTGTCTGTTTGTCCGTATATATGTCCGGGCTAAACTCAAAAAGTACTTCATGGATTTACTTCAAATTTTGCATGAATATTACTAAGTGGTCGGGTCAACATATAGGCTACATATTATCACGCCATCACCTACGGGGGAGGAGCTGTGACAATTTATAAATTTAACGCGGGTAAAACCGCGGGGCACAGCTAGTTAGTAATAAAGTGTGTATTATATTACTATCTCAGACTGAAAAAATCATGTTTTTCCATGATATCCCCCAGAATTAATATTGTGTTATTTACTTCTTACTTTTTCCCACAGGCTTCAAATACGACAACATCCTAATGGAGGAGTCCGCTCAAATCTTGGAGATTGAAACATTCATTCCCTTGCTACTCCAAAACCCCCAAGACGGGAGATCCCGCCTCAAACGCTGGATCATGATCGGAGACCACCACCAGCTGCCCCCCGTCGTGAAGAACATGGCCTTCCAAAAGTACTGCAACATGGAACAAAGCCTGTTCACCAGGATGGTTCGGCTTGGCGTTCCTTATGTGGAGTTAGACGCTCAGGGACGTGCTAGACCCAGGTTAGTGTAATTCTTACAGTTCATGACTTTAATAACACTTTACTTTTTACTGCCTCGTTGGTCTGGCGGTAGCGTGTTCACCGTAAAGAACGAGGTCCTGGGTTCAAATCCTGGGTCGGGCCAAAAGTGATTTTGGGAGTTATCTGTAAAAAGAAAAATTTCCCAGCATCAGCCCGAAGTCTAGGAGTTGGCGGTATTATACCCCTCGTGCCTCGGAGAGCACGTCAAGCTGTCGGTCCTGTACCTGACCTCTTTTCGGTCGTATCGCTAGGTGTCCCATCGGATCATGAGAGTGATGGAATAGCAAGTGCTCCTGTGTTTGCGCACACACTTGAGCACTATAAAATGTCCCGCGCAGTTGGCTAATCTCTGTTGAGACTGGCCGCCGTGGCCGCAGTTCGGCTAGGAGGCCATTATTATTATTATTAACAATTTGGTAAACTTTTTTTGGTAAATAAATAAAATGTACGTGTCCTTATAACTGCATGAGTGTTTGTGACGTTGTCTATCCTTAAATTATTATATAAGCGCGGGCCAATGGTACACAGTAGTTGTTATAATTTGTTCCCAAAAGGAAATCTAAGCGGGGTTGATAAACTGACAAAACAGTCAGTACACCAATATGACGATGGTATAGCTCGTCGAATATTTATTTATATATTTATTGTTTGGAAAACCAACAGCTATACATAAAAAAAATATTACTGCTATAATAGGAAACATAAAGCCAATTACAGGTTTCCACGGATAGCGACTGATACACACATACAATGCTTCCGATTTTACTCTTAAACAGAGTAGCTGAAGACATATTATTATGTTAAAAGTTATTGGAAAAAATTAAGGTTCAGCTGCCTGCGTGCCACCTCGCTCTTGGTATTAAATGGGTCAAAATCAAACTTTTTACATAATTTATTAAAATCCTTGCTCGCTCGCACTATATATGAATTTTGCCTATAATTAGTCGACGAAAATTGAATGGATATAGGTGTATTAAATCTAGACGATCTTTGGGGAACGTTAAAGTGCAGTTTCTGTAAAATATGGGGACAGTCAATCTCATTAGATAATAGCTTTAATAAAAACGTACAATCGGCCAAACGCCTTCGATTTATTAGAGGTTGAATGTGGAACTTCTTACATAGGTCTAAGTAATTCGTAGAACTGTAAGGGATTTTGAGATGATAACAAAGGAACGTCATAAAACGTTTTTGAATATTTTCAAGGCGATCAATATATTTATTGTAACAGGGATTCCATATTTGTGAGGCATACTCCAGATGACTTCTTACGAAAGTGCAATAAAGTATTTTAAATGTTTTAGGTTTTTTAAAGCACCTAGATATCCTCATTACAAATCCCAAAGCTCTTGATGCTTTGGCGATAGTTTGCTCGATGTGTATGTCAAACTGTAGCTTCGAATCATGATAGACACCAAGGTCACGTACACCGTCGCATCTTGGTAATACTTGGCCCTTAAGTTGGTACTGTTATATATTCCCGTTGCACCCTTTCTTGCTTACCAAGCATTCCTTCCCGCTAACTAAGTACTTTGTACATTACGTCTATTTCATGCACACGTCCATCCATCAGTCTCCATCATCCTCTCCTCAAAGACGGTTGTCTTAAAATTAAATAAAGTCTTTTTTAAAAACCCTATTCTACGGAGGCCTCTAACGTTTGGTGGCAGCGTAAAGGGATTTTGTAAAGTCCCCGGTACGTCTCAATACCCAAAAAACCAAATCGGCGCGTGTGTATACTGTAAACCGTGTATCCACTGTGTTCGTGCAATACATAATTGTGCATCTGTGCTGTGCTGTGTGTGAGTGAAAGCCCATAGCTGCGCATTCTGCCCGAGTGCTGTAGCCGGCCTTATAGTGCACCTAATACCCACTGTCACGCGTAAGTGTACGCGCTGTGACCGGTATTCGAGGAAGCGCGGACGCCCACGCGCCTGAACTCCAGACAGCCTTATCGCCGAGCTTCAACGATGAACGCCGTTATCGTGCTGTCTGCATTCCTGTGAGCTATCCATTGTATTGGTTTAGTCATTGCTGTAATATTAATTCGAACTTTTATATTATTATTCGTAACTGTGTCCATTACCTTGTTCATATACCTATAGATTTACTTTTTTAAATTGTGTATAAAATGGCAGAAAGGTCACAAAGTCCGAAATTAGAAAAAGCTGATGTCATTGTATACGACACTGAAGAGGACGGCCAAAGCCATCTTCTTCCTCCACAGACTCGATCAGTCGCTAAAAAGAAGGCTGCAGCCGCAGCTGCACCTAAACCTGATATCGATATCTCTATCTTATTAAAATTCATAAAACCATATGACGGCTGCAGAGAGACCTTAAATTCCTTTATTGTAAACTGCAACAATGCTTATGAATTAGCCTTCGATAGCCAAAAAGATATACTTTTCAAGTTCATTCTTTGCCAACTACAGGGCAAGGCAGAAACCGCATGTTCAATTAAAGAGTTTGCTAATTGGCCACAACTTAAAGATTTCCTTAAAGTACAGTTCAGCGAAAGAAAACATTATGCCCATCTTTTGACCGATCTTCAAGAATGCAAACAACAGGCGAATGAAAACGTTAGCCAATATCCCCTAAGAATAGAGACGTGTCTATCTAAGCTTTTAACTGAAATATCAATCTCACATGGCCATAAAAATAAGGAAATGGTAGGGCGGACAGCCGCTATGGAAGATTTAGCTCTCCACCATTTCCAAATGGGCTTGTCGCCCCGAATATCTAACTTCGTCAGATGCAAAACTTTTAAGACGCTAAACGAAGCCATCAACGTCGCGATTTCGGAAGAAAGAATCCAGCAGTCCCTATCTAGAGCAAGCGCTGGTCCGTCCGGTTTCCAAAGTGCACGGCAATACAAAACAAATACCCCAAGGCTGGACACACAGCTTGTACGACGTCCAAACCCATCAACTTTCAATCCTAATCAGCTAAACTTTAGACCAAATACCTATGTCGGTGGTAACATCAATGGCAACAACCCCAACGCCGCGTTCTGCAGATATTGCAAAACACCAGGGCACACCCTAGAACAATGTCGGAAACGAGAGTTTAACAATAACCGCTTTAAGAACCTCAATCAAAATCAACCGCGAACGCCTTATCTAGTGCATTTCACATCCGATGAGACAACAACTCATGAGCAAAATGGGGACCTTCGTTATTCTGACGATGGAATCGATACGGTTGATGGTAACCCAAAAAACGAGTAACCGTCTCGTCCCGGTATCGTGCGGGAGGTCGTGATCTAAAAAACGATACCCCAAATTCTAATTCAAAATCCAAACCAGCCCCGTCACATAGGGACCGACTTAATAAAATAAATCAGGCATCGCTACATGATCTGCCAAAACCTACTATATCCATGCAGCAACCTAAAAGTGTTGATCCGCCAAAACCTAATAATATCTTCGAAATCACAAATGATCCTGCCAAAACGCTATTACCACACGTTATAGTCGAATCCTATATATCCGATACGCCCTTATCTTTACTAGTCGACTCAGGATCCTCGATAAGCTTGATAAAGCATTCACGCTTAGATAACCAGCCTAGACTAACGAAAGAATCCATAAAATTAAAAGGTATAGATTCAGGGGAAGAAACTATTTCTACTTTAGGTTATTTCCAACTAAAGATTAAATTGTCTAAAACCAATATTTCACATCAATTTCATGTAGTCGATGAAATACACTTACCTTATGACTGCATCATAGGCTCCGATCTCCTGAACGCCTTTAACTGTAACATTGATTACGATAATAACGATCTCCTGAACGCCTTTAACTGTAACATTGATTACGATAATAACCTACTCCGTATTGGTAAAAACTCAATTAAACTACATTTTATGTGAACCTACTTACGTTATCCCAGCTCGAAGCGAAGTGGTTATCGAATGTTCTGTGCAAAATCCTGAAATCAAAGAAGGTCTCGTGTTAGATCAGAATAAAATCGAAGGCTTACTCATAGCAAATTGTATTGTACGCGTCAAGAAAAATCAAAGAATAAATATATCAGTAGTTAATACGACGGAAACTCCACTTACCGTAAAGTCAGCGCTTAACCTAAAACTTACCTCAATCCCAACTTCTACACCCTGCGAACTACTGAAACATTCTGTAAATAATATAAACCCAACGTCAGACACTGTCGGACGCACTAAAGAAGTCCTAAAACAGTTACGTGTGAGTCATCTTAATCAAGAAGAGGCTAATGCGCTCTTCCAGCTTTGCTCCGACTATTCAGACATTTTTTATTTACCAGGAGAAAAACTCACTTTTACTGAAGCTGTAAAACATGAAATTAAAACGACAACAGACACTCCCATCCACACTAAAACATACCGTTTTCCCGAAATCCATAAAGCCGAAGTTAGTAAACAGATGAATCAGATGCTAGAGCAAGGCTTTATAGAACCATCAGTTTCGCCATGGTCATCCCCTATTTGGGTCGTTCCCAAAAAACCAGACGCATCCGGTTTGCAAAAATGGCGCGTAGTAATAGATTACCGCAAACTAAACGATGTTACCATTGGTGACACTTACCCAATCCCACAGATAACCGAAATATTGGATCAACTTGGAAACAGTTAATATTTCTCTACATTAGATCTAGCATCCGGGTTTCATCAGATCCGGATAAACGAATCCGATGCGTCTAAAACTGCATTTAGCATTCCTGACGGTCATTTCCAGTTCACACGCATGCCTTTTGGCCTTAAAAATGCCCCTTCCACCTTCCAGAGGTTAATGAATACAGCCTTGTCCGGTTTACAGGGTACCCGGTGCTTCGTGTACCTCGATGACGTAGTAATCTATCCATATGACTTAATTAGCCAAATCCAAAACCTTAAATTAGTATTCCAAAAGTTGCGAGATTTTAAATTAAAGCTTCAGCCTGACAAATGTGAGTTTCTTCGACGAGAAGTGGCTTACCTCGGGCATGTAATATCTGAACATGGCGTAAAACCAAACCCTGAGAAAATCAAAGCCGTAACACAGTTCCCCGTGCCACGGTCCCCGAAAGACGTGAAATCATTTCTGGGACTTGTTTCATATTATCGCCGTTTTATACCAGATTTCTCAAAGACTGCGAAATCCCTTACCAACCTCTTGAAAAAGGACGTAATATTTAAATGGGAGAACCAACAACAGCTCGCTTTTGACACACTGAAACACCAATTAACGACTGCTCCACTCTTAATCTATCCTGATTTCACAAAACCCTTCATCCTTACCTGTGACAGTTCAAATTACGCAATTGGAGCTGTGCTGTCACAAGGAACCGTCGGAAAAGATCAGCCTGTCGCTTTTGCTTCGCGCACCTTAAACAAATGTGAATCCAATTACAGCACAACTGAAAAAGAATTATTAGCGGTACTGTTTGGTTGTAAAACATTCAGGCCATACCTTTATGGCCGCATATTTCTCATAATTACCGATCATAGACCTTTAAAATGGTTGTTTAACCACAAAGATCCCAGCAGTAAACTCCAACGCTGGAGATTAAAATTAGAAGAATTTGACTATGAAATAGTCTACCGTAAAGGCAAATTAAATTCCGCTGCTGATGCGCTCTCTAGATACCCGGTCAACCCTATATTGCCTGAAAATAAATCAAACCTTAATGCCAACCATGGAAGTAATGAAACTCCACTACAAGCATCACAATCTTCGGGCACTCTTAATGACCTTAGCGAATTAATTAACGATGATTTACAAAACCTCTTCGTGTCTCCGCCGTCGAGCCTCGATGCTCAACTCATAAATCCTGAAATAGAAAACGAAGTATTAGATTACCTGAATTTGGTATAGGTCTCATCGTGTATATTGATATTTTTAGGCGGTGGAGGATTTCCTAGAGAAGGTTCCCCTACCGGCGAAGGTTGGGTAGAGATGGGTGAGTTTTCAGGTAAAGCAACAAGGTCCCGAACTGGAACAGAGGCAGGTAAGGTTTCAGGATTAGCTCGGCTGGTCGAGGGTTGCGGTTCTACGTGGTCGGTAGGCTCAGCTACCTTGTTGCTTTACCTGAAAACTCACCCATCTCTACCCAACCTTCGCCGGTAGGGGAACCTTCTCTAGGAAATCCTCCACCGCCTAAAAATATCAATATACACGATGAGACCTATACCAAATTCTTAAAATCACCCACAGTATTACATGACACAGTGATAGTTGAACACAACGGAAATCTCCTTAAGACACTACATAATTTAATTATCATTCCTACTTCAATAGATATGGACGAGTCTATACCATATGTCCAGGAAATTATAAACAATTGCCCAGAGCACGACCGCGCAGAGTTCATGAGACAAGAAAGGTCCCTATATTGTTTCTTACCACTCACTATCGGAAATAAAACTTACCTATTCTTATTCACTAAAGTGCATCACTTCGATGAGAGTTCCTACCCGGATATATTTAAATCGCTTAAATACGCGCGTGATCAAATAATTATGAATTATTCCACAGTAAACGAAATCAGCTGCTCCGATTTTGCGAACCCATTTGATAAACATTCCTTTACAAAAATTTATAATATGTTCAGCTACTTATTTGACGGCACTAAAATTAAAATTAACATATATCATAACAATATCATATATCCATCGTTAAGTGAAATACCCAAAATACTGAAAGAAAACCACGACATTCCCATTGCAGGCCATTTAGGTTCCACGAGAATGATAAACCGAATCAAAGATAGGTTCTATTGGAAAAACATGCAAAAAGATATCGAAATCTACGTGAAGAATTGCCCATCATGTCAAGAAAACAAAGCTTTACGTAAAATCAACAGAGCCCCGATGGTAATAACGTCAACTTCAACTTCGCCGTTTGAAAGAATTTCACTTGATATAGTTGGACCTTTACCCGAATCCGGAACAGCAAAATATAAATATATCCTAACCATGCAAGACGACCTCACAAAGTTCTCCCTAGGTTATCCAATACGTAGCACCACAGCAGAGGAGTCATGTGAATGTCTAATCCATTTCATATCCCTTTTCGGAATTCCCCGACATATACTCACTGACCAAGGCACTAATTTTACAGCCGAATTATTTAAGAAAACATGCGAATTTCTAAAAATAAAACAGTTATGGTCTACACCCTATCACCCCCAGACGCAGGGCGCTTTAGAAAGATCGCATTCCACCCTTAAAGAATACTTAAGGCCCTACATGAACGAAAACCAAGACAATTGGCCGAGATACGTCTACACCGCAATGCTTGCCTACAACACCGCCATACACTCAACCACGCATTACTCACCCTACGAATTGCTCTTCGGACATAAACCGCGCATCCCGGATTCGATATACGAAAATAATTCAGATACCACTTACCCCGAGTACGTTAAAATGTTGCAGCAGCGCATGCGGTATACACGGGATAGAGCTACAGAATTCATACAGAGATCCAAAACGAACTCCAAAAATTATTATGATTCCCACACTCGCCCTGTGACGTACAGGGTTGGTGATTATGTTTTATTAAAAAATCATCTTCGCCTACGCAAGGCTTTATCACCCCCATGGAAAGGACCATACAAAATAGTTAAGGTACATGGAAACCACACAGTATCACTACTCATCAACAGACGCCACGTTAAGCACCATTTTGATGAAATAAAGCACGCCAATGTGTAAACGGATACAGTTACGAGCTTACAATTATTATCGTCTTATGTAATTAAGGAAACTAGCGATAGGCATTTCTTAAATATTAACATATTGTTTTTTATTATTTTACAAATCTCATATATGCGCATAATTCTTATAGTTATTTACGACAAATAGGACTTACACGACTCTTTCTATTACAGCATATCGGCTAACGCAGAATTCGTTGAACAAATCAATACAAGTTCCGGTATGTACTTTAATCCGATTGGCGAAATTAAAATACGGGCAAGCCATTTAGATATAGTTACATTTATAGATACCTCTTATATTGAACCGCATATTCAGAACCTAAATTCGGTTATCGGTACCCTTAGATTTGTATGTCATCAAATCCAAATCAAAATACAGAGCAATCTGGAATGTCACAATGTATTAGAGCCGTTATCGGTTAGATATCATGACATTGTTTCGGAATATTCAGCTATATCTCACCTAACAGAAAAGCGATCTAAACGAGCGGCGTGGATAGGTGGCATTGGCTACCTCTCCAAAACTATTTTCGGTACTTCGGACGAGAACGATGGCATAAGGTATAATGAGGCCATACAAAATATACAAGATAACGAAAAAAGACTAGCTACGTTAAAGAAAGAAAACATTTTAATTACTTCAACTACCTTGTCAAAATTTAATGACACTGTCGCGTTTCCACGATGTATAGAATAATTTTGTAGGTAGGTAGAAGAAGAAAAGACTAAAGATCAATTTAAAAAAATAATTTAATTTCCAAAGAAAAAAAATTAACTTGGCCCGACACGCTGCCGCGTGTCAAGATAAAAAACGGTTAGGTAGAAGGGTCGTAGGTTTATCACACGATTGTGGATACGATTTGACAATTTAAAATACCACTCCCCTGGTAGTGGTGTAGTGATGTCCGGCGCAGTCTTAAGGCTGTAGATTGAGTTCCGGAACTGATGAGGTGGGGTGATCTTCGGAGACGTGGTGTATTTATAGGTGGTAAGTATACTCCGTAGAAAAGAAACCCTGAAATGCACACAATTTAGGCATTCAGCAAAATGTCCGATTTCCTACTATGACTGCAACATCGAACTCAGTAGCGGTGAAAAGTAGTAATGATTGATGAATATGGGTAGTGGTATTTGATACTAAATAGTGATAGTTAATGAAGCAGTCATAGCATTGCACACTTTTAATTCAGAGTTACATATTATATAATATGGGTGGAAGAATAAAAAATATAACAAAATTATTTTCTAATATGTAGGTCGTTGACAGCTTTAGATTTCAATGAAGAATTAGATAGTAAGAAAGATATATATCGGCAGAACCTTTAAATGAATATACATAAACAATCTACACAAAAGAAACTACGTTCTACAATGACTAGCAGTTTTAGCACGTACATATTTTACACTAATGAATTTACTAGGACGGTGAACATGTAGGTATTAAAATGAAGCTACGATCATAGCGAATAATGATTGTATAAAATGTAGATGATTACTATGAACTACGAACACAATAGTTATTACCAATTACTACGCAGTAACATAAAATAATGTACAACACTCACCCAAGTGGGGTTTAAACACTAACACTCTTTATATGTATAGGTATACGGCGTTTTTTTTTAGAACAATGTACGCGTTGGTACTATTTAAATTTATATTTAAATTAGGAGTTTATAAAAAAATTTAGGAACAACTCAGCAGTAGCGTAGTATTTCGTCGAGTGCATGATATGCAAAAAAATGTCACGATGTCACGATGAGCGGAACCTGCGAGTGAACGGACGGTAATCCCGTTCATTGCATACACACTTCACTCAATGAATACAGCGTAGGCGATACACAGATTAAAAAATAAAAAGTAACTAATGTTTCTGTATTATTAATTAGTATAATAAGGTAAGTTGTAGGTTTAAGTCTACAGTTTTGTTATTTTAGATATTTAATTAGGTATTAGAATAAGGTTTAAATTGATATAAAAATTACCGTAATAGGTTTAAGATTGTAGTTTTAAAATCGTAGTCTTATAAGATTCCATTTGATTGCTCTGCAATAATTGAAGGCGTTACAACACATTACACATAATGAAAATTAATGAAGCCAGTCTTAATCAAGCTATTGACAATTTCTCAGCACAATTAAAAAATGTTACGGCACTCTCACATGAGTTATACATTAAATCAAAAATCAACTCGATAGTTAATAGCTTAGAGGCATCCCTATTAGCTTTATCATTTCGATTAGAAGACCTCACTAACGCAATAATGTTCTGTAGTCAAAACACTCTACACCCAGCCGTGTTATCACCCGAACAGCTATACGAAGAAATTGTCGATAACTTCAGATACTTACCTGTCGACCTTAGGCTACCTACACACTTATCTTTAAGCAATATGTATAGTTTAATGAATTTATCCAATGTAATATGTTATAGTGTTAGTAATAAGATTAATTTTATATTAAGATTACCCCTTGTGTCCCCTAAGGAATACAATCTTTATCATGTTATAGCATTACCTACTCCGCATAACAGTATTAAGCCTGATTCATTTAGTTATATAATACCTTCAAATAAATACATAGCAATGACTAAAGACAAATCTGAATATTGTAACTTGGATTCGCTAAAGGAATGCAACGTAATGAATTTGCGCGAATACTTCTGTGATATCGCGACAGTGTACCCAACTAGTGCAAACCCAAGTTGTGAAAGTGAACTACTATCAGGCGTAATAAGCGCTTTACCAGTGCAGTGTAAAGCAGACTTTATCCACGGACAAATAGATTTATGGAAATCACTAAAGAATAACGCATGGATTTTTGTGCAGTCCCAAACTAATAGACTTTACGTTGAATGCCGTAGTCAGAAATTAGTAGACCTAAATATAATTGGTACTGGTATCTTAAGGATCCCTGAAGGTTGTATAGCCTTCTGTAAGGGTACAAAATTTATACCTAAGTCTACCCCAATAAAAATAAATGTAACCATAAGTCGCTCAGATTTTAATATAATTAATGATTCATGCTGTAATTTAGTTATTTAATGTTGGGAGTAGTGAGCCTCCATTAAAACTACAAGATATTGACTTAGATATCTTCACCAGAGAGACTAGATCGAAATTAGATTCTATGTCCAACAAAGCTGAAGAAATCCTGGCTAACCACCCTATCATAAAATATGAGACTCATTACTCTATCGTGATTAGTTTAGTGATAACTATAATTTCTTTATTTTGTATTTTTAAGTGTATTTGCTTTATTAAATCGCACAACCGTTTTATCCATCGCTTTCCTCTACTCCGCCGTCCCGCCTCAGTAGACCCTACCTTAGATCATCCTACAACTCCCGAACCAGTCATTCCATTGAAAACCCGGACAGTCCATCCTCAACCAGACAATATTTCAGCTCCTAGTATCAGAATGAACATATAACTTAATTTCCTAAACATCGTTGAATTAACCCCGATGTTTAGTCTAGCCCCGGGAGGTGTTATATATTCCCGTTGCACCCTTTCTTGCTTACCAAGCATTCCTTCCCGCTAACTAAGTACTTTGTACATTACGTCTATTTCATGCACACGTCCATCCATCAGTCTCCATCATCCTCTCCTCAAAGACGGTTGTCTTAAAATTAAATAAAGTCTTTTTTAAAAACCCTATTCTACGGAGGCCTCTAACAGTACGATGTTGACAGTGGGAAGCGTTTCCTGCTAAAAGTGAGTACTGAGCATTTGGATGGGTTAAGGTCTAACTTATTTACTTGACAGTACTTGTCAAGCCGCGTCAGATCGGATTGAAGATCCACTACATCCTTTGGCGACGATATAATAGAGTAAATCTTCATATCGTCAGCAAAACAGAGAAGATAGAACTTTGAAGGCAAGAGTCGATGTCGTTTACATATAATATAAATAATAAGGGTCCCATTAAGGAACCCTGGGGTACACCACTAGGAATCAAAACCCAACTTGAGACATAATGACTGACAACGACCGCCTGAGTTCTGTTTTCTAGGTAAGAAGAAAACCATCGGAGAAGATCTCCATTTATGCCATTTCTCAATAATTTCATTTTTAGGATGTTGTGATCTATCCTGTCAAAACATTTACTGTAGTCCGTGTAAACAACATCAACTTGTGCTCCACCATCCATTTATTTCGTGACATAATCGTTAAGTAAAACGAGATTCGTAAGCGTGGACCTACCCTTTAAGAAGCCGTGTTGGGAAGGACTAAAAGTATTTTTAAGCGCTGCGTAAACTTGATCGTAGACAATTCTTTCGAAATTTTTTGCAAGTATGCACAGTTTGGAGATAGGCCTATAGTTGCCTATCTCATTTCTTGAGCCTTCTTGTGAACGGGAGTTACATATGCCGACTTCCATACGTGAGGTACAGTGAATGTAGCGAGAGACTTCTCGAATAAGAGGCTTACCGGTAGCGCGATTGTTTCTGCACATCCTATGAGAAACTTTGGTGATAAGTGATCCGGACCAGCGGATTTACATGGATCAAGATTAGTAAGCAGTTTTCTCACACATTTAATGTCAATTTCAATTGAGTTTATAGTGGACGAAACAATTGGTATTGATTCGGAAAAGCAAAGGCTGGAGTTTGGAAATGTATTTATGTTGTTGTTATTAGGGTTTAGAAAAGAAGAGCAAAACTGTGAAGAGAATGCATCACAGATAGCCTCGGCAGAGGAAACCGTCGCATCACCATACTTAAGGTGACTGGGAATTGAGTTAGATTTCGACCGTTGCTTAACAAAACTCCAAAAGTACTTAGGGTTTTTCTCTATGGCAGCTTCAGTAGTTGCCAAATAATAACAGTAACACTCTGCTTCTAATTTTTTTACTCTATCGCGCAGCAGTTTAAACGTGACCTCATCAGAGAGCCTGCCGTATACCCTAAATTTATGTAGGTACTTAAATTTCTCTTGTATCAATCGTTTAAGAGCCGGGGAGTACCAGATTGGGTATGAGTTATGGCATAATTCTGATGTCAAACAACATGATTTCCTATTTGTTAGGATTTTCTCTATCTTTTCAGACTGCACATGTGGCGCAGCGCTTAAGACAATCGCCGCGCCACTTCATGTCTAGGGTTCGATTTCCGCACAGGATAACTATTTGTGTGACTCATAAGTAGTTATTCTGAAACTGTGTGTGCTTTGTGTGTGTGTTAATTATATGTTTTGAAGGTATTCCGCGACACAGGGATTCATTTCCCTAGTGAAAAAAAATCTTCCTTTATAGTCATAGGAAGTTCTCTTTACCATTAGCTAGTTCAAATCTTCTGGCAAATATCCAATACTAATTTAAAAATATACCAAAATTACGCCAAATGCATAACGCACTGATTATGATTAGCAAAAATTATTACTACCTAACTTTTTCGTATAAGTTGAAAGATCAGGACAACGAGTGGTTATATACAATTCTTTGTCCGCTGTTTGAATTAATTAGTAAGTACTTAGTAGTAGTACCTAAGTACTTTGGTGGTCTGGAAGAGATCACCTTCCACACAAACCAAGAACTTACTGTTTCTAAATCATTTTTGACTTTAAAAGGTGAGATATAAAATTGAAGTGATGTTTAGAGGGGCAACGAAAGATCAGACCCATTAAAGTCGATGATAGGTGTGGCACAGGGCTCTATTTTTTATGTTTTTGAACAATTTATTATTTATTTGACTCAAGTTTTATGGTATATTTTTTGACATATTTTTACATTGTTTAGACATTAAATTTTTTATTATAATTATTTTCATGACATGTAAGAAATCTTACTAATAAATGACTATTTGACTATTTGATACTACTCTTTAAATACATACCCACTGATGTTCGCAAAATTTACTCACATGATTTGAGTAAATTTTCTAACTTCAGTTTGCATTAAAACAGTAGTATAAGTTGAATCCTGGATTGAGTAGTTTTGGATTTATCTCAAGAAACATTTTCCCCGTGTGATAGCGGTTGACCGGTCGACATACTTTATAGTTTACTAGCTGTGCCCCGCGATTTTGCCCCCGTTAAACTTTATAAATTATAGCCTATGTGGTAATCGGGTGTCAGCTAACTCCATACCAAATTTTATTAAAATCGCTCTAGCCAATTAGGCATAAAGAAGTAACAAACATACACTCTCACATACTCACAAACTTTCGCCTTTATAATATTATTGTGATTTAACTGTTATATCGATATGGCGATTTAGACACGATACCTACTGATTTTTCGCATGTCAATTGCTTATGTGGTAGGACGAAAAAAAACGATTTGAAGACGATGAAATAAGATCCTACAAAACAATAGTTTTGTAGGGTTTTAGATCTGCCTGGTCAGTTACTAACAGCCCTCACCTTATTCAAACCTATAATAACTTTCCAAAAGTGCTTAAAATGTTTGAGTATCGTCTCTGAATCGCCTTAACGATATAAACTATAATTTTAATTGAATAGGAAGAAATGAAAACATGATCTCTGCATTTTTCAAAAATACTTATAGTCCGCCTTCGCTTTAGCTACGTTGGTGAATTTCAATCATTACTCAATCAGAAAACTATTTTTATAGCGTCTGCTTCTGTCTATTTTAAACTAACCAGATACTAGATAGGAATTCACTATGTATACTTAGTGCCTAACCTGTTTACGAAACAGAATATTTACCAGAATATTTTATAACAGAACAGATTTAGGTATGTAGATTCTATTAAGAGTATATCTGTATAAGTTTAGGTAATGTCCTCCTAGACGAATTTCGGCCACGGTGGCCGGTCTCAGTGGAGACTGTCATCTGTGCTGGATATATTACAGTGCACAAGTGTGTGCGCAAACACAGGGGCACATTCTATTCCATCACTCTCATGATCCGATGGGGCGATTAGCATCAGGTACAGGACCGATGGCTTTACGTGCTCTCCGAGACACGGGGACACGGCAAACTCCCAGACTTCGGGCTGATACTAAGAACATTTTTTTACATAAATATCCAAAAATCCCTTTTGGTCCGACCCGGGATTTGTACCCAGGACCTCGTTGTCTGCGTTTGAACACGCTACCGCTAGACCAACTAGTCAAATAAATAAGTTAAGATATAATTATTATGTTTCATATAGCTTACAATATCGCTTTGGAATTCTCTGTAAAGGTGTTGTAAATGTGTTTGAATGATAAATAAAAAAATAAATAAAAGTTTAGGTTCTCCGCCCGCGACAATACGCTGATTGTAAAACGCCCCGCCGCGGTGTAGTGATACACTTACGTTATACCTATAAAAGCTATGTTCAGTGTAAGCTAGATACTACTTCAAACACTTTAGTATGTGTAGCACTTTTCTAATTAAGCCCCCTTATTTTGTTTAGCATCTGCAACTTATACCGCTGGCGATACTTGGCGCTGGGTGACTTGGGCCATGTGACGCGGTTACCGGAGTATCGAGCGGCCAACGCTGGCCTGGTTTACGACTTTCAACTCATCAATGTGGACGACTTCAACGGCGCAGGAGAGACTGAGCCCAGCCCTTACTTCTACCAGGTAACCTTAGCTTTCCAAAGATATCAGTGAATTATCAATAATCAATTCTGAAAGAATTTTAAATACTACGGAAAATGTATGATTCTATTTCAGATTTGCTATATTATTGTTGGGATTCAGTTTCTTTAAAACCCAAAATTTAAATAAGACATTGTAGTTTCGTCATATCAGCTGAAAGACGTCCGCTGCTGGATAAAATTCTTCCCCAAAGGTCTACAAAATGGCCGGTCTTCTGCTGCCCGCATCTAGCAGCTTCCCTTGCAAGATCGTCGGTCCACCTTGTAAGGGGATTGCCCATGTCGCGTCTTTCACTTCGTGGTCGCCACACTAGAACCTTTCTACCCCAGTCCTGCTCACTTCCACTTCAGTTTGGCAATTCTTTGGACTATGTCGGCTACTTTGGTTTGCCTGCGAATTTTGACGTTTCATATTCCGTCACGCAGGGATAATCCGATCCATTGCTCTTGGGTAGATTGTGCTTTCTTATGAGACCCCATAGTAAGCGACCACGTCTGACACAAAGACATGGTCGCTTACTATAGGCCGCAGCCGCCCCGCCCCCGCTAACGTCGTGACCGAGACGTAATAACTATTCATCGTCCTACCTAATTGACCAAGTACCTAATCTATCTTATGTTTGATGCGTATGATAACACGGTCAGTTTTAACAAATGAAAACAAACCTAGGTACCTCTTTGTTTAATCTATGCAACGAACTCTGTATGAAGTAAATCTAACTAAATTCTTTTTATCACCTAATCCTTAGAAATTAAGCATCATGGGGTAAACATTCATCATTACGTCATTAAGTTTGTGTGTGTGTGAGTGTGTATGTTTGTTACTTCTTCACGCAAAAACTAACGAACGGATTGTGATGAAACCCTGTAGTATTATAGCTTATATATCCGAATAACACACAGGCAATAATTTATAAAGTTTAACGCGGGTAAAACCGTGGGGCACAGCTAGTTAGAAATAATCGACACCTACTAAGTACCTTATGTACCGTAAGAATTGCCAAGCTGAAGTGGCAATAGGCAGTGCACATAGCTCGTAGAGCCGACGGCCGCTGGGGCAGAAAGGTTCTCGAGTGGCGACCACGAAACGGAAGACGCAGCGTGGGCAGGCCCCCTATAAGATGGACCGATGATCTTGTACGGGTCACTGGAAATCGCTGGATGCGGATAGCGCAAGACCGGCAATTGTGGAGATCCTATGTCCAGCAGTGGACGTCTTTCGGCTGATATGATGACTAAGTACCTACTTTGGTATTTAAATGAATTTAAACTTTCCGCATCTGTAGGTTAATGTACAATGACACTCTTGTCTACTTCACACATCCGTTAAATGAGCAATACTTCGCACCAGACTTGTGATGAGACATTTGTGTCGTTCACTATTTATAATGTTAAGGAGCTCTGCACGTGAGCGGTGCGCAAAAATTTAGGCACTTATCGCTGTAGGTACAGAGGCCAGCACATCAAGCTACCCCAATCTGTCTAATTTCTTATGTAGATTTTCAACTTTATCACATAAGCATAAGGTTCACTTTCAATTGCTGAAATTTGACAGATCGGGGTAGCTGGATGTGCTGGCGTCTGTACCACCGAGTGAAGGGGCCCGCCAATAGTATACCATGCTATACAGGCTACTTGTAAAACACCAACAACCTCGCAGGAATAGATAGCTAACACCATAAGCAACAACTATTGTTCTATGAGTTCGGATATAACTCAATACATAAAAAAATAAATGATTTTACACGGACGACTTAATGCGCCAACGCAAGGGTATATTTACGTAATCTTTGTAATGCGCGTAGAGATTTATGAACATTCAAGGCGGGAAATTAAAAGAATACTGAATTTTGTACGAAAATAAAATCTAACAAATTATCAAAAGTTGTAGACCAAAAGTTGTTGCTTATGTTGTTAGCTATCTAGTTCTGCGAGGTTGTTGGTGTTTTACAAGTAACCCTGTCTGTATCTCTTATAGCCAAATAACTCAATGTTCTATGCGTGACTAACATCCAACTTACTAGACCTCATCGGAGATGTGTCAGCAATGCGTGACTGATACGGCAGTTACATATTTGCTACCGGATGCTTGTTTCCTGACTGAGGTTTACTCGTAGAAGAGATAAATCATCCTTATAATCAGTTTTTGGTCAATTCCTCGTGGCGAACTTTTGTTGCCTTACCCTGATTTAAAATCCGGTTCTTTATCTACGGTTCGATATTGCATTGTCAATTGATGTCATGATCTCGCCCTGAATGCATATTATTCCATTATTCACGGTCTTTATGTAGTAATTTTAAGATGAATAATCATCTGTTCCAGCTAAGCAATCAGCACGACGAATGATGCAATCAGTAATGTTCTGCTTTGTCATTGATTATAGGGTACAAACACAGAGTATTCCTAATACAATACAGTAGAGTCACTCTAAAGATACTATGATAAAAAGTTATCATAACCACGTGATATTCAACTTCACACACTAAGAATTAAGACATCAGTTTATTCCCGTAAATGATGTTACATACTTATTGCTCAATTCCGTGCTCTGCACAGAATTATATGCAAGAGAGCCTAGCCTTAACCCGTTTATCAAGGGGAGTATTCAGAGGAATTGTGCGAGGTTATACCTGCCGCCACATTCCGCAACAGACCCTCTCGTCAAAAGGTTAAAAAAAAAATTCAAAGCCAAAAGAAATTTCATTCTTATTACCTGGATGAACGGTCATCTACCACCGTGCGCTTCACAAGAAACTTTTTGCCGCGCACTACCGCTCTGTGGAATCAAATAACTGCGGAGGTGTTTCCGATCCGGTATGACGAGACGAAGAAGCGAGTCTATTCTTTTCTGAAAGGCCGGAAGCGCACTTGTGACTCCTCTGATGTTGCGAGTGTCCATGGGCGGCGGTGACCATCAGGTGACGACTTGCTCGTTTGCCATTCTAGTTTATAAAAAAAAACTAGCAGCGAGCGCCATAAATCCAACTAAAATTTGCCCTCGCTTGGTAGCCGTCATCGCGTAAGTATATTTTTTAACCTTAATTGTGAAGAGAGCTAGATCAGTTTCAATATTCAAGCATTACGAAATCAAAATATTTTTATTCATAACATTTTAAATAGCATTTTCAATTGTATTATATTGAATTGTCGTGATTGTTTTATGAAATCGGGATAGAGAGTGGCTGCATTCGTGTTAAACCTGATTTATAACAAAAAATGAGAACACGACTTGATTAAAATTTAATGACTTTTGGACACCTGTTTCCACCACGTTCGTGTACTGTACTTACATGGTAAATAACTTTCAAGTTATACACTGAAAGTATAGCAGTAAATAGCCTCAATTCAAATACCTACTCTTAGTTTTCATGTGGCATATAATTATATATTCTAAGAATTCCGTTAGTGCCTCCAAGTAACCGTATTGATGCGGATCAAATCAAATCCTCCCTGTCATTTCCCACATCCTTAATTTTTCAATATCTTGTGGCACTTTTCCAACAAAATGGAAAACTGCAGAAATAATTCCGTTACCTAAAAAACCGAATCCCTCATCCTATTCCGAGTATCGTCCAATCTCCATACTACCATTCCTTTCCAAAGTTCTAGAACGCCTCATCCACAATCAACTGAGCTCATTCCTGTCTAAGAATGTCCTCTTTAATCCTTTACAATCCGGATTCCGTCCTGGTCATAGTACAGTCACCGCTCTTGTAAATATTACGGATGATATTCGACTAGGTATGGAGTGTGGAAAGTTGACAGTTCTTGCGCTGCTTGATTTTAGCAACGCATTCAACACTGTCGACTTTGACATTCTACTTGGCATACTACGCTCACTTAATATATCTCCAATGGCAATTGATTGGTTTCGTAGTTACCTGTTCGGCCGTCAGCAACGGGTTCGCATCGATGATACCTACTCATCGTGGTGTTACACCAGCGCTGGCGTGCCACAGGGTGGCGTTTTATCTCCACTACTCTTCACTATATTTATAAATTCAATTTCCTCTCAGCTAACTTCTTCCTACCACCTGTACGCTGACGATTTACAAATATATACCCAGATACCAGTTGAACATCTTAACGCTGGTATAGAGACTATCAACAATGATATGGCCAAAATTAGCACGTGGAGCATTAATCACGGCCTAACAGTAAACCCCTCCAAAACTCAAGTTATCATATTTTTTATATACTGTAGACACGGGTCTCATCGCGATAAATATTTAGGTAAATCATTACCTTGTTTACCCGACGTTTCGGCATGGATTGCACCAGCCGTGGTCACGGGTCGACTGGTGTGGCTCGGCAGCGTCGTCTCCGTGTAGCTCGGGTATCGGTATCTACCCTCGCATGGTCTTGATATTTTTTATTTTCCTTTACGAAACTGTCGGTACACACGACACTAATGACATCAGCGCCCGGGCGCACTACGTTGGTTACGCGACGATGGCACTTCGTTATTACAGGATTCCAAGATGGTGAGAGGCGGTATCCGTCTTCCCGGTTGAAATTGATATGTTTCTTTATTTCAACCGCTTCACGTACTATTCTGGAGTAATAGTGACGATCGGTTAGAGAGGACCTGTGGCTTGTGTAAATTTGTAATCCAGTGTTGGGATCCTGTGTCGACTACGTGCTCAGCTATTGCTGATTTATTAACCTGTCGGTTCCTGACAGCTGCGATATGTTCTTTAGCCCTTTCGGCAATGGATCTTTTAGTTTGGCCGATATAAAACATACCGCAGTTGCACTCAAACCTGTAGACGCCCGGTGTTTGAAGAGGAATAACATCCTTCGGTGTACGCAGCTGGTTGGAGACTTTGGAGATCGGACTATATACAGTCTTGATGGAGTATTTCTTTAGTACTGATCCAACTTTATCCGTTACTCCTTTCACGTAAGGTAAAAACGCTGGTGCTCTGCTTACTTCCGGCTGCTTCTCCCTCCTCTTCGTCCGTTTAATGCCCCCCCTGTAGCCGTTTTGCCTAAGTACCTCCTGAACGTGTGTGAGCTCACTTTCTAAACATTCAGGGTCGCATATGTCATACGCTCTGTTTGTTAACGAGGCAACTACGGATAACAGGTGTCGCGGATGGTGATGAGAGTGGGCGTGTAGATATCTGTCTGTGTGTGTGGGCTTTCTGTATACCGTGTGTGTAAGGGAACCATTTTCTCTCACCCTCAATTTCACATCGAGGAAAGGCAACGATCTCTCTACCTCCATTTCATAAGTGAACCTGATGTTAGGGTGCGCGGAGTTCAAGATAGTGGTCAATTGTTCTACTTCCGATGTGCTACCTTTCATGATACAGAAGATATCGTCGACGTATCGTTTCCATACCTTCACGTGGACCAAATGTTGTGCAATAATATTTTCAAAATGTTCCATCCAGATATTGGCCATTACCGGCGCCACAGGGCTGCCCATAGCCACTCCGTCAATCTGGAGGTAATATTGTCCTTGGTATAAAAAGTAGTTACATTCTAGGCAGTTCTTCAGTAGAACTATGTACTCACTTGGTATGTTATTAGCTGCCAGTTTCCTGCCGATGACCTCAAGGCAGTCTTTGATGGGAACGTTGGTAAAAAGTGACTGAACGTCAAAACTCACCATCACCTCGTCAGGTTCCACTCTCATGCTCTTGATGATGTCAACAAAATGGCGAGAGTCTTTCACAAACGATTCAGTTTTACCTACTAATGGCTGCAGTACCTGAGTGATGTGTTTCGCTAGATCATAAGTGGGCGAATTGATCTGACTTACAATCGGGCGCAATGGTAAAGAAAATGTACCATTACACATAACATACCAAGTGAGTACATAGTTCTACTGAAGAACTGCCTAGAATGTAACTACTTTTTATACCAAGGACAATATTACCTCCAGATTGACGGAGTGGCTATGGGCAGCCCTGTGGCGCCGGTAATGGCCAATATCTGGATGGAACATTTTGAAAATATTATTGCACAACATTTGGTCCACGTGAAGGTATGGAAACGATACGTCGACGATATCTTCTGTATCATGAAAGGTAGCACATCGGAAGTAGAACAATTGACCACTATCTTGAACTCCGCGCACCCTAACATCAGGTTCACTTATGAAATGGAGGTAGAGAGATCGTTGCCTTTCCTCGATGTGAAATTGAGGGTGAGAGAAAATGGTTCCCTTACACACACGGTATACAGAAAGCCCACACACACAGACAGATATCTACACGCCCACTCTCATCACCATCCGCGACACCTGTTATCCGTAGTTGCCTCGTTAACAAACAGAGCGTATGACATATGCGACCCTGAATGTTTAGAAAGTGAGCTCACACACGTTCAGGAGGTACTTAGGCAAAACGGCTACAGGGGGGGCATTAAACGGACGAAGAGGAGGGAGAAGCAGCCGGAAGTAAGCAGAGCACCAGCGTTTTTACCTTACGTGAAAGGAGTAACGGATAAAGTTGGATCAGTACTAAAGAAATACTCCATCAAGACTGTATATAGTCCGATCTCCAAAGTCTCCAACCAGCTGCGTACACCGAAGGATGTTATTCCTCTTCAAACACCGGGCGTCTACAGGTTTGAGTGCAACTGCGGTATGTTTTATATCGGCCAAACTAAAAGATCCATTGCCGAAAGGGCTAAAGAACATATCGCAGCTGTCAGGAACCGACAGGTTAATAAATCAGCAATAGCTGAGCACGTAGTCGACACAGGATCCCAACACTGGATTACAAATTTACACAAGCCACAGGTCCTCTCCACCGATCGTCACTATTACTCCAGAATAGTACGTGAAGCGGTTGAAATAAAGAAACATATCAATTTCAACCGGGAAGACGGATACCGCCTCTCACCATCTTGGAATCCTGTAATAACGAAGTGCCATCGTCGCGTAACCAACGTAGTGCGCCCGGGCGCTGATGTCATTAGTGTCGTGTGTACCGACAGTTTCGTAAAGGAAAATAAAAAATATCAAGACCATGCGAGGGTAGATACCGATACCCGAGCTACACGGAGACGACGCTGCCGAGCCACACCAGTCGACCCGTGACCACGGCTGGTGCAATCCATGCCGAAACGTCGGGTAAACAAGGTAATGATTTACCTAAATATTTATCGCGATGAGACCCGTGTCTACAGTATATAAAAAATGTGTACAAATCGCGAAAGTTTAAAAACATTAATCAAGTTATCATAATTGGCAGTTCTCGAATGCTTGGCAAAATTGACTGGACCCATGCCCCTCAAGTAATGTTTAAGAATACAATTATTCCATTTAGTAAAAAGGTTAAAAACTTGGGGGTATACTTTGACGAGGCATTATCATGGGCTCCACAAATTGAACAAACCAGTCGCAAACTATACGCCGCAGCTGGGTCGTTGAGGCGCTTACGCAATTTTCTCCCAACTGCCACTAAAATTGCCCTGGCACAGTCCCTTCTTCTTCCAATCCTTGACTATGCTGATGCCAGCTATCTTGACCTTACGGAGGATAAACTAGATAAACTCGAGCGACTTCAAAACTTCTGCTTAAGGTTCATATTTGGGCTCCGCAAATATGACCATGTCTCCGAATTTCGTAGAAAGCTCGAGTGGTTACCCATTCGCCTTCGCCGAAATACTCACATACTTTCTCTTCTATATAGTATTCTATTTAATCCCACATCTCCCTCTTACCTCAAGACTAGGTTTGAATTCCTATGTGATACACACTCTAGGCCCTTGAGATCGTCAGAGAATCTGAAACTACATTTGCCCACTCATTCCACAAATTTCTACGACAAATCTTTTAGTGTTCAAGCCGCCCGTATGTGGAATTCACTGCCTCTAAACATCAGACGCGCGCAATCTATAACTTCTTTTAAAACACTTTTAAAGAAATATTATTTATCACTTTAATTTTTATCTCCAGCTTGAGATCTTCCACCTTCCTTCAGAACTCCTTGATTCTTCATTATTATTGTTATTTATTTGAGTATATATATATATATATATTTTAAATATATATTTATATCTTAAATAGTAGGGATATATATATATCTATATACGCAGTATATACTTAATTAATCGAAATTATATGTGTATATACCAGAATTATTTGTACAGAAGTACATATATATGTTAATTTACATTAGTTGATGCACTGCCAATTACCACTTGTCTCCCTGCAGTGCTTTGGTTCACCCACGGTTGTCTGGAAGAGATTGCTACATTAGCGATAAGACCGCCGTTTGTACCTTATAGTTTTAAGAACATTCATGTTACGATGTGATATTTTTATTTGGTGCAATAAAGTGTATCTATCTATCTATCTATCTATCTATCTATCATTTTTTCATTGCACCGTAGACGTCATCGACATGCGTCTCGACGAAAATCTTAGATGCACTACAGATACGTGGGATTGCCTTCAGAATCATAGAAATATATTGGACACGCAGTATAGCCAATACACAGGCTGCATGTGTCGAAGACATCGCCCGCACTAATATAATTAATCCTTGTGTCGCCCGGTAGATTACAAACATATAATTGACGGACACAAACTACAGCCAGACTCACAATTACTAGTTATGGGTCACACAAATAGTTGTCCTAGTCGGGAATCGAACCCGGGACACGAATTGTGCAGTCAAGTCTTTATCACTTGAGAAGCTAAAGTTTTATGTGAGTAAAAAATATCTGCGACTAACGATACCTTTCTTTTAATTATATACTACAATTCGTATTGTATGCAATATCTTACCATATCTATTCGCATCATCTCAGAATTTATCCTTTGTTTTGTCGCTATTGTGTCTATGTTTATTAATGAAGTATGATGGCGGACGAACGGAATGTCTTTGTGATCTAACAGACTTAATACAAAATTTATCGAGGTTTTGCAATTGATTACTAATTAAATTTAACTTATAATAATGTATAATTCATTCCAATAACATTCAATATAGTTAGCATAACAGTGTGACGCCAGAAACCGCTACATCACCAGATGTTAATTTTATAATTATTCAATATGGCTAAAATATACAATTTTATTCTCAATTCTCAAAACAGGGGCTCTACCGGTTAAGTCGCCGAACATCGTTTTCGTAAATGGCGTTCAAATAAATAAAGGTTAAAAATAAATCGTTAAATCGGTTTCCATGACCACATGTGACGTCATAAATGGTCCGGAATCGATTGTCAACATTGAAGCCGATTTAACGATCGATTAAGTCACTTTTAACCTTTATTTATTTGAACGCCATTCACGACTGATAACTGATATACATACCTATATTACATATATTACTAGTACTAGTATACGACTAGTCCCTTCCTCTTACTCACCAATGCAACTCCTGTAAGGGTCAACAGTAGGCCTCAGTGTCAGTGAAATGACATTGAGGCTCAGGATTGTCCCGGGGAATCATTTCAACTGTATTGGATTCCACAACGATTTTAATCATTATTACTGATCAACGAGTTACGAAAAAAGGAGTCCTACTTCTCTCCTGAGCGAAACGGGTAGGTGGCGATCTAACGAAAGGAGTAATATTGTCATAAAACCAGTGAAATGCTACCAGAGAGGCCGGTTGCAAAAGTACCAAGTGTATATATTAAGGGTTCTATCAAAGGGTGCTATTTATAGTTGATTCCAATGGTACCTAGGTATAGCAAAAGCGCTTAAACGCTCGGAAGTTGTTCCTTGTTGCTAAAGTTTTACTCCAGATATTGGTTGCAAGAGATCACATTCACAAAGTGTGGTGGGCGTTTGTACACATTCGCAATAGGAAGCCGGATTCTGGTAGTTGGCGGTAATAGACGCCCGTGCCTTGGCAAGCACGTAAAGCTGCCAGTTCTGCGGTTTTTTCCCGTAGTGTGGAATTGCCGTCCCATCGGATTATGAAAGCGAGGCAATAGAAAATTCACCTGTGTTTGGGTACACACTCGTGCACTAAAATATATACTACGTAGTTGAGTAGTGATAGTAGAGATTTGCCCGCAGAAATTAAAAATTCGCAAACTTATTCGGCGAGAACAACTTTTATTTAACAATACCAACCTACGTCGATCGTGAAGGTCATATTGAGTAATAAATAAAACATCATCAATCATTTTGCGAGCGTTCTCGAAATTCAATTGAAAACTATTACGAAGAAATATATTTTCCTTATTGAAACTAAATTGTGTGGGGAAAAAAGCGACGAAAGCTATAAAACCGCACAACTGATAGAAAATCACGTTGCTAAATATGTGCAATGATGTAGCTACGCGCTATATATGAAGATTTTTGTTCCGTATTACACACCTTCGATCATATACTTTTACCTCCATATTAACTAACACGCCCATAATATACTAATATTAGACAGCCTCGTTCGTAGAACAGTAACAGGTCTCGAATGTCTGGTCGGGTAAAAAAGGAATAATGGGATATTTAGAGAACGAAAAATTCTTAGTATCAGCCCGGAGTCTAAAAGTTGGCGGTGTTACAACCCTCTGCCTAGAGCAGCACGTAAAGCCGTCGGTCCTGGGAACTGGCCTCTTTCCAGTTACGTTGGTTAGCCTTTCCATCGGATCATAAGAGTGAGGAAATAGAAAATGCACCTATGTGCAAACATATTATTATAGTGCATCTGCCAGCCTCAATGGAGACTATCCATCTGGGCGGGACATATTATAGTGCAGAAGTGTCTACGTAAACACTTCTATTCACTCACTCTCATGATCAGATGGGACGGCTATCCGATACGACTGGTTAGAAGGTCAGGTACAGGTACATTACCGACGGCTTAACGTGCTCCCCGTGTTCAGGCTGGAGAAAAATCCCAATATTTCTTTTTGGCTGGACCTGGAAACAAGATTTCACTATCTGCGGTTATCCGCTGGACTAACGAGGCAGAAACAAGACCAAGACCGATTAAACCTATTTTTAAATCCTTTTTATGCTGCGATTAGTTATAACGTTGGTGCAATAGTGTGTACTCTTATATCTGCCTATCTACTGGGCAGCTCATTGATTGGGTAATCAACATTCTTTCAATAGTTTTTGCGGGTAATCGAAAAATATACGTTGCGTAATGTTACCTATGTTAACCTATTACACTATTAAGTAAAGAATAATTTAAGATATTGTCATATAACGGTACATGTATACCTAAGGAATATTTATAATAAAGTAAAAAAAAATAAAAAAGGTTTTTATTCACGTAGACTTTAAAAAAGCGCTTGTAAATAGTCAGAACATGTTTGTAGTAATATAGTTGTATACATTAGATATTATTTCTAGTAACATAGATATTTAGGTACATCTTGTATGAAAACATTTATAAAATTTATTTTATTACAGAAATGATATTTAGCTAGCTCGTATCAAGTTATTGTCAAGAGATTATGTTTAATTATCTAGTTTAAGTCTAATATTTGTTCTGTCTATATTAAATGTATTATTATTATGACGGACCTTGTGTTAATAACGACGGTCGCGCCTTAATGCTACCACCGGATCCAATGCGCCCCAACTGAGAAGACCCAGCGAAACAAACTCAGTGGGTTCATCTACTACCGGTTTCAACACGACCCAGTTGAGACGGTCCGGCGAAACATACTCAAGCGGGCATGAACACGGGATTTGGTCCAATTAGAGTAATTATTTAGTAGGCAAACACAATATATGCTCGATCGGTTGTCTGAATGCTTATTATTTTAGATTATATTTAGGTATACAAAAGAAAAACTTCGAAACAATAACATTATTCATTTTGAGACAGAGTCAATAATTTTAAATTAAGTATATGATAGCAGTCATTTACAGATAGTTCACGTAACACAGCAGATCAGTCATGTCTATATGGCTACAAGATCTCCAGCGAGCAATGTGCAGGTAGGAAGTGAGAGCCAGACGTCTTTGTCATCGATGTACTCTTTAGTGGTGTAATAACCCCTAGCCATAAGTACACGTTTAATATGTGTTTTAAAACTTGTGTCAGGCAGATCAGTAATTTGAGTAAGAAGCTTGTTATAAAACCTAATACAATTTCCTAAAAATGATTTATTAGTTTTGCTTACTCTAAAGCCTGGCATGGCTAGTTTGTTTTTGTTCCTAGTATTTATATTATGCAGTTCACTTTTCTTTTTATAATTATGAATATTTTTTCTAACAAACATTATATTCTGATATATATATTCCGATGGCACAGTAAGTATATTTATTTCTTTAAACAAATTTCGCAAAGAATCGCGACTGCCTAAACCATAAATGGCTCTGACTGCTCTTTTCTGCAATACAAAAATAGTACCTATGTCAGCCGCCGAACCCCACAGCAGAATGCCATACGACATAATGCTATGAAAGTACGCGAAATACACTAATCTAGCAGTTTGTTCATCTGACAATTGCCTTATTTTCCAGACAGCATAGGAAGCCGAACTTAATTTACCTGCTAACTTTTCAATCTGAGGACCCCATTGCAATTTTGAATCAAGTGTCAATCCTAAAAATACGGTCGATGGGACTAAATCTAATATTTTCGCATTAAGTGCAACTGTTGGTACAATTTGAGTCACATTCGGCAATGAGAACCTGATGCATTTAGTTTTCCCTGCATTTAACAAGAGATTATTTGCCGAAAACCATTCTGATATAAAGCTGAGTGTTTTATTATGCTCAATAAGATCATTATCCTTTCTATTTACTTTAAATATGAGCGACGTATCATCAGCGAACAAAACTATCTCTGATACTTTCTCTACCAGATAAGGGAGATAATTTATATAAACTAGAAATAAAAATGGGCCCAATATAGACCCCTGGGGCACCCCCATTTTCACAGGATGACGTGCCGAAGTGACACCGCCTATCGAAACCATCTGTTGTCGCCCCGATAAATAGGACATCACAAGATCAAGAGATGTGCCAGATATTCCATAGTACTTCAGTTTAACAACGAGCGTACGATGATCAACGCAATCGAAAGCCTTAGAGAGATCACAGAAAACTCCCAGCGCATCCTGGGATCCCTCCCAAGCCTCCAATATTGACCTAATTAATGTGCAACCTGCATCCTGAGTAGAGCGGCCCCTTGTAAACCCGAACTGCTTGTTATGCAATATCTCATTCACGTTAAAGTGCGACAACATTTGGCTGAGCATCAGCTTTTCAAATATTTTACTTAAAGCTGGCAGTATTGAGATAGGCCTATAATTCGTGGCATTTTTTGAACAACCTGCCTTGAAAATGGGTATTATCTTACTTATTTTCATTAAATCGGGAAAGACACCATCACTTATACAGCCATTGAAGATGGCTGCAAGGATTGTAGCAATGTTTAGTATGATTGATTCAATTGCTTTAACAGACAGTCCCCACAAATCTTCTGTGCATTTCCTTTTAATACTCTTAAAAGCTTTTATAATATCATCACTTGTTACGGATTTAAAACTAAAGTTAGGTACAGTTTGTTTTACGCTTGATTTAAAAAGAGTTCAGCCACATCTGGTGATGATGCGAGACACTTAGTAATATCCACGGGTATATTTGCAAAAAAAGCAGCTAAAAAATTGGCAATGGTAAGCTTGTCTGAAACCAGTTCATCACCAATATTCAATACTAATGTTTGATCTCTTGATCTACTTTTACCAGTTTCAGTATTAATTATTTGCCAAGCTGATTTTATTTTATTATCAGATTTTTTAATTTTATCTCTTATATATAAAGATTTAGCTTGAATGCAAACCTTTTTAAAATTTTTTGAATAATTTCTAACATAATTAATAAAATTGACATCAGGGTTATAGGACCTTCTGTCATACAACTCATATAAAATTAAATTATTCAGTTAAATCCAGATACAATAGTAAAACAATGGCGTACACCATATTAAAGCACTTCCCCAGTTGACGGAATAACTGGGTTCTTTAAACGGTTTTAAAGACTTCGATAACATTTACAGAATTAATTTCGAGTCTGAAAAATTGATCTACGTCTCCTCTGGAATAACTTTTGCTGCTTATTCACTATTGAAACCGCTACCAGTCCTATACCTATTTAAAATATTACTCCCGCACGCTTGGTCGCGCAGATACTTCAATTAACATACTAGGCCAAATTTGCTTCCACGTCACTAACCGCTCAGAGCCTAAACACAGGGCCCTCCTTTACAGATTACCGACATATTTTGTACTATTATTTACTAAATGGCTTGAGGCCATGGTTTCCTATACTGCCCGGTGAAGCATTTAGGCCAAATGTAAACGTCAAGACTTACTAACATAGAGAAAATTGCAAACTGTAACAAGATCATGTATTTATAAAATACTATTACTAACATAATATATACAGGGTGGCCGAGGAGTTGACGTTCAAATGCAAAAATTTTGATACTTTATGATGAGGACTATCGGAATCACCCCCATGTTTTTTCTACGATTTTGCGTAGTTTTCGAGAGAGAATATTTTTAATGACTTTTTTTTCGTAAATTTCACCTAACATCAGTTTTAGATTTTTTTCCCGTTTTGTTGAGCATATCTGATTCAGTTCTTTTGTGATAACTAATTAGAATAGTTTAACCTAACACCCTAAAAAGTATGGTTTATCTAATCATTGCAGGACTGACTTAGAATTTATTCGAAAGTTCAAGTTTCGGGTTTGCGCTCAGGACTCATAAATTTTCAAAGTTACAAAAAACTCAAAATCGTAGAACATACATGGGGGTGATTCGAATAGTCCTCATCATAAAGTATCTAAATTTTGCGTTTGAACTTCAACTCCTCGGCCAACCTGTATATTTAAGAATAAAAAGAAAAACATTTATTCTTCTTCTTTTCTGGCATTCGACATCCATTGTGCATTGTGTAAGGGTTCATTAACCGTAACAACTCGGACGGTGACCTTGTCCATGAACCGCAAATAAAGAACTTACTTCTCTGAGAAGTGGACTGAATTGGGCCAAGGCGATTTTAAATGAACGTTATAGTTGCTTCAAAAGTATTCATATACAGGTAAAAACGGGACAGTTATAAGATTAGATACTCTGTCCCGTTATTCACAGAGATTTCACTCAAAAAATGCTTGAAATTTGGCATGGTGATGGCTTAACTTAACAAGAACACAATGATATGTCAAGTTTGGAGGATTGCCGTTTAACATATTTATTTGAGTTTATGATTTAGGAACTTTTTTGTAGGTTATATGCACCTATATATTGATTATTCGATATAGTATTGCTAAAATCGACAATACATGAGTGGATGTAAATAATTCCTTTTTTCCTTGACTACACGATATTTTTACGAATGAGTTGTAGTAAATAAATTTCTAAACCGTGATAGATGAGGATTTATCTATAATATCGGGTCGCTGGAAACCGCTGCAAGCGGATAGTAAAGACCGGTAATTGTGTCCAGCGGTGGACGTGTTTCGGCTGATATGATGATGATGATCTCTAATATAAATAGATTACCTCGAAGTTTTTATTTATAGAATAATTTTCGTTATAAAAATAAAAATATTATCTCTATATATTTATATACGCATAAAGTAACCCACACACACCGTTATCATGCGCTTTCTTTTTAACTGGTATCGCCTAATATTAACCTCATAACCCGCCGTAACATACATTACTTATTAATAGCGGTCAAAAGGTTAATTTCAAACTTATAATAGGAGATAGTCGGAAAATCAAGGACGAGGCCTCGATGAATACTTTGATACAACTATTCATCTAAATTGATTTCTGTTAGTGATGATGGTACTCATTCATGGTTTACACAGCTCGTCACATTCATAGTACAGACGCCAGCACATCCAGGTACCCCAATCTGTCAAATTTCTTTTATAGATTTTCACCTTTATCACATAAGCATAAGGTTCACTTTCAATTGGAGAAATTTGACAGATTAGGGTACCTTGGTGTGCTGGCGTCTGAACAAGGTAGCTGCATTTGAAAGGTTAGTAAAGTATATAAAAAATAAATTATTTTGGAATTAGAAGAATTTAATATTCATTAAATTCTTCTAATTCCATCAAATAAACTTCACCGTAACAAGTTTTCTGAAAAGCCACAATTTGAAACGACAATTAAACTACAATTTACCATCTACAGCAATGAAAAAAGTAATCCTTATTTTTATTTAAATAAACGCCCATAATGTTTTAAGAAAATGTGATTTTTAAGATACCTTAAATATTTAATAAAAAGAATTTAAAAAAATTAAATAAATGAAGTAGTAAAAATTTAATAAGTTAATTAACTCTCTAAACTAACTAAAATGAGGCAAAGTCAGTAAGTAAATTTTTTACAGAATATATTGTATATTATATATTATTGTATTTTATATGTACTACGAGTATTTTTCTGCCCAGTTGCCCTCACTGTTTCGCAAGTGATCATTGAGGTGAAGCACCTAGGCACGCGGTCAGTCTATAGATGGGTGACTGCCAAAATCTTTAAGTTTAGGAGCTTCTCCGTGCTTTGGAGGGTAAATTAGGCGGTCGGCCTCAGTTGTAGTCGACACAACAGTCTATAAGCTATGTCCGAGACCTGCTGGGCAGCTGAAACAACTCTGATACTAGGGTAACTATCCATACGATAAACTAACCTTAAAGTGCGGTGACCTAATGTTTGAATAGTTGATTTAATTTTTATAACTATTGTTTAATTAGTCTCAATCACATTTAGGTTATTTTTAATATTAGTTATCTTTGTTGTTATAACTATTATCGATTTTATTAAGCAAATAACATTATCGTGAATATTTATTTCCTTTTAATTATAATTAATAACAACTAAACAGTAGTCATTGGGTGGGGTCGTATACTAAATATTTGTAATTAGCTGAAAGGTTATCACGAGGTGGTACGAGTATGTTGTTGATAACCGCTTACTTAGATTTTTATAGAAAATATAACAAACTTCAAAGTCTACCGAATCTTAGTATTCAATTACAACTCTTATGTGGAAAAGCAGATGCTTTTCCACATAAGATTTTGAGAAGAGAAGAAATTTTTCAAACTAGACAAAATCTTTTGTCTAGCTTGAAAAATTTCTTCTCTTCTCAAAATCTTTAAGAAATTAGGAAAAATTTATAATACTGGTAGTTTCCAGACTCGTGCAAAAACTTCAGTTAAAGGAAATAAAGGGCCTCTTAATTCCAAAGTGCTATTACTCAAGTGCAGATTTTCTTAGTGACACACTAGAATAATATAAGAACTGACTATCATACAATATTGTATCACACAAGGTCTTTACATGATTATTATAGTTTATTATTTAAATTGCTGTAACTATTACTAGATATAATTTACTTTTATACGCCAAACATTGGCAGGATATGATGTCCCAATCATTTTATTTTTTAAGATCTGTATTTTGTATTTAACATATACATCCAAATAAATATATTGATTGATTGATTGTTGCACAAATATGCCATAATATGTTTTTAATAACTTTATTTATAACAGTAGGTATCTAACTTTTCTTGTGCGATCGTGCCAACGAAGGCACTTTTTTTACTATTGTCTATGTAATATGTACAGATTGCAAAAGTAGATTATCAAAATCCGATCTAATTATCGCTAATTACGTAAAAATAGTGTGGCGGTGAAGTGTTCAAAAGTGCGTGATTGTCAAGTGTAAAAATCGATCGAAATTATGCAAATACATCAAATCCTTATTTAAATATTCTGGAACAATTGTATTGAAATTAAAATCCATACCTACTTAAACCTAACTGGCCAAAATGTATTGCGTATCTTACAGAAATGTATTATGTACCGCTGGTAGGTACCTACGTCATACAAACTTGCAATTTAGCAACAGTTACAGCGCAAATTCTGTTAACGCTAGGCTTCTCCGAAATTAGCGATAAAGGCTTATCTGTATAGTTATAACTATCCCCTTCTACAAGAGATAATTGAAAATGCGAATATTTTTAACTAATTCTGGAAAAATTATCAGCCTACATGTTCAACCTTGAACATACATCTACTACACGCGCCAGCAAAAAATCACAGCGTCAACATTAAGAGCGACATACATTCGTTACACGCGCCGGCAACACCGGCACACCGTCAGCACTGGGAAGTGGCCTACTGAGATTTTCGCTGCATCGGCTCGATACACACACAACACACATGTAAATAGGCATCAATGTGTATTTACCACAAAATTTGTATATAATAAAGTTAATTATTGTAATAAACTAGTCATCAAGCTGGAGTCGATTTTGATTCATCTCCTGTAACTCCTCTCACTGTGGCCAAGACACCTTTAGCCGTCATCGATCCTATGAGTCTGTGGTATCGGCAGTGGGAAAACCTTTTCCTGTGTACATTGCACGACGTACACGAACCCCTATTCCTACCCAACTTCCGTCTGTTACCGTAGGTCTCCTGTGACAGACATCCCGTACGTCAAAACCGACGTAACCTACGTTCGGTCTGGTTTGTATGGTAGGCTAGGGCGTTAGGGAAGCTAGGGTACTAGGTGATTGTTAGAAGGCTAGGTTGGAGTCAGCAGGGTCTTAGGTAACCACAGGCTCTGTTAGTTCAAACGTAGCCATACTGTACGTATTTGGGATAACGGCCGCAACGAGCTGTAAGCCTGGGTAAGTACACTACATCTAAAAATTGAGTTTTGCGCCCAAATTCATGCGGGTGTGCATATTGATGCGAGGGCGCATCAATTTATGCGGGTGCGTATCGTCGACGCCCGTATCACTCATACTATGTTTGAAACGATTATGCAACCTACGGAAATTACCTACAGTATTAGGTTGGCCGCCATGGTCCACATCAGGACTAAGTGTGGAAACCATACCCACATGCATATTGGTGGGACAAAAAGATGATGATGATACAGTTTTAGGTAATCTCCGTAGGTTGCAGAAAATCGTTTGTTTTGGGCAGGCATAGTACAGTGTATGCTTAAACTTGACCAGCAAAGCTTTTCCATTCGACCCCGGGGGTCATATGTATGTAATAAATACAACCAGTCTGCTGTGTAGTTGATGGCGACAAATATCACCACCCCTTTTTTTGACTCTTGACCAATGGCAGCAGCGTCTCTCTGAGTATTATAACCACCTAATCATAGCCAGATGCTCTAACCGGTCCGTAAGTGATTGGCGAGGCTAATAGGCTCGTGGTCAGTCCATTGACGAATAACCGCCAGTGGTTTAATTTCTGAGCGTATCCATGCTTCGGGGGGCACGTCTGTCGTTCCTGGTTGTAGCCATTAGGCAATAGTCGTTGAGCCACGTCACAGGCCTAATAGGCGGCTTGTACAAGACGCTAGAGTAACCACTGCTCATACGATAAATAAGTAGGTAAGTATCATACTGCGATCGCCAACTATTCTTCGTGCCGATTTTGGCATAGCCTTTCCAATCAATGATCTTTGAACGTCTTTCCGCTGACATGATGAATCGGTCTGCACATGAGCATATGACCTTTTTAAACAATACGATACCGCGTATTGTTTAAAAAGGCCCGTCTGATCCACAGGAGGAATCACTCGTATGGCCGATGTTCCTCTTTCTGATGAACTCCGGCGACCGTAAAAACGTGCATTACGATTACACTATCTTGCCCGCAGCGCATTCAATAGGGTACACTCCACAAATATGCTATACTGAACCTCCTCTCTTAAACTTTTGCCTAGGTAAAGTGTATCATTTAATTCTTCATATCTTTTCTTTTTTGCAGAATTTAGCAGAAGCCGAATACGTTGTGGCGGTGTTTATGTATATGCGTCTGGTAGGCTGGCCAGCTGAACGCATCTCTATTCTCACTACCTACAATGGACAGAAGCATCTCATCCGAGATGTTATCGATAAACGCTGCGCTGAAAATCCGCTCATCGGACGACCCCATAAGGTAAGTTTTTCAAAATCTTAGTCCTAGGGTCAATCAGGAGCTGAAAGTTTATATGGGAAGGTCGTTAAGTTTAAAGTTAACAAGCATGCAATTTTAGCCTTCAATTGCATCTTAATAAACTTCTGTTTAAAATTAATACGTAAATCGTCTTTTGAATCGCTTTGATTTTTTGTACATTTATTTATACAGGCGACGATACGTGAGTACGTCGAGACGATAGGTGAAGCTACTGTGTAAAGTGTCTACAAAGTCACTTCACCAAATACTTGTACTTTGCATTCGCTCTTACCACTGAATACCATAACTACATGTTATCAACCAACATCCAAAATGTTGAAGTTATTAATTAAACTGTATTTTTTTTTTGTATGTTTATTATGCCATTTTTCCGTTGAATAGTTATAGTGCTGGCTATTATGCTATTGGCCGAATTTCGGAGACTATCCTACCCTGGATATATTATTAGCAGAACTGTGTCCGCAAACATTGGTACACTTTATCCGTTGGGACGACTGACGCAACCGGAGAAAAATTACCAAAAAATCTAAATCAAAATTGCAATAATCGGATTTGAACCTAGGACTTCATAATAGGGTTGAATATGCAACGACTAGACCAACAAGGAATGATCATCAAATATTTTATTTTTTGTTTTATTTATTGCTATATAAACTTACAGCTAGAATACAAATGACACATAGAATAAAATATGAAAGCCAATTAAAAGTTTTCTCACATATACATATTACAAGGAATAATTGGAAAACAATCCAATCCTACCTACTTTGAGACATATACTATACGTCGATATGAAACTGGCGCATGTTTTTTTATATGTCCATAACAATAAGTGTGCAATTGCAAAGTTATGGATATGTGTAAAGAACTTTATTATTAAAAGAAATACAGTGTTCCAGACCAAGCTTAGTTTAAGTAAACATTTGTGTTGATATATATTCGCTTAAGTAACTCGACCACCCTGTACGAACCTGTGGGTGTCGTAAAAGGCAACTAAGGATCACTGTCCACAGAAACGCGCGTTGAATTTATGTGTTTCTTTTTCAAAATACAATTCATTTTTCTACTATCTAGACCGTGTCAAGCTCGGGCGAGACGCTAGTTGTAAATTGTATATGAATTTGACAAATACTAACTAAATATCTGGGCTATTGTCTGGCTGTAAGTGGGTCTGTTTGTCTGAAACCGGCGCATGTATTGTATTTACATTTAGTCATCGTCGGGTTTGTTACAGTTTAATAACAGTTAGGAAGTGAATCATGGATTTTTTTGAGATCCGTACTGAATAAGAGAAATAAATTAATCGGCCAAGTGCCTTATTGTCTATAAAAACGAGTAAAAAAATCACGTTTGTTGTAGGCTCCCGTACAACAAACGTGATTTTTTTACTCGTTTAAACTTAAATATTTAAGCAGCAACAAAAATACATCATCTGTGAAAATTTCAACTTTAGACAGTTCATGAGATACAGCCTGGTGACAGACGGACAGACAGACAGACAGACAGCGAAGTCTTAGTAATAAAATATTCAAAAACGGGACCTGTTTTACCCTTTGGTTACGGAACCCTAAAAAGGAGCTCTTCGTTATCCGTCTGCCGGCTGCCACGAATCTTTTGCTCAGAACCGTGTAAAGGCCTCAAGTTGAAATGTATATCAAATACTTGAGTCTACTATCTATTATCTGGCCCGTTGGTCCAGTGATTAGTAACGTTGATTGCTAAGCCAGAGGTCATGGGTTCGCTCCCCGCCCCAGAGATTTTTTTGTGATATGGGCACGATTATGTCTTCTGTTTCTGGGTATAATTTATCTATAATAGTTGCCCAAAAATATATAAATTTTTTAATTAGTTGCCATAGGGCAGTTGCAGCATAGTTTGAGATCATGACAGTGTGTTAATTGTATTTATTAGATAACGTTGCCGCTGTAAAAATGAAGCTTAGCCAACGGAATAAAAATAATAGCTATTTTATGACGAATTGATGAACAAGGTATGGCTTGTATGACGTACGGTCCGGCGTAACCGTAAAAGTCTCCTAGAGTAAAATAAACGTTATGTTAAAAATATAACTACCTCCGTGCATGAGTCAGACTCGTACTTGACCGGTTTCTATAATACGGAAACGTTGAACAAAGCATGGCTTGTGTGTGTTACGTACGATAAGCGTCACATAGGCCATAACAGTAAAACGGTGCTTACTTACTTGCCACAATAAGAACATTACACATATCGCTTGGTGCCTACACACTAGCCTCGATAAGGCTACAACAAACGGCTCTGTTCCATTGAACCTAAATCCTATTTTACTTCGCAAAGAAGAATGTGTATACCATCACTCTTTTCTAAACTCGTGTAGTACCGTACCATCGAATTGCATCGAAAATTATAAAGGCAGCTCTAAAAATTCTTGAACAAACATTCTCGACGTTCTTGGGACGACGGCGCTTACGGTAGAGGATGATCAGGATGTATTTGACTTGGATGTTTCACGGTGGAATGGAAGAAGGCAGAGCTAGTGAACCTCGAAGAAACGACTGCATAATCAATGACAATTTGAAATCGCAAACATCTATTTTCGTACCAGTCACATATTTATAATAACAGCTGCATTTCAAAAAGCGTGATTGATGCTTATATGATTTTTGTGGAAGTCGAAATTGTGCCAAACATACAATAATTACGTCACAAAATATGTAATTTCATACATTCTTGTGATGCTTTAATAATACAAGGTCAAGTAGCGAAAACCTGCTAATGCTTATGTAAACATGGATATGATGACAGTTTGGCGGAAAAATTTCGTGTTTAAGACAACATAACGTTTACAACTTTGGCGGTAAAGTTTATCTAATGCTTCGACCGCACTCAACGCGATAACGCGAATATTTTACCCGTCGCGTCGTGATGTTTGGAGCCAAACCTTCGCAGACAATTCGACACTATAGATATTGCCGCAGTAAAATTTAGTTGGCTCTCAAATATCCACCAAAGTGAATGTGTATGGCGTAATGGCGTAGATAAATTAGATTATGAAAGATGGAAGCAACGAGAAAATTGTGGATTACGCATGTTAGCCTGAAATTACACCAGAAACGTACTACGTACAACAAAAAGCACCTCACCTATAACGTTTGGATGGGTTCGTATGCCGTGGACGAAGGTTTCTCGTCGTCTCAAAGTCGTCGTCGATATGGAATGAAATACAACGAAGCGCACTACTAGCGCAGCCGCAAAGAATGTTTCTCATGGATAAGCATTTCATTTCATTCATCATTTGAAGAAAGTTACAAGACGCCAGCATTGAAGTGGATTGACTGCTTGCTATCGGAGTAGCTGCTATCAACGACGGTTTTCATGTAACAGACCATTTGCATAATCTCTCCGGAAATCCGAATGCTGCCAACTTTCATAAAAGAGTCCAAATTCGAACAAACGCCTCCGGTATGTCAAGGCTTACTGCCTGCATAAGGCTGAATGATCCGATGTCGTCTGATATGAAGCAGATCTACCTCTACATCCACGTGCACTTGCACAATTCATCACTTGTACAGTTAATTTCCTGTGCAGGCCGCCTTTGCGATATCAATCGTAAAGCCCCAATTGGATCAATTAATTTATGAACGGATGACTTTAATACAACGTTACTGACTCGAGATCTTAACGAATCTGAACATGTGTAGATTCCATACGTTTTAAATGGATATTTTATTTCAGTGGGTTCATTCAAATCTGTTTAAGTAATTTATTTTTGTTTATGGTACCCACTAACTGAAACCATCCAAATACCAGGGGACTTTTTTATTACTTTTTCTACCTATAATAATTTTATATAAAATAATATTTTATAGTTTTTACATAATATCAATCGTAAGTAGTCCACTGTTTGACAAAGGCCTCCGTAAGGATCTCCACCTGCTGGTCCATTATTTGAGGGGAAATACCATAATCTGGCGGTTACTCTAGTGGTTAGGTGCTTAAGCGTGTATAAATCAATAAGAATGCATAAATGAAATATCCATTATTATTAACATACAAAATTAATCAAGTGTTGAATTGCGTTAAAACTATATAATAGAGGACAATAGTCCGTGCATGAGAACTGAGACTAGTGTATAATTCTTGTAGAAAATAGGTTTCTACACCTCCCCGTGATCTAAGCACCATGTATGTATACTCCTAATATGAACACACTGTACAATACTTAAAGAATTTAAGACAATCACCCTATAACTAAAACACATCGTTTACTAAACAGAAAAATATCTAAATTAAAGACTAGACTAAACCTAAAGAAGTTAGGCACTTGTAGTGTCTCAACTTAGGCAACGGTTTTGTAAGGATATCTGCCGTTTGGTGAGTTGATGGTATGAATTTGATATCGACTTGATTGTTAGTGATGGAATCTCGGACGAAATGATGCCGAATGTCAATGTGCTTAGTGCGAGCGTGATGGGTGTTATTTTTAGTAAGTTTAATGGCACTTTGATTGTCACACATTATGGTTATGGGTGATGAGAACGAAAAAATTTCGCTGATGAGTGAGCGAATGTAGATTGCTTCTTTACAAGCATCGCTGAGGGCCATGTACTCAGCCTCAGTTGTCGATTGGGCTACGGTTCTCTGTTTTCTTGATTCCCAAGATACTGATGAGCCGCTTAACTGAAATACATATCCCGTATAGGACCGCCGGTCTACAAGATTACTTCCGTAGTCAGCATCAGCGTATCCTATCATATCACCAGTATTACTGTAAGTAAGCTTTCTGTCCTTTGTGGCCTTAAGATAACGGAGAACGCGCTTGGCAGCTCTCCAATGTGCCTCCCCGTAATGTACATTGAATTGACTGAGAACAGATATTGCGTGTGAGATGTCTGGTCTAGTACCAATGCAAATGTACATTAAAGATCCGATGAGCTGCTGGTATGGAAGGTCTGGTTGTTCCTCCAAAGGATCTGGTAAGACAAGTTTTAAACTTGTTTCCATAGGCGTTGAAACAGGAATGGCGTCCATCATTCCAAACTTATCTATCACTTGCTCTATATATTTTGTCTGATCGAGTGATAGATTGCCATCTTTTCTTGTGACTCTCATACCTAAGCAATCTTTAAGGGGGCCTAAATCTTTGATTACAAAGGACCTCTTCAGTTCATGTTTGAACTCTTCTTTCATCTTCTTGTCGTTACTAAACACAAAGAAATCATCCACAAATACAGTTACAACTAGCAATTTGTTATCTTTGTGCTTGTAGTAGATGCAATGTTCTTTTTCTGAGCGTTTAAACGACAGTTTGTCCATTACTTCACAAACTTTCCTGTTCCATTGACGTGGAGCTTGTTTAAGTCCGTAGAGACATTTTTTCAGTAAACAAACTTTGGATTTATCATTGGAGAACCCTTCTGGTTGCTCCATGTAAATCTCTTCCTCTAGATCGCCATTAAGGAACGCTGTTTCGACATCTAAATGGTCGATTTCTAGATTAAGTTTGACGGCAAAGGCTAGCAACAGACGAATGGACGATAGTCTTGCTACTGGAGAGAAAGTTTCCCCGTAGTCGACTCCGTAGACTTGTGTGAATCCCTTGGCTACAAGTCTTGCCTTATATTTCACAATTTCCCCATTTGTATTTCTCTTGACTTTATACACCCACTTACATTTAATAATTTTCCTATCTCCGGGTCTAGGTACAAGTAACCATGTCCCATGCTTTTGCAATGCATCATGTTCAGATTGCATAGCATTCAGCCAATCTTGGCTATGAGTATCTTTCAGGGCTTGATTGTAGGTCTCTGGTTCACAGTCAATGCTGATTAGGTTTGCATTCTCTGAGAATCTATCAGGAGGTCGTCGTTCTCGAAGAGGATATCTTCGGGTAGTGTCAACTTCTGATGTTACTGTTACTGATGGGGCAGGTACATTCTCAACATTAGATAAAATCTCGGGTTCGAAATGGGAAACAGTAGGCTCTACGATAGTAGGTTCTGGAGATTGTAAGTTGTAAGTTGGTGTATGAACTACGGGTTGTAGGTGTGGTTCATGCGAGGAATCTTGGTGAGGTGGGATAAGAACTTCTAGATTACCAGGTTGAGATTCATCTGTAATCTGTGTTATTTCTTCACCAAGTTTGCTAATTGGTTGCTTATCTTCAACGAAAAAGACGTCTCTTGCAACAATAATACTTCTTGGATTCTGGGGATCTATAAGACGATATCCTTTGCTATCTGCTGAATAGCCAACAAATATACAGGTTTGAGTCTTGCAGTCGAGTTTCTTCCGTTTCTCTTTTGGAGTAAGAACGTGTGCTTCACATCCAAAAACTCTTAGGTGACATAAATCCACCTTCTTTCCAGTCCACATTTCTTCAGGGATTCTGTTATTTAGTGCACGAGTTGGCGAGATGTTCTTGAGGTAGATAGCTGTGGAAACAGCTTCACCCCAGTATGCTCGTGGTAAGCCAGAATCTTGGAGCATAGATCTAGCTTTCTCCACAACCGTTCGGTTAACTCGCTCTGATACTCCGTTCTGTTCCGGTGTATATGGCACTGTGGTTTGGTGAATAATACCATTTTCCTTCAGAAATTGAGTCATTTGACGATTTACGTACTCTTTTCCATTGTCGGTACGTAAAGTTTTAATTTTGAGACAAGTTTGATTCTCTACAAGGCTTTTAAATTCGATGAATTTACCGAAAACTTCGCTCTTCGACCTTAGCACGTAGCCGAAGGTTTTACGCGTGAAATCATCTGTAAATGTAAGTAGGTATAGGGCTCCACCCCATGAATGCGTACTCATTGGTCCGCAGAGGTCTGAATGTATTAATTCCAATTTGGTATTGGACCTACTAAGCGAATTTTTAAACGGGCTCCTTGACATTTTGCCTTGCAGACACGGCACGCAGGTTTTATTCAAATCATTGAATGATAAACTTGTATAGTCTATGCCTAGTGTACACTTTTTTTAAATATCTAGGGCTCTAGGATGTATGTGGCCAAGACGTCTGTGCCAAAGTAAGGCAGATTCTTTTACGCGTGTGCAATAGGCACTATTTTGTAAAGTATCTAGTTTATACAAGCCTTTATGGTTTGACGCCGTCGCAACGATTTCGCCTGTCACTTTGCATCCTTTATTTAATAAAATTGAGGCACCTTTCGGTGAAAAAACCACAATGAGCCCTTTTTGTACTAAGTTGCTGAAAGAAGTAAACCGAGATGCACCGACTACGCCTACTGCCTTATCGTCTAATGTAAATAGTGTGCTACCGAGTAAGTCTAATATAGTTTCGTGTACATATTGTAAGAAGGTGGGACATGTAGTGTCTCAATGTAGGAAACGTTTAAACCGTAACAAAAAGTATCATGCATCATCCTCATCATCATCTCACAAATGTAATAATACATCTGAGGTTACACTTTTATCGGGTTTCAATACTTATCCTACAGATTCTTCTAACCCCTCACTTCCTACCACTACGGAATGGTACGTTGACTCTGGCGCTACAATTCATATGACTAACAGGCGGGATTGGTTCATGAATCTCAAGCAGGAATCTACACCAAAACCCATTACTGTGGCTAATGGTCAACAAGTTAAAAGTGAAGGCAAAGGTACAATTTCTTTAAATGTTTCCGATCACGTTAAACAAATTTCAAATGTACAATATGTTCCTGACCTAGCTATTAATTTACTCCTGTCACTATCTGTCTTGTCATGGTAATATTAATTAAATTAACATCTTCTCCTGAATTTCCTAAGCTTTTATTTATCAGCTTCCAATACTGCTACCCTGTCTGGACGTCTAGTTCCCAGAATTCTGATGCATGTAATTTGTTAATTTATATTGTCTTTTAAGACTGCACCAAGCGGGCTATGGCCGCTTTTAAAATTGACCACTGTAGCTGGGAAAAGCGCGCTGAAAATAGAATTGAATGGTGCAAACGTGTAGTGGATGTAGTGCAGGGTCGTAAGATCTGTGATGAAGCCTGGTTTGGAGTACTTGCTGATAAAAGACAGAAGCGACATGAAAGCGGCTCGACACCAACCACCGTAAACTTCCCTTGTCCGGTCTGCGGCAGGCTATGTCGCTCTTGCATCGGTTTGTTTAGCCACAAAAAGAAATGTCCCTCGGACAATGCGCCGTAAATCGTGTGTAATAGACGCAAAGGCCATACTATGTTTATATTGTCTTTTGTATCACAGTTTTATAAAACTGATATTAAGTCGAATTTACACTACATATACATTATACATTTTGTATTTTGATTACCATTATATGTTACTTTAATATTTTTATTTTAACAGTAACTTAATTTGTGGAATTGGTGGAAATGGACTGAAACCAATTCTATAATAAAGTCGGACGACATAGGGCGGCGAGGCTACTTAGAACATAAATGTATATACTAATTTGAGCTTTCGATGAGAATACACTAATGCGATTGGTTATATTGCTTAGATTATATTCGGCAATAACAACCCTTTGTTCTAAATACATACATAAATACCTTTTAATTATTGGAAATTTGTACTAAGCCAACAGACCACTTAGTATCGTCGATGTAGATCAAAACTTCATTATGTGTATTCGAACGCGGATTATCAGAAAATCGTGTGTATGTAAATGTTCAAGTAGCGTAGGCCGCTCGTTATTGCCGCCTCAAACGCCGCCGTCGTTGTGTATGTGACCTTATACCCGATATCGTAATCTTTATAAATGTCCCATGATGTAAACCAGACAGAGTTATTTAATCGTGACTGATGCACTTAATACAACATTATCAACAAAGCAGCTGTGCTACACTTAAGTATTATAAATCGGGTTTTGTATTCTTTCATAAGTGATCTGCTATTGATTTAAATTAATAATAAAAATGTTTAAAATGCGTAAATACATTTCATTTCTTTAGAATCGGGATATCTTTAATCACACTAATTTGAAAATCAGGAATAAAATAATTTTAAATCGCTGTATTGTGGGAGATTATCCAAACATACAATTCTCGGACACAATGCACACCCAGACTCAGAACAACTATATGGTTATTCTGAGTCACACAAATAGTTCTGCACAGGAATCGAACCGAAACACAAGGGCGCTGAGGTGGTAGCTACCTGACCTCACGCGCAGTCCATGCGCTTCATATCACTGCATGGTGTAGCACAAATACTGGAGGAAATTTAAACCAGCTTGGGTTGATGTGTTTGCAAACTTAAACAGTAAAGATACATTGTACATAATATTCATAATTTTGTAAAATATAGATATGGACATAAGCTAAAAGTATAAATAGTAGTAAACAGACATAATCTTCAAGCTACTATAATAATATTGTGTCAAGTTAAATGGCTCAAGTGCAGCGAGCGTTACGGTCATGATTGCTGTTGACTTAGTATTTGACACTGCCAGTTATCAAAATAAAACAACCGTCATAAAAACTAATCAGTTTGGCATTGATAAAAATTTCAATTGGAGACAATTTTTAAACGGGATATGACTTTGTTATCTTCTTGTTAGTCCGTTCATTAACAAAAATAGCTTGACCGCGACTAAATTAACACTCACTGTTTACTAGTACAGTGGTAGTGGGTGGTCGGAGGAAACTCCAAACCATTCACTAATAGACTCATAAGTACGCATAAATTTCATGTGCTTGTCGCGAACTCTGTATGCCAAATCAAGCAACGCTTGCCTCTAAAAGGGGTCTATAAAGATTACCCCTCCTACATTGCTGTAGGTTATATCTAACCTACACAATTGGGGTAGGTGGATGTGCTGGCGTCTGTACATATAGAAAAGTTAAAAATAATATCATATTTGTCGGTAAAATGAATACTAGCTTTTTAGCTTGGTATCATAATGATACAGGAAGAACTATTTCGGGGATGGGGCTTTAATTACTTAGAACTCATTGGTATTGTTTGCAGGTGACGACAGTGGACAAATACCAGGGTCAGCAAAATGACATCGCCCTCGTGTCACTGGTGCGCACTAAGGCTGTGGGCCACGTGAGGGACCTGCGACGTCTTATCGTAGCCGCGTCGCGTGCCCGACTTGGTCTCTACGTGTTTGCGAGAGCCAACCTCTTCAGGAACTGCTTCGAGCTACAACCCACCTTCAATCAGGTACGTAAATTTAGGCTTCAGGTGATGTAAGCAATTGTATTTGATTAAGCTGCTGCTACTATGGAGGCAGTGTGGTGGCGGTGGCAAATATGAGAATATCATCACCCCATCTCATCCCGTGGGGGGAGTAGAAGTCGACCCAAGGCAATATCTATTAGAACGGACGGACAGTAGCTTCTTTCTGAGTCGAAGTCTGCCGACCGAAGTTGTTTATAGAAATTTTATCGTATTTATTTTCATATGAAACCGTATTTTTACTGTTTCATATGACTCAACAGATGGGCGTATCGAAGTGATAAACTCTTGGCGCCGTGCTATTCATAAAACACTTTTAAATCACCGTCATTCCTGAAGTACACCACACTTTCCTTATATTTTACACAATAAAGAAGTTTAAAGCAGATGTTGTACATATATTTAGACGGGGCTCTGATCACCTGTAACACTCTTGGCTCAGTATAAACACTCACAGAAACATGCGCATGGACAAGACCCCTAAAGTACCGTGTCAAAACGAGTCGAAGCGTATAAGTTTATCTCCGCAATCTTTTTAAAAATCCACGTGCGTATTGCGTAGTATACGACTGTTTGAACTCGGCTTCGTCAAAACGGTAGCTTTCGTATTCTAACTGTCCTGATGTTTTATAAAACAAATGTGTTTTAATAAAAAAATATAATTAATATATCTAATAATATCTAAAAGATTAAAAGTTACAACCCTACAGCTTCAATAGAGCGTAGGTAATTTTTTCATCAACTAGGCTTAGTTACCTTACTGTCCATATATTTTATACTGTGCTCTTGGTGAGTTTCTGGCACGGGAGCCAGTGCGTTGTTGCGGTTGTATATTATGTAGATGTAAATATAAATGTATATGGAAATACCATCTCGACTCTGTCACTTTTATATAAATAAAGATTTGTTTTGTCATAATAAAATAGTATGCGTCACTCTCCGTTTTAGTATTGACATGATCTGCCTTGTTATTGTATGATGTATGTACTTAACGGATTGGTAACTGTGCAGCTGGTGGCGCGGCCGCTGGAGCTGGAGCTGGTGCCGGGCGAGCGCTGGCCGGCGCAGCGCGCGGCGGGCGCGGGCGTGCCCGAGGCGCTGCGCCTGCGCGTGCGCGACATGCCGCACATGGCGCGCTACGTGTACGACATGTACCTGGACAAGGTCAACCAGTGCAAGGATCGCTACCAGGTCGGTGCATGTCATTTGTGTAGCTGGCGTAGTCACTTAACTACGACTCTGCCTGAACCTGACTCGACCTTAACACATCTCTGATACGCGATCATTGAAAAATTAGCGTTATTTATATAGAGCCTTAATAATAATTAGATACATTAAAGCATAAAATTACGCGGCAGTATAAATTTCCTAGGCTAATTATTGTAAACGGCATTCGGAAAGAAAGCTAAACATATTGAAGTGAAACTTTTTTACGCACGCTTGACTTAGATGGTGTAAGTTGATGAATATACGAGTATGACGAAAGTGAGATCGGGCGAGGCGAACGGAAGTTGAGAGGGAGATGTAAGTAAGATAGAATAAGAGAGAGTTACATGTCGTATATTACTGTAGGGACAAGGGAGAAAGGTGCGAGCACACATTTCCCTTTTTCTCATAGCCAGTTACGTTTTACTTCAGTCACAGTAGTCTACTCATTTTATTTTTCACTAGCTGTGCCCGCGACTTCATCCGCGTGTTAAATAGTTTATTTCGTTTTTTTTGTGTTTTAGTAAAAGACTTTTTATAAAATAAAAGTAGCCTTAGTTACTCCATATTACATCATCTACCTGCCAAAAAAAGTCTCGTCAAAATCGGTCCAGCCGTTTCAAAGATTAGCTGGAACAAACAGACAGACAGACAGACAAAAATTGTAAAAAATGTTATTTTGGTGTATGTACCGTATATACATTCATATTTATGTAGTAAAAACCGGTAATTTCAATATTACAAACAGACACTCCAATTGTATTTATTTGTATAGATTAAAATTAAATTAAATGCGTTTTTATGCAAATTATTGAATGAGGGTCCATGAGTAGTATGCTGTTGGGACTTCCCGATACTGTAGGGCGTCTACAATGTTTGGAGAGTTTCAGTTAGGTGGCTCTCATGCCATAATAATAATAATATCCTGGGAAATTATTTACACACCACTGCATCCACACACGCCATCTGATCCCAATCTAAACAGACCTTGTAATATGGAAACCAGATATCTGATATACTACATATACTCCTTTGCTTTTGTAAATACATACTTACATAGATAATTACACCTAGACTCAGGACAAAACGAAATGTTCATGCACACAAATATCTGTCCTGGGTGGGAATGGAACCCACGATCTGCGACGTAAAAAGCAAGCATTTGTCAACCACGCCAACAGGCCCGTCAATGAGGAAGAAGTACGTGTAACTGGTTCGCAGGGTATGATGCCGTGTTGAGGTGACATTGCCATATTTCAATTAATGCCATGATTCTTATGTTTTTGTTTTGTTGTCTTCTTATCTGTTAGTTTGAAGTTTACAGTTAGCGTAGCATAAATTTTATAATCTGAGTGTACATAACAAAGAATTGTTTCATACTTGATATTTCGGTTGCTATTTTAGATCGGAGCTTTTAACGATCACGTGGTAATGAGAAGGCAATTAAAATGAATTGCGATTTCTGGGAAAATCCAACAACCGAGGAATACCATAGCCCATTAGGAGCTCGCTAAAACTAATTTGTCGTGATTAGCATGTGTACCTACACCAACGATTGGTAACAGCATTTTAAATAGAAGTTGCTGGATGCGGATTGCGCAAGACCGGCAATTGTGGAGATCTTTGGGGAGGCCTTTGTCCAAAAATGTGATCAACTGTTGAACCTTTTTTACACGTTAGTGGCTACAGGTCAACGGCTATGTCACATAACATTAAATATAATAACAAAGAAATTGCATTATGGAACTTTAAACTTGGCTCAACTTTGTCTAGAGATTTCATTACTTTTTAGAAATAAACAAACAAGCAGCAACATTCAAACATTTTTGTTACTTTAATACTGTATTCAAATTGTGAGCTTGACAAGTACAAGTGCGAACTACCAATGGCCAGAGATCTATAACCTTTGCAGGAGTGCAACAGTATAATAAGTTACCCAAGGAGATAAAGAACGCCAAAAACTTCAAATGCTTCAAATCAAAATTAAAAAACCATATACTGAATAATATTAAATTGAATAATCTTGTCCTACTGCATACTCCTGTACTGTGGCACAAAGCATTCCTTATCTCTGAGCGTTAACAAATTATTTTTTACTCAATGGAAGGTAGATCAATTTATATTTTGTATCGAGTCTAATAGTGTTGCGGTTATATATTGTAAATATAATGTTTAACAGTGATTTTAAATTCCGTAAATTTAAATTTTGTTTGTCAAAGCCAAACCCAAATTATATATGTTAAAAATGTTCTCAATTAAGTGAAATTTGTAATTTCTTATTGAGAAATAAAATTCTTTAACCTCAAGTGTATGTTAAAACATTTTTTATTCAGCACTTGGGTAAGTGCTGAATAAAATTCATTACCGTGTAATGGACACGGTACACATTTTAACCTATTAGATCAAAGCCTTTTCGTACTATGTGTAGATGAAATGAATATGATTCTATAAGACTAGGTACTAATTTAATGGTACATTTAATTTGCTATACATTTGGTGTCCCAATGGTATCTATACAGGTGACTACAACACCCGCAAACTTTTTATGACACTGTGTAACAACAAGGGAGCTAGTAAATTTAATTGGCCGTTGTGTATCGTTCGTAGCTGAATGGCAGAGCGCCTACCCTGAAATGATACTTGTAATGGGTGGAGGTTTAATAAATGCCAGATGATTAAATATATGACTTTCCTGTCTTGAGTTGAGCTTTACGAGTAATATTTCGAAAGAAAGTACAAAATTGAGATTTGATTTTGGCGTTGTTATAAATATGATATGCAATGCAACAAACTCCTGCCTAATCTACATATGAATAAACTGCCTAAACTATCATATGTAGTTTACGCTTTAGACGGGACCATTTCGGTATATATATATATATACCGAGATGGTCCCGTCGAAAGTATGTTTGAAATGAATAATACTTATTCATAAAAGTACATAGGAAATTAGTTATTAGAAAACGTTGCGCTCTGTATTTATTTATAAATTACATTTGGGTAAACGAAAGGTAATATTATGATATACTTAAAACTCTTACAACTAAACCTAGCTAATATTATAATCCCGCTTACTACGACTAAACTCCTAAATTCAAAAGAAGAATATCTATACCTACAAATATATTAGTTAGGTTATTATATGAATTATGTGATACTAGCTGTGCCCCGCGGTTTTACCCGCGTAAATTTTTAATAAATTACCACAGCTTCTCCCCCAGAGGTTATAGCGTTGACCCGACCTCTTAGTAATATTAATGCAAAATTTGAAGTAAATCCATGCAGTACTTTTTGAGTTTAGCCTGGACATACATACAGACAAACAGACACACAGACAAAATTTCTAAAAACTATATTTTTGGCTTTGATGTCGAATGTAATCACGCCCCAAGTATCCTTTTAAAAAAATATTCAATGTACAGTTTCGACTTTCCTGCGATTTTATTATATGTATAGATAGATACATAACTTATATCACAGGTGTGTTTATAAGTTCAGCTCGAGTAGGTAGTAAACCTGTATGGTATTGCAGCGCTCGCAGTACTCGGCGCCGGGCAGCGCGGGCGCGCCGCGGCCCGCCGCCGCGCCGCCCGCGCAGGCCGCGCACCCCGGCGCGGGCAGCGACGACGACGAGCCCGCCTTCCAGCCCACGCAGATCGTCAACGAACTCGAAGACGACCATTAAGCTAACCTTAAGTTAAAGTCACATTTCTGCAACTACTATCTGTATCAAATAAAACATTTTCCATTCTACCTATGTACTTTTATTTAACGACTACCTGTTCCGAAAATACAATAAGAACCCATGGTCCATTTAGAATCCTAAACTATCCAGGGACACGTTCAAATAGACAAAAAAGTCATCAAAGGCAGTTTGAAAAACCTACAACCGGCGCCATCTATTGGGTCCAATGTTAAAAATGCGCTCATAGCTAGATGCTTTCACCGGTCCGTAAGTGATCATAGAGGTTAAGCAACTAGGCTCGCGGTCAGTCCGTAGATAGATAAATTTCTGAGCGTCTCCGTGCTTCAGAGAGCACGTTAAGCCGTCAGTCCCGGTTGTAATCATTAGATTACAGTCGTTAAGCCATGTCAGTAGCCTAATGGGCGGCTTGAACAACTCGGACACCAGTGTGACACTACCCATACGATAAGTAATGTTGAAAAATGGTTGACGCAATTATGATGAAATTTTCAAATAATCTTTATATTAAAAAGATAATTTGAGAATTTCATCAAAATTCCGTCAACCATTTTGGAATCCTTAGGGAACATACAAAGATCAATTTTATATTGTTGTAATATGTGTAAAATAAATTTCTATGGAAAATATATATCATAAAATGCCAAAATAAGAATTCTCTTGACACATATGAATAATATGGAAAATATGAAGGTTGTCTGAAAATGTCATCACAAACGCTCCTGCTGATTTTGAGTCCATTGGGTCATACATATAAACATCGAATTTTGTATAACGACTAGCAAAACAAGCGGACGTTGACCTGCCTCGAACATATAAAAATAACCTGGAATCTGATCGCAGTGCCACAAGGCCTATTCGGAGCGCAAACAGATACAACAAACCACAGATCGGTCCAGCCATAATTGAAGTATAGATGCTGTAACTATATTAATATATGTATATTATAGACTAGCTCTGGCCCGCGGTTTTATCCGCGTTAAATTTTATAAATTATCACAGCTCCTCCCCCGGAGGTGATAGCGTAATAAAATGTAGCCTATATGTTGACCCGACCTCTTCGTAATATTCATGCAATAAACTCTTTCAACTTCTTGAATTGTTATATCTAAAAAACGATAGATAATTATCTAATATACAATTTTGTCTCAGCTAATTTTATGATAAAACTTAGTTTTGCTGAAAATCGTGAAAAACCCGTTTTTGTGACGTTTGACCCCGAGTTTTTTTTTTTCCACGTGCCGTATCGTTAAGAACTTTTCACATTTCCTTTATAATAGTGTAATGAACGATCCTACCAGTTTTCAGCCTAATGGACATTTTTGTAACCTTTGATGTCTAAATTCACCGGACTAATATGATTTTATAAGAATTAAACAATATACTATAACAATATGCTATGGGCCTCATAGGAAGGCTTAAAGTCACCCAAAGAGCAATGGTCGTAGTATCGCTGCGTGATCGAATAGACGTCTATCCGCAGGCGAACCGAAGTAGCCGACATAGCCAGAAGAATTGCCAAACTGAAGTGTGTGTGAAGTGGCCGTTGGGGCAGAAAGGTCCTCGAGTGGCGACCACGAACAGGAAGACGCGGCGTGGGCAGGCTCCACTACAAGGTGGACGGACGATCTTGCAAGGGTCGCGGGAAGGCGCTGGATGCGGGCAGCGCAGGACCGGTATTGTGGAGATCCTTGCGGGAGGCCTTTGTCCAGCAGAGGACGTCTATGATGATGATGAAACAATATACCAGCTTTCGCCTGAGTAAATTATTTGGCCGTGCAATGTCAAACTGAGAGCTATATGTATTTATTGACCTTTTTCGCTACCGGCCTCGAATACAAAATAAGTAAGTTCCTGGACACCAACTTAGCGAAGTTAAGTAATATGACTCAGTAGCTAACGACGACAACACTCGACACACTTATCCAAAATAAAAGAATTTAATTATGTAGTCCAAAATAGGAATCGACCAGTACTTCTACTCCTAAATAGGAAGCTCCGCCAATTATAGAAATAGAGCGCAGCAAAAACTTATCCGCAGACCGCAACCACATTAAAGACAGCATGAGCATTTTATTTTTATATGACGTTTGTTTTTCACTGGTTCACTACGCAATAGAGAAGACTACTAGCCAGATGGCTAGTACTTCTGTCTTTATATATCAAATAAGACTACAAACTAGTTTTCCTTTGGCGTTTGAACCTCGACTCAGGGCGGTTTCTGGCAAGGAGGTCCATGAGAGGATCGGGGTTCTTAGGTAAGTATATTATTTACAACTGTTGATTTACTTTTATACGTGAAGACGGGTACCACTCTTCCGATTGACGATTGGAGGAGGCATTCGTTACGATTTCACACTAACGTCGATGGTGGCCGGCGAGTACAATATATCGTATTCGTTAAGGTGCCACTAGAGTTTCTTATAGCATTAACTTGTTCTACTTTACTTGTGATATCCTCGCCCTGATTATCTATGCTTACGGTGGTAAACGCAACAAGCTAACTAATCTCAGCCACCACCCCGGTAGCTTGAAGGGGGCAGATGGGAATAATCAATAAAAGGATTATTTTTCACAACAACCAATTGGATTCACATTTGTATTCACCAGGGTCAATTAATTGGACAAAAAATATCAGTTAAATTGATTCGTGACAATTGACATGACATTACTTTAACAAATATCTTAGTCATACATAAACTTCAGTATCTACCTACGCTTTGGGCATACATTTCACTCACAATTTAAATAGTATCAATAATACATACGTGAGGAACAATATACCTATATTGTTCCTTACATTTCATCCCATACATTTTTAGTGTTGGCTATATTTCACAGAAATAACTGACAATATAAAAGTTTATTTATATTTTCCCTTAAGTAATGCCTTTTATAACTTTTAACCATTGCAGTCTTTGTTTAAATTTGGAATGGAAACTTGTTAAGTTCGTTCAAAAACACATTCATTTTTATAGAGAAATATAGGGAAAATACGGTGTTGCTTTAGTCACGTGTGAAAAAGGGAAGAACAATAAATCGATTAAATCGCGTAAAAAGTGAACCGTTTTCAATATTTATAGTACAGACGCCAGCACATCCAGCTACCCCAATCTGTCAAATTTCTTTTATAGATTTTCAACTTTATCACAACAGCGTAAGGTTCACTTTTAATTGGGGAAATTTGACTGATTCGGGTAGCTTGATGTGCTGGCGTCTGTACATACCTAATCAAAGGAATAGACTATGAGTGACCGTTTTTCTATTTATGTTTTAAGTCGCCAAAGTTTACCAGACCATGTATTTTCTACAGTTTAAAAAAGATTATCAATTGGTTTTTGTTAAAACATAAAAAGTAACAGCCGGACATGGTACATATCTACTACATAAAAAACTATTAGTCTAGTGTGAAAATCTAGGAAGGCTTGTTTAGGAATGGCTCTTAATGTTGACACACACAACACAATTTCATCGTATTATGCAATTTTCGCCCGTTTAAGTCAAAATAGAATAAACAAAAATACAAACAAAAATACAAAAGTACAAAATGGTATTGACTTAAACGCAAAAAAATGCGCTCATATAAAATTTTCAAGAAAGCATAACAAGACAGCATCATCGTATATGTTGGGTGATACCATTCTAACAGAGACTGAGAGCATTAGGGATTTGGGGGTCTTAATGGATGGAAAACTCACGTATGTTCCTCACATCGAGAGGGCACTGAAGCAGTCTTCCAAGATGCTTGGATTTTTAATTAGAAGTAGTAAAAACTTTCGGAATGTTAAATCTAAAATAATTTTATATAACTGCCTTGTCAGAAATGTTCTGGAGTACGCTGCTGTTGTGTGGCGTCCCCACTTTGCAATTCACTCTCTCAGAATCGAGCGTATTCAAAAGAGATTTGTTCGGCACTTGTCATACTCGGTGGGATTGGGGGGGAAAAAAGTGGATTATAAAACCAGGTTACATTATTTTAAGATGATGGAACTCTCTAAGAGGAGAGATGTAATTGATATGGTATTTTTATTTAAATTGTTAAGAAATAAAATTGATTGCCCTGAGTTGTTACAAAGGATACGATTTAGAGTTCCGTTCCATATTCCACGAAAACCGATAACTCCCTTAGCTCCTCCACTACGTAGAACATTACTTGGCTCAAACTCACCTCTCTGCCGAATGACAAAATTATATAACGAATGCAGTGGCAGGATTGATATCCACCACGTCTCATTAGGATTATTTCGGAAAACTATCAGTAGGTCTTAAGGTTTTAGTTACAAATAGAAAAAAAATTGTAAAAGTAGCTCATTAAATTTTGAATGTAGTGTTTACCTATAAGTAACTAGACATTTAGATTTTACATATTGTACTATTTTTAAAGATTCATGTTAATGTTTAAGTTGTTGGTACACCAAATAAAAAAAAAAAAAAAAAAAAAAAAAAAATCTCAGACTCGGTATTACACCTCATATAAAATAACAAGTTACAGATCAGTTATAAATATTCGAAATTCTTTTTTTTCTGTACTTTTAGAGGTGAAAATGTCATGTTTTTGAACACGATGACCCTAGTAGTATGGCTTAGATCTTGCAAAAAATTCCCAATTAGCTTTTGTCATTGCCAGATGAATTTCAACGACATTTGGACAATACTTATTATTATGATAACCATAAAGCTAGGAGATTTATTCCAAAGTGTTGTAAGTAAATACAGGATACAGCCGTTAGAAGGTTCCTAACGTATGCCTTATTTTATAATCCCATCGGTTAACCAACTTAGCGAAGTTAAGTAATATGACTCAGTAGCTAACGACGACAACACTCGACACACTTATCCAAAATAAAAGAATTTAATTATGTAGTCCAAAATAGGAATCGACCAGTACTTCTACTCCTAAATAGGAAGCTCCGCCAATTATAGAAATAGAGCGCAGCAAAAACTTATCCGCAGACCGCAACCACATTAAAGACAGCATGAGCATTTTATTTTTATATGACGTTTGTTTTTCACTGGTTCACTACGCAATAGAGAAGACTACTAGCCAGATGGCTAGTACTTCTGTCTTTATATATCAAATAAGACTACAAACTAGTTTTCCTTTGGCGTTTGAACCTCGACTCAGGGCGGTTTCTGGCAAGGAGGTCCATGAGAGGATCGGGGTTCTTAGGTAAGTATATTATTTACAACTGTTGATTTACTTTTATACGTGAAGACGGGTACCACTCTTCCGATTGACGATTGGAGGAGGCATTCGTTACGATTTCACACTAACGTCGATGGTGGCCGGCGAGTACAATATATCGTATTCGTTAAGGTGCCACTAGAGTTTCTTATAGCATTAACTTGTTCTACTTTACTTGTGATATCCTCGCCCTGATTATCTATGCTTACGGTGGTAAACGCAACAAGCTAACTAATCTCAGCCACCACCCCGGTAGCTTGAAGGGGGCAGATGGGAATAATCAATAAAAGGATTATTTTTCACAACAACCAATTGGATTCACATTTGTATTCACCAGGGTCAATTAATTGGACAAAAAATATCAGTTAAATTGATTCGTGACAATTGACATGACATTACTTTAACAAATATCTTAGTCATACATAAACTTCAGTATCTACCTACGCTTTGGGCATACATTTCACTCACAATTTAAATAGTATCAATAATATGTACGTGAGGAACAATATACCTATATTGTTCCTTACATTTCATCCCATACATTTTTAGTGTTGGCTATATTTCACAGAAATAACTGACAATATAAAAGTTTATTTATATTTTCCCTTAAGTAATGCCTTTTATAACTTTTAACCATTGCAGTCTTTGTTTAAATTTGGAATGGAAACTTGTTAAGTTCGTTCAAAAACACATTCATTTTTATAGAGAAATATAGGGAAAATACGGTGTTGCTTTAGTCACGTGTGAAAAAGGGAAGAACAATAAATCGATTAAATCGCGTAAAAAGTGAACCGTTTTCAATATTTATAGTACAGACGCCAGCACATCCAGCTACCCCAATCTGTCAAATTTCTTTTATAGATTTTCAACTTTATCACAACAGCGTAAGGTTCACTTTTAATTGGGGAAATTTGACTGATTCGGGTAGCTTGATGTGCTGGCGTCTGTACATACCTAATCAAAGGAATAGACTATGAGTGACCGTTTTTCTATTTATGTTTTAAGTCGCCAAAGTTTACCAGACCATGTATTTTCTACAGTTTAAAAAAGATTATCAATTGGTTTTTGTTAAAACATAAAAAGTAACAGCCGGACATGGTACATATCTACTACATAAAAAACTATTAGTCTAGTGTGAAAATCTAGGAAGGCTTGTTTAGGAATGGCTCTTAATGTTGACACACACAACACAATTTCATCGTATTATGCAATTTTCGCCCGTTTAAGTCAAAATAGAATAAACAAAAATACAAACAAAAATACAAAAGTACAAAATGGTATTGACTTAAACGCAAAAAAATGCGCTCATATAAAATTTTCAAGAAAGCATAACAAGACAGCATCATCGTATATGTTGGGTGATACCATTCTAACAGAGACTGAGAGCATTAGGGATTTGGGGGTCTTAATGGATGGAAAACTCACGTATGTTCCTCACATCGAGAGGGCACTGAAGCAGTCTTCCAAGATGCTTGGATTTTTAATTAGAAGTAGTAAAAACTTTCGGAATGTTAAATCTAAAATAATTTTATATAACTGCCTTGTCAGAAATGTTCTGGAGTACGCTGCTGTTGTGTGGCGTCCCCACTTTGCAATTCACTCTCTCAGAATCGAGCGTATTCAAAAGAGATTTGTTCGGCACTTGTCATACTCGGTGGGATTGGGGGGGAAAAAAGTGGATTATAAAACCAGGTTACATTATTTTAAGATGATGGAACTCTCTAAGAGGAGAGATGTAATTGATATGGTATTTTTATTTAAATTGTTAAGAAATAAAATTGATTGCCCTGAGTTGTTACAAAGGATACGATTTAGAGTTCCGTTCCATATTCCACGAAAACCGATAACTCCCTTAGCTCCTCCACTACGTAGAACATTACTTGGCTCAAACTCACCTCTCTGCCGAATGACAAAATTATATAACGAATGCAGTGGCAGGATTGATATCCACCACGTCTCATTAGGATTATTTCGGAAAACTATCAGTAGGTCTTAAGGTTTTAGTTACAAATAGAAAAAAAATTGTAAAAGTAGCTCATTAAATTTTGAATGTAGTGTTTACCTATAAGTAACTAGACATTTAGATTTTACATATTGTACTATTTTTAAAGATTCATGTTAATGTTTAAGTTGTTGGTACACCAAATAAAAAAAAAAAAAAAAAAAAAAAAAAAAAAAAACTCAGACTCGGTATTACACCTCATATAAAATAACAAGTTACAGATCAGTTATAAATATTCGAAATTCTTTTTTTTCTGTACTTTTAGAGGTGAAAATGTCATGTTTTTGAACACGATGACCCTAGTAGTATGGCTTAGATCTTGCAAAAAATTCCCAATTAGCTTTTGTCATTGCCAGATGAATTTCAACGACATTTGGACAATACTTATTATTATGATAACCATAAAGCTAGGAGATTTATTCCAAAGTGTTGTAAGTAAATACAGGATACAGCCGTTAGAAGGTTCCTAACGTATGCCTTATTTTATAATCCCATCGGTTAAGAAACCATTTGGCAATGGTTTCTTAACCGATGGGATAATATAAAAAGACATTATTAATTATTTAGTTGTATAAAATTGTTTTATATTTAGATAAGCACTCTGTCACATTGGGAAATATAGATAACGTTATGAATAAATAATAAAAAATAGACAGGTTAGCATGTTTTGAACAGTTTCCAATTTAGAATTTCTCAGAATCAGTATCGTGCGTACCATAACAACATCATCGTTAATCTTCTTATATACATGAGCACGTAAAAACCCAACAAACATACGTACGAGCCAGAAAGTAGATAATACACGTTTTGGGTTTTTAAAAATCAACAATAACAAATCACTTGATTCTAAAAGAATATCATGTTGACTCGTAAAAATCTGGCGTATCCACCCGTTTTCCGTCTTCGCTTTCTTAAAGTACCTACCTACGCTGAAGGGGTCGCATGCGAGCGCGGTTCTTCTACGAAATGGCTGCGTTCTTTTCATTCATCAACTCACGCGCATCTGCCGGGAGCTTCCATCGATGGAACCGTAGACTTCTCCTCGGTGCTCTTGTTCACTTGGATTTAGTAATATTTAGTAATATTGAAAAGCAGACTTGAGCCCTTGAGCTTTTTGTAGGTGATATCTTTGGCAGGACAGGACCGGAAGCGCCACTACGAGGGGCGTAGTTGATAATGACCGGTCGGTGGCGAAATTCTTAACTCGTGATGAACTTCTATAGAAACCAAAAGTACTTAAATATGTGTTATTTAGAAGAGCAATGTCGAGTATGTCAGGGCGGTGATCCGCGGTAGCCGGTAAGGCAATTAGAGCGTTAAATGGTATGACTTTAAAGCACCTTCCAAGGAACACAACCCTCAAGTAGTTCGTGAGTTAAGTGGTTTAGATGGTCCGCCAAAAGCCCTGTAACCTTGTAAGTCAAGGTCGAAAAAATAAAACTGTAGATGAGCCACATATCAAAAAACTTAATTAAAATATATTTGCCCAAGGTATTTAATTAACATGTTATTAAAATATGTTTACGTTTAAGCGGACACTCAATTCGTAGAAAGAGGCGCGTAGGAATTGTAATAAAAACATGTTAGATAAGTATTCAAATAATTTACAATTCACGCCTGGCCTGACGTGCGGCGTGTGCCAACATGATAACAAAAATATAGCCCACGTGTCTAATTTGCAATTCAAATTGTCAACTAAATGCGAAGTTTCTTCCTTCGTTGTAATTAATAGAAGCTGGTGCCATCGTCAATAGGTTAGTAGGTGCCCCTTTAGTTATAAATAGCTTATGATGAAGCTGGCTTTTATTGTTCAAGAGCACAAAATGTTGTGGTTTTTTTCTATTTCATCATTTTATGAGCGAAATTATATGTGCCATAATTAATACTAGTCGTTCTTTGAGATGAGATGAGAATGAATGTTAGGCTGAAATTTTATATACCTACCTAAATATATTTTTATCTTTTATGCGCTGAGTAGGTATATTAATTTAAGTGTACTGACATAATATTATATGAAATTAGGATAACAATTAATAATAAGTTAATAATTATTACATAAAACTACATAGGTAAACCCTATTTATACTAAAAGGCGTTGAATATTTCCTCCCCAGTCCCCATACGCCGAGTTCGAAACCTTATTGCCCTTGGCGAAAAATAAAGTATTTCCTGTGTTCCGGAGATTTCATGTCCGTTTTATCTTTTCGTTCTGGTTTCCATAGCATATAGGTATTTGTTGCTTTGTTTCTCGAAAAAAATTAGAGAGAATAATATAAGAATTTGTAAGGTACATAAAAGTATCAATCTCCTAGCTCTATTATATGATGATATAATAGAGTAATATATTAAATGTGGCTCACTGGCAAGATGTTTGCTTAAATAATGAATATCTTCTGAACTATATATACCTAGTTCGCAGAACGTAGAAATTTAGATTTGTAAGTTACCTACATAATAGCTTGTAAGTCGGAGCACTATTGGGCGATCTGAAAGTATAATAATAATAAGGCCCGCAAGCTAGACACTTCACAAAAATGTCATCAAAACAAAAACTGTCAAATAGAACCGTTTTTCCCCCGAAGGGTAAAACACAGATATTTAGGTTTCAGCCGTAGCTTGAACCACAATTGAGATTAACGCTTCAATATTCATGATCAACATCTGCTATCTCACTCTCTCATTAAGTGAATCTATGATGTCATCACTATACCTATCCTTGTTTCGCACATGACAGGCAGCGCGCGGCGGCCATTTGCTTCAGTACCTTATGCCGGCAAGGCCCTAAAGTGTGGTTCAAGCTACGGCTGAAACCTAAATATCCGTTTTTTACCCTTCAGGGGAAAAACGGTTCTATTTAGGTGTTCGAGCCTACGCTTGAACCACAATTGAGATGTGTTTATTATCTGCCGGCGTTGCCTGACTAGTCTTAATATCTCATTATGAGACTGGTTATGCGTACTGTGACTATGATAAGGTTAAATGATCCAATTAAATAAACAATCATGATAATCATTTATTCAAGTAAATACCTACCTAAGAAAAGGTATTGTATGTGCAGCTCAAATGAAATTCCCCAAAAAAATTAAAATAATAATTAGAGTATATCATAATCCACATAATTATCACCATTAAATTGATTAGAAGTTTTGTCTCAGCTCAATACATTGGGTTGCAATTTGTTTTGTTTTTTATTTTTTTTGTATAATTCATTCAATTTTAAAGTGATTATTAACCCAGCTGTTAGGTGCAACTGGTGCTCTAAAACTTCCTGCCGATGTGTGAATGCCTGCTTCTTTGAATAATGTTCTTAACCATATAACTAAACTAAGTAATAATAACTATACGGGATGCGTTTCTGATTGGCCCTCTCGGTAGTAATAAACAACCTATCTTTTGAGGGTAGGCTGCGGCGTATTCTTGAGATCGAAACGGTCTCATCCAAGAGACGAGGTCAAGTCGACTGTCTATTTATTACTCCTCTTTTGAACCATCCTGATTACTTGCATGATACATAATCAGTTTGGAACCCACATTTGGGCTAAAACATTAATTCATCTCCCATATCTTCGAATTCTCCACCTCTTATTGAAAGAAGAGTGAAGTCATATATTCTTCTACCGATAGCCAACAGAAAAACGCGCATGTGTGCCTCGATACCGCAAATAATCTATTGTGGTCAAAATTATAGGCGTGTAGGAAGTTTAGAAAATCCTCTATTGGCCACGTTATTGGCTTTTTAACCGGGGAACTATTTGCAAAGATTCCTTTCAATACTCACCAGAGGATAGGAGCTATACTCGTGTGATTTTATAGGGTTACTTTAGTTTGCCACAACTGATTTAGGAACTAGAGCGGTAGTTCTGGGTACTGGCTGCACAACTTTACAAAGATGGCACATGTATCTAGCTAAATCCTGCGGAGAGGGATTGACTACAGGAATATCAGATGTTCTAGCCCAATTGTACCATCTTGACCAGGTTGGTCTCTAAGTTTTAAGAGATGACAGCCTCCAAGATGTGTCTTATACATTCACTTTGTCTTCAGACCAGTTTTCTATCTGCTTGGACCAGCTCGAACCAACCAAACCACAAACTACAAGCGCTCTACTCCTTGAGGGGCACTATTCGTACGGAGATCTACCAACCTCTTGTGAAGATCTGGGTTTAGTAGAGGCGGCTTCACTTTTATTTGGTCTAGTTCCGGTTTCTAACAGACTATGTTCCAGTTGGGTGCTTTCAGTATGGAAGCAACGTAACGACGTTTGTAAGTGGTTTAGTACTTGTGGAATTAGCGCTGAAGGTTGGAATATCCACCCTACACTGTACTTCCATGTTCTGTTGAACGCATCGCAAAACTGGCTCTTGGTGTCGGTCGAATCTTCGCTGACACCATTCGGAACTAATTCTGATTTCCTTGCAACAAAAAATTCTATTTCCGACATTCCGTACTTCCGGAATATCGAGCAATTTACTCTTTCGCTAAAGTTTCATTCTGGAGTGTTCTCTCCTGCTAGAGCCTGTCCGCTATTCAGTTGTTTATTTCTGTAATATAGTGACATTGCATTTGTTCGCAAAATTCTAGCATCGTGATCGCATTCAATAACCTTGTTGATTTGGTGCCGCTTTGTTTGTTCACATAATGTCCGATTGTCCGGCTGAATCATTAGCATCTGTCTTCTGACAAATTTCGGCGCCCTATTCTTAAAGGATTTCGTGTTCGGCCTAAAATACTTTTAGATTGCTGTGCCACTTCTTTTGGGAATGGGTCCATTCCCCCATAGCTATTGTTTGCAGTAGTTCCCTAACCTTATCTCACTGCATTTGAAGTGATGAAGATTGAGGGGCTTGGATAATAGATGCGATGCCCTGTGAATGTTTTCTAGCCACCACTCTAATTCTTCAAAAACAGGATCCAGGATGGGATATTTTCGATTAGGATTTGTTTGTAGTAAACTGCGGGATGATTTTTGAATACAAATGACGGCAATGAAGTCGGCCCAAGGAACTGCGTAAGATGCGAAGTTCAATCTCCCTAGGCACTCAGGCATCGTGCCAGCTTTATTCAACTTTTGATTTATTGAGTCAACGATTGCTGAATCTTCATTTTCGACAGTCTTTTGGTACTTTAACATGTGTTCCAGGTATACTATGGTGGCCGATGACTTCGCTTGATTGATCTGCCATCTCAGGATGTATTGAATGTGAATTTCGTTTATTGATCCAAAACTACTGGATTTCCGTGCATGAACAGAAACGACACTACGACCCGGAGACCCTTCTGACGAAGCTGACAGGCTCCCCAGATTTTTGCAAACAAATAGTCATCTCGTATATTTTTCCTGATACGAAAGTGAAAGAAACTTACGATGGTTCTGACTGATCGTCACGTGAAGATATGCCTGTGAACGTCGATCTTCAACATAAAGTGCCCTTTTTTAAATGTGACGGAATCTGAAGATTGGAACTCAAAATATTGACCAGAGGAATCCTAACGGATGAGTACTGATTTGCATAGCTTGTGATTGAAACACAACATCTTTATTATTCCTGCCGACATCTCCGGGGAGGGATTTGTTTTGTGCATTCGAGTCTTTGCACGGGAAAATTTTGTTATTGGGGGAAATCGATTGAATGGGATGAATTTTGAAATTATTTAGAAAGTTTAAATTATTATTATTACCCGTTTTTTTTTTGAAGTTTTTTCCACCTATTTACAAATTTCTCAGTACAACCTGCAGTAAAGGTGTTACTTTCTTACAACGAAAAGTGGCATTGATTTTTATATATATATATATATATATAGATATATATATGTATGTATTATATATATATATATATATATATATATATATATATGTATAGATTTTCTACAGGTATCTACAAAATAATGTGTTTGTGAAAATCTATCTCATGATGATAAATCTCGTTGGGGCCTGCTAGACAGACTCACACCATTCGGACAATATTATTATGGTAAACATAAAGCTAGGAGATTTATTCCCCAGTTTTTTTAAACACAGGATACCGCCGTTAGAAGGTTCCTAACGTAAGCCTTATTTAATATTCCCAACGGTTAGAATAGAGAAAAACCATAACCAGCTTACAATATAAAAAGACAGGTTGTGATGTTTTGAACAGTTTCCAATTTAGAATTCCAATTCTTTTCTCAGAAGCAGTATCAAGCGTACCATAACAAAATCATCGTCAATCTACTAACACCTACGAGCACGTGAAAACCCAAAAAACAGTGCGTAGGAGACAGAAACTAAACGAAACATGTGTGGTGGTGTGGGTTTTTTTTTAATCAACCATAATAAATCACCTACTTATATATATAGTTAGTCGCAATATTTTACCATGGAACGCTACTCGCTTCAACAACGCGTAAAGTTTTTGTAATGTACGAGTAGGTATTATCAAAATCAATGCTCTATTCGCTAAACGTTCCATGAAGTATTGTTTTTTGGACTATAGAAATTAATTTACCTAATTTGTTAGTAGTGTAAATGTCTTTTATGAGAGGAAAGATAGATAGAAGATTTTATATTACGCAACTCGCTTATTTTCGTATGCAATGCCGGGCCCTATCATAGGTATATAATTTGTAAATAAGCAAATATAGTCAATCTTTTTTAGCAACGCCATCTCGTGTTGAGTAGATGAACTATTAAGTATTATATATCATCTGATTCTTGGATTATGTTACTATATTATCAAAAATTTTATATAAATTGAGATTCTTAAGTTGTCTTACCCGAAATAATTATCAACTAGATAAAATAAATAAATAAAAGGGTTTTTTTTTCACGTAGACTTTCAAAAGCGCTTGTAAATAGTCAGAACGTGTTTGTAGTAATATGTTATGTATACACAATTATTTCTAGGTACATATAGATATTTATGAAAATTTTTATAAAAACGTTTAGAAATAATATTTTATTTAGTTTTTGAATTATCGAAATTAAAGAACTAAATAAAATATATATATAGTACCTATAGATATATCGATAAGTACATTTATAATTTATATGTATATTAGTCACATGGCCTAACGCACACTCGTTTCTTAAACATATAATATAATATACACAATAGTTATTAAACTTGTACGAGAAATACTTTCTTTATAACAGCGTAAATTTAGACTGGACCGCTGATGGTCTTAACAAGGGACTCATCAAAAATAAACTCAGCTTCGATAAATTCGGGACAAGAGTGCATTCCTTTTTTAGGGTTCCGTAGCCAAATGGCAATAAATGGAACCCTTATAGATTCGTCATGTCTGTCTGTCTGTCCGTCCGTATGCCACAGTCACTTTTTTCCGAATCTATAAGAGCCGTACTGTTGAAACTTGGTAAGTAGATGTATTCTGTGAACCGCATTAAGATTTTCACAAAAAAATAGAAAAAGAACAATAATTTTGGGGGTTCCCCATCAGTGGCGTAGCTAGCATAGGTGGCACCCGGGGCGGATTTTATAGGTGTCACCCCAAAACTCAATCGAAACTGTTAAAATAAAAAAAGTTATAATCATTTACGTTTTATTAAAATACGAGTACCTATTACAAATATTTGTATATTATGTTAAACAAATAAAAATTTCTTCATTCTAGATCAGAAATCACGTCTTCACAATTTATATTTTGTGTTGCCTCGTGTTCTATCGTTAAAATACCAAGATTGTTTAATCTGGTTTCAGTCATTGTAGACCGCAGGTAATTTTTAATTAATTTTAATTTGCTGAAACTTCTCTCACATGAAGCAACTGATGCACATATTGTTATAAATAACTTTAGTGCGACCGTTAGATTCGGAAGAGATTCTGTAAAGTCCCATTCCACAATAAATTTCAAAGTCCAGTGTCGCCCAATTAGAGAGAGACAGTAACATTGGTCGCTTTTAAATGTCTTCTCAATCTTGGTATTTCTAAAAGGAGTTCTGTTTCTGATACATCGTAAAGGTTAGTAAATTTTGATATAGCAAATTTTAACTGTTCAGTGTTTGCCGAAAGCAAGGTTTTTAACTGCACAACCTCAACAATGAAGCTACGTCTTTAATGGAATTTACTCTTCTTTCGAGTTCAATACTGAATCTGTCAAGACTTCTAACATGTCCTTATGAAGGTCCGCTCTAAGTGTAAGTCCAGCATCGGTGGACGATGCTAACTCACCGGGCATGCGTTTCTTGCGACGAATTCGTCGTTCCATTGAAATGTTGTATTTTTCCGAATTTCGTACAGCAAAATCTATTGCCTCTTCTGCTAGATGCAACCGTTTCTCTCCAATGAATAGACGAAGTGCTTCTAGTTTTATGATTATTCCATCAACACATAAACCTTTACTTTGTAATGCAATCTGAGCATTGTTCACTTCCCTTAGCACATCATTGCAAAAGAAAACAAAGCAATGAGAAATTGCACACAGCAGGCATTAGATTTTGTGCAGCACCTCTAGTTTCTAAATTTACGTCTTGGTCACATAGTTCCTTCCAATACTTTTACTGCACCATAATGAGCACTCCAGCGCGTTGTCGAAAGTATTTTAACAGATGCTTTGCTGTGATTGAGGAGCACTTCCCAACGGCTTGTGGAAGTAGAAAAAAGTTAAATATTGTTTCCACTGCTCTGAAAAATGTAACACAACTGTCACATTTGCGCGAACGAATGTTTGCCGCATAAATTAATTGAATGATCTATACAACCAATAAAATTGCTTTATTGTTTTTTTCTTTTATAACAGCTTGCACTCCTCCGTGTATACCACTCATAACTGCAGCATTATCATAACCTTGAGAACGACACATCATAATATCTAAGCCATCGTTTTCAAGCTTCTTTAGTATTTCAGCACTTAAATCAGCTGCTTTTTTTTTCATGTAAAGGAATGAATCCTAAGAATACTGCTTTGACTTCTACTTTTGTATTATAAATTTTTACAAAACAAATCACTTCAGACATTTGATCGACATATGAAACGTCAGGTTATCAAACATGATCCGAAATATTTGGCCGATTTAATTTCTTTGACAAGCTGACATTTTACATGAATGGCTAAAACATTTATGAACTCATTTTGTATTTCTGGCGATAAATATGTTAGTTTAGGTATTTTTTCCTGCTCCAAATATAGTATATATTCTTTGAGTACTGCATCATACTTTGACAGCAGTTTAACTAGTTCTAAGAAATTACCTTTATTAGACGACCCTTGGGTTTCATAATGTCCACGAAATGCTCGGTTTTGTTTAGCCAAAAACAATGTTATATCTAATAATCTAGATAATAGATTTTTCCACTTCTGTTTTTCCGTATTCATTAATTGCAAGGTTGCACCATCTATTGCGGTGTGAGATTTTAATCTCATTTCTTAAGTTTACCACTTTTCGAAATTTTCTAAATGTTCACATGAAGTTTCATGATCCAATACTTTAGGATTTAGTTTCCACCACTTCTGAAATCCAGTTGTAAATGTTGTTTGTATGTTGCTGACAGCAAATAAACGACGGCAAAAACAGTACAGGTTATTTGATATAGGAGAAAATACCATCCATGATCGTAGATTTTTTTCATCACTGTTTATAAAACCATTCTTGTGAAAGATGACGAGAATCACCTTTAATCTTTGAAACATGACGAGATACCGTAGGAAACGGTCCTTCTTTGTTCTGGGAATGTTCACTGCCCTTTTTTATTATGTTAATGCGAACATTATCAGGTACCGGTAAACTCCAATGTGAAACATCTCTCAAGTGTTGAACTGATTCTTCGAAGCTAATGCTATTTCCGTAAGTAGCATTAACGGCGTCATTTTCATTATTTATTTTGATTCCGTCAAGTTCCTGGGTCGTCTTCATTGATTCTGTGTATTGTCGATGTTTCTATCTGAATGTGAGTCTCCAAGATGTGAATCATTACTTTCGTCAGCAGGAGACTCGGGTACTTTACTTGAACTTTGGCCGCTATCTGTTTTTGTGACATATTTGAAAAGAGAACCGTACATGCTCTGAATTTCATCCATTTTAGCCTTTTTTCTGTTGAAACCCGCTTTGAACATATTTCGTTCGGTATTCTAAAAAATATTTTTAGTTAGTAAGTGATACGTTGATTTTATAAACTAATTATAACAGTAAATAAAAACCTACACGTTACGTAACTAGCTTTAACAATCCTTCGTCTGGGTGTAAATATGTATTCAAGTATTATTAGAATAATACTAGTTAAATACTCCACCGTTGATTGTGATATCCGTGACACGATTACTCGAGCTACTCATCTCGGAGCCAAATTAACGTACGCGAAGTTGTATGATATGATTATGATTACTTTCAATCAAAAATCTAAACTTAATGCATTCCGTTTTTGTAAACAAATCCCATTGCTATTAGATCGGACAATAATAAGTAAGTAAATAATAAATAAGTATATTATTTACAATTAAACATTATTACCTAAAGTAATATAGTAAAACGTGTAGAAATATAAATAAAATCTTTTTACGCCAGCAAAGCCTTTAAAACCTATTTTAATAAATAAATACCTTTAGTAGATAGTAATATTTGCCCAGGCTAAACAAAAAAATATTACTGCAATCCGTCTAAAATACCTTCTGTAGGTACCTATTTATCATTTAGGATGGCTCAATAATATAGTTTTAAAATACACAGTAGTTAAAAGAGAATAAAATAATTGAAGGGTTTTTCAAAATAATCCAAGATGCAGTATCTTGGATTATTATTAGATACTAAATGAATTAAGAATGTAAGTATTACCTGTAATAACAAAACTACTTCACTTTCCTTGTTTATTTTCTTGAAGAATCGACTATATTAAATCGGTTTTATACTAAAAATGTTGTTTATAATATCTAATAATTAACAAACACTTTGCACTAGACGTTCACACGTTCACGTAAGAGAATATTGAAATGAATGCGGTCGGAAACAAAATAATGGCCCAATCCACAATACTAGTGACGAGCGCTATATCGAGGGAATTCCCTGACTAGCGTTGGTTATGCGCGAACGGGGTATTAAATTTTGGGGGAATCCCTAATCGTTTGACAGTGTGCACATTGTTTTTTTTTCTAAATATCAATTTATTATGCTCGTGGTATGATATTATAGTTACCTAGATAATTTTATTAGTGGCGGTTAAAATATCTGCCACAGATTTACGATTTTTTATAGATCGAAAAAACTATAAATGATGGTCATAATCGGGCTCGAGGTGTCACCCCAAACGGGACACCCGGGGCGGGCCGCCCCCGCCGCCCCCCCTTAGCTACGCCACTGTTCCCCATACATAGAACTGAAACATTTTTTTTTCATCATACATGTGGGGTAGATAAAATGAAATTATATTAGAAACCTCAATATCTGACGGTCACCGTAGCTTAGTTGGTAGTGCTCCTGCCTACGAAGCTGGTGGTCCTGGGTTCGAATCCCGGTAAGTGCAAATATTTGTGTGATGAGCACAAATATTTGTTTCTGAGTCATGGATGTTTTCTATGTATTTAAGTATTTATCTATCTATATAAGTATGTATATCGTCGCCTGGTACCCATAGTACAAGCTTTGCTTAGTTTGGGGCTAGGATGATCTGTGTGACATTGTCCCTACATATTATTATTATTATTATATCATCAAAAATGATATTGAGGTTTCTAATATCATTTTTCTAACCTGAATAGTTTGCGCGAGAGACACTTCCAAAGTGGTAAAATGAGTGTCCCCCCCCCCCCCCCCCTGTAACTTCTAAAATAAGAGAATGATAAAACTAAAAAGAAAATATATGATGTACATTACCATGTAAACTAACAGCGAAAATTGGTTTGAACGAGATCTAGTACGTACTCGTAGTATTTTTTAATACGTCATAAATCGTAAATCAATTTACCTTCCGTTTAATCTACTGAAATACTTGCTGCTACGGAACCCTTCATGGGCGAGTCCGACTCGCACTTGGCCGGTTTTTTTTTTCAACTCTAAGCCAGTCGTCGTTTCTTTGAATAAACCTCCTACATGTCATCTAGCTATGCTAAAGTAATAATCTACTACTACTGCCACTTTCCTCTCCTAGTTAAATCTATTTCAACAAAATTGGTATAGATCAAAATATTTTCAGCATCAAACACCACTGCCAAAACGATTATTATTTAGTTAATCCTAACTCCAACAATGCGGCGCCAAACAGTTTCCATTAAAGGAATTCTTAAGTAAGAATCAAGAATAAGAATAGAAATCATGTTTTAATTCGAAACAATTTTTCCCTATTGTACTATTATCCCTAGTACCTATTTAAAATGTTAATACTCTAAGACACCATATAATAGGTATGAATATTTTCGAATATTAACGTCTTAGTTACTACTCTAAGACGTTAATATTAGAAAATATTCACACATGTCTGTGACCTAGCTTGCCTCTACAGCTATTTTCACCAAATATCTTATCAATTCCTATCTACTGTAGACCGAAAACTAATGGATCTAAAACGTTTAAACCATTATCAGTCAAACGTGCCTGTTCTCAACCATAACTCAAACTTCTACCAAAAGCAAGGAGTCTTTTCAAACACCTACATATCATAAACCACACAATACAACATTTTAAATTTCACAGACATCATAAGTTATCCATTCATAATAAGGCCATAAAGTTCACTTTTAAATAAAATAAACGTTATTACAGGTTTCTTCTCATTAAATAAACATTACCCAGTCGCACTTAACGCGAACTATCATTATTTACACTGATCAGCAGATTACTTAAAAAAGACTAGTGAATTCCCCTCAATGCAGAATTGCTCATACCGTCTCCTTATTTGCGAAGAGAAAATACAATCACTCTGCCTTGAAAAGAACAAACTAATTATTTCACCAAGAATTAACACCACTGTGAACGACTGACATAAATATCTGCATTATTAGTTCGTTAAGAACTAGCATTCTTAAATGCTTGTGCTAAACCGTGACTTCATCATGATTGCCGACTGTTGCTAAAATTGTATAGAATACTTCTTGGATACATATGTCATATTTCGTCACGCCGCAGTCAGGGTGCAATATTGGATTTGCCAGGACTATTGCTTACCCCTCTAATGACGATTGAGTCACGATTTCGACGTCTCTCCCAACTGCCATTCTACGCACATTACGCCATGGACCATGTCTTCGGCGGCGGGTCGTGTGGTCGGCGAATCGTGAAGTGGACTTCCATATACGAATAACAATACGAAAACCATCCTTACGCTAGACGTAATAAAGACGCTGTCAAGGTCAATATATCCAGTGACATGAAGTCAATATGAACTTAAAATAAAAACACCTAATTAGAAACACATTTTTATTAACATTCATTATCTTTAAAGATGTATTCATCATACATTTTACATTATAACAGGTTTTAAGACTTTTACAAAGCTACTAATTAAAATGTCATAACATATCATTCTATGTAACTTAATATGAAAAAGATTTGATATTTAAAAACTGACAAAATAGTTCAAGTTAGTTTACGCGACATACAGGTTGTAACCATAAGTAGTGGAGGAAACTTAATTAGCGCTTTCTATCGTAGCTCTCAAACGGACCGATTTCGTTGCGGTTTTTTCATTTGGAAGCCAGTTTCCTTGCGGAAGTGCTTAGCTATGTTTGGTTAATATCGATCCAGCAGTGTAAAAGTATCAGCTCTTTTCCAAAATGATGTAATTATAGTTGGGGTATTTTAATGGTTAGGTTATTGCATGGGATCAATCCATCGTTATATTATGAAGTTTAAGCAAATTAAGCTCTAAAAGTGACGGACTATTTATGTTTTGCCGTGTAAAGGGAATAAGCGACCAATACACTAATCTTGATTAACCTCATTATAAAAAAATATAGAAGGAAAAGAAAAAATATTAATATCATTTAAGTTAATGTTGTTGCGTATAAGGAGCCAAGTTCTAACATATCAATAGTTTTAAAAGAGTCCCTCAATTTCTCCAGTCTTAGTATTAAGGTCCAAATCATAGATGGCGGGGCGAGTTGGTAGACCAGGCATGCGTGAGATCTCGCCCACGAGAGGCACCACGAAGCCAGCACCCACAGATGCGAACATTCCATTGATGCGCAGCTTAAAACCAGTTGGAGCACCTTTCACTGCAGGGTCACCCGTCAACGAGTTCGATGTCTTCGCCATACAGATCGGGAATTTGTCGTAACCCTGAAATGTATTAAAAAAAAAATAACTTGTGTGTACTTATGTACACGCGTTAGAAGTTATACTTCTTAATATACAACTTGAACATAGTTATCAATTTTCATACCACCTAGAACTAACTTCATGCTGTTAAATTTTTTGGTGTCGGTGTGCGCGCGCATCGTAAAAATTCACTCTCATCATTTTTCTCCATCGCGCCAAAAGAAGTATAACTTCAACAAGTGATATCACCCAATGGAATGCATGACAACACGGCACAATGCAATGACAACCTCTATTTTCCCAGAGTAGTTAAGTCGAGTAAACATTACTTCTTAACCGGGCTTTTTACAGCTTGATAAATTATACAATTAATTTATTTCCCTAATCAAATGACGAATTTGTCGTGTTGCGACGGCAACGGATATCACCATCCATCTCGTCCCGTGGCCGGTGTAGAAGTCTCCCCGTCAGAATATGTGACGCCAGCACATCCAGTTACCCCAATCTGTCAAACTTCTGTTATAGATTTTCAACTTTATCAGAAAAGCATAAGGTTCACTTTTAATTGGGGAAATTGGGGTAGCTTGATGTGCTGGCGTCTGTACCTACCAGAGATCAGGCAGCACCGTCGGTCTGCGATCGTCAATTTATCTGCCAAGCTAGGCGGTCATTTCATATATACAAAAATATCTCTATTATGGAGCGATCTTCTTTTATTTATAAAAATAAAGCTACAGTTTGTATATATAAGAAACGTGTTTTGCCCCATTTCATTTTTATTTCTTTTATATGTTGTTATCGCAACTATGTATACTAAGCGGTAAGCTGGTTCATAAGATGCAACCCGCTGACAGACGGATCGATGGGGGACAACGGAGGTTTACTTATAGTATTGGCACCCGTTGGGTAAGCAACTCTAATAATGGGTATTTATTGGTGTTGCACATTTCCCATCACCAGGTAGCAAATATGCAAAGGCGCCAAATACAATGTAAATAATGAATAATCGACTAGTTATACGTTGTTATAATAAATAGCCGCAAATCAAACAAATCCTTTCCATAAAAATATATCGTACTAACCTTTTCAGTGAACAGTTTAATCTTCTCGAGTACCTCGTCTGTGTATTCTATTTCGCCGGCACCATACATCTCGGTGGCGATAACCTTGATCTTTTCTTGTATGGAAAGGTTAAGCGGGTAAAGGAAGTCGAAATTGCTGGCGGTGTCACAGGCCTCGATGACGGCATCGGCCAGGTCCAGTGCGCCGAGCCCACCTTGAGCCCAGTGATCGCACACAACCGCTCTGAACGCGCCGTTTTTCAGCGCGTACTCTTTTACCATGTTGAGCTCCGCCAATGTGTCGTTTCTGTAAATTAAAAGTTTGTTTAAATTATGCTTCAATTTGTTTTCTGAAGCTATGATAATGCTACAGATTAATGTAGGTATATAAGCCTTTACTAAATTATCAAACTAATTCATACTATAATAGATAGAATAATTAATAATAATACAAATATAAAAAGATTAGATTTTTTGTATACTTGTTTGTTTGTAATGTTTAGTCTCAAAAACTACTTAACTTATTTAAAAATATTTATTTTTCGTACAGTAAGCTACACTATTAGCGAGTAAAATGGGTTGTCTTTTTTTTAATACGATATTTGTAATATAATATTCTAATTTTCGTAGGCACCTCTTATAAATACTTTAACTATAAAAATCATCAATTGGCGTGTGCTTCGAAAACTAATCATAATACATATAATATGTACTAAATGTTGATAGTAGGTACTCATCATTGGTATAAAACAACAGTAAGGTTATATATCTAACTATTATAGTTATTAATTAATTATAGTTAAGTAATCCGTCAGCCAATGACAACAGACGAATATCACGTGACTGCGATAGAACGTTAATTTTAATGTTCTGATTGACTGAAAATTAAGCAACAGTGATGCTGTACAAATCGCTCAGCCACTTAGTTATAGTGTGACATGTTATATAGTATATTGAAGACAGAACTTACCCGTGTTTGTTAATAGCCACAACGACTGCTACGCCAAACTTATTGCCGTTGCTGATGTGTTTGCCTAAGTTGCATAAACCTTTACTCAGCAGCTCAAGGTTTTCCTACAACAAATATTACAATTTAGAATTCATATTCAAATTTAATTTCAGTATCTAAATGCCTATATAGGACCAATGACTTTGTGAGAGTCGCTGGATACCGTTGGATGCGGGTAGAGCAATTATTTAGCTGCTGGCTGTCATAATAATGATCGAAATGTATTACTTCTGGTCATGACACGCAGTTCATGAGGTAATATTGCTTTTATATGATCTTAACAGTGACTTCAAAACCCACACCAGAGAACAGCTTCTATGGATTTCGAAACTCGGCTTAGAACTGTTATAATAAATAGTGTCCTCCTAGTCAAATTTCGGCCACGGCGGACAGGCTGAGATCTATAGAGCGTACTTAGACTTTGCTCAAACTTTATTTACGTAAAAATTTGCTAAGTGTATGCTAAGCTTATACTTTGATTTGGTATTTATAGACGTTTGAAGTTAAGATTATGCTTAGCATAAGCTAAGACAGACAAAGTTAAAACACAAATTGTAATTTCTTTACATGCATTAACTTCTGTCTAAGTAAAGTCTGAGCAAAGTCTAAGTACGCTCTATAGATCTCAGCCACAGACTCAGCCAGCGGAGAGGACATATATAATAGTGCACAAGAGTTTGCGCAAACTCAGGGGAACTTTCTATTCCATCACTCTCATGATTCGTTGGGACGACTAATGACACGACCGGAAAGAGTTCAGGTACAGGACCTCCGGCTTTACATGCTCTCCAAGGAAAAGGGGTGTGACGCCAACTCCTAGACTTCGGGCTGATACTGAGAAATTTTGTTAACAGATAAATCCCAAAAGCCCGACCCGGTATTTGAACCCAGGACCTCATTATCAGTGGTAAAACACGGTACCGCTAGACCAACGAGGATTATTATGTAACTGTGTATTGTACCTTCACATAGACGTCGTGCAGGGGCGCCCCGGGCGACACGGGCGGGCCGCCGCCGTGCATCTTGAGCGCGCGCACCGTCGACACGATCACGGCGCAGTGGGGCTTGTCACCGCTCGCACGGCACTTGATGTCGAAGAACTTCTCCATGCCTGTTCAACAATCGTAAACTCATTAATGTGGGGGATAAAGAGAAGTTGTTCCGTGGGAATATTTACCTGAGATCCGACATTCTGTCAAGCGTGGCGAAGCAAAGCGTAAATTGTAATGAATCACAAGTGTTTCTAAAGCAGTCAATAGATGGCATCTACAACTTCCGCAAGAGTTTCAAGATATGGGACTTTGTAAATTGAATCTGTCAGTAAAATTTGTAGCTATTAAGCTTTCTAAGGTTCTCTAAACATTAGTCTAGAGAACCTTGGCAAGGTAGAAAGTATAGGTTTATTTATGATTTCTAAGTATTGAGTTTAGTTTCAATCTCTGTATTTTATAAAATGCTATAAATAGCAAAATTTGAAATATTTTTTTGCAAGTTTTTACATACGAAATCATAAGTATAAAAATCTTCATATCACCAACTAATATCAAGCCAATTCCAATGACTTACCAATATCAGAGCCGAAGCCGGCTTCGGTGGCTACATATCCGTTTTCCCCGGCGATTTTCATAGCGATCTTGTCAGCGAGGATGGAGGAACAGCCGTGCGCTATGTTGGCGAAGGGCCCCGTGTGCACCAGCACCGGTGTGCCCTCCAGCGACTGCATCAGCGTGGGTTCCACCGCGTCCTTGAGCAGCACCAACAGCGCGCCCGTCATACCCTGATGGGCACCAAGGAACACAAATTCATACACTAGAGCTCATAATCATCAGTTTTACTTGCGCAACCTATAACTATGTTAAACTTTAACTTCATATTGAAGGATGTAGGGTATTCGCAGAGCTCCAGCACTCCTAGCATAAAATGATCGCCTAGTTGTTCTATTAGTAACTAGTCATATGTTTAACCATAGATAACGAGTTAGGGGCCAAAATTGTTCTTCCATGTTGCTGCTCAGCATAAATATCAATAACTTGACGGAGTCAATAAGGTGGTGAAGAATATTTTAGTACTAACAATGTTTCTTCACTTTTTCTGCTTCATTTTCTCCGTTTGACCTCTTTCTGTACTAAAAGTACGAAGTTGAATGAGTGTCTATTTGTTTAAGTAAGCAAGGAAGAAAGAGACTATTTATTGTTCACCAACATTATGGCGTTAATTAAATATTAACATGTTTTAAAAAATGGTGGCCTTATTGATAGGTGCGATCTCTACCAGGCAACCGTAGAATGGACCAGGATTAAAGAAAACGTAGGTTTTTGTTGGCATTTGTTTGTTATGCTCTTCACGCCACACTGCTGACAGAATAGGCGATTCGAATGAGTGTAGATCATAAGTACGAAATAATTGGGTAAGAGCTGAAAATGTAATAGTTTACACGGTAAGACAGAAGCTAGTCTGATTATTATAAAGATTTCTCATATTTACCAAATCATCTGCAGTGACAGGGCCACCATTCTTGTCCAGGGCTACAACCATGTTTGCAAGGCGTTCCTTAATGTCGTCGACATCATTGCCAAGTGCGAGGATGGCCATGATCTCTGAGGCTACGGAGATATCAAAGGCTGTCTCGCGGGTAAAGCCCTTCTCAGTTGGGGACTGACCGATGGTTATCTTACGGAGGAATCTGTCGTTCAGATCCACGACTAAAACAAAATCAGTATATAATTTAACAGGGTCAAGAGAGAAAAGTTCCAATAATAAAACAATCAAATACGGCTTGAGCAGGAAGAAACAGGAGTTTCATAGCCTACTGTCGTATTACAACGAACTATTTTATTTAATACCTGAAACTGAACTAAATAGTTACTTTTTTTTTATAGGGACTAGTCCCTCCCTCTTACCCACCACTGCAACTCCTGTAAGCCAGGATCAACAGTACTAACTAAATAGTAACGTTTTCCATGTGAAATAGCTATGGCCACAACTTTGGTATAGGGATGGTTAAGAGGTATTCATATGTCGTGACGAGAAGTCCATAAACCATGAAGTCTTGTCCATGAACCATGAAATTTCAAACAAGTTTTATATACACATAGGCAGATACGCAATTCTGTCTGTTTCTGTTGTTTCATCAGATTAGATGTTAGGTATTTATTTTATTAACATATATATTTACCTCTGTTCCACATAATCTTTGAAGTATCAATGTTAAGTCTTGCAAACTTGGTCTTCTCTTCATCTGTCAATGTATCAGGGTCAGTCTTATCGATTCCCAATCGTTTGAGCCTCCTTAGTTGTATCGCAGAGAATTTCCGGACGCCCTTGACCTTGGGAACTTGTCTGTCGAACAGAGGTCCATCTTTCTGTGTAAGCTCGTGGAAGATCCTAGCGTCCATTTGAGCTGCTAGCAGATTGTTCGCAGCGGTGACCGCGTGGATGTCACCTGTTAAGTGAAGGTTGAACTCTTCCATTGGAATGACCTGGAATATAAACCAGATGTGATGAATACACGGCATAAATAACGATTTCACTAAAGCAGCTAATGGAGACATTTATGCTGGACGCTATATTGTACACAAGGTACTAACTAAGCACAGGCGTTCTCACTATTCCTACCCTCTTATAGGTTGGCGAGTGTAAGATTGCAATTCGTATATTTTTATCTGGTCTTCTGGAAATTTATAGATTTAATTTTGGCTTTTATCTAAGTAAATCGCGAAATCCGAAAAATATCGCGTTAGACATATATAAACATTCCTTTGGTATATTTGCATTCACCTATCACAGGTTTATTTTTAATAAATAAGTAAAGATCTACATACCATATTTGGCAGCCAGGTTTCATTTCAGATATGACAGTTCATAGACTGGCAGCGTATCCTTAATCTGTTATATTTAACATACCTGAGAGTATCCACCACCGGCGGCACCACCCTTGACGCCGAAGGTAGGTCCCTGGCTGGGTTGCCGCATGACGGCGAACGAGTTGCGTCCGCGATGAGCCGACAGAGCCTGCACCAGTCCCAACAGGGTCGTGCTCTTACCCTCGCCCAGGGGAGTAGGAGTAATGCTGGAATCAAATTTTGGCATATGGCATTATATCAGATCAAAAAGGGTTGTCACTAATATAGGAAAAGTTGGTTCTTAACGTTATTTAAGTAATACAGCTTCTGTATTCATACTCCGAATCGACGAACTCGTCTAACATATTTTGTTTGACGAGCTGCTCGCACCGCTCAATTCGTCACTGCGCTACCGCTGCTCGCATCGCCGCCGTATTGTGGCATCGCATTGGGTCATTGTTCCCGAATGCACTATTTCACGGTGTGATACCAGTCCTGATACTACATTTTAGTACATATTTTGTTCTTTCCGCTGACCACCCCGAAGCAGTCATAGCGACGAGGTCGTGGCCAGGCTGTTAATTGCTTAGGTAATAAAGTCGCTGTTAAGGTCAAAGTGAATCAACCGACTTAGCGACTGCTACGACTCGACTTTATGTTCTTCTGTTATAAATAAACTAATTTTATTTATTCAAACATTGATCTCGTTAAACAGTATATAAATAGTGGCGTTCATTACACCTTGCCTTCATCACTTGTCAAACGATATCAGAGGTTAAACATCTAGGGTCTGTGGATGGATCTAGGTAAGTGTTTAGATTTCAGAGTGACTCTGTGACTACATACTTAAAAAAGTCAATTTAAAGAATTAATACTTAAGAAAATCAAAGCGCCCATTAGTAAAATTGTTCCCTATATCGCGAGAACTTTAACACATAGACTATAATTTAAAAAAAACATAGGGAAACAGCTAGTAAATGCTATAAAACTAAAATTGTAAAGATACTTATATACTGAATGTTACTCACCCAGCAACTACGATGTACTTTCCATTGCGTTGGTGTTGCAAGCGTTCCAATACGGAGAGAGATATCTTGGCCTTAGTACGTCCGTACTGAGATACCTCGTTGGAGAATAAGCCGATCTCGTAAGCCAACTCGCTGATGTCTTTAGGCCTCTGCGAGCGAGCAATCACAATGTCACTGGAAAGGAAGCAACATATTAATGTGATTACAATTAATTATTTCTAAGAAGGAGTTTTTGGCTCTTTATGCCAACAATGGCCAGAATTCCATTGATTGCAATGCCATCTAGTATAGGATAGACAAATATATCAACTTTATGTAACAGGATTATCATCTCGTGTTGTTTAGACGAAATAGGAATACCTACATTATATCATCCTTGAAAATTTACAGAATTCATTATATTCTAGGAAGTTATTTATGGGATTTATCTGTAAAGAAAAAGTTCTCAGTATCAGCCCGAAGTCTGGGAGAGCACGTATAGCCGTCGCATCGGACCTGTAACTGACCTATTTCCGGTCGTGTCACTATTAGTCACAGTCACATCGGAGCACGAGAGTGATGATAAAGAAAGTGCTCCTGCGTTTCTGCATACACTTGTGCACTGATGATGATGATGATGATGATGTCCTCCCGACCGAATTTCGGCAACAGCGGCCAGTCTTAATGGAGACTAGCCAATTGCGCAGGACATATTATAGTGCACAAGGGTGTGCGCAAACACAGGGGCATTCTATTCCATCACTCTCATGATCGATGGGACGCCTAGCGACACGACCGGAAAGAGTTCAGGTACAGCTGCTCTCCGAGGCACGGGGGTGTAATACCGCCAACTTCCAGACTTCGGGCTGATACTGAGAAATTTCTTTTTACGGAAAAATCCCTAAATCACTTTTTGGACCTCATTATTTGTGGTTGAACACGCTACCGCTAGACCAACGAGACTTGTGCACTATAATATATATATATATATATATATATATACCTAAATATATACCTAATAATAATATGTCACGCACAGATGGCTAGTCCTCATTGAGACTGACCGGCCCCGTTTTACCAATATACGGTAAAACGAGATGAATGGAGACAAGTACTATTCACACCTGGAATTATTTACGTAATGTAAGCAATTATAAACCTTATCACCTAGGCAGTTTCTCACCTGGGCGGAGGGGTAAGCGGCGATATGCGTAGTGGGCGCAGCGGCCACGCGGGCGCGAGCAGACGGTCCAGCTGTCGCTTCGCTGCTTGCACCGTGTTGCTCATAAGCATGGCCACCGTCATGGGGCCCACGCCGCCAGGCACCGGCGTCACGTGGGATGCCACCTGCAACGCCTCCTCATACGCCACGTCACCCACTAGACGCTGCCCACTCTTCTTTGTAGGGTCTGTCAAGATTTACCGTTACTAAGCAACATACCATACTATTAGGTTATAGATGTACCTGATATTATGTTATTATTATTGTAATATAGACTCAATGATCTCACAGTTAAACTCCGTAAGCAGCTTTGTGGGGCTATGTAATTAGTTTTTAAGAGAAATAAAGCAAAAACCAACCAAAACCAACGCCGAAAAATAACTATAGGTAACCAAACCCAACCGCTGTTTGAGACCGAACTAAGACATGACATACACATTTAGGCCATAATAAGTACAAATTTAAACGAGATTCATAATCTTAAATAACAATTCGATAATATGAGATACAGAAACACATTAATAAATGGGGTGACTTATTTAAAAATTAAACAAATGATAAGTAGTAACGAGAAATACGGATCTTGAGTAAATAGTAATTCCTTACGTTCTCCACGTCGTGGGCCAAGTTGTAAAATCCTTATCAGAAACAATTCTAAATTAGTTCGTAACATCGTGCGATATCAATCAGCCACTGCATTTCTTTAGTAACATTTATTACAGTAAACTGTTAGTTACTATTTAATAAACGTGCACGAGGTGGTTTCACCGCGGTCGTGGCACCAATTGTTTGGATTCTTACCCCGATCCGTCTATTGTAATGCACTTTATACAATTTCCTTGAAACATCAATATTTCTAAGGTTGTTATGACGCGAATCGCTTTGTTCTTCGATATTTTAAGTATATTTTTTAATGTCCGTTGGTCTGTACCGTGCGTCATAACAGCCATAGAAATATTGATGTTGCAAGGATATTGTGTAAAGAATTTTATAATAGACGGATCGGAGTGAGAATCAAAACAATTGGTGCCGCGACCGCAGTGAAACCACCTCGTACACATCACTAATATGGGAAATCATAAGTTTAATCTTCGGACGAATCTCGAACCAGCACCATCTACCAATCCAGGGTAGGAGCTCTGCGTTAAGCTACGAACAATACCTACACACAGGTAGATCAAATTTATGATTCCCTTGCTAACACCCTCCCGGAGAGGAGAAATCCATCGGCTTTGTTTTCTAGAAACATGGCCAACCTATATTGATCATATTGATAAGACCTTCGAAATTATCAAATTTGAATTTTATAGTATTATTCAAAATGCAAAGCGTCAATTTAATCTCAAAACCTCGTGCACAGTCTTGAAAAATTTATCGCGCGGAAGGAGATTTAGTAATGATGGTCTATTAACCGTCCAACAACTGAATATCAGTGTATGGTCTGCTGTTGAAGTTGAACACGCTACCGTTAGTCCAACGTGGCAGTCAATAGGTCAGTTTATCTATCACGACTTCATATAGTTCACTTACTCGATGAAAGTTAAAGATTTTTGGTATAGTCATTTTAAGTTCATTGAAACTTCCGCTAGAGGCGTTGCATGGCTATTATAGTACCTACTGGAAAAAAACTGAAAGTAACATCGAGTAAGTAAGCTACATTTAGGAACTTGTGGTAACCATGGAAGTCGTATAACTACGTTAGAGAGCAGAGCCTCTAGCACGAGTTCCTGCAGTTTACTTACTCGATCACACGTACAGTTTCCTCCCATACATTGGGCACCAGCGCCTCTCGCGGAAACTATTAAGAACTAAAATTCTGTATGGGACGAAACTGTACGTGTGATCGAGTAAGTAAACTGCAGGAACTCGTGCTAGAGGCACAGAACTGATACTAGCGCTGCGACCATTGATTGTTTAGGTTTTACCTATATGAGACGAATTGGCTGGTTGAAGGATAAATGGGTAATGTAGATTACTTATATTTTATTTCGATTATTTTTTGTCAATAATTAAATCATTTCATTAAATTAACCTAATTAGATGAATAGGAACAAATTTCAGAAAATTATGACTAAACATTCTTTAGAATCATAATTTAAGTATGTATTGACTTTATTGGTGACACAGTCAATAAAATACGAGGGTTTTTTTTTCTAATTACCTATATTAATTAAGTATTTATTCCGTGTGGTTTTCCTACTTTAATCCGATCTTGCTACCAGAATTATAATTTTGACACATATTCACCCCATTTAAATACAGTCATCATATCAGCCGAACGTCCACTGCTGTACAAAGGCCGCCCCCAAAGACCTCCACAATTGCTGTCTTGCGCTATTCGCATCCAGCGGTTTCCAGTGACCCGCTCATGATCATCGGTCCATCTTGTAGGGAACCTGCCCGCGCTGCGTCTTCCGGTGAGTAGTCGTTACTCTAGAACCTCGAGAACCGTTAACGTTACAGTAACCGAAATGATTACCGAGATATTTACATTTTGTAGTCCTTCCTAGGGCTCCTAACGCTGATATCAGTTTAGCTTTGACATGCTCGATGTGTACCTTCCATGTCATCTAACCAAAGACAAAATACCTAGTATTTTCTTAGTGTGATTTATTGATTATTGTATCGCTTATTCGGAGCGGAGGGTGCACTGTGTTTTTTTTATTTTTCGCGGAGAAATTCATATATGACGTAATTGGGTTATTTAAAGTAAGTAGGTTACACAGGCAGATATTATGTCAGATTAATCATTTTTCGAAAGGGGATACCTACAATAATTTCCTATTCTTTAAAATATCCAAAAGCTCGAGTGAGGTAGCTCTGCGCTGCAGTCTGGGCGTGAAGACGGTAAGTAGACCAAAGTGGGTGGTGGTAGGTCACTGGTGTTCTCACTCACCACAGGCTTACAAAAGTATTGTAAGTATAATTGGCTAAAAGAAGCCTGGCCCCAGTGTCAGCTACGTAACTCGTCACTACACTTTTAACTACGTAACTGCTCCGTTTTTCAGATACATACTGCATATACGCATTGACGTATGTTCGTACTTTTGATGAAGTACACATTTCACTTTTGATTACAAGTAAGTGTGATGACTGCAGCTTAGTTGCTAGACCACGTGACGGTCACTGCGTCAAATTCTAAATCTCGGTCAATCAATCGCTGATTTTAAGATATTTCTGCCGATGTGACATTTTATAGTTGTGTTAATTAGTCGGCGATGACACAAACTAAGCCTAACCTTATTATCCATGATAAGTTCCGGCATGCATACCTATGTATATAAAAAATACTGCAAGTTCAAATATGTAGGTACCTATATAAAAAAATCTGTTACGATAACAATTGAAACTACATGTAATACAAAAATAATATAGGTAATTAATAAACCTGCTAAGTAAAACTACCGATGAAAAATTAAATTTAATGTATACTTAGGTTACGCTTATATTGCATTTAATTTTTAGTATTGATATGGTCTAATAGTTTTAATACTTAGTACAATACTGTTAATATAACTGTTAAATGTTTTAAGTGAGTAAAAGTATTATTATGTTTACTTTTGCCTACTAATACTTTTAGTCAAACAGGAGCACAGGATTTATTGTTAATCTGTTTAAATATGTTAAAATTTAATTTAATCATTACAAAAAAGAAGGTATTAAATAATAGAATAGAATTAAATAAAATGAAATTATAAGCTAGAAATTAGTATTATTATTTTATACTTTTAGTTGATATTGTACATTATGTTATGTGTGTATCATACATTTAATTTAAGCTATTCGTTAAGAGCCTTCTGCGCTAGCTAGCCAAATGCTCATTGCCTTCAATTCTTTAATTTTAATATTGTACAACTAAATTTCAAAATAATAGATTAGTAACTTGTTATTTATTTTAGGATTTAAGAAAATATATCTGATAAAACAGATCGCACGGATTGTACATTATGATACTTATAAATTATATTTCGGGCGTTGCCTTTAAAAAAAAAGTATATAACATTACATTGTTTTTTTTGTTATGAAAACGTTCTGTGCCTGCCATTAGCCGCAAGTACACTCTGATCTGCTCGTGAATATCAGGGGTTTCATATAACTTACCACTAATGGGATTGATACCGCAGTCGATCACGACAGCCCCGGGCTTAATCCAAGAACCTCGAACCATCTCAGCCCTGCCAATGGCAACCACGAGTATGTCAGCTGTTTTCGTCTGTTAGAAAAAAATATCCTGAATAATAATGCACTGTTTATTTGATTTATAGTCCTCCTTATCGATTTCGATAACGGCGACCCTTCGAAATCACTTTCTTTGGTGTGCCCTTAAATGGCTAGCTAGACCGAACTTAGTTTTAAATACTCGGTCACAACTAGAACAATAAAGTTGGCCACTTAGGAGGATCGGAACAGTCTTCTAGAACTGAAAAGGGAAGATCTTCCGACCGGGCAGGGTGGATTTCCCGGTGATCGCTGTCCGTCTGTTAGCTTTCCGGAGTGCTGATACATGAAATCCTTGATCCTTGGTATAGGATAGCGATACAGCCTTGTAGCTGTGACTGGTTGAGCGTTTGTGGATTTTTGTAACCGTCGATAGATGCTTCTACATGACTCCCTTCTGAGACTAAAAGGTGAACGTTTTTTTGTTGATTGCCAGCGTTTGTGTGGTGTATAGTCCGGAGGCACTGGAGATGAAAGAAGAACGTGCTCCTACTTGAGCACTTCTACGGCGACTGGTGTGCTCAAGATAGGGCTGCTAACCTTGATGCTTACAGTACTAGAAAATACTTACCACCTCACTCAAGTCTTTAGTCTTGGAGTGGCAGACGGTAACAGTGGCGTGTTCCCACTTGAGTAGCTCGGCGACCGGCGTGCCCACGATGCGGCTGCGGCCCAGCACCACTGCGTGCTTGCCTGCGATGCTTATGCCCGTGCGCTTGATCAGTTCCACGCACCCCGCGGGAGTGCAAGGTATGAAGCCCGAGAAATCGTTTACTGCTACACGACCTTCATTCACTGTGTTTAAGCTAAGGAAGAAAAATATAAGTATTCATTAAGTCTGTAATTTTCTTAGCTAGTTAGTCAGGGGCTTTCACTGTTTCACCGGCGGTTAGAGGCGAATGGGGACTCAAGCCGTCTACCAAATAAAACTCTGTAATTTACTGAAGACCATCGTGACTCAGTTAGTCGTGACCCTACCTTCTAATCCAAAGGTTGCGGGTTCGATCCTCGCACAAGAACACAAATATTTGTCGTAATCTGGGTGTTTTCTGTGTACTGTATTGGAATATCAAACCATTCAAAACTGTTCTATGAAGGGGAATAAATACCTGTATCGCGTTCGTGAATTACATGTTTGTAATGTTCCTACCACACTGACACTCAGATCAACTACATATATGTATGTGAGTGACACTGGGCGGGGTTGAATCCGAACACGTGGGTGCCGAGGTTAAGTAAGTATCTTAACCGCCGAGCCACACGTGCAGTTTAGTTGCAGTCAAATTCTAAATTTAACCTAAATTCTCAGGTCACTCACAAAGTTTTGGACTGAATAAGTACTTTATAGAATATAATATTTTTTTATGGAACATCTATTATCGAGCAAAAAGTTATTTTTTATTCTTTAATTGGTTTTGACAATGACATTAGATATGGGTATACACATCTAGTTTGAAGCCAGGGTTTTGTTTTTTTTTTGTTTCAGGAAATGGTAAAGTATTGTTTCTATTAGTGTACCATATCGGTTTTATTTGCCTATATCGAAAGGATGGTTAACGCCTAAATAAAATAGTGATGCAATGTATAGTTACCCATCGACATCCTTGTCGGGAGAGACGGCGTCGGTGACCTTATGCGAATCAATGGGGTGTTCGGAGTCCAGCGGCATCTGCACGATGATGCCATGGACCTGAGGGGTCTCATTTAAACTCGTGATCTTCGCCAGTAACTGAGGTCAAAAAAAAAAAGAAATGCGCGGTTTAGATCTGGCTTGTTGGTTCAGTTATACATGTGAATTTCTTGCTTCTTCTATAGCTATAGCGCGATCACGCTATAGCTATAGAAGAAGCAAGAAATTCTGAAAGGAGAACGCTAAAAGATTGGGTCGTTCATATATGGCACTTACGTGAGTCCGTAAGTGATTGACGAGGTTAAGCAACTAAGCTCGTGGTCAGTCCACAGGGTGACCGCCAAAGTGGTTAAATTTCTGAGCGTCTCTGTGTTTCGGACGACACGTTAAGCTGTCGACCCCGGTTGAAGCCATTAGGCAACAGTCGTTAAGCCATGTCAGAGACCTACTGGGCGGCTTGAACAACTCTGACACCAGGGTAACCGGGCCGTGGTTACCCTGTACGATAAGTAAGTAAATATGGTGCTGGCACATAGACTTCGATCGGGTCACTATCCATCCAGAAAATTTGCTTGTAAAAAAAGACGTAGAATTGCACAACTTTCATATTGATTACACTTTTAATTAATTTTGCCGAGTTTGGTACAAAATAAAAAATGTGTTTTGCGCCAATTCAGCTTATCCAATGCCCTTAACAACGTCATAATTGTGTTTAATACTTTATTATATAGCTTGGTTACATCATAATGAAGACAACAATATACACATAACAGATAAACCTTATCATAGTGTCATGAGTTCACGGCGCTGCTATAATGCCAATATACACAATATACAGCTGCGTAGATTTTTACATTTTATAAAGTCTATTTTTCACAACATTTCATAATTGAAAACATTACCTATTTTGCACATAATATCTATAACGGTTCATTAACCTTTTAACCTTGAATTTTTAATAGTCCCCTATTAATTTAAGATACTTAATATACTGGCAGATAGGACGACTTATTGTGAGCTATACCTAGAGTAGGTACAGAATCAAACTACAAATAGAGAAATCGCAGATTTGTCTTAATGAATAGTTTGATTGGGGATGTACCATCATCTGAAAGAATATGCCGTAGATAATATAGCTACACTGTATGTTTAAGGATATTAACATACCATTTTCAATTTATGTTTTAACAATTTTAATAGGTTTTCTGTTACTTAGATAAAAAAACGTTATGTGGTTTTATAAAACCACGATGCAAGTGAAGCTTTGCCTCTTACGACGTAAAATTAGTTAATTTTCGGATATTTGCGCTTTATTTTAGTTTTTCCGGTTTTTCCTTCGTTGACAGATTTATTTGACTCACTAGCAATATCGTCATCCGCCACGATTTAGCACCAAAAACATTTATAGTTATACACTGATCAGAATGCAAAAACCCGTGGAGCACTTGCACAAATGAGTGAGAATGTAAATGCTACACTCGTCCCCGTAGAGGGAAAATTAAATAACTCTGATTTTGTAGTTCTGAGATAAACGCGATTTAGTGTTTTTTTTTTAGTTAATGTACATTTGTAAGAAAATGTGAGATAATTTTACTGTCGGTGTTTTTATATTTTGTGGACCTGGTAACCTATTACATTATGCTTTAACAAACTGAACACTATCTTTAACTATAACTAAATAACAAATTAAAAATCAATTTGTTTAATTTTGCCACAACTGTTTTTATAACGTAACAACAATTAGCTACTTATTTCGGCTATTTATTTAGTTTTCCTACAACAAAATACATTTGGTAGAGTAAATTTTGGTGAAATAAATGGAGTTATTGAATTTATCAAGCACGAAATATTTTTAAATGGAAAACTTAGTGGTTTTGTACGTTATGATTACTTTGATATTTATTGGTCTCATATGAAATAAAAGCTGTATTATGATATTAATAAAGTTATATTAAGGAATAAATAGAAAAGTAAACTAAAATTTAGAAAAAGTGTACTTATCTTGCCACAAACTTAAAAAATAAACTTCATCATCATCATATCAGCCAAAAGGTACACAGCTGGACAAAGGCCCACAATTGCCGGTCTTGCGCTATTCGCATCCAACAATTTCCAGCGACCCGCACAAGATCATGGGTCCATCTTGTAGGGACCTGCCCACGCTGCGTCTTCCAGTTCGTGGTTACCACTCGAGAACCTTTCTGCTCTAACGGCCGTGGGTTCTACGTTCTATGTGGCTGCCCACTGCCACTTCAGTTTTACAATTCTTTGGGCTATGTCGGTGACTTTGGTTCGCCTGCAGATTCCGACATTTCTGATTCGATATCGCAAGAAAACTCCGAGCATAGCCCTCTCCATTGCTCTTTGGGTGACCTTAAGCCTTCTAATAAGGCTCATAGTGAGCGACCACGTATCTGGTCTGTCATCAAGTCATCACTGGCAACACACACTGGTTGAAGACTTTCAACTTGAGACACTGCGGTATTTTGGACGAGAAGATGTAACGTAGTTTCCCGAACGCTGCCCAGCCGAGTTGGATTCTACGATGGACCACCTTCTCGAAGTTAGAACGACCTAGGTGGATGGTCTGTCCTAGGTAAATATAGTTTTCTACAACTTCGCGTGCACAGTCTCCAACCTTCAATTGAGTGGGGTTGGAGGTTTGACATGATTTTCGTCATATCCATGTTCCTTTTCAGGCCCACTTGTTGAGAAACTCTACTGAGGTCATAGAGCATTGTACCGAAATCATCCATGGTCTCAGCCATGACTATTATATCATCGGCCAATCGTAAGTGAGTGATATACTCGCCATTGACCAGAAGCTTGAAGACATCTTCCAATGCAGCGACGAACACTTTCGGAGATGTAACATCTTCCTGTCTCACACCTCGCTGCAAGTTGATAGGTTTCGAGTTTTGGTCCTGGAGTCGCACTAACATTGTGGCGTTTTCATACAAATATTTTAACACCTCGATTTACCGGTAGTAGATTTGGCACCTTAGGAGAGACCACAGCCCAGGTTTCGATAATCTAAGGCTTTCTCATAGTCCACAAACCCTAAGCACAGTGGCTTGTTATACTCTTCGACTTCTTATGTATAACTTGCCGCAGGGTATGTATATGGTCTATGGTGCTAAAGACTTTTCGGATACCGGCTTGTTCGGGAGGCTGGAAATCATCAAATGGCTCAGCAGTGTGATCGGTCAATAATTCTTCAATAGGGTTTTGTCGCCCTTTTTGAAGGAGAACACTACCACACTTCTGTGCCATGCTTGTGGTGTTTGATTATCTAGTATTACGGAGTTAAATAACTTCTGAAAGGCCCGTAGGATTGGTGTACCATCCGCCTTCAGAAGCTCTGCTGAAACTCCATCATCACCAAGAGCCTTGTTGTTCTTAAGTTGTCTGAGAGCCATTTTAATCTCGTACAGGCTGACGTCCGGGTGTCTTCAGTGTAATGTCGGGTTGGTCGTGCTCCATCCAAGACATGACTTTTGGCAGGTGACTGCGTTGTCGTATATAACTGTCCATAGAATTCTCAATCTCTCACAGCAACTCCGGTTTATATGTGACGATTGCCGTGCATCCTCAGTCTTCAGCTTCGTCAGTTGGGTTTGTCCAACAGACAGATCTCTTACGAACACTTTAGATCCTTTGTTTCGCTCGATGGCTTCTTCAATACTACCTGTATTAAATTGACGCGTGTCGCGAGTCAAAGACTGAGATCTGTCTGTTGAGCAGCCGGTATATAGTAGCATCATCTGAGGATGTCAGAACCATTTTCCGTATTACTTCCATAAGTTGCAGGGCAAAGTCTGTTTGTACGCTGGGCCTTGAAGACCTTAAACTCAGCCGTATGGACAGCTTCTACGAGCTTGTCGTAGTATGGGTCCACTTCCTCGCAGCCTGCTAGGCATTCGAAACGGTTTCGCAGTTCGAGCTGAAATGGTGGGTTTTGGACGTGGATAGGTAAAGGTCGGCGCGTAGACTTTATCAGTCTGGACCTCTGGAGCTTGACATTAGATTCAATAAGCCTCTCACCAGTCTGTGATTGCTCCCGGTTTTAACCGCATTGATCACAGAGACGTCATTAAACGCTTGTCGTCTCGTCGACAAGATAAAGTCTATCTCATTTTTGTTTTTGCCATCGGGGTTCACCCAGGTCCATTTGTGGTGATCCAGCTTCCTGAAGAAGGAATTCATCATAAAGAGTCCCTCCTTCTCCATGTCGGCCAACATTTGGCCCCGAGGGTTCCGGTCTCCAGTTCCAAATTGCCCCACTCTCAGCTCATTCCCGAATCGTTTACCCAGCTTCGCGTTAAAGTCCCCCATGACCACAGTGAAATAAGTGTTAGAGGTATGTATGGCTCTAGAAATATCCTCATACATGACCTCAACCTCATCGTCGGAGTGCGTTGAAGTCGGCGCGTAAACCTGAATGACCTTCAACGAATACGTTATAAGTTACGTTATAAGGTATGCCGTCCTAGTCGACACACTCTCGAGTTTACTACGTTCCTGGTGGACGAGGGACTTTTGAACTATGAACCCGACATCACCTTGGAACAGTTGGTCGCCCTCGCGGAAATATAGCAGGTTTATCGTGGGGAGGACACGATATTCCTAAAAACTCTCTTTGGACTTCAGACAAACCTATGATATCCCAATGTAACCTGCTCAGTTCCTTCTCCAGTTCAGTGATATTCTCGTCGGTCAACTGTGTGTGAGTGTTATATGTTGCCAGGGCCAGACGTTGTCGGTTTTGGTAACACGGCGTCTGCCGGGGATTTTTAGCACCCCGGTTTCGTTTTCCTTATTTCCTGTTTCTATTACTAAATCTGTTATCCCAGCGATTGTGATATTGTGTTCCATAATTCTTCTATCAGGGTGAGATTAATTGGTCAATAGGGATTTCAATAAAAGCTCAAGTTGTTATAATATTAAGTACTTGTTTCATCTTTAGAATCTCTCGACAAAATCGGGTTTATTTTTTCAAATCTCTTAACTCTTTTTTTCTTCTTAGCCAGTGAAATATTGATGTCTATTAAAGAACTAACTTTCCTTTTTATTTTGTTTTCTTCATTTGTAAAAGGCGACATTGGTTCGATACCCGAAATGAGACCTGACCCTCTGATTACCTTTGATGACAACTTAATTTATTTAATTTTATTTGCCTATCATCTTATAATTAATCATTATCTAGTTGTAGAAGAAATAAATAACATCAAGTATTTATAAATTAGGTACGTTATATCAGAATTCTGAATCGCAGAATTAAATAAATAGAGTTATTTAGTTTTCCTAGAACTAAGTTAGTTTTGTGAAAGAATTTATAAGTTGAGGAAAAATGCAACAACTCAAGTTATTTAATTTATTTGACATTCATCTTGTCATTGACCACAGTTATTGATTTATTTACTGAGTTATTTAGTTTTCCTTTAAAAAAAATGTGTTTGTCTGAAGATATTTATTATTCCATCTGTCATGACCTGTCTGACAAAAATGGCTATATCTTTGGAACGGAATAAGATACGAAAACGCCTGTAAGGCTCAAATATGCGGCAGGTTTTAGGTGTTTTGAAAATAGGATAAAGTCAATTTCGCAAAAATCGGAGTTATTTAATTTTCCAACTACGGGACGCACTGTCAGCTGGTGTGAGCCATGGGCGCCACTTTATTTTCGTGGGCAGCTGTAACGCGACATGCGATAAAAGGACGAAAAATTTTGAGTCGATGTAAAAAAAGTTTCACTAAGTCCGACTTAGGAAATTTATAAATTTACGCAGCAATGCGTTTCCGCTATGCTATTTGAAATTCAGCGCTCTGGGCAGTAGAAGCGTCGGCCAGGCGTTTAGAAATAACGCTCTCGAGCAAAAATGCTAATATTTTTCATATTTTTATTAATTTTATTGTTATCAAGTAGCTATGGCATATTTTCAAATCGTAAAAAAATATTCTTTTTGCGGTTACTATACTACTCATTCGTTTTACTTGGCCTTTAAAAAGCTTATGCTCGTCTACTAAGTAAATACAATAACATTAAAAAAAATCCACTCTTAGCGTCATAATCACCTCGGATTCAATAATATCTCGTGGTAGTCGCAGATGTTCTGCGGTTATGCCGATATTCTCCGCAGCCTTGAGTTTCATCCTGATGTAGACGTTGGAGTCCTCCCGCCCGCCCACCTGCACGATGGCCAGCCGCGGCTCGAAGCCCGACCATCTTGACCTACCCTCCGATACTTGCTTGCGGAGGTCTTCCTCGATCGACCTGAAAGTTATAAGATAAGATAAATACAATTTATTGCACACCATTTACAGAACAGATTTGTGAGTATATATAATATGTATATAAACTAACCAACGAATTTTGATGAAAATTTTTAAGATAGCTTATATATCCGAATAACACATAGGCTATAATTTATAAAGTTTAGCGCGGGAAAAACCGCGGGGTAGAGCTAGTAATTTATAATATAATTAATAATAGTAAAAAGGTACAATTATATAATACTGCCATCTCAACTTATTAAAAAATAACTGATGAAAATGTAAATTCAAGCCTATAACTCAAGTAACAGCTTAGTAAGAGCGCTCTAGCAAATCCGGCATTTTTTGTGGTTATTCCCCACCATAAGACTTTTTCCAGCAGTGGATGTCTTTTAGCTGATATGATGATGATGAACAAGAACAAGTGCCTCCATCAAAAACTTAACGATTTAAATCTAAATCTGTTTCCCAGAACACGGTTACGTAGGTATAAGTAATGTGGTCCCCTTTGTAGGTCATCATCATATCAGCCAAAAGACGTCCACTGTTGGAAAACGACCACCTCCAAGGATCTCCACAATGTCAGTCAAAACGGTCTTGCAGTTATACTACTCGTGGCCCGCGACCGTTGCATGTGAAGCCAATGGAAGCGGGCAGTCAAGACCGGCCAGTGCTGCAGTGTAGAGATCCTTGGTGGTGGCCTTTTTCCAGCAGTGGACTTCTTTTAGCTGATATGATGATGATGGTGATGAATGTGGGTTAATAAAAGTTTGAATACGATTACGAAACGTTAAACATACGAATTAAAGTGGCAAAATAACTCTTTCTCCTTCATAAATAAACTATTTATGAAGGAGAAAGAGTTATTTTGCCACTTTAATTCGTATGTTTAACGTTTCGTAATCGTATTCAAACTTTTGGGTGGATTAAGCTCACAGTATACCTAAGTATGTATTATGTTCATATGTACAGACGCCAGCACATCAAGCTACCCCAATCTGTCATAATTCCCCAATTGATAGGGAACCTTATGCTTCTGTGATAAAGTTGAAAATCAATAAAAGAAAATTGACAGATTAGGGTAGCTGGATGTGCTGGCGTCTGTACATGTAGAAATAAAGAAAGCGCGACAAGCTTCTGGCTGCTGACAATACTACGGCGAGGAACCAAATAGTAAATAGGTACTGTCATTGCCGTAAGTGACAAAATAGCAAAAAGGCGTTGCGCGATGGACGTAGAATGCGGCAAATCATAGAAACTTATAAGATAAATACAATTTATTAAAAACTTACTTACAGGTAAAATTAACTGAAGTACAGTAAACTAATTCAAGTAAACAGCTAAAACTAAACACAGTAATAGATTAGGTTAGCCTAGGATGGGTGCTTTTTGTGGATGTTGACCTATTGAGCTTTATTATGTGTACACAAAAAATCTAAACCATGGCTATAAAGCATATTAGGTATACGTAATAACAAAAAACCGTAGGTACAATCAATGCATAAAGTTTGACTAACGAGGAGGTGCTAATTCACATGTAAAAAATCAATCGGATTTACGTAAACAGCAAAGTCTTTTTTGGGACAAACTGCACAGATTTCGAACCACTCTACTCCTTTGCATTAAGATCAAAAATGATTCATGTTTAATAGGCATGAATGCATGCCAAGCAATTACAAAATGACTTCGCTATTCTTTAAAAAAAATACCAACTACAAGCAGAATTCCTGCTTCTCACACAAACGGAAGACAGATTTTAAATTTGGAAAGCAAAAAGTATGCCTCTTTGGCTTTTAATAAAATCTTTTTACTCATAGAACGAGTTATGAATGATGAACATGTGACTGATCAAGTAGTAAATAAGGTGCAAAATCGCCTGCGCGCTGGATAGGTAATTCTTCCATACATACTACAAGATCAGTGTAAGATATATTAAAATCTAACAAAGTAATGGATGAAGCTGATAAGCAATGTTATCTTTTTAAGAAGACACTAACTTTGCCACTTCGGTCCCCGAAATCGGTTTTGCGACCATCTTGTAAATATGTTGACCGTAGCAGTCGTCGGTCCCTGGTCGACTAATCTCCCTAGCGGAGACAAACATCGCGAGATGCACCTGACCCCGGGAGAGATAACCCCGAGAATATAGCAGGACCAAAACAATAATATATCTAGTTTCAATGAGATTCTGGCGAAATAATCGGTCTTTGCATGGTAACTATTTGTATAAAATGCAAATATTTGTGTCTAATTAATCTAGGTAAACATATTTATGGCATAATAACTTATCAAATATCACCATCCATATCAATTTTGTACAATACTAAAGTCTTACGTACTACGGAAATATTACGGAAAATCTGTAACATAGCATATTTTAACAATGTCACACAATTCGAAATAATATTTAAACTGTAATGTAATGTGGAATAGACAGTTAGTAGGTAGGTACATAAATTTCGTGGACAATTATCTACTAACGTCAACCCATATATTTTATTGATGCAGTATGTTTTCTTAGGGGAGCTAAGACAAAGATCGCGCAAGCCCTAAAGAGTTTGAACGGATTCCTACAAATATTATTTTGGCATTAATACTCGAGTAAAACTAAATCCAACTCACGATGTCTTTTTTCATCGTCGGATAGTCCCTAAAACGCACATTTTTTGCTAAAACAACAAGATTATACGTTCACGGGCAAAGAACTTGAGAAAAAACAAAGCAAGCAATAATATATTATGTGTGATAGGTACAGACGCCAGCATATCCAGCTACCCCAATCTGTAAAATTTCTTTTATAGATTTTCTACTTTATCACATAAATATAAGGTTCACTTTCAATGGGGGAAATTTGACAGAATGGAGTAGCTTGATGTGCTGGCATCTGTACAATTGACAGAACGCCTAAGTTGAAACACTAGCACGAGGCAAACCGCCTTTACTTGCTTCGTAATAAAGACGACGCACGACAAATTCAAAAAATATCTACCACGTGGTGTGGACTGTAATGAAATTAGATAATACCTACCTTATGCAATCGTTAATAAATTGCCTCATTATAGAAATACGACGGACAGATAGCCTTTTTAGTAATCCCATAATTATATTTTTCCGGTATACTTAATTATAAAGTAACTGTCACTTTAGTTAACTATATGTATATTGTTTACACCATTTTAAGTATTCACAAATTAAACATAACTCATTAAAATTAATAATCTATGACGCTACACAGTTAAACTATTAAGTATATTGTTGTATGTTGATGCTGTTGTAGGGGGTCAAGAAATGCTGTTTACGTATACAAGTTTACGATAAGAGTATAACGTAATGTATTTTAAGAGAGCATAATATTCAGTCGGCTAGAGTATTAATAACAGATGAAACGGACATACAATCAACTATACGATATCCAGCCTTAATTTACTATCCGTCGGCTAACAATATCAGATGGATACTTGCCAATATCGGCTAGGTATCGGATATTACAAAACTAATAATTTCTCAAAATTATATTTAGTAAAATGTATCTCTTGATTATGATGCATTGTACTAATTAAGACATATAATCATATAATGGCGCGCAAATTAACTTCCGAGTAAAAGACTAAAGAAATCTCCGAAATCGCCCTAATAGTCCCGATTGCGTCAACTGTTATGAACCAATTACTGGACACATGATATTCGATCATCCGGTCTCGCAATTCGCTGAATATTCGGTATCCAGCCAAATAACTATCTGTAGATGTGATGACTATGTGAAATGTTCGAATCTTTACGAATGAAAATAATTTTCGAACAAAGTTTCTTATTCAATTTTAGTTTTAAGCAAGCAATTTTAGTTGTGTTTTTGGTTCTCGAGTGGCGACTACGAATTGGAAGACGCAGCGTGGACAGGCCCCCTACAAGATGGACCGACGATTTTGCAAGGGCGCGGGACGCCGCTGGATGCGGACAGCGCAGGACCGGCTATTGTGGAGATCCTTTGTCCAGCAGTGGAAGTCTTTCGGCTGATATGATGATGATGAATTTGTTTTAAGCAAATGCAAATGTTTACAGTTTTTTTTCCTAAACTAGATGACCCAGCAAGCGTTGTACTCCCTTAAAAATAGAAAAATACCTGAAATCTCATCGCACATCGCGTCACAGCGCACCTACTGGGTCCAATTGGAAATCTAAATCATGGAGGGAGCCATTTGAGTGGCAAAAAATCATTAAGAGGCCTATTACAGTCCACTAGCGCCGCCAATCGAAAAAATGTCACAACTCGTAAATAGAATCAAAAATACAAAATATGTTGTATTATTACTGTGGAAAAGGCAATAACGTAATTGTATAACACCTTATCAACACTTGAAATATAGCTGTTTAGCTAAATCGTGCATTCAAAACATAAACGGCCGTTTTTGTTACAAATGCACGATTTAGCTAAACAGCTATATTTCAAGTGTTGACAATGTGTTATAAAATTACGTTATTGCCTTTTCTACAGTAATAATAGACCACATTTTGTATTTTTGATTCTATTTACGAGGTATAACATTTTATCGATTGGCAGCGCTAGTGGACTGTAAAAGGCCCCTTAATATCTACCATACTAACGCAGCGCCCGTCTCGTGCGATTTCTCGTTCTTCTTCAGTGGATTGATTCGTAATGCTACGAAACCTAATTGCATTACCTACAACTTCGTCAGGTTTATTTCCATTTTGATGCAATTATTTTCTATAGGTACATAATGTTAAAAAATCTCAATAATATTTTTTTAACATAAGTATCTTCCGATACTTTAATAGCTTTTCCGCTTTTTTTGGAGGAGACGAATCCAATAATCAGTGATCTTCAAAATTTGTGCAGCCAATCTTGAGTTATAAATGGTGTAAATAACCCTAATTTCTTTTATGTACAGATGCCAGCACATCAAGCTACCCCAATCTGTCAAAGTTCCCCAATTGAAAGTGAACCTTATGCTTATGTAATAAAGTTGAAAATCGATAAAAGAAATTTGACAGATTGTGATAGCTGGATGTGCTGGCGTCTGTACATAGATTATTTGGAGAAGGGAGATAAGCCGAAACTGTGATGGAGCGCAGGTGAAAATTAAAATTTCTAAATACATACATATTATAGATAAATGACACCCAGACACAAAACAAATATTCGTGCTCATGATACAAGGATTCGTCCGGGTAGGGATCGAATCCACGAACTCGGGCTTAGCAGTAAGGGTCGCTGACCACTAGAGCAGCAGGCCAGTCTTAATCTCTACTATTTATACTATATTATCATGTATAACCTGTAACCATATTAGGGTCACATATTTTGATATAAACGCGTTTTATCTATCTTATCTATACATATTATAATAAAATCGTAGGAAAGTCAAAACTGTACATTAAATATTTTTTAAAAAGGATACTTGGGCCGTGATCTACAATTGATATCGAAGCCAAAACTATAGTTATTAAAATTTTTGTCGGTTTGTCTGTATGTATGTCCGGGCTAAACTCAAAAAGTACTGCATGGATTTACTTCAAATTTTGCATGAATATTACTAAGAGGTCAGGTCAACATATAGGGTACATATTATCACGCTACCATCTACGCGGGAGGATCTGTGATAATTTATAAAGTTTAACGCGGGTAAAACCGCGGGGCACAGCTAGTATTTTATATTCTTTGACATTGTATGGATAAAAATATGGTATAATTCTTGATTATGTATGTAGGTAAGATAATTTATTATTATTACTTGTATTCTCTACCACATTTATTGGTTGGTATTACTTAGCCCATAAAGTTGTGTTAAGAAATAAATTGACGAAAACTTACTACGCGTACAGTGCCTCTAGCACGAGTTCCTGCAGTTTACTTACTCGATCACACGTACAGTTTCGTCCCATACATTGAGCACCAGAGTTTTAGTTCTTAATAGTTTCCGCGAGAGGTGCTGGTGCTCAATGTATGGGAGGAAACTGTACGTGTGATCGAGTAAGTAAACTACGGGAACTCGTGCTAGAGGCACTGCTAATAAATAAGTAACCAGATATTTATAAAATAAGGCATTTCAAAAACACACAATACAATACATAAACATAGTTTAATACAGTATTAAAGAAACAAAAACATTTTCAATTAGTCCGTCCATGCGGTCTGTTGCGTCACATATATTTTTTAAATATTTTTACTTAGCTATTATTGTTACATTAAAGAATTGAAGACAACGAGCAGTTGGCTAGCGCAAAAGGCTCTCAACCAGTAGGTTAATTTAAGCGACTAATACCTGAGGGCACCCTTTTGGGGTTCGAGCCACAGCTCAGGGGGCCGCTGAAGTAAAAAGACGGAATTATAAATGATGTCTAATTACTTGCACGGGATTACCTATCACGTATTAATGTGCCAACGCGGTCCTCGACGCTGAAGAACCTACCCTAGCTAGCCTGATATGATATGATAATAATACTTCACATACCTATATCAAACAAAAGTACATAGAAAACCATACTTCCCAAAACATTAGTAGTAGGCATAAACAATACTGACAATCGGGTTATCTATTGTAACCCCGAGATTATGGCAACCATAATATCAGGGCTACAATACGAGTAGATATCTCATATCAAGTTTCAAGAAGTTTCTGCAAAAATAATATACGTATCTATGGCAGTTTCATAATAAGAAAAAAATTACTGAAATTTACACATTATAATTATATAACGCTCATTACGTCAATTGTGTTAAAGAGTGTATATACAGACTACGGTAAATATGTAGTGACAATAATAATAATGTAACCAATGATATTATATATTGAATATTACAATATCTACTACAGCTTCTACTTATGCATGTGATAACTTTTTTAAATTCTTTATTAGAAAAAAATTACTTTAAATTAAAACTCTTTTATGATGAAAAAATACCGCATAGTTTTATGTTTTTAAATGTTTAGCTTTAAGATATTAACTAAGAATATTGTTTAAATTTATAAATTACGTACTTACAAAAATGGTTTTTAATCATCTGAAATAAATAATAATTATAATAGGTCCTGGGACATTATACACACACGGATCCCAAACTAAGCAGAGCTTGTACTATGGAAGCCACATAACTGATATACCTATAGGGTACTACTTTTCTTTTGTAAATAGGTACATACTTATGTAGATAGTTACACCCAGACTTAGGACAAACAAACATGTTTATGCACACAAATATTTGTCCTGGGTGGCAATCGAACCCACGACCGGCGGCGTGACAGACAAGCAACCACGCTTACCGGCCTGTAATGGTAGGTATTATTATTATAACGCTTGCTCAATAAAGTTGCATTTGCTACAACTAGAAAGATAAACGTATTTTGTTACATTCTCTTTGCAACTAGAATCATTTACCTACATAGATAATATGACTCTACATTATGTGAATAACACTCTGACAAGGGCCGTCGTTATATTGTTAATTAGTATTAATTACCCTAGGGTATCCCCCAGGGTAATTAATACTAATTAACAATATAACGTTACCTTCATTGTTAAATTTCGATAATTCCGGTTGGGTAGATTTTTTAAAATCTAGCCAGTAAATATTTTTATTGGGTGGAGCTATTGATTGCAATAAAATAAAGCCATATTATTTTACTAAAACTATATATACTAACTATATATAGTACATAATATGTACTAACTATAAATTAAAGTAATAAAGACTTTTTGACTTAAAAATCTGTTAACTAAAAAATAAATGTGATTTAACAATTAACAGAAACACACACACAAACACACACACACAGTGTAATGGACTAGGCTTTCAATTTCAATTCGACTGTATATTTTTTTATATGTTTTACGCGATATCTACAGAGGTTTTATTCAATCTGATAATAATTTTAGGATTTAATAAAAATATATTATGGTATGTTTTTTTTATAATTTATATTAGGTCTTTACCTATGAAATTGCCGTTCTGCAGTACTGGCCATTTCAAATCAAAATAATTTTTGTTTGGCTAAGAATTCTAATTTCAAATTAATTTTATTTTAAAAACATGGATTCTTTTTTCCAAAAGTAGTCATTTCTTTATTGATTAGTGTTACATTTTCATCGCATTTCAATCTTTTTCGTCATCATGGATACGTTAAAAATTCGAGTAATTATGGAATATGAGTACCGTCGTGGCAGCAACGCGGCACAAGCGGCACGCAACATCAACGACGTTTACGGAGCTAACACTACAAACCAACGCACCACCTGTTATTGGTTTGCTCGCTTCCGTTCTGGAAATTTCGACCTGAAAAATGAACCTCGCGGTCGTCCGAAGACTTTGGTCGACAATGACGAATTAAAGGCGGTTGTGGAAGCTGATGATACACAATCTACGGCTGAATTAGCAGCAGCTTTCGACGTTAGCGTCAAAACAATATTGGTCCATTTGCGTCAAATTGGCAAGGTAAAAAAGCTTGACAAATGGGTGCCCCACGAACTCAATGATCGCCAGCGCGAAGTACGCGTCGAGACGTGCCTTGCACTGCTCAACAGACACACAAATGAAGGAATTTTGAACCGCATTGTTACCTGCGATGAAAAATGGATTCTGTTTGATAACCGCAAGCGCTCAGCAAGTTGGTTGGATCCTGGTTCAGCACCTAAACAATGCCCTAAACGAAAACTTACCCCTAGAAAAGTGATGGTCACTGTTTGGTGGTCTAGCGCCGGTGTGATTCATCACAGCTTCTTACCAAACGGGGTGAGCATTACTGCAGATGTGTACTGTGAAGAACTGAGCACAATGATGGAGAAGCTGGCGCATCTCCAACCAGCATTGGTCAATCGCTCGTCTCCGCTGCTCCTGCACGACAACGCGCGACCTCATACTGCACAGCAGACGGTCTCCAAGTTGCAAGAACTGGGGTTGGAAGCTCTCCGTCATCCGCCCTACTCACCAGACCTTGCGCCTACAGACTACTACTTTTTCCAGAATTTGGATAACTTCTTGGCGGGAAAAAAATTCAATACCCGAGAGGCAGTACAAAATGCCTTTGAAGAATTTGTTGCCTCCCGTCCAGCTGATTTCTTTAAGAAGGGCATCAATAAACTGCCACTGCGATGGCAAAGATGCATTGATTGCATGGGTGATTACTTCGATTAATACAAATAAAAAAATTCATGAAAAAAATTCGTTTAAATTTTTTCATACAAAACGGCAATTTCATAGGTAAAGACCTATTATTATTTCTAAAGTGATCATTGATCACACTTTGAATTTTGCATAGTAAATTTTATGGTCATTTATTTCGTATCACTATAAATATATTCAAGGTCGTATAAAGATAAGAGAATAACTAACCATAACCGGCACGTTAGTATGTAATATAGTAATATGTTTACTTACACAAATACAGGGTCCAAACTTCCATGCGATTCCCACATTGTCATGTACAGATATAAATATTTCTAAACACAATAAAACATGATACTGCGCTTCCGTCTCTAGCACAGCAGTGTGTGGTCACTATTGAACTATACAATACAAGTTGTGGTAATGAAATGAAGAGCGTGTTACCAAACCTGTTGTTCAGGTAAAAATACCAGGTCTCATTTGACTCAATTACGTCTAATTTTTTTTTACTACTATTAGTCAAAACGCGACAATATAAAACCAAAATTGGTTTCACTACTCGACGACAATTGTATTAAATTACAAATTATAATAAGCAAGACCTTGAACGAGGAGTATTTTTTGTACCTGCAATCGACGCTACGTTCGAGGAAATAGCCGCACTACGAAAACCACCCTTATACCTTTAGACATAAAGACGTTGTAAAGGTTAAAATATAGCCACCTATGTAATACACGCGATCATCTGTTTATAGAGTTGGGGGCACGCTTGTAAGTCTATATTTGCACATAGACAGAAATGGTATGTAGTGTGTGTTTGTGATTTGAATGTGTTATTATGTCATATTGTATTTTTCTTTTTTACTGGGTTTTATTAAATTACGTAGTAGTAGCGAATCTTCGCTGAAATGCTAGGTATCGATAATAGATTACATAAATAGTTTAAAATACGTACAGAAGATATTCCTTAATAATAATATTAATAATTTTAATGTAGTGTGTGTGTGGGTGTTGCGTGTGAGTAAGGTCGCAGAGCTCATCAGGGTGGAGGAAGGGTCAGCAACACTTGTTTGTTGACTCTTAAATGCCGGCAACGTACCCGCGACTCGAGTTGCGAGCGTCCATGGGCACCGAAGATCACTTACCATCAGCTGATCCACTTGCGTTGCTAAACAAACCGGCTTAAACATTTCTCTATAACAACCGATTATAACAAAATTGTATGAATGCTCTTGAATCGTCACCGACTGCTAAAAACGTTAAAACATTACCGTTGTGTATTATTCTTGATCATTAGTATACCAATATTCTTGATTATAAATTATTTGACGCAATTAAGCGTACTTACATATGTTTTTATACTACTTACTTATTTACCCGTACGTAAGCAGTTACCCTAGCCCATGCGTTTGCACACATGCCAAATCTTACACGTTGCTATCCTTCCTTTACCCCAATGAGTTCAAGTGACCGTAGTAACGCCCGAGACCATATACTAACATAAGCTGTCATTTTTCTATATAATAATATACCTATTATCAGTTTATTCCAAGCATTTTACTCGTATCATTGGTTATTCGTTTTAATCACAAGATTAAAAGAAAGTAGCACGCAAGTTCCTATCGACTTTTTATTATTGTAGGCTTCACTTAAATCTATATCACCCGTCACCACTGGCGCCTCAATTCAAAACGTAGTTCGTATCAAACAAGAGATGTATCTACATATTGTCCGTTGCGCAGTGACTTTTGTACCATAGCAAGCCCTCAGAATTATAAAGACAATCAAAAGTAGAATTTCTATTACGGCGAGCCATCTACAGAGATTATCTTTAAAAAAAGGACATTTTACATTGAAGCAATAACATTAATTTATGGCATTAGGTATTTCATTGAGCATTTTTTCCAGACGACAACCTTTGGACCTTTTTATTCACGTAGACTTTAAAAAAGCGCTTGTAAATAGTCAGAACATGTTTGTAGTATTATAGTTGTATACATTATTATTTCTAGTAACAGATATTTAGGTACACATTGTATTGATAGTATTAAAACATTAATAAAATTTATTTTATAACAGCAATGATATTTAGCTAGGTCGTATCAAGTTATTGTCAAGAGATTATGTTTAAGTTTAATTATCTAGTATAAGTCTAATTAATCTAGTTTAAGTCTAATATTTGTAATACATATTGGGTATAGGAGCTGAATTGCAAAAAGCCGGTATGTCTTTCCTGGGATGTACCTGGAGCCCACCGCACAGAATTTATTCATTGCGTACCTACCATTGTTGATCCGGGTGCTTAGAGTTGCAATGGTTGGTGGGTAAGAGAGTTTGACTTGTAACTGTAAACGAAATCATGTAAAAAATATGTAAACCTAATGTGTCCTTTCAGGTAGCGGTAACCATCCTAGTATTTTCTTCCCCTTCGTTCTTTTTTGTCGATGCACTACACCTTACATCACAAGCTGTAAGACACTTTAAAGCCTGTCACTGTGAATCTTTGGCCGGCGGTAAATAGGTACAGACGCCAGCACATGCTTCCCCAATCTGTCAAATTTCCCTAATTGAAAGTGAACCTTATGCTTTTGTGATAAGTTGAAAATCTATAAAAGAAATTTGATAGATTGGGATAGCTGGATGTGCTGGCGTCTGTACATATATCGCGAAATTTCGTGTGGTGGCCTCATTCCCACGTGGCCATACCAACGCAGCCCACTTGCCTGTATCTTGACATAACTATCAAGGACATCTAGCCACCTTCACACGTACTCGTTGCGGATTTCGACCAGGGGCTCTACCGGCTAAGTCGCTGAACATCAATTTCTTAAATGGCGTTTAAATAAATAAAGGTTAAAAATTACTTAATCAAACGTTAAATCGGCTTCAACGTTGACAATCGATTCCGGACTATTTGTGACGTCACATGTGGTCGTGGAAGCCGATTTAACGATATAAGTTATTTTTAACCTTTATTTATTTGAACGCCGTTTAAAAAATCGATGTTCGGCGACTTAACCGGTATAGCCCCAGCCTGATAACACTGTACATTCCTCTTCAATAAATAATCAATTCATTGCATGCAGAACTTTCATGCTTCTTTTTGGTCACAGCTGGGTTTACTGAAAGTAATAAACTTTTTTATACATACACCTGCGTGGCCGACAGCGGCGAATACCACCACTGCTAGCCAGATGCTCCCACACCGGTTCGTAAGTGATTGGCGAGGTTACGCAACTAGGCTCACGGTCAGTCCATAGATGGATACGGATGGTCCGCCAAAGTGGTTTAATTTCTGAGCGTCTCCGTGCTTCGGAGGGCACTTCAAGCTGTCGGTCCCGGTTGTAGTCAGGCAACAGTCGTTAAGCCATGTCAGAGGCCTAATGTGCGACTTGAACATCTCTGACATTAGGGTAACCACTGCCCATACGATATGTAAGTAAATACCACCACTCAATCTCATTCCCTGGGGGGTAGAAGGAATACTTGCCTGAGAACCGACAGCAACGTCTCTCTGTCAACTATAACCACCATACTATCGCCAACCCGCCTGCCAATAGTGGCGATTATGGTATGTCCCACCATTCTTAGGGGAGGCGTTTGTACAAGAATGCATGTCATTGGCTGACATAATATATTCGTAAAGTATAAATAATATAACAGAAATTTTATTAGATTTTTTTATTTTAATGTTTAATTTTTATTTTGTACTCAGTTTAATCTTATATAACTGTTAAATGTGGCGATAATTATGTACATCGTTATTGTCATATGCATCAGTGACCATTGTTATATTTGTTATGTGAATTGTTAATGTTTATGATGTGGCTGTACTCAATAAATAAATAAATAGAAAAGTTGACTAGAAATAAAAACACATTAAACATTCGATAAAGATTTATTTCTTTAATCCTAGTCTTATTTTTATAATTTTGGGTATGTACTACCTTAGTTAACTATAACTATCAAATATGGATAGATTAAAATAAGATTTTATTTCTTATATTCGTACAAGTTGAAAACAAGGTGGGTGTAAAATTAAACGTAGAGAAACGAGCGCCAATTTAAATACTCATTATATTGTTTTTTCTTACTAATTAATATGCCACAGCCACCATTGATAAAGAAGTAGTAATTAACAATAAAAAAAAAACTTATGTTATCTTTATATTAAAGTACAGACGCCAGCACATCAAGCTACCCAAATCTGTCAAATTTCCCCAATTGAAAGTGAACCTTATGCTTTTGTGATAAAGTTGAAAATCTACAAAAGGAATTTGACGGATTGGGGTAGCTAGATGTGCTGGCGTCTGTACATAAAAATCGTAGGAAAATCAGCTGTCATCAAAAGGAACAATCAACTAACGTCAGTATACATCTATACTCGTAAATACCAACATAACATAAAAAAAAACAAACAGAAATAAGCAACTTATAGCAAATCATCATAACAAAAAATCTAAACATAATACAAAAGTACGCAAATATTCAATATTAGCAGAAAAATCTTTGTGACATTACTCATAGAAAAATTCGCTTATATAATTCACGAACTTTCTTAAACTTATGGCTAGAGTTGTCAAAACCAAAGACACATTATCATATCATACATTTTTAATCTCACTTAAATTGGCAAACTTTTCAATGACTAATATTATCTACCTTCAAATTATACAAGGTGTAACAAGAATAGTGTAGCAAATTTAAGTAACGCCCACAAAACTGAATTATAGAAAATAAACTTGTTCGTGAAATATATAAACTGATTACTGGCTTCCCTATATAGGCAACATAAAAATGATTCAGCTGGTCGACATTGTAATACGGGAATTAAACCTTATTTTTGTGGAATTTGAGGTAGCACCTTAAGTGTCCTCCACAAAATATGTACAACTTATATATTTGTACAATGTAAAAATATTATCTAATAGTCCTTAGCACTTTTATCCAAAAATTACATACCGTCGTATGTATGTATCATTTCTGTACAATTCAAGTAATTTACGTTTTCGATTTAAAATTAAGTTGTATCTAATATTAAACCCTCATACGTCTTTAATTCAATAGGAACGTCTTTACGATTTTTTAAATCCCGATGTATTGTGTTCCATTTATATTTATTAATACGCAAAATATTCTAACATTCGTACATTCAATATATCCAGCACGCGTAATTTTAAATACTGGTATAAAACTAGCGTATCTGGCAAGAGCCCCAATATCCACATATATAAGGATAAATTCTTACAGTAAATGTGATGCTGTTAACCAAAATTTCTTCGCAAGTCTTTTTGACACAATGGATTTAAAGTCTCAATGACGTCACGCTTAAATCTTTTCTATCACTACCTATACGGTCGGTACTATGTAACGTAGTGAACCAAGATTTATCACAGTGGAGGCATTACTGAATAAGGTAACGTTTATGTAGAATATTTTTTACAGTATTATTAATTTACATGTGATTACTTAAATATGTTATATGTATACTTTGAACTTGCATTTGAATTTGAGCAAATTTTCAATAAGCTTGATGAGATGAAAGCGCATAGTTTTTATGTACCTGTAGTGTGAAGTATAAAGAAAACGTTTGCACAGTTTTTAATATTAGTATATTTAATTTTTAAGTATTTGTCGACGAGACGATACGGTGGTGCGAGGAGTATGTGGGAGATGTACGTTACGACTTTAGATACTTAACGGAATGTTGGACTGGGAACAGATGTTTCGTAAATAGGAATATGTGTTTTAGAAGTACAAAATACTGAATAGGAGGTACCTTAACCCTTTATAAGGCTCTATTCATGTTAAAGTACAAAACCAATAAGTTAGAATAATACTAATTGCCTTATAAAGTGTGGACTCATTCAATTTGCAATAGACAGCCCAGGAATCACAATTTTGAGAATAAACAATCTAGCCTGCCACGTCTTGCTATTATTCGATATTGCTTGTGCGACATCAAGACCATTACTTTAATAACGCAACATATTCGTATTATTTTTTTCTTTTCAGCTAAATACTCGGTCTAATAGCTAAAGTCATAACATAACAAAGCATCTAATCACTTGACACTAGCATTGTTAGTCACATAAAGGTATCCTTTTAGACGTTGATTATAGTAATTATTAACACACTTACATAAAGAAATATTAAGACACATGAATCAAAAATTAGTTTATCTCACTCGCACAAATGTAATATTCAAATTTCTTTTTTCTCTTCACCAACATAAAATTCTTAAGAATACTTGACAGTTTGGGTATTTGGAACATATAGTTTGTGAGAGACTGGTGTCTCAACTAGGCTGTAGTCTGAATATCACATTTGAATGACTAACACAAAACATCCCTATATTAAATGTCTAACCCTAAAAGCCTATCCACACCACAATTTTTAAGCGCGCAGTTGACGCACTTTTGTAGCGATACAGACGCGCGTTAGCATCGCGTTTGTACCGATACAAAGAACAACAAACTGCTCTGTAGTATAAAAGCGCGCATTCGACGCGCGTTTTTGAAACGCGCGTCGACGGCGCGTTTAAAAAACGTGGTGTGCACAGGCTCTTACGTGTCTCAATATCTTAATAAATAAGTAGAAAATAATTACTCGTATACTAAATCACATTTGCACTTAACTTGCTACAGAACTAATTATAAGTAACGCAGTCATAATATTCTCAACATATCAGTAACTAGACAATATCTAAACGAAAATTAAACAATCAAGTCTTGGATCGAAACAGATCTAAAGTAAGTAAGAGCCGATTTCACCGCTCGCATTTAATCAAGATCTGCTTAATCGAGTTTCTATGACGGTTTCGGTAATGCATCGTCAAATCATTCGATGTCTTGATAATAGTAAAGTGGGAATTCACTTTCCTTGATACCAATGTAGTGGCAAGAATTACTTAGTTCAGTTGACTTGCACAGAGACTAAAAAAACAATAAAAAACTTTGTTAAAAAAGCATAAATAAATCGTCAATTTAATCGACCGACCAGTAGTTAGTAGTTGTTTGACATACCATCTATATTACATCAAAATGTTCGTGATAAAGATAATTAAGTTTACCTCCTCATAAACCTTCGTCGTGTAATATCGTGACAATTATAGACAAATAAAAATTGAAAATTGCATTTAGTGACTATAACCTATTGCGATTTTATATCAAACCAACGAAATAAAACAGACAGTAACTTGTAACGAAACTAGGTCCGTTTTTATGTGTAATACAAACCTGTGATATGAAATGAATTAAGCGCAAAATCTGAGTTTAGCGTGAAATGATAACGTTTAGTTTTAAACCACATATTACAAAATCACTTTATGATAGTCAGCAGGTTAGCTAAATGACAGCTGATTGATGCAGTCCATAATGTAATGAGGATAGATTATTGTCGAATAGACAGTTAAGACTATTAGCACTCTGCCCCGCAAGATGCAGCGTAGTGCGTGAGTGCGTGTTCTAACGTTGCTTGTAAGTATCTCCGTTTGAATAGAAAACACTCACAGTCCAACACACTGAAACTGCATCCACGCGCGTTGCAGATGCGTGTTCCGTGTTTTGGACTGTGCGTGTTTTCTATACAAACTGAGATACTTACAAGCAACGTTAGAACACGCATTCACGCACTACGCTGCATCATGCGGGGCAGTGTGCCAATCGCCTTAGAGACTTTTTACAAATTTTACGTATTTTATAATATAACATTAAGACTGGCTTAATTAGCCGTCCGTAACATCTGGGATAATAGTGAAATCAGCTCTTAGTATTAAAAAATGTGAGTAATAGAGTTATGACTGTAATATTTTGAAGTCTTCCTCCTTCTCCAGATGCGCGTTGGAGTACAGGTGTATGCGCATCGCGTGCAGAGGCATCAGCTTCGTGTTGCACAGCTTGCACGCCATCGCCGAACTCGACGATATTGGTGTGCTAAACATAAACAAATAATATTACGTTAGATTGTTCGTGCAGTCGGCACTCTTGTGATTAAGTAATGGAGTCAGGCGTTTTTTAAGGAAATCCATAACAATCAAAATACAGAATCAATATGTAGTGTTAATTCCGCTAATTGTCAGTTATATATATCAGTATTATATTATATATATATATATATATATATATATATATATATATATATATATATATATATATATATATATATATATATATATATATATATATATATATATATATATATATATATATGTATATATATGCACATGCAAGAAGGCCAATATAAAAAGCAAATTACATGCGCCAGTACGACCTAACACTCGTTTCAGTCCTCCACGGACCATTCTCAAGGGCTGCTAACTCGTAGAGTGCTCGAATGCAATTGTCACTCGTTGAGCACTCGACGAGTTAGCATTGCATAGCAATTTCATCCCGGTAGGACTAAACTGACAATTAGCGGAATTAACACTATTTATTGATTCTGTATTTTGACTCTTGTGATTGATTAGAAAACGCAAGTCTTAGGTCCCAAAAAATACCAATTTATTATACTAGCTTAGATTAGTATTATGGTGCATGACTGATTGATTATTCTTGCTAACAAGACACTTTCCATCGGCTTATTGGATTTCTATAGACGCGTATAGGTAAGCTATAAATGAGAATTGGAACCTTTCTTACAAAATAATATCCTGGAAAATAATTCACACACGGCCATTTGATCCCAAACTAAGCAGATCTTGTACTTTGGAAACAAGATAACTGATATATTACATTTACTACTTTTCTTTTGTAAATACATACTTATATAGATAATTACACCCAGACTCGGGACAAACAGACATGTTCATGCACACAAATATCTGTCCTGGGTGTGAATCGAACCCACGACCTGCGGTGTAAAAGGCAAGTATCTACCACCTACGCTAGCTACCCCATCTAATTTAAAAAAGGGCTTGTAATGTAAGTTTATCTCATAACACCACTAACGGAATAACGACATTTGTTTATATTATGTGTGGTTAGGTAAGCCATTGGCTTTGCATCACCCTTCTCCATTGTTACACGTTTTATAATAGCTAATTATGTGGAAGTAGTAAATTACAGGGCATAGATACAAACAACATAGCATGTTACACACGACAAGATATGTTGAATTTTGTTTTGATTCTTGCACTTATACAAGATGTGTAATATCTATAGATTAGTGAACAGCAATAAGCGAATATTCGATATTGTAAATTTTGTTCCCAGAAACCATATAGAGGTGATATGGTAAAATGCTATGTCGTTTCTATACCCTGTAATTAACTACTTCCACATAATTCTTCATTCTGAACGAAACCAAAATATTTTAAATGCCTGTATCCCTTGATTGATTTCTGGTCAATTAAGTTGAATTTTTCAATGCAATAAACAGCACAATAAAATTCTGACAATAATAAATACCGACGCCGTTTGAAAATATAATATTTTGACATTAACCACAAAAAATAAAATTTTATTCTTCATACAATTTTAGAAAGAGAGACAAATTTCCACAATAATAGGGTTTAACGTAGCTTCCTTGGAAGAAAAATTGAGACTTTATCCAGATAATGCATGTTCAAATCTTATCAGTGGTCATGGAAGTGGTCAGTGTCAATTTATTATTCTTAGTATTCAATTATTAATACACTAGCACCAGGAAATGGCAAAATTAAAAAAAAATGTATATGTTGTGCCCAGGACGGACGACAGATCAAAGTTCAACTACGATTCGAAATTAAACCCAGAATGCAGAAATGGTAGATATAATACGGGCCGGTTGGCGTGGGTGGAGCTCTGCTTAGTTTGGGATATGATGGTCGTGTGCTAATGATGTCCCAGGATATTATTATTACTATCATATATCTATAATAAATGAGCGACTAAATAACGGATACGGACAACACATCAACTACTACTAGAAATTATAAATTTAAGAGATGTTGGTGTATTTCATAGAATTTTAGCCGAACCGTACTCGGTTAGAGCTAGAATGCTATATTTCTTTAAAAATAAGTGACCCGTCTATGTACTCAGTGGGTTAGTTATTGGCTTTGTATAGTGTAGTTTTAGAGCTAGCTTAGTATAAGGTACGATGGGATTGGAATCGTCATTTCATGTACGAAAATCCTGTAAAATAAATAAAGTATGAAAAAAAAACTATTATAAATGAAGCCCAAAAATACTTGGTAGCTATAACAAAATCTGAATCAACAACAGTTTCGATTTTCCGTCGCCGGTCCAAAAAGATGAGGCCCTGTATAAAATACTAACGTGCGTGTCTATAATGTAATGCTACTTATGTTACTATAATTACTTTAAACGGTATGGCATGTTGTTTGTGAGACTTATTTTAGTAATTCAGGGCTCCAATTTTTTGTAATGAGTTTTAAGTCTTATCTCTAAGAAATAAGGTTAAAATTTATGTGCCCCATATAGTCACAGCCTAGTTTAAAATATTACTATGGTGGGGTAGTAGTTACTAAATAGAAACATAACTTTGGAATTCCATATTTTAAGTTCCATGCTACCACGCATTTTTGTATGTACATGCGTATATACAAAAATATACTTCCGTCATGTTATGAAATTAATATTCCAAAATATGCGGGACATATTTCTCCATAGAATAAAAAACATCGAAATTAGTTTATAATAACCTAGAAGTCGCATAACATATATACAAAAGACAACGGTGAACGAGTGGCGCAGTGTTTAACACAATCGCTTCGCCACTTCGTGTCTCGAATTCGATTTCCACGCGGTACAACTATTTATGTGACCCATAAGTAGTTGTCCTGAGTCTGGATATCCTTTGTGTCAGGCAATTATATGTTTGTAAAGTACCCCGCGGCACACGGATTAATTACACTCGTGCGGTAGTTGTAATTAAAAAAAACAACAATAGAGACCTGCGAAATTCATACAGATTACAGAATATAAGTACATAGAGCGGAACCGCCGCTACAAACAACTGACCTGCTGACCAGCACCTTGAGCTGGTCGTTCTCCCGCTTGAGGTCCAGCAGCGCGTCGCGGCACACGGGGCGCAGCTCCTGCGGCGCGTGCAGCGGGTACACCACGGCGTGCTCCACCATGTCGGGCACCGTGATCTCCAGCAGCTCGTGCTCGGGCACGGAGCGCCACTCCCACGCGTTGGCCACGCTCTCGCTCTCGCGGTGCTTGCGCCGCTTCATCACCAGTCTACGGAGGACATACAATCTGTTTGTCAATACCTGATGGTTTTAAGATATTACCATTTCAACAAACTCTGTGATGTGGAAAATTTAACGTGGGCGTCTCTCTCTCACCAGCTCAGTGACACGTTTCAATTTGTTTAATATTACAGATATTTTCATACTTAACTATAATAAAAGTGGTTTATTACACAGGGTTATTTGTAAAACACCAACAACCTCGCAGGACTAGATTGCTAACATCATAAGCAACAACCTTTGTTCTACAAATTCAGCCATAACAAAATCCGTAAAAAAAATTAAAAGTTTTTGTTGCACTGTCTGACATTTGTAGGTCTATGTTTCATTCATAAATGAACGCGCGAACGGCGCTAAGATCGCGCGCGTGAGTACGTCTTTGCGATGCTCGTAGAGTTATGAACATTCAAGCGGGAAATTAAATTCGAGTATTAATTTTTGTATGAAAATAAAATCTAACAAATTATCAAAAGTTGTTGCTTACGGTGTTAGCTATCTAGTGCTGCGAGGTTGTTGGTGTTTTAGAAGTAACTTTGTATATTCGACTGCTTTATTTATACACCACAGGATCCGAGTTAAAAACAATTACATAATAATATAGTGGCTCATAATACACTAATTATACCATAGTAGCATGTAGCACATGAGAGCTTCAAATGGATGGGGCGCTTACAACATTAAGAGAGGCCTCATGGCCCAGTATGCTGTAGTGTGGCTTAACGATAGCTGTCAAATGCCGACTCCAGAGGATGACAAAAAGCACGGACGCGGACGCTCAGAAATAATATCACTATAGTAGGGCCAATTTAATAGATCACATTTCATATCTGTCAGTTACTAGTAAAGATAGTAAAATGACCTTATTTGGTTATTATTACAATAAAGATAAATCGTAATTTAAAAAAAAAATCTATGCCGGTGAAGGTTACATACTCATGGACTAACCGCAATCATTTAAGAGTTGTAAGCACCTTGATTTGAACGTCGAGACTGGTAGATAATGTACCTGATAACGTGATCGAAAGTGTCTTGCGCAGAGCGGTTGGTAAGAATATCTCCTGGAACAATCTTCTTGTTAGCGAGTCGATGGCTATCTAAATTGTGTCCGCCGAGAACTTGGCCACGAGAATCGCATTATGAGTAGCTTCTATCAGTTCTTTAAGCGTGAAGTTGTAAGGGCACGCGCGACATGATAACAGGGGTCCCATTGTCTGTGGGACTACACCACATTTCCTGGAATCCTGGAACAATAGTATGCAACTAACTCACTCCAAAAGATCCTTCCGTATGAGCTTCGGTATCTGCAGTCGGAACTCGTCGTCGGCGGTAGGAGCGTCCTGTCCCTCGCCGCAGTACATCATATAATCCATCAAGTGACGGATGTGGTTTATCTGATGGAACATAACACGATATTACAATTAATTTCGAAGAAGCGATATAGCGAGATTTGTCCGTCAAACTTGCCAACGGAAAACTATGGAGCATATAAGGATTACTCTGCGTATAACTGAAGTATGCCGCTTTAGGTGACGTCAACACCTGCAGTAATAAAAGCCCACCCTCCAGTCTTATGATAAAGCCTACTTACTACCTGATATTATGCATTATTTGCCAACATTAAGGAAAATTTGTTTAAATTACATAACTGTACAAAATCTACTATGCGATAATGAATAGTATTGAATTAAAATATTTATTTAAAGTGGCACATGTCTATTTAAATGACAAAGTTTATATGTAGTTTTTTACAATCCCGATTATATTGTAGCTCGGCACCTATTTAGACATAGTAGTAGTACAGTACTAGGCAATACTAGGAACCCATTTGAACATAGTAGTATTACAGTACTAGGCGATACTAGAAACCCATTTGAACATAGTAGTATTACAGTACTAGGCAATACTAGGAACCCATTTGAACATAGTAGTATTACAGTACTAGGCAATACTAGGAACCCATTTGAACATAGTAGTATTACAGTACTAGGCGATACTAGAAACCCATTTGAACATAGTAGTATTACAGTACTAGGCAATACTAGGAACCCATTTGAACATAGTAGTATTACAGTACTAGGCGATACTAGAAACCCATTTGAACATAGTAGTATTACAGTACTAGGCAATACTAGGAACCCATTTGAACATAGTAGTATTACAGTACTAGGCAATACTAGGAACCCATTTGAACATAGTAGTACTTTTGTCCTTTATATAGTGTAAAATAAAGAGTATTGTATCGCCAATCACTGTTGAACAGTTATCAGATTATTAGGTTTATAGAGAGTTTATATCTTCAGACGAAATGAAATATACATACATATTTTAAAAAAGAACCTATTTCTTCCTTTACTTTGTGTATTCTAATATTATAAAGAGGTAACGTTTGTGAGGATGTGAGTTTGTGACGTTGTAAAGAAAGAAAGAAAAAGGGATAATCTCTGGATCTACGGACCCAATTTTCTAAATTATTTCACCAATAGAAAGCTACGTTATTGAGGAGTGTCATAGGCTATGATTCATCATCATAATTTTTATTTATCCCGAAGTATTACGCGGGACAAACGGGCAGGAACAAAAATATTTATAACGCGGAACGAAGTCCGCAGGCACTGCTAGTATTGTATAAACTTAATTAGTACCATCTTTCTATTTTCTATTCTATCTCTTATACTTCCTTACTTAACTTAAACTTAACATTAGAAACTGAACTGAATAACAATTAATTAAAGAACATGTAAACAGAGCGAGAACATTGCCGACAAACTAGTATGCAGGCAAAAACGTGTACTTTATTCAATAAAAAGAAATTAAAAAACATAGAAAAAAAATAATAATCAAATGTATTAAATACATACCAGTCCAATATCGTCTACAGTAAGATCGGCATCAATATCCACCAGTAAGTCGTGTTCGGGCAAGTACGGCATGCCCGTCTCCGTGCTACCCAGCCCGCACAGCGCACTCACATAACGCGTACCCACCGCGTTACGGCGGAGCTCCGCGCTGGTAAACAAAGATAAAAGCATAAAGGTCGCTCATTCATTCCCGACATAAGAGGAAACAACGTAAATTCAGATATAAATCGTTCAAAGTTATCTATACATATAATAAAATCATAAAAAAGTCAAAACTGTACATTGAACATTTTTTAAAAAGGATACTTGGGGCGTGCTGTACAATCGAAATCGAAGCCAAAATTATAGTTTTTAGAATTTTTGTCTGTTTATCTGTTTGTCTGTATGTATGTCCGGCCTAAACTCCATAAGTACTGCATGGATTTACTTCAAATTTTGCATGAATATTACTAAGAGGTCGGGTCAACATATTCGCTGGGTGCAAAACGGGGAGTAGGGACAGACGAATCGATCGCAGCGCCCGCCGTGGCTAAAAAAGGAACTCGCGGCGGATGTCATCCTTGCGTATACATAGTGGAGTGTTGTTGTTTATTGTATTTCGTTAAAAATAAAGAAATATGGGTCACGATACCTGCTGTGTTGATAACTGTAAAAACACTGGCGTAAACAGTGCTTGTAAATTCTACAAATTTCCACAAGCACGTTGAAAACAAGAACAACGAATGAAATGGATAACAGCCGTCAAGAAGAAAAAGTAAGTTAACCTATAAAATAACACTTTTATTGTTTAATTATCCATGTAGTATGAGAATGTTAAGTGACTATAATTTATTTGTTGGTTTATTTCAGTGGTACCATGTACCATGGGGCTTTGGGTACCGTGGTACCCAAAGCCCCATGACAAAATTTGCAGTGCACACTTCATTGGAGGCAAAAAAGCTGAAGAACAGGGCAGTCCTAGTTACGTCCCAAGAATATTTCAGACTACATCCACCTCCGCGAGGGTTAAGGCAAATTTAGCCATGTCAAGGTATAACCGATACATGTAACGTAGAAACAAAAAAAAAAAAGAATTGTTGAGCAGAGCAGAAGAACCTAATATTCCTTCCGTATCAAGAATTGAAATCATGGAAAATACTGCAAAAAAAATTGATAAAGGATGCCAAAAAGAAATATTTTCGAGTGTTGAAAATGAAGGAAAAACATTGATATGTAATCGGTATATATACAGTGGCAAAGAAATATGTGATTCTGAAGTACAGACTGATATACCAAGTGACCCCAAGATTATTAAATATGACAAGAAGAAGAAAGACCAAGGGTGTAACACTATTCAAAAGACTTTCGCTCATCAAGGAATTATGACAGAAAATAAATATTTTAATGGGTTTCGTTCAATTACTAAGGATGAAGAACTCATTGATCTTGCTGGTGTAACCCGTGACAATTTTCATTTTTTATTCATTTTCTTTGTTTATTTTACTATTCGTAATGACAACTCGCCATTTGACACTTCAGAGTCCGCCTAAAGTTCATCCGCTAGTTGGCGCTGCCGTCGCGCACCCAGCGAATAGGCTACATATTATCTCGCTATCACCTACGGGGGAGGAGCTGTGATAATTTATAAAGTTTAACGCGGGTCAAACCGCGGTGCACAGCTAGTATGATATAAAAAAGCGTCTTAATGCTTTAAAAAATATCGAATGGATTGTATAAATTCGAAGTGTCAGTACCACGGTGCGATGGCGGAGCGATTCACGCACATGGGGCCGGATACCCGTGGTCGTGGGTTCGATTCCCACTCGCACTTCAATTTGTTCAATTCATTTTAAAAACATGTCTGAAACATTTGTTTTCAGTAGAGCATGTTTAAAATGCTAAAAATATTATAATAAGTATTCAAAAATGAATAATTTGAAGCGCCATCTGTTGGAATTGTCCGATCTAAGTATTGGCATACCAGCCGTTGTTAGCCGTGTAGGTTAAGGTAAGATGGCGTAAAAAGGATGTTAATACTTTAAAAAATATCGAATGGATTGTATAAATTCGAAGTGTCAGTACCACGTTGCGGTGGCGGAGCGGATAACGCACATGGGGCCGGATACTCCGTGGTCGTGGGTTCAATTCCCACCCGCACTTAAATTTATACAAATCATTTTAAAAAGATGTCTGTAACATTGTATGATTATGTTTAAAATTTGTGGTGCTAGATGTGTGGATGAGATAGTGTGCTCAGTCTCTTTCTTGCAGAACGACGATAGCTTGGAAATTATATGGCAACGTACTTGTGACGACATATGCTTTTAACCCTGTTATTTTTAATGCAATCATTTTTTACGGCTATTCAGTTTATAACCTATTATATCTATATATATTAAAATAAATGTTTGTATGTATGTCCTTAATAGTATGTAAACTATGCATTTGATTACGGGATGACCTTCAGCAAAGTGTTGTGCATGAGCCCACGGAGGTTTCTGAGTTGGTACGACCAACCTTCTACAGATGGCACCACTATCACTCCATTTCTGTTTGGTTTAGTTTAGTTAGTGGCGTAGCAACGAGCGGGTAACTAGTTATGTAATAAAATAAAGTTAGGCAGTCAATTACCAAATTTAAAAAGAATAAAAATATACTCCGCAGGCGAACCAAAGTCACCGACATAGCCTGAAGAATTGCAAAACTGAAGTGGCAGTGGGCGGGGCTCTTAGCTCGTACAACTGACAAACGTGGCGACCCCGAACCGGAAGACGCAGCGTAGGCAGGCTCCCTACAAGATGGACCGGCAATTGTGGAGATCTTTGCGGGAGGCCTTTATCCAGCAGTGGACGTCTTTCGGCTGATAAGATAAGATGATGATGATGATTAAAAATATACTCACGCAGGACAGAATAGCAGAGCGATGATAGCGGGCAGGCCGGGGATGTTCGGCATCAGTGTGGTGTGACGCAGCGTTAGTTTCGTTTTCTCCTCATTGCAGCCCACATACGCCGATACCAACAATCTGTTTAAGAGATGGAGGAGAGTTAGATTCATCATTAGTCTAGGCTAGAAACAAAAATATTTAGACATACATTTTCATTAATTATCAAGGGTTGCAATTTTTACCATTAATTTGATAATAAAGTCTTTTTATTTATTTATATCTTTTAGTTAGTAAGTTACAACATTTTGTGCGAATGCACGGTTTTTCTTTTTGTTCTTTTTTTAATGCAACGCCCGCACTAGGGAATCTTATCCCTGTGTCGCGGAGTACTTTACCAACATATAATTAAAAGGACACAAATTACATCGACAACTATTTATGGGCCACAGAAATAGTAATCCGGCGCGGGAGTCGAACCCGGGACACGAAGTGGCGAGGCGACTGTCTTAACCGCTACGCCACACGTGCAGTCAAAGAGTTTACCTGTAAGTGATTGTTACACTTTATTCAGATTACGTACTTCTATTTCATTTGCTTGTATCAGTGTAAACAATTTGTTGGTGGACCAAATAACATAAATAAATAAAAATATAGTAGTCTGAATATGTATCATTATTATTTCTGGTCGCCTTTGTGCCCTCCAAATAATTTCCAGTCATACAGCTACAACAGTTACAACTAATTACTATTTAACGAGAACCCATGTATTTTTTTATTCACGTTATAAAAGCACCGGCCTTATCTTACGAATGCCGTGGAGCGGCGCGCCATTTTTAGCGACTTCATAAAGTAAAAATTCGTAAGACGAATCGATATTTTTTTAGATTAGGTGAGGAAGCTACAAGTGAATAAATTTAAATTAAGGAGTAATTTCTTATCTTACCTCTCATATTTTTCCTGTGGCTCGGTATCCAGCAATACAGAATTAACAGAATTCCATTCAATCTGTACTGTTTTATCACGACTCGCGTACATCAGATTATGCACTGTTGTTTCTAAGGGGCTGAAAACAAATGATGAAAAAATTAAACAGCTGCAACCTACGTAAAATCAGCGACTGTAATATTCACCTCTTTGTATGTTATTTTATAAAGGTCTCCGAAAATCTACTGGATTTATTAATGCCGAAGAATTTGCACTGTGTCAAAAATGGTACTTTGCAGTTGTCAACAAAATTTGAGCTTAAGTCATAGACCGCTTTGCAGCCGAGAAAAGCAAAATTCACCCCCAGTATGGTGAAAAATTTACAGATTACCATAGACCAAATTTACATTCCGAAAATATCGCACATTTTTCAGCCAAGCACCAACCAAATTCGGTAAGGAGAATTTAATCGATATATTTGTAAATATTGCTTCCGTTCCAGATATTATTGAATGTGACCAGCAGTGTAAGGGTTGATAACTCGCAATTGCGTTAGGTTGTGACTCAAGAGATGCACATAAACGCTTGCAAGTTTCAACTAACTCCACATCGAATTACACCTTTATTTAATTACGACAATAAAAATTAGTCGCTTGACTGTTTATCTATTGTCATAAAACGTTACCTGTAGGGTCCTTTGAGACAGACGTCAGTAATGCAGTCCTTTGCACTCGGAGGTTCTATCTCGTGCAACTGATAGTATGCCATCTCTTTCTGTTCTCTGTTGTGAGCGCGCTTTTGTGCCAAATTGAGTTCATTCGCCGTTTGTCTAATATCGTGGTTCAACTGAGGGATGAAGAAGAATCATTATGTGTACTAGGCATGCCTTTTAAGTTCAGTCGTTTTAAAAACAAAACACAACCTTATTGTAACCTAGTATTTTTTATAGTTTTTCAAAGTATTCACCACGTAGCTTAATACACTTTTCCATTCGCTCAAACCAGTTATTATAACATTTTTCCACTCTAAAATGGGGGTATTCAAAATGGCTGACTTAAAAGCGTCAACTGCTTCTTCACCGGACTGGAACCTTTGACCACGAAGACTTTCTTAATTTTAGGAAATATAAAGAATTCGTTAGGTAACGACAACACTTAAAAGGCATGCCTCGTATGTGTGGCATATCTATTCATTTTAGTTATATAACGTCCGGTGCAAAACGATTAGATGTACTCAACCGAACAAGTGGCCTACGTCATGGCGTATAAGAGCCACAGTTGCACAAAACGCCCGTAAAAAGCAATTTCATCTCTACGTCAGTATTCGAGTCGAAGTTTGAACCCCAAAGAGGGTGCCCTCCATCAACACTACTGAGTTTGTAGTTTTATTTGCTAGAAAGCCCCACAATCGCCGTAATAATGACGCTACAAGTACAAAGTGGATCTAGAGTACAACATGGCAACGACTTAACTAAACAAAGTAAGAAGTTGTTTTTTAAATATACTGACTTGTGATTCGTAGCTCTCCTCGCAGGGTATAGCGTACCCCCGCTTGATAAGTTCTTGGTTGACGCTCAACTTGCCGCCTTCGCACAACATCTCGATGGCAACCACGCCGTGCACAACCGAATATATCTGTAAAAAAAATCCCAAAGCTCAAGACGGAAACAGGTGAAAGAAGAAACTAATAAAGATATCGCAAAGCTAGTAAGTAACATACTTTTTAGTAGTTATCCTTGCAGATGTGTTCTGAATTATTTTCTGTGGAAAACTTAATTTAGACTAGGTACAAAGGTTTAGGCTGAGCATTGTTAAGTCAGTTGGTAAAAGAGGTAAGACTTTTTGTTTTATAGATTTGTTTGTTGGCAATCAGTGTAAAAAAATTAAAATATTTTTTAATTCTGGCTTTAAGTAAGGCCGTATAAGATGAGCGCGGCCATGCTCAATGATGCCATATACTTTACCATCTGGATGGCCCTATGCTTATTTGCAGAGTAATTAAAAGAAACATAAAGAATAAAACAAAAGAGATACACGCTAAATGTGTCCCGCAAAAAAACTTTAATACCTTAGCGAACAAGTGGCCTCTTTGTGCTAAAGTCTGGAAGCAGTTGGTCGCCTGATTAGTCCAGTGCCCGTGTGGGTCTAGCAGTGGCGAGGGCGCAATCGAAGCTAGGCGCGCGCGCATGGCTAGTGGCGGCACTTGCTTACAATTGGGGGGCAACTCGCGTAAGTTGCACGTGTGCACGTTTCCCAAGCTGCCGTAGTCAATGTACAAGACCTGAAAATGCTCAAAGACATTAAAACGGTGTTGGAGATGGCCCACATTCTGTACACCATGGTCACGATGCGATGCGTTTGCACCTGCTCGCGTAAAGTCCTGCAGTGTGAGCCTCTGCCAACGTTCCTGAGGCGCTAAAGTGTCCGGTGCATCATCGTGCAGGTTTTTTACGATGCGATACGAGGCGATGTTGCATTTTGTGGATCAATGCTGTTGGCTGTGGTGACAAAATACTAGTCAAATCCTTCCAAAATCACGCACGATACTGCGGATGTCGGTGTGCCATACCTTGCGTCTCGCACCGCACCCTACGCGCGGTATTGCATGTTTCTCCCCATGTAGGCGCGTGATCTGCAACACTGCACGTCAATGCGTTTTCTGTGTTACACTACGCGTGTTTTCCATACAAACACAGATACTTGCACACACACAACACGCACTCCCGCGGTACGCTGCGTGATACGGTGCAGTGTGCGAAATGCCTAAAGTCAGTTGTTGAAGTCTTTTCAAAGAGATATTAATATGGCGGATACAGTATTGTACTAACCTCGAGCATGTCTCTCGGTAGAACAGCTAGCACGCGCACTCTACAAATCGTGGTAGCCGATGCGTCTGTATAGGGTGCCGCCAGCACTAGGCCCGGCGCCACGGCACCGGTATGAGCCACTAATGGGGTTTTATTCAACTCCATGTATATTTGATGGAGTTCTTGCTGTGTACTCTCATCTGCATGTTGCAACCAGAACTTGCTTACTGTGTTTAACTGCAAATTGAATTAATGGACAAATTAAAGCTTGAGCCAATACGTTCTGACCGGGCGGCTGGCGTGGTTGGAAAATCCTTGCATTTCACAACGCAGGTCTTGAGTTCGATTCCCACCCAGGACAGATATTTGTGATCATGAACATGTCTGTTGGTACAGAGCCTGGATGTAGTTATCTATATAAGTATGTATTCACAAAAGAAAAGTAGTGTATCATTTATCTGGTTTCCATAGTACAAGCTTCTGCTTAGTTTGGGATCAGATGACCGTGTGTGAATAATGTAGAGCATTATATTATATTCAAGATACAGGCTTGGCCCAGTTTAGGACCAATAGTCCTAATGTGTAAATGATAATTTGTATATTTTTTTAAACGTGTGTAATTTGAGGCCCCTCTTCGTTTACGAAGTAAATGTAAGAAATCATTGCCGAATGCAAATACTGAAACAGTGACTTACATACATACATTACATACATATGATTTGAAACAAAAGCAACTAGTGTTTGTGCATTTATCGAGATTAGAGTAGACCAGCATAGTGCGCGGCCGGCATCATATACCTCGAAACTGCTTGCGCTTAAATTTCGTTAAACTTATTTGGTTTGAGCAGAGACGTTATAATTACACACATAAAATACATGTGAACCCCAAGGCGGCACTATGAAATTATGACTAGAATGCAATAAAGGAATTTATTCTTGATGATACAAACCTGTGATATTTTGAATGGGAAGTATGTGTCATCAACTTCAGGTAGGCGGGGCACTATTCTATCCAAATCTATCGCCATTTTGTCGAGGGCCAATGACGCTGCCAACACGTTGGCTTTCTCGATGCTGTAATAAATATAGTAATAAAATTTATTTTCGATAACTTAGAATTAGTTTGTGATAGGATGTTAGAGAATTTTCTTTTAAGCAAAATATTATGCATGTGTCAGGAAATTCTGCTCTTTCGGTAGTGGTCATAAATTTAAGTTAATTGGTACGTTCACTTAAGAGGTAAGTATATAGATTATCTTAATATTAATTTAAGGGTGCAAACAGTGCGCGAGTGCTCACGCGAGGTTGTGTTTGTGTGTACATCCGTTCTCACATGTATCATATTATGGTAAGTTAAAGTGTACGTTTAGCTTTCCGAATTGTCTTGGGATCGGAATATGAAGTAAATACTCCATCTGCCGTTAAGTATATATTTGGTAAAATCTGTACTCTATTACAAAGTTGACTCATAATAGAAATCAAGAGTTTACCACGGAATTCCGAAATATGGTTTGTCGATTCACGGGAAATCGAAAACACATTTTGTTATTTTGCGTCTGACCAAATAAACGATTTACTAAGTTACAATTGTTCGAAATTACTGTAGACCTTTTCATCACCGATCGAAAGAACGAAGGTCCGATGAACGTTTGGCCAAATTAACGCTACATTTTTAATTGATTGACCGATGCATTAAAATGTTGCCAAACATTTGAATTTTACTATAAATAAACACAATTGAATACATTGCGAGCATTTATTATATTATAGTTATAAAACGAGTGATAAAATATTATTAAATATAGGGCAGAATTTAATAAGCACCAGTTATTTTCCTATTTAGCGGTTGCTTCTGGTTGCATTTGCAGCGCATTAGTCATTTAGTGTTAGATTATTTATTATTACTTATATATTATTGATGAAAATGAGTGACTGTGTATTAATTAATTCAAATCGTGGTGCTGAGATACTAGTTTTGGACGCGTATTCCTATAATTTAAATAGAAAACAGGACAACAAACATTATTATTAGCGATGCACACAAAACATTAGTTCTAGATGTGGTGTCACTTTAACTACCGTATGTAGCAATAATTAAAACACAGTTCTTAAGCTGAGTCAAGACTATGCCCACGCCCCAGATCCAGAAAAAAAAATGAAAATAATAAATTCCTTAAAAAACAAAGCCAATAATTCCATGGATTGTCGGATCCTACACAAATAATTCAAAGATGCATACAGGATGCAAGTACAAGTGCTCCGCCTTTAGGTAACAAGATGGGAATGCGAATGATAATACAGAGAGCGAGAAATAGGAACTTGCCAAAAATTCCAACTACCATAGATGACGTAGAGATCCCCGAGAGTACATCGTCATAACCGTTTAAAAAATGCAGGCGTGGACTGCCTATGAATGTCTATATCTCCTTAGATAATCGATCAGTAAACATGCAAAACAATAAATTGGTTAAGCAGAACGTGTTGAACGGAAAAATTATTTAAAAACGCTACTTAAATTTAAGCTGGACGCTTGGCTTACCAACATATTTTAGTGATTTGGAGTATACTCACGGAAGCATTGGTATTCTGATATCAATTCGCAACTGACGGGATTTGACGGCTTTGTAAACTGGCAACACCACTTGACCAGGTATGGACGGATCCTACAAAAGATTTGAAATCAAAATAATATCACTTTGTGATACATATGTATGTATTTAAACAAATAATACAATTTCACCAAATTTGGTGCTTGACTTACCCCACTATTTTTCTTATTAGATCTCCCATCAATTCCATCGTTGAATGTCAAATATACTTTTCTAGAAATAAATAACGAGTTTTAGAGTTTTTAAATAAAACTTAAGTTTATTTTGATTTGGTCTCTATTCAAAACTACGCATCTAATTTTAAGCCTCTCGCCTTCATGAAGTCTATTTAAAATCACCTGCTATTCTTGTCGAAAGTGACTCGGGGTTCATCTGAGATCTGTTGGAATACCGCTCTCTTGATTGCCGCCGAGTACACCTCGCCCGGCTGGTTATCGGGGAAGTTCTTTAAGTATACCTACAACGGGAAAGCATACTTGACAATAACAAGAATATAATATTAGAATAGCTGTGCCCGGGGCTTAACCCGCGTTAAATGTGCTAATCCAGGGTGTCAGCAAACTCCATACCAAATTTAATTAAAATCGCTGCAGCAGTTTAAACATACACACTCACAAACTTTCACCTTTATAATATTAGTGAGATAGTATGACAAACTCCTTATTGTACACCTCAAGAAAAAGAAGAGAAACTGAGAAAATATACAAATTATAAGAGTACAATTTTGGGGCCTTATCACAAGATGTGATCTCTTCCAGGCAACCTAGGTAGTGAATTGAGTAAGGACTTTTAGAGATAAGGTTAACTAACTAACCTTATAATTATTTGGTACATCGGCAACTGCCGATGTACCAAATAATTATCCTAAAATGTACTGTACCACACTTTGTACCATACTTATAATTAAACATCATCATCATATCAGCCGAAAGACGCCCACGGCTGGACAAAGGCCTCCCCCAAATATCTCCACAATTGTCGGTGTTATTAACAAAGTATAATAAGTCTTATTTAATAAAATATCATGATCATATCAGTCTAACGACGTCCACTGCTAGGCAAAGGCCGTCCCCAAAGAAAAATATATTAGTCTAATTTTATACAGAGTATGTTTAATTATGTTGAGTCAATAAATAGATTTCTTTTGTTCACATTAATTTCTCCATTATTAATATCCATTACGAAAAAGTTTCTTCATCAGCAGTAATTTGACTGTTAAGCCTGGGATACACTAGGGAACATTTTGTCCCGAAACACGACGCGCAACACCCAATATACGTGACGCTGAAACGTTGCATAGTGTGCCGCAACATGACCCGAAACATTGTACGTGATGCGGGGCATGTTGCTTGCTCCCGCCTCGAGAGCGAGCGCACGTGTTCCGCGTCAGTGTCGCGCCATTTGTCACCAAGTGTAGGCGCGTACGCAACATGCCTCTTAACATGGCTTTAGTGTGGGGAAATGATACCGTGATTTCACTTCTGGAGCTTTACGAAAGTCGTGAATTGTTGTGGGATACGTCTCATCGTGATTATAGAAATAAAATAAAGAAAAATGACGCATGGGAGGCTATTGCCAAGGAGCTTAAATTGTCTAGAACAGATATAGAAACCAAAGTTCATACCTTGCGTTTACAATTTTTCCGAGAAAGGAAGAAAGTGAAATCTTTTCAAAAACTACTGGCAGCGGAAGTGGTGACGTGAAGTCCAGTGCATGGTTTGCATACTATGCAAGAAATTTTTTAAAGTCTGATATGAGGACTAATATCGTTCCGTTGTATTGTATACTGTTTAGCTATGGAAGGTCCGATCATTTGCAATAAAGTTTCAAAATCAGATGATGAATTTCGAGTAACATTTACAAACGATCCGTCAGACATTCGGAGATCACTTAGAATATTAACTCTTCTTTCTCGTTGTAGTAAGAAATTCCGCATCCACCACCTTCTCTTTCTTCTAAGTGTCAACACAGTCGATATAATTACTATGTACGCAGCACTAATAGCCACAACCTCCTCGGGCGACATTTCTATAAACACTGACTAGTGTGGTCAACACAATGTTCCGCGACATTCACTTCGGCATGTTCTACGTAGTTGTTGAGCAACATGTTCCGCAACATATTGCTCCATTTGCCCCCTAGTGTATCCTTGGCTTTAAGATGTGTTTATATATTAACTACATGACCGTGCGGATAATATCCTGTCTTCATAAAATCTATCTATGTAATTGAACATCTTGCAGATCATCAGTTCACAAAATATGCTTACAAAATACACGTAAAACTCCGATGACCATACCTGACACACATATTTTTTTTTTCTTTTTAGTTACGGCTTACTCATTATACTGAACAATTTCATCAATAAGTTGTAATATTTAAGTATCCCACATTATTTATGTCAAACGTAATATTCGTATTAGGAAGACAATATGTGAGGCGCAGCGGCTAGGACAGTCGCCTCGCCGCTTCGTGTCCTGGGTTTGATTCCCACGCCGGACAACTATTTTTGTGACCCATAAATAGTTGTTTGGAGTCTGGATGTAATTTGTGTCCGTCTATTATATGTTTATAAAGTACCCCGCACCACAGGGATTAGATTCCCTAGTGCGGGAGTTGTCTTTTGAACTAAAACTCAAAAATGAATCGTTAGATTACTAATTAATTAGATATACTCGTACAAATAAATTAAGACACTGATTACTTTGAGAGTACTGTCTGATTCGATCGCAAGTAAAATGACAATAAAAAAAACGTTTATGGAGCTATATTTGGATTTCAATATTTTAATAAGTAAGGGATAAAAGGCAATGATTTTATATTTAAAAAGAGGCATATGTTACTATTGGGACTTTTTGTCTTATAATCTATGCCTGGATTAAAATTTAGTAGCGCAATTTTTTAAATGATAGCTATCTCTTTTATTTACACGTTTATCCTATCGTTTGTACTATTCATTATTGCAACTTGTCAACATGAACTGTGCACTATAGGTATGTATATATCAGCGGGAACATATTTTAAATGTCGGTTACTATATCTATACTATATACATTGATAAAACGTCTATATACATCGATAAGACGGTCACCGTAGCCTAGTTGGTAGTGCTCCTGCCTACGAAGCTGGTGGTCCTGGGTTCGAATCCCGGTAAGTGTAAATATTTGTGTGATGAGCACGAATATTTGTTTCTGAGTCATGGATGTTTTCTATGTATATAAGTATTTATCTATCTATATAAGTATGTATATCGTCGCCTGGTACCCATAGTACAAGCTTTGCTTAGTTAGGGGCTATGATGATCTGTGTGACATTGTCCCTATATATTATTATTATTATTAATTTATTCATTGATTTATAGGGATAGCAAGAGCAGGAGTTGATAAAAGTTAAGTAAATGTACCGTGTTCCGAGGGTCCAATCCACCGAGCGTGCGTACAGCGTCCCGCTCGCGTTCCTCGTCCTCCGACACTTGCACGAAGTATTGCGGGTAGAACGCGCCCGCTATTAGCACCTTACAACAGAAAACAACACTGAGTGTCCACAAAAAGATTTTTTAAACAATTATATAAATGTCCTTCCTGTCGAATTAAGCCTACGGCGGGCAGTCTTACCGGAGACTAGCCATCTGCACGGACCATATTTTATTGCAAGTGTGTGCGCAAACACAGTAGCACTCTGTATCTCACTCGGGAACTCGGATGTAAGACCGACGGCTTTAGGTGTTGACAGGGGGATAATGCTGCCGTATGACGGAACCAACTGCTTGAATCCGGGAATGAGAATTTATCTGTCCGGAAAAATCCAAGTAACATTTTTATTCGGCCCGGTATTTAAACGCAAGCTCTCAACATCTGCGTTGAAAACACTATCGACAGAACGAGGATTTCAATATAAAAGAAGTTTATTAACACTTCAGAATCATTAATTTAGAAATTAACAACAATCTTCTTATGACGAATCTGCCGCAGCGGCTAATAATGCCCGGTTCCTATATTCCAAAAACGAATCATTTCTACTACGAATAGTTAGAATTTCTACCAGACGTAACGCAAAACCGTTCCTATAAAATACTAGTCGTTATCCAAATAACGAACGTCTGGTCACTAACGGATGGTAGGACGTTAGTAAGCTTATTGTATGGAGATGCGTTCGAAAGTGTTCCTATAAATATTTTCTACTGTCACGGAACTGTCAAAATAACGAGGCGTTACTGATTTGATTACTAGTCGAATTCGGTCGGTTTACCAGTCGTTTTTATTTTATTTTGGTAGTTAACATAGTGTTTGAGGAGATTTCCGTGATGTCTAGCTCTGAAACTGATAGAGAATTCATGGCTTTGATTTCCGACGGTGAATGATCAAGAAGTGGGAAGAAGAGTTTATAAAGAAAGGGTTGATTATTTTTCCGTGCATGATTGCCAAGAATTCCAGTTGAGATTTCGGCTCGATAAACCAGCTGTGGAACAACTATTCCATGAAATTTATCCATAATTGAGAGTGAAAGGAAGACGATTTGTACATAATAATATCTTCTAAGATTTCATAACTACAAACCTTAGATCAAATACTCAATTTAAAACTTATTTATAAACCATGGAATACTCCTGGACAGATGTCAGACGCCAGACGCATGCGCTATGCGCTTTCCTGTTACGCGTATTGTTCACACCATGCACGCGTAACATCAAATTTTCAATATTAATGATTTATTAATATATTTTAAACCTAAAACGCAAATTAAATTATTACTGTAACTATACGGTAATTTGTACTATTACTCACATAATATTACAGAATAATAAATGATTTTAGTTGCATAATTGATGTACGATGTTTTGTTATTACTAAACGTAAAGAGGAGCGAGAGGATCATCGGCGAACGAGTCGTAGGTGGTTTAAACTACGGATGTTCGTCGCAGGTAGGGCATTGTGGAACGCTAGTTTTGCATCGGTATCGGTAGCTGAATTACGGATGGTAACGTTGGTCCAATGACGGATCTTAAAATAAAGGAACCGGGCATAAGACATTCGCCTCGCCGCTTCGTGTCGCGGGTTCGAGTCCCGCGCCGGAAAACTATTTGTGTGACCCATAAATAGTTGTTCAGAGTCTTTATGTAATTTGTGTCCGTCTATTATATGTTTATTAAGTACCCCGCGACATAGGCATTAGAATCACTAATGCGGGCGTTGTCTTTAAAAAAAATCACTTAAAACGACATACACAGTAAACACTGCAATAAGCACTACACTTCAACTTAAGATTAATCGATACTTAACGTTAATAATCGCACCCACGACGGGTGCGATTCCCACCCAGGACTGATATTTGTGTGCATGAACATGTCTATTTGTCCTACGTGTAATCTATATATATAAAAATCAATGCCACTTTTCGTTGTAATGTTATAACTCAACAACGCCTTTACCGATTTGGCTAATTTTGGTCTTGAATTATTCGTGGAAGTCCAGGAAAAAAGTCTTGAAAAAGTGTAAAATCCACATCTTTCTATACTCCCATATACAAACAATTTGTACTAATACTTAAAAGCGTAGCGAAGCACGTATCGGGCCGCTAGTTATATGTATGTATTTACAAAAGAAAAGTAGTATATGTAATATATCATTTGGTTCCCATATGACATGGTATCTAGTTCCAATAATATAAGTACAAGCTCTGTTTAGAGTGCCGAGGTGAAGCAACTAGGCTCACGGTCAGTCCATAGATGCGTGCCCACCAAGTGGTTTAATTTCTGAGCGTCTCCGTGCTTCGGAGGGCACGTTAAACTGGTCCCGGTTGTAGCCATGTCTGAGGCCTAATATGCGGCTTGAACAATTCTGACACTAAGGTAACCACTGCCAATACGAAAAGAAGAAGACACCATACCTTATACAGCAACGCCAACTCATGCTTATTCCATGGCGACTTCCCGTCGAGAGGGTCGATGCCTAACTGGGAGAGTCTCTTGCGCAAGTCTTTGACCAACTCATCTAGTTCCCGCAGAGCTCTCGCCTGCACGTAGAAGCGACGGGCCCAAGCTGCCTCCGATTGTCCAGCAGCACGGAAGTATTGTTGTTGACGGAGATGAGCCCAAACCTAACAATTTAAGATCAGTGGATGTCAAAATGATGAACCCTTTATAAGGCAGTAGGTATTTTTAATTTATTGGTTTTAAACTTTATTACAAGTATATAGATAGAGTACACTTTATTGCACCAAAAGAAACAATACATGACTTACAAATAAGCAAATACAGGTACATCAGCGGTCTTATCGCTTTGTAGCAATCTCTTCCAGACAACCGTTGGGTGGACAAGGAAAACAGTAAGTTAGAAAAGGCAGTAGCTGTAAGTGTACAGTCAAGTATTCAAAGTTATGTACTTATATACAATTTACATAAACATACTTATATTTTAAATACTAATAATACTATACTATAATAATATACTATACATACAAAATATTATACATCTATTCAATTAAGGAGTGCAAAATATGGTGGCACCTATATGACCACTGCCCGGTAAAGACTTAAGACATGTGAAGAGGAACAGGAGTAAAATGTAACTGTTATTTTTATGGAGTTTATTTACATGGCCAGATGCTCTCATCGGTCCGGAAGTGATGACAGTCAATACATAGATGGGTGGCCGCCAAAGTGATTTAATATCTGAGCGTTGCCGTGCTTCGGAGGGCACGTTAAGATATTGGTCCCGGTTGTAGCCATTAGGCAACAGTCGTTAAGCCATGTTAGATGTCTACTGGGCAACATTCAAGCCGCTCGTTTCATGTAAGATTGGAGGGAATATTTCAACGATACAAATACAAAAGTAAGGGTGTGTTTGTACGAGTCAATGCTAGAAGAACATTTAATCCAATTTGATCATCCCATCTGTAATAACTATTACGTAAGAATATATGTCAAATAATATGCCAAATGCATTCTAATCTTCATTTCAAGAAAGGCAATCTTACGTTGTAGACATTGAGGAAGGCAATGCAGTCGCTGGTCGATCCATCTGCCCACGTCAGCTTTGAGTTGTAAGCATTCAATCTCTCACGGAAAGGACTGCTGAACAAATTTTTTACTGACATAGCAGCCGCTGTAGAAAAAAATAACCAATATTAGTAATGGAATCAGCCGTTAATTTGATGAAAATCCATAACATTCAACATACAAAGTTAATATGTGTGTGCTAGCTAGTGCTAATTCCGCTAACTGTCAGTTTTATCAATCCGGGACGCAATATACAGCCCTATCCCTCCCACAAAAATATGCACATGCAAGAAGTATGCATAACTCGTCGAGTGCTCGAATGCGGCGGGTCACATTCGAACACTCGGCGATTTAGCATCTTTTGAGAATGGACCGTGGACACAGTAACACGTGTTGGTTATCATACCGCCGCAACTAATTTGCATGTTTATATCCATCTCGCATGTGCATATTTTTGCGGGCGGGACGTATTTTAAACAAGATTAGTTTTATATTAGATTTAGTTGCATCATTATTTCATATCTGAAACTGAAATTATTGTCATATTAAACCTGTACAGTCAAAACAAATTGAAATGGACCGTAAGTCAAAGTAATAAGACTTTTAAAATCGCAGTATTATTTCTATTCATACAAATTCCATCATTCAATACAAAATAAAGAATAATAAAATTTATTCCAAGAAACTAGTGTAGTAAATAACAATGCATATACATGTTTAATTAAAAATTCAGTGTATGTATTATGATTACCTACAACATAATATTCTAATTGGGGTGTTTGAGAGTGTGCGTTAATTACGTTACATATTGAATATATAAAAGATAGATATTCTCTAAATTAGATTAATTGAATGATAGCTGAACAGCTCACCCATGACCACTGCTTCGTCTAAACAGCCATAGATGTAGCCCAACATAATGAGCTTTGACATTTTCACGTCGACCGGCAGGCGGGCGCTAACTCGGCCCAGGTACGTGATATCGCCATCCATCGCAGACCACTCATCATCCACAGTCTTTTTCAAGGCCCCAATCTGTAGAAAAAAAAGTAATATAATGAAAATTCAAATAACTACTATTTAAAAACCATACAACAAACTTCAACTGTTTTAAATTGACTTTTTCGAAAATTACGAAAAAAGGTTCACAAACAACTAAGAAATTACATAACATACATACAAAAAATAACACACTTCATGGATTTTAGGGAGGCTATGGAGATTCAGAAAGACCTTAATGGTCGTTTACTGGATAAGTTTTTATTGGTAATTATTTCATTGCTGGCGAGTATTTGGTATCAATAAGATCCAGGCATTGTGTGTCTCAGATATTATGATTGTATGAATAACAGCGAAATTACAACGACAAATTTTTCGGATTATATTATTAAAATAACAAAACTCAACAGAATACATTACCTCCTTGAGAACAAGTATAGTACGCTGTATATTCGTCAAGTCGGGCGGGTCCATAGCAAGAGCAAGCACATCACTCGGCGGGCCCATCTCCAACATCTTAGCTAGCAGCACCAGCCGCTCTAGCGGGCATCGTAAGATCTCTGGGTCACATTCTTGTGGGAAATTTACCTATTGCACAACATAAAGAAATGAAATCATGAAGTTCAGATAAAAATTATACCTAATTAATCTAGTACGAGTATACACTATACACCGTGGGAGTGTGTAGATAATACATTCTTATTTCTCTAAAAACACCCACACTAGAACCTTACGTACTCACACGCACACACACAAAAATACACATATTATAGACCATGAGCTATGCCCCGCTGTTTTACCCGCGTTAAACTTTATACTTTTCGCTGGAAACCGCTGGATGCGGATAGCGCAAACCCGGCAATTGTGGAGATCTTTGGGGGAGGCCTTTGTCCAGTGGACGTCTTTCGGCTGATATGATGAAACTTTATAAATAATAGCATATGTGTTATTCGGATATATAAGCTTATTTAAGCTTATTTATATTACTACAAAGTTTTGTCAAAAAGTTTTTGCGTGAAAGAGTAACAAACATAAACACTCACAAATATTCGCCTTTATAATATTAGTGTGATGTCAACAATAGGAAATCATAAATTTGTTCGGCAGGTTTCGCGCCCTCTACCAATCCGGGGTACGTACTCTGCATTAAACTACGAACGATACACACGGGCAGATTACATTTAGAATTACCTTGTTAACACCCTTTCTTAAAAAAAATATTATATTACTTCTAATAATAATAACAGATCATCCTAGCCTCAAACTAAGCAAAGCTTGTACTATGGGTACCAGGCGACGATATATATACTTATATAGATAGATAAATACTTATATACATACAAAACATCCATGACTCAGAAACAAATATTTGCACTTACCGGGATTCGAACCCAACTAGGCTACGGTGACTTTCTAGGTTGTAAGTGTTATCCATCAGACTTGTTTTCTAGAAACATGGCAGACTGATATATTCTCAGTGGCATGTGAATGATCATATTATATGGAAATCACCTTCCAAGCTATTATATTTTTATTAGCTTTGCTTTGCGAATGATGCTATAAAACTAAAATTTAACATTATACACACTCACGCAGAATTAAAAATATTCAGACCTGTGATTTGTATTTATCGAATAATCATTTACTGTTAAATAATACACAGCATTAAATTATTTTATCTTTCCCTTGACCTAACCACCTAATTTGAGTCTTCTGGCATGATGTGTCTTAAACTCTCGGCTGTCATGCCATGGGCATATAATAATTATTATATTGGATAACTTACATAAAACTTGTCATCGACGAGTCTATACACTCGGCCATCCCGCACACGACCGGCGCGGCCCGCTCGCTGCTCGCAGTTAGTTTTCGAAGCCCACGAGAGGCGAAGAGACGTGAAGTTCGTATCCGGATCCGCTACCAGTATCTTCATCAAGCAGTAATCGATCACTGATGACAATAATACAGATTATTAATAGTAAGTTTTTTGTGTAATATAGTGATAAGTAAGGAGATAAATTAGATCGTTTAAAAATAAATTGAAGACATAACAAATAGTTGTAATTATTAAAGCCTAGCAAAAATATATTATGAAATCAGACGCGAGTCAGTCAGTCAGTTAAGCAACAAGGCTCGCGGTCAGTCCATAGATTGGTGACCGCCAAAGTGGTTTAATTTGTGAGCGTCTCCGTGCTTCGGCACGTTAAGCTGTCGGTACCAGTTGTAGCCATTAGGCAACATTCGTTAAGCCATGTCAGAGGCCTACTGGGCGGCTTGAACAACTCTGACACCAGGGTAACCACTGCCCATACGTTAAGTATGTAAGATTATACAGTGTGGGTCGAATAAAAGGGAAAATAGACTCTAGGAAAAAATAAGTTCAGTATCACTTAGCAAAAAAGTATACGGCCCAGGCATATGGTAAGCTCTATAGCGGTAAGCTCGGAGTTTCCCTGCGGGATCGAATCAGAAATGTCGAAATCCGCAGGCGAACCAAAGTCACCGACATAGCCCGAAGAATTGTATAACTGAAGTGGCAGTGGGCGGGGCACATAGCTCGTCGATCGATGGCCGTTGGGACAGAAAGGTTCCTGAGTGGTGACCACGAACCGGAAGACGCAGCGTGGGCAGGCCCCCTGCAAGATGGACCGATGATCTTGTGGGGGTCGCTGGAAACTGCTGGATGCGAATAGCGCAAGACCGGCAATTGTCGGAGATCTTTGGGGGAGGCCTTTGTCCAGCAGTGGACGTCTCTCAGCTGATATGATGATGATGATGATGATGAGATGGTAAGCGGTTACGTTACGTTGTTATCAATTGCCTGTACGGGATGAGAGAGCTCTTCCTTTATTTATACAGGTTATAAAAATATATTTCATATCTGGTGTGACATGGCAATCTTTAAAAAGCGAGCTTATTCCTTTCTTAAAGGCTGGCAACGCACTTACGGCTCCTCTGGTGTTGCGAGTATCCATGGGCGGCGGTGATCACTTACCATCAGGTGACCAACTTACTAGTTTGCCATCCTATTTAAACATATATATATATAAATATATATATAGATTAAATATTACATTACCATATTTGATATCCGGCACAGTGATAGAGCTCTCAGCTATGTTAGTGGCCAGTATAATCTTCCTGTGTCCCGGCGGCGCCCGCTGGAACACGCGTGCCTGCTCGTCTGACGTGATGGTGGAGTGGAGTGGCAACACCCACCACTTATAACGAGCACATTGCGCGTCAGCTACCTTGGTACTGGAACAAAAGAGGTACTCTTTGAACTTTGACATATTAATAATCCCAAGAATTTCGTGGCGCAGTGACTAAGACAGTCGCCTCGCCACTTCGTGTCTCGGGTTCGATTCCCGCGCCGGAAAACTATTTGTGTGACCCATAAATAGTTGTTCTGAGTCTGGATGTAATTTGTGTCCGTCTATTATGTTTGTAAAGTACCCCGCGACACAGGGATTAGATTGCCTAGTGCGGGCGTTGTCTTTAAAAAAGATTGGTAGAGAAAGTGTCAGACATAGTTTTATTCGCTGATGATACGTCGCTGATATTTAAAGGAAATAGGAAACGCAAATGTAAGCCATTTATTAACTAACCGTAACGCGTGATCAGTCAAACAGGCATAAAGGTCTTCAATCTCATGAATGCCTGGTAGAAAAATGAGCACTGACGGCAAATCTGCCTCATCTCTATTGGCGTAGCAATCTTCTTGCTTATCAATTTGTTCGAAAGCATTCACCAACTTTATCACTAGGTGATGCATCTCCGGGGCTATGAAGGGATCACTACCTCTTGGTGTTGATTGTTGTAGCACCTGAAATAACAACATATCATTATGTTTTTTACACTTTTTGCACTAGACACTTCCTCAAATTTCTCTATACTTATCACCGTAATTATAGAAATAAATTATGGTGATTTAACCCAAATTCACTCCCATTTCACATATCGGAATCATATAAAACCGAAAAAGAAGGGATAATTCTCTCATTTCATACTAAATACTAAAATAGAAAGGGTAATTTCCTTTTATTTGATAGTTCTGGACAATGTTAACCGAAATAAAAAGGGGTGATTCACACTGATTTTATAATTTCGAATAATGTTAAATAAATAAAAAAGGTTTTTATTCACGTAGACTTTAAAAAAGCGCTTGTAAATAGTCCGAACATGTTTGTAGTAATATAGTTGTATACATTATTATTTCTAGTAACATATAGCGGTAATTCCCACTTATTTCGTAATTCAGAATTTTCATTCATCCCGTGAGTAGCGCAAATCTGGTATAGCAGCAGCGTCTCAATAGCGTGGCAATTGTAGCATATCGCCCCAAGATCCTTGAGGGAAGCTTTTGTCTAGCTGTGGATGACCACAGCTAGACAAAAGCTTCCTTTGAGCTGCTTTTATGACTTATTTACACTTTTTTGTGATATTGCATTTATATTATCACATGCTAACATGAAAAAGTGGTGCAGTATTGTAGACACTCATGCATCTTTGCCATTCAATACTTCAATGTCCAAAGGAAGAAATATTAAGGAAGCCTTACCGAACCAAATTTTCCTAGTTGATTCAAATAATACACCTTCACAGTGTACATCTGTTCTTTCTTATCGATTTTGATACATGTGCCGTCCGCAGGTTGCAGCAAGCCACCAGGGGTGGGTATAGAGAAGTAGTCGGAAAATGCTTTTCTATTGAAAGTGGCAGACATAAGAATAACTTTCACATTAGGAGAGACGGTGTATAAGAGTCTTTTCACTATGAGAAGCAAGAAGTCCATGTCCTGTCCACGTTCGTGTACTTCGTCGAGGATAACGTGCGTGTACTCGTTCATTGTTTTGTTTATCACTGAAATAAAATACAAAGTCAATCAATCAATCAATATTATTTATTTCTCTCCACAATATTATAACATGGTACATAGTGTTATGGTTACAGACATTGAAAATTTTACAACATTAAACAAAAATATTGTGGAAGACTGATGCCCAAACTAGGCTCTAGTAGGCCTGTATTTCAGGTCACCAGGTCCCCCAACCCTTGGAGTGTTGACCATATTAACAGTATAAAATATGAGAAACAAAAATATATAAAAGTTTGAGCAAAAGTGTGTGTGTGTGTGTGTGTGTGTGTGTGTGTGTGAGTGTATGAGTGTGTGTGTATTAGTATAACGTCTCAAGTACACTATGCTCAGAATGTTATTAAACTTTCGCGATTTGTATACATTATCTTATAATGTCGATCATTTAGGGATGGATTGCACAAGCTGCAGCCGTGAGCATGGCTGTTGCAATCCAGCCCATAGGTTGGGTAAATTAAAAGGAAATGATATGCCTTAATTAGGTATTGCAATTGAAACCCCATGTCCACAGTACATAAAAGTGTATATTATGCTAAGGTGTTTAGGGGAATTTTACTAGGCTGCATTATATAGATAGTTCTGTTTGTTTTTATGTTTTGTAATGCATGGCAACCTTTTTGAAACATTTACATTGGTGTGATCATTGTGAAGCATTGTGTGATTTATCATAGGCATTGGTAAAGTAATACATACCAAACTTTTGCAACAGCACACCTGTTGTGACGTATTGTATGCGCGTATCACTCGAGACATTGGCATCAAGTCCAACCTGTAAAAAGCACCTTAATATTCGTAATGCGAAAGTTGGTGTTTGTCACACATTCTCATTGAAACGGCTCTCAGTCTAGCCGTGATTAAATTTGGAATGAAAATTCCATATACCCTGTACATAATAAATAAATATCTTGGGATAACTAGTACACTACCATCTGATCCCGAACTAGGGATTGCCTCTACTACGGCAACCAGATAACTGATAAACATATTTATTTATTACTACATACATACATATTATAGATAATTAAACACACAACACATAATCATCTTAGGCTCAGTAGTCACCATCACTATTGATTGGATCAACGTGCCAGTATTATAAGAGAATAATATGCTGCCACATATATTGCATTAAAAGTGAAGAAACACCAGTAGACTACTAGTACACTGCAAGTGGGTAGGCTGCCAAGAGGTAAATGTCTAAACAATCCTAATAGCCTGAACGCGTCGCGACCACCAACGCCCTCCATGACCCTTAGATTGCATATCGTATCGATAAAAAGCGGACGGGGGCCGCGTCATGTCATTAACTTAGAGCGAAAGTTGCACAAAACTCCCTAAAATGATGATCTTGCCCTCTCTCCGCCAGTAATGGCCCAGAGTCGAGGTTCGAACCCCACAGGGGGTGCCCTCCGGCGCGGGTTACTTAATTGCTAGTCGGCTTGAGCCCTCTGCTCGCCTCTATAGTCCGGTGAAGTAGTGAAAGCCTCCTAGGCTAACTATAACGTCACATTAAAAAAAAAATGCAGGAGGTACTCAAGCCAAGATTTCTAGGTATCTTAGAATTCTGGATGGAACTGAAACAGTTCGAGTGGACAATAAAATTAAATACACGCACATACAACGCAATAATAATAATAATAAATTTATTTATATCTCTCAAATAGTAAATTATTTACAAATTATTATATTAGGTTTAGTTTAGTTTAGCAGTTTATTAACTTTTTGAGAGCTGGAGTCCGTACTAGTTTGTCCGCCTGTGTGACAGATCTCCAGGCTCTTTTACTCCTTATAATATTTAAAAATTAAAACCGCTAACATGACACTATCAGGAGCTGAACTGAGGCGAAAATCAACCACCTAACACCTAAAAAGTTTCTACTCTCTAATTAAGTACACACATAACTCGATGGAGTTAGCAAGTCGACGAGACAAAGGGTTAGTGCCTTTTTATTTGTTTTTTGATAAGGCGGGGGAATGCCTTCGCATGCCACGCGCAAAAAGTGTCTGCGGGTGGGTATGTCGGACTTGCACCGACTAAACCTACCTGCCGTGGACTTCTCTTGGCGCTTGATGGGGGAGTCCCGAGAACGCGGGTTTGCTGCTCCGGTACCCCCCAAGGGTTAGTGCCTAAGGCTTCACTTAAAGCACAGAGGTGCAACTTCCTGATTCTGTGCTGTTACTAAGAATTAATCATTCATAAAAAACTACAATATCATTAGTTAAGTAAACTGGGCATCAATCAATAACAACAGCAAAATCTATCTCAAACTAGAACATACCTGATAACCAACAAGTCCGCCAACATCCCAGCCCCTTTCCTGAGCAACTCTTTTAGCAATAGATATGGCAGCAATCCTTCGCGGTTGCGTGACTACAATCTTGCAGTGTTTACGAGACTGGTAGCAGTCATCAAGGATCCACTGAGGCACTTGAGTGGTTTTGCCACAACCTGTGGGACCCTCGACTATCACCACAGGAAAGCCATGGATGCGGTTCAGAATCTATAACATTACATAAATATTAATGTACATGTTATCACTGTTAAAAGCGATGTATATTTATTGTAACAGGTAAATAATAGGTCTTTACCTATGAAATTGCCGTTTTGTATGAAAAAATTTAAACGAATTTTTTTCATGAATTTTTTTATTTGTATTAATCGAAGTAATCACCCATGCAATCAATGCATCTTTGCCATCGCAGTGGCAGTTTATTGATGCCCTTCTTAAAGAAATCAGCTGGACGGGAGGCAACAAATTCTTCAAAGGCATTTTGTACTGCCTCTCGGGTATTGAATTTTTTTCCCGCCAAGAAGTTATCCAAATTCTGGAAAAAGTAGTAGTCTGTAGGCGCAAGGTCTGGTGAGTAGGGCGGATGACGGAGAGCTTCCAACCCCAGTTCTTGCAACTTGGAGACCGTCTGCTGTGCAGTATGAGGTCGCGCGTTGTCGTGCAGGAGCAGCGGAGACGAGCGATTGACCAATGCTGGTTGGAGATGCGCCAGCTTCTCCATCATTGTGCTCAGTTCTTCACAGTACACATCTGCAGTAATGCTCACCCCGTTTGGTAAGAAGCTGTGATGAATCACACCGGCGCTAGACCACCAAACAGTGACCATCACTTTTCTAGGGGTAAGTTTTCGTTTAGGGCATTGTTTAGGTGCTGAACCAGGATCCAACCAACTTGCTGAGCGCTTGCGGTTATCAAACAGAATCCATTTTTCATCGCAGGTAACAATGCGGTTCAAAATTCCTTCATTTGTGTGTCTGTTGAGCAGTGCAAGGCACGTCTCGACGCGTACTTCGCGCTGGCGATCATTGAGTTCGTGGGGCACCCATTTGTCAAGCTTTTTTACCTTGCCAATTTGACGCAAATGGACCAATATTGTTTTGACGCTAACGTCGAAAGCTGCTGCTAATTCAGCCGTAGATTGTGTATCATCAGCTTCCACAACCGCCTTTAATTCGTCATTGTCGACCAAAGTCTTCGGACGACCGCGAGGTTCATTTTTCAGGTCGAAATTTCCAGAACGGAAGCGAGCAAACCAATAACAGGTGGTGCGTTGGTTTGTAGTGTTAGCTCCGTAAACGTCGTTGATGTTGCGTGCCGCTTGTGCCGCGTTGCTGCCACGACGGTACTCATATTCCATAATTACTCGAATTTTTAACGTATCCATGATGACGAAAAAGATTGAAATGCGATGAAAATGTAACACTAATCAATAAAGAAATGACTACTTTTGGAAAAAAGAATCCATGTTTTTAAAATAAAATTAATTTGAAATTAGAATTCTTAGCCAAACAAAAATTATTTTGATTTGAAATGGCCAGTACTGCAGAACGGCAATTTCATAGGTAAAGACCTAATATAACAGTCTGGAACTGTAAAAAATTCATAGCACAGCTTTTGTTCCATACCACCATACAGTTCAAGCTTTTACAGTTCAAATGTATTATTTATTATATACATATTTGTGATATTGGCATACAGCATAAGTTTTTGCTTCCCAAAACAAATCAAATCTATTAAATAAAAGAATTATCAAAATTGGCTTATAAACAACTGAGAAATTGCATAACATACATACAAAAACATTCTGAATTGAAAACTTCCTACTTGTGAAGTCAGATAGAAAATCCTACCTATTATATTCCTAAGAAAATTCACAATTGAAATATCAAGTTGTCACTTTCAAAAAAAAAAATAGTTTATTTCAGTATCTTATACTACTACAATTTATCTTACATAGGGGTCTACTTTTAAGTATATTAAATACTTGTGATAGGAGTATGATACTTTTCCTACCTACCCTTACCAAAGTAAAAATAAAAAACCGTCAAGTGCGAGTCGGACTCGCTCATAAAATGTTTCGTAGCAGCAAGTATTTCAGTTGATTGAAAGGTAAATTGCGGTTTACGATTTATGATGTATTAAAGAAACTACTTACTAGATCTTCTTCAAAACAATTTTCGGTGGAAGTTTGCATAGTAATATAGATCATATATTCTTTTTAGTTTATCATTCTGTTATTTTAGAAGTTACAGGGAGGGTGGGACACTAATTTTACCACTTTGGAAGTCTCCTCGCAAACTATTCAGTATAGAAAAAAATTATATTAGAAACCTCAATATCATTTTTAAAGACCTATCCATAGATAACCCACATGTATGGGTATGATGAAAAACATTTTTTGAGTTTCAAACCCCCAAAATAATTGTTCTTTTTCTATTTTTGTGTGAAAATCTTAAAGTGGTTTACAGAATACATCTACTTACCAAGTTTAAACAGTACAGCTCTTATAATTTCAGGAAAAAAGTGGCTGTGACATACGGACGAACAGACAGAAAGACATGACGAATTTATAAGGATTCCTTTTATTGCCATTTGGCTATGGAACCCTTAAAAGCAAAGATAAAACATTATTCTGTTTATTACAGAATAAACTGTACACTGACCTGTTGCTTATATGTGTTGATAGCTAAATTGTTAGTATCCTCTTTCATTTGGAATGAGTATTTACTGTAGACTTCTGTCATAGCCTCATCTGTCAGTGCCTCACTAATATTCTGTACAGAGGCTCCAAAGGATGACAGTTGCTCCAATGACTCCAAACCACCGGACATACTCTCAAAATGCTTGCGATCCATCTCATTCTGCAAGTGAGAAGTAAGTTATTTATTTGCAAGTAAACACATACAAAAAACATATAAAAAACATATTTTCCCCACAAAGTGGTGTCCAAATTTTAAATAAGAATAATTTTGTTAGCAGTTATTGGACTACGCAGAGCTATTTTTGGTAATTGTAACATGTTATTATAGTATGGACATGCCTGAACCCTAGAATTGATTGGGATATAATAAATATACTTATTTTTAAAGTTAATGATTTTTAGAAACATGCCTATGTCATGGGTAATGACTTAGATTAACTAGATTTAATTCAGCTTCCTATCATAGTGAATTTTACATATAATAATATGTCTATAATGCAATGTGATTACTCTGACCTCACCTGGAACATTAGAGGGAAGTCGGGGACTACTTGAAGAAGCACCAAGGGCGCCTTGAGTTTTAGGTATTTGGCATTGTTTTATAATTGTTATTGGGTAGTGTTTACCCAAGTGTCAGAGTGGTTCAAGCCGTCCAGTAGGCTTCTCAAATGGGTTGTCAACTGTTGTCTAAAGACAGCAGCAGGGACCATAAGTTTAACATGCCTTCTGAATCATGGACACACTCAGAAAATAAACCACTTTGCTGTTCACCCATCTACAGACTGCCAATGTGCAAAGGTGTTTTACCTCACCAATCATGGCTGGTTGGTGTGGTTGGTAAAATATTTGCCTTTCACGAAGCAGGTCATGGGTTTGATTCCCACCCAGGACAAATATTTGTGGGCATAAACATGTCTGTTTGTCCTGAGTGTGGGTGCAATTATCTATATAAGAATGTATTTACAAAATAAAAGTAGAATATGTAGTATATAAGTTATCTAGTTTCCATAGTACAAACTCTGCTTAGTTTGGGTTCAGATGGCCAATGTCCCAGGATGTTATTATTAAGATGTTATTATGTAAGTGAGTGCAATTAACTATAGGTGCCACTTTATATATCTTAGATAGCAATTTTTTGTGTTGCTTAGATTGTACAGGCACTACCCCAGGCTACCCCAATCTGTCTAATTTCCCCAATTGAAAGTGAACCTTATGCTTATGTGATAAAGTTGAAAATCTTTAAAAGAACTTTGATAGGTTGGGGTAGCTGGATGTGGTGGCGTCTGTACTCCTCATTGTGATATTGACAAGTACCTACATATCTATGTGAATACCTAAATGCTTGTGCTTCAGAGGGCATGTTAAGCTTCTGGTCCCAGTTTATGTTGTTACACAATCATTTCCTCAAGCCATATCAGAGGCCTACTCAGAAGCTTGAATAACTCTGAAATAAAGGTAACTGCTACCTATACAATAAAGAAGAAAGAACTGATTCATTTACTCAAGCTATGTCAGAGGCCTACTCAGAAGCTTGAATAACTCTGAAATAAAGGTAACTGCTACCCATACAATAAAGAAGAAAGAACTGCTTCATTTACTCAAGCTATGTCAGAGGCCTACTCAGAAGCTTGAATAACTCTGAAATAAAGGTAACTGCTACCCATACAATAAAGAAGAAAGAACTGCTTCATTTACTCAAGCTATGTCAGACACCTACTAGGAAGCTTGAATAACTCTGAAATAAAGGTAACTGCTACCCATACAATAAAGAAGAAAGAACTGCTTAAATAAAATGAAATAAATATACTTTATTTCATTTTATTGTGATTATGTTGCCCCTCACTAAATCAGTTTAAGCGGCTTACCATCTAAAATATATAAGATGATAATATCACAACCAAGAATAAAGTGAGTGTGCCATCAGTCAAGAAAAACTGGGTCAAGAACCACTTGTTCTTATTTTTATTTTGACAGTCATCATAGCCTAGTTGGTAGTGCTCCTGCCTACGAAGCTGGTGGTCCTGGGTTCGAATCCTGGTAAGTGCAAATATTTGTGTGATGAGCATGAATATTTGTTTTTGAGTCATGGATGTTTTCTATGTATTTAAGTATTTATCTATCTGCGTGCTACGTATCTATCATCGCCTGGTACCCATAGTAGAAGCTAGTTTGGGGCTAGGATGATCTGTGCGACATTGTCCCTATATATATATTTCTTTGAAAACAAATATTCATTTTTGAGCATACTATTAAGAATGCAGTTTCTTACTTAAATTATATACCAATAATTTTTAAGTTTCCTGAACTATCACATACATGAGGGAATTACTAAAAGAACTTGTAAGAAGATCTGCTGGTGTGTATTGTTTGTAGCATAATAGCAGAACTCTAATCATGTATTGGTAGAAGCTGCATGTTTGATATCCACTGGACATTTAAATTATGAATTCAATTAATGTTTGGAGTTTACAAGAACCTCGGGTTGGATCTCAAATCGAGTCGCCTGAATTTGAGATAAGTGTGTATATGGGGGGGTTAAGGGGGTTCGTACTAAGTGATAAAACGCATTTTTTTCTGCCGGAGACGCGCCAATTTTTTTTTATGATTTTTTTAAAATCGTAAGACTTCATACAAATGCACAAAAAAGAACGCAATTTTGAACATCTCGTAGCGATTTCGATACCTACAGCGTTGTAAAACAATGTAAAAACATTGCTTTCGTGTTTAGAAGTTATATAATTTTTTTTTATAACTATCCGAAAAATACCCAAAACCGAATTGTTCATTGTCACTATCATGATATTTTTGCAAAAATGTACTTTTATGAAATAATTTGGGTTAGGTTAGGTTAGAACGGTGACCATTTGGCGCGCGAAGGCGAGCGAGCGCAGCGAGCGTGCCGCGGCAGCGAGCGTGCCGCAGCAGCGGCCGCCGAGCGCTAGAAAAACATTAACCATGGATATCTCCATAACCATGGGGTTCCGCGGGTTGGGGATGGTACAGGAGGGTAGCCCCCTCCCCCCTACACCCCTCCCCCCTCAATTTACTTACGTTTGAAGGCGACTTGATTTGAGATATTAACCAGAACCTCTTTAAACCGAACCCCATACCAAATTTCAAATATGTGTTGCAACCAAGAGTGGAACTTCTACCAGCAATTTAGTTAAATATCAGTCAATCATAGTTGAAATTAGGAAACCTTGAGTAATATCCCAGATTCCAGAATATAATAAACAATAAATAAATATCTTTGGACAAAGTAATACCTACCTAAAATTTTATTAAATTACTAAGGTTAGTTTAATTAATTATTACTAAGGTAGCAAAAGATACACTTTTTGTGTTCCAAAATATGCTGAAGTTGTTATGCTTCAAATTGTCGATTGACAAATTCAAGGTCAATATGTTTTGTTTATTGTTTGTTTGGTTCCTGAACCATACCACAACAACTGCACATACCCAAAGCCATAGCCCAAAGCTATAGGTACCGTAAACAAAAATAATTCGAGGATATAGTTATAGCAGCAGTCCTAATACTTATTGTTTTCGGCACTAAGTTAATAATAATTATGTTGATTATGCAGTAATAACAAAACCGTTCTTACCCGCAAATATAGGTTCGTTTCCCTTTCTTTGACTGCCCGCGCATATTCGGTGCCTCCAGCGCAAATTACTGAATGCCGATGCTCCTCTTTCCTATTCAATTCATTGAGTTTATCATCTTTTGTGATACGAAAACCGCCAGTAAGAGGACCGCGTAGTTTAATCACTTGTGAACTTGATGGGCATGGATTCAACAGAAATGCCCGTACTTCATCCATCTTGAAACTTTCCTAAAACCAAATAAATCAGCATTCACCCCAGAATTAGGAGCAATACATATACACGAATAAATTTAGCTTTAAAGTATAAACCTTTATATTAACTTTATAACGCGAGGAGCAGTTACAAATTTTTCTCCGTCAATCAAAGAGAGTATAAGTGCCCCAAAGAGAATATAACAAACTACACCATCGGTGACAGTATAACAGAATCAAAGATTCTCTTGGAACATTGTTCATGCTATAAGAAGATTCTAGTCCGAGTTCTAGTCAATGATGAAAGATAGAAGTGTTAGAGTTCGTATACTCATTGGTGTGAAGCTATGGTTAGAGCTGGCCGGTTGCCAACACCAAAATTGTAACTTGTCAGTATGTTTTCAAATAAAACAATTGATATTTTTCATTGACTGAATAAACAATAATATCTTACGAATTTTACCTTTTATTCATAATAATCGGTAGCAAACGTTATAAAACGTTAACATGGTAGCAGAGTGAAAGACGTTTTGAGCAGAACGTATTGCAAAACGTAAGAATTGTGAGATTCAGAAGAAGTTCCTTCGAAGTCGAAGTTTAAGGAAGAGAAAACATTTTTTTGTCTGCAAGATGGAGCAAGCTATCTTAGAAGCAACAAAAATAAAGGTTGGTCTCTTAAACGATTCGAATTGGTCCACATGGAAATACAAAATTACAGCAGCCATGAGAGGACTGGGACTTCTGGACATAGTTGAAGGAAAGGTCAGTAAACCTCAACTGTCGGATCCAGAAAATTGTGAAAAATATGATTCAGAGTTGAAAAACTATCAGAGAATCAATAGCGCAGCTCTATTATTAATTACCACAAATCTTTCGGATGAAAATCTTCAAAAAGTTATGAGATTTAACGAAGCAAGAGAGATATGGGCGGAATTGACCCGAATCTATTCAGGTGTATCACAAGACCGAGCATATGACCTTTGCATGAAGTTCTTTGGCTACAAGAAAGAGTCCGACAATGACATGTCAACTCATTTGTCAAAAATGAAGAATATATGGTCAGAACTAGAACAAGAGATGAAGAAAACTGAAAATAAAGGTGAGCTACCGGAGATCTTCTTGATTTGCAAAATTTTAGACACCTTACCAGAAAAATACTTCTCTTTTAAATCTAGTTGGCTATTGATAACAAAGTCAGAAAGGACAGTAGAAAACTTGACGAGCCAACTTTGTACATATGAGCGATCACTATTAAGCAAAGATGAAGATAAAGAAATAGAGGTCCTAAATGTTCAAAAGAAGAAGGGAAAACAAAAGATCACGAGAAATAAATGCCATTATTGTGGTAAGATTGGACATAGAGTGAAACAATGCGAAAAATGGATGTCTGATGGACGACCACCAAAACCGTCAACGACAAAGAGCGTTCCAAATACAAATGTGAACATGAGTCTTATGGCAGTTAACAGTAAGATGGATGAAGACCATGATAACTGGTTCATAGATAATGGGGCCACAAGTCATGTAACAAATAGAGATGATTTGTTTGAGTCATTCCACTACTTTGACGACTCATACACAGTAACCACTGCGAATGGAGAAGCCATTCAGGCGCTTGGAAAAGGAACACTAATAGTTGAAGCTGACGTAGGAAGAGGTTGCAAACAACTGATCACGCTAAACGATGTTTGGTACGTACCCAGCGTGAAGAAAAATCTATTCTCGGTTTTATCAGCACAAGATAGACTCTCAAACAGTACTTTTATGTCAACAGCAACAGAATGTAAATTATCAGTCAAAGGAACAGTCATGCTTATTGGAAACAGGCAGATACAAGGAGGTCTGTACAAACTACGTTTGACAAACAGAAGGCCTTTAAAACCTGTAGAAATAAACACGATAGACTCAAAGAATTTACTTCAGCTATACCATGAAAGATTAGGACATCAAAGTAAGACTCATGTGAAAAGAGTCATTGAGAGGGAGCTTGGGATTAAACTGAAACTTGATAGCGAAATTTGCGAAGGCTGCATTTATGGCAAGGCGCACAGGCAAAAGTTTGGTACGAGAGAGAGGGCGACAGAAGCAGGAGCATTGATACATGCTGATGTATGTGGACCTTTTCCCGTACTCAATGAGCAAATGCAGATACTTTGTACTATTCAAAGATGATTTGTCGAAATTTCGATTTGTGTATTTTCTAAAACAGAAGTCGGAAGTAAGGCAAAAGCTGAAGCAAGTGTTAGCCGAGATAAAAGTTATGGGACACAACGTGAAAGAGCTTCTGAGTGACAATGGAGGAGAATTCGACAATGCGGAGGTACGAAAAATACTTCAAGAAAATGGTGTCATGCAAAGACTTACGATGCCATACACCCCAGAACAAAACGGATGTGTAGAAAGAGACAATAGGACAGTTGTCGAAGCTGCAAGAGCTATAATGCATTCAAGAGGGCTACCTAAAGGCTTATGGGCAGAATTAGTTTATGCCACAATATATATTCTGAATCGGACTGGACCAACACCATTTGATAAAAGTCCATATGAGATTTGGTGTAAGGAAAAGCCAAGAATCCGGCATTTAAGAATATTAGGAAGCACTTGTTATGCACATGTACCAAAAGTAACTAGGATGAAATTGGACAAGAAAGCAAAGAAAGGTATACTTATTGGATATGATAATGATGAAGGGTATAGGATATGGATCAAGGAAACAAACAAACTAGTACGATCTAGAGACGTTATCTTTGAAGAGAAGACCCTAGAATCAACAAATCAAGATCCAATACCTATAGAAAATGGTTCAATGAGTTTTGATGTTCCAATTCCTTTACACTTCGACATACCTATTTCTTCAAGTAGTGTTATACCCCAGACTGACACTTGGATTCAGGTATCATTACCATTGAATGAAAATACCGAATCAACGACGGTGAATATAGATGAACCTGTGATTGAGACCGAAACACAACCTGCAGAAGATATAGAAGCAGAACAAACTGTAGAAGAGTCATTTACAGAACCAGAGAATGAAGTATTCAGAGAAGATACTCATATTGATCGATCTCTAGAAGATGTTGAGAGTGAACGAAATCTAGAAACAACATCACACAGAATGACTTTGCGAGATCGTTGTAATATAAAACCATCTAAAAGATTTGATGACTTTGTTCTTAACTGCGTTGAAAAGGTTTATGGTCATGAAGAGGAACCAAAGACTTTCAAAGATGCTATGAAGTCTATTGAGAAAGATCAATGGTGCAAAGCCATGGATGAAGAAATAAGATCCTTGGAAGAGAACCAAACATGGGACTTAGTGCCATTGCCCAAGGGACGCAAAGCCATATCTAGCAAATGGATTTACAAGATTAAGCGAAACTCAAATGGGTCTATAGATAAATACAAAGCCAGACTTGTTGCGGTTGGCTATTCTCAAAAGAAAGGCGTGGATTTTGAGAAGACTTTCAGTCCAGTAGCAAAAATGAGCACAATCAGAATATTATTGAGTATTGCCGCTCGAGACAATATGGTCTTAGCTCAATTTGACGTATCCACCGCATTCCTTTATGGAAGCTTAAATGAGGAAATCTATGTCAAACAGCCTGATGGATATAATAATGGGACTAACGAAGTATGCAGATTGAAACGAAGTTTATATGGGCTAAAGCAAGCGCCATTATGCTGGAACAATTGCATTAAAGACTTTCTTCAAGAACAAGGGTTCCTACCTGGTGAAGATCCTTGTTTCTTCTCGATGAAGAGGGGAGAAGGTAGACTATTACTAGCCCTATATGTTGACGATGGTATGATTGCTGGTACCTCACAGGTACTAATTGATGAGTTCCTCGAGAAGCTTGAGAAGCGATTTAAAATAAAGGCCCAACGTAACAAGAAATCTTATTATTTTCTAGGACTTGAGATACAAAGAGAGAAAGATTGTATCAAAATACATCAAGGTGCCTACACTAAAAAGGTGCTTGAGAGATTTGGTATGGAAAATTGCAAGGCTGTTGCTACACCAATAGTAAAGGACTCTGAATTGAGAGAAGAAGCTAAAGGAGAACATGGCTTTCCATACAGAGAGGCCGTTGGAGCCCTTGCATACCTGATGGTGGGAACAAGACCCGACATAGCTTACGCCGTTGGTGTTGCATCCAGACACCTAGAAGCTCCTACAAAAACAGATATAGCAAAAGTAAAGCGAATATTACGATATTTAAATGGTACGCGAAAGTTTTGTCTTACCTATAGGAAAGGCACTAAGAAAGAACTGGTCTGTTACAGTGATGCTGACCATGGTGGAGATCCCAACACTGGAAGATCAACTTCAGGTCTAGTATGTGTCTATGGAGGACTGATATCATGGAGAAGTCAACTGCAGACATCAGTTGCTATTTCAAGCACTGAAGCAGAAATTGTAGCTGCCAGTGAAGGAGCCAGAGAAATCATATGGCTCAAGCGATTAATTGAAAATGTAGAACAATTAACGAGGATTCCTGTTCTATATGTGGATAACGAGTCAGCTATCAAATTGGCTCAGAATCCGCCGTATGAGTTCCACAATAGAACTAAGCACATCAAGTTGCGGCATTTCTTTATTAGAGAAGCTGTAGCTGATGGAAATATGAGTACTGCAAAGATTGGAACCGAAAACCAAATTGCAGATATGTTAACAAAGCCACTGTACAAACCAAGATTGGTACAACTATGCCGACAGATTGGGCTGGAAGCATGACACAAAATGTTGTGCTGTTGTACTCTGGGCACCATAAGCTTCAAGAGAAGATGTTAGAGTTCGTATACTCATTGGTGTGAAGCTATGGTTAGAGCTGGCCGGTTGCCAACACCAAAATTGTAACTTGTCAGTATGTTTTCAAATAAAACAATTGATATTTTTCATTGACTGAATAAACAATAATATCTTACGAATTTTACCTTTTATTCATAATAATCGGTAGCAAACGTTATAAAACGTTAACAAGAAGTACGTACGATAGTCTGATCGATAGTGTGACTATGGATACCTAGCTAAGAAAGTGGTAATAGTATGTACAGTCAGAGTGCAATACTATCGAGACCATCGATAGTATTAAAGTTCGGAACCAATACTAATAGACCCGATATTATCGATAGTATCAAAGTTCTGAAATGCAATACTATTGCTATACAATTATCGGTTTCTCAGAATTACTGTTCCTAGGGGAAAACCCCTGAACCCCTGTGGGTCTTCGATATCATATACTAGAAAAGAAAGAGGTTTATTTGCTTTTGGTGCTCTTCATAATATCAGATACAAAATACTTTGAGACATTTCAATGTGTTCTTATTCGAATACGATAGGTTTTCTTTATATAGGTACGGGGTGCACGTTCTCTGATCAGACCGGAGAAATTTTGGCTACACTAACAGTACCCTAAATAATGAATGTGCCCAATGTCACTTCAGCTTGGAAAATCTTCAGGCTATGTCGGTAATTTTTATTGTATTTCTTTAATAATAGCAAATTTACCTAGCTAAAAATATTGTATTTCTGAGTACCTGTGCGCGAATCATAAGAGATCACATCATTAGTAATTCCTAGCTAGAAGATAGCGTTATTTGATTAATAGTATTATATTAAAACTGATAACTTATGCCTAAGACTAATAACTCATTGTTTATAATATCGAAGGTCAGTAGGCGTCATACCAAGCTGTTAGATACATGTTCTAACACCGCGCGTGGTAAGTGTTGAAAATGTCATTATTTTGAATTCGTCCTAAGGATTTGAAATATATAATGCCAGAAATAATCCCCTTAACTCATGCATTCTAACATCAATAAGTCCTGATAAACTCAAACATCATCAGCCTGATAGGTATGGTCCACTGCTGTTCATAGGCCTCCCCAAAGGTTTCTGTAGGTAGGTACCGCTGCCATTTGGAGGGGTTTAGTCCTTAGTTACCGCGCTTGGCATGCGAGTTGAAGACCGCAGTTAGGTGTAGCTATAATACGTCGGTAGCGCTGCTGTCCGATAACCTGCTGTAACCCTTAGTCACTTTTTGCGGACACCCACGGGATAGTATGGGGTGGATTATTTCTAGGCTGGGAACCTCACGGCTTTATAAACACAAACAGGGCATATTAAACCCGATAACAAAATTAAAAATATAATTGCCGAAGGCTCGAAATAAAATTTCCAACATACAATAGGTTCCGGTAAATAATAAGCCATGGTCACCCCATCAAAACATTCAAACGTATTTATATAATTACTCGTTAATACCTACCATCTTCGAAAGACAATCATGCCTTATTTCTAAGCGATACCGTTCTACAGCTCCTAGAATATAAATCTAGATTTTCTGTGCATTTTTACTATTGCAACTTAACTTGGAAAGCTCACGTAACTCAAATTAGTCAAAATGTACATTTTTCCTTTCAGTCGCTTAAATGTCTTCAGTAGGTATTTCCTGCCCTTGGAAACGAAAATCTCTCTTTCTCAAACACTTATTCAACCTATTTTAGATTACGCCGTAGGCATCGGCGTAATCTAAAATAGGTTGAATAAGTGTTTGAGAAAGAGAGATTTTCGTTTCCAAGGGCAGGAAATAGCTACTATTTGGATGCTAATGTTTTAGAAAAAATTGAGCGTTTACAGAACTTGTGCATACGATTCATTTTCGGACTTAGAAAATATGGTCACGTTCCTGAACTTTGCAAGAAACTCAAGTGGCTCCCAATCCGCTTCCGCAAGAAAACTCGGGTATTATGTCTTCTTTATAATATCCTTCACAAACCATCATCATCGTCGTACTTACACACCTGATAAACCCTGCAGGTCTCACCTTCGAAACCCATCTAAAACTCCCACCTCATAAAACGTGATTTTTACTCCCAATTCCTTTACTATCCATGCTGTTAGGCTGCGGAATTCGCTTCAGTCTGATATAAGAAATAGTGGCAGTTTCTTTATTTAAAAATCGAGTGACAGAACACAATTTTCCAATAGCTTGATGTTTATATACTACTCTGTCAAGAAAGTACCGGGAAAAGAGCAATAATATACAAAATGTTTGTTATTCATCCAAATTTATTTTATCGCCTTCAGAGTATGCTCCTTCAGAAACAATACACTTACGCCAACGAATAATCCATTCATCAAAACATTTTTTAAACGCTGCTTTCGGAATTGAGTTCAGTTCTCGCCGCGAATTCTCCTTTATCTGTTTATGTCTTCTACCGATTGAAAACGGGTACCACGAAGTGGTAATTTGAGTTTAGGAAACAGAAAGAAGTCAGCTGGAGCCATATCTGGTGAATATGGTGGTTGCTGGATGGTATTTGTTGAGTGTTTGGTCAAAAATTCGTTCACAATGATGGCCTTGTGCGAAGGCGCATTATCGTGGTGCAAAATCCAAGAATTTTCTTTCCACAAATCTGGCCTTATTCGTCGAATTTGCTCTCAAAAACGCCACATAACGCTAAAATAATATTCTTTATTTACCGTTCGACCTTCCGGTAAGAATTCAGAGTGCACAACACCGCGATAGTCAAAGAAAACAGTCAACATGACTTTGACTTTTGATCGAATTTGGCGTGGTTTTTTCGGTTTCGGTTCAGTTGGAAGGCGCCACTCCGAAGCTCGTTGACTAGTTTGCATGTCAAATTCGTAAACCCACGTCTCGTCACCAGTAACAATGCGTTTCATGAATGTTGGGTCGGAATTGACTCGTTCTACCATGTCCTCAGCGACTTTCATGCGATTGAGTTTTTGGAGAAAATTCAGATCTTTTGGGAGTAGCCGAGCGGCAACATGTTTCATACCCAAATGATTGGTTAAAATGGTACGAATCGACTCGTGAGATACAGAAAGTTCGGCGGCTATCTCTCTCAGAGTTGAATGAGGATTTTCAGTCACTATTTCCTTTACTTTTGCGATGTTAACTTCAGTTGCAGACGTTGATGGCCTACCAGAGCGAGGCAAATCTTTCATCACATCTCGACCGCTTTTGAACGCTTTGAACCACTCATAAGCACGAGTTTTTGATAAAGTCGATTCACCGTAAGCCTTCTGTAACATTTTCAGTGACTCCGAACACGAAATCCATTAGCGATGCAAAATTTAAGACAAACTCTTTGTTCGATATTTTTGTCCATTATGAAATTAGCAATACACACTATATATTATATTACTAAAACCAGTACTGTGTTTAATATAAATAACAGATGCAACTCAAACTCCACGCCAAAATGGAAAACAGTTGTGCCAATCTAACAACAACAAAAAAAAACAAAAATTCAAATTTGGAACCATAAACAAATCATCCATTCCCGATACTTTTTTGACTGAATGTACATATGTATTATCTATTTAAATATTGGTATGTAAATTAATTAAAGTTATTATGTCAGTTATCTCTTCATTTATCTTGTACCTACACAGTTTTGTACTTTCTTCTGCAACTTTCGTCTCGCGGGTCTGCTGGAAGAGATTTTTTTAAAATAAGCAGCATCTTTGTACCTCTACTTCATACTATGGAAATTTCCTTTTTTTATATTTTGTGTGTACATTAATGATAAAAAAAGAACTTGTTTTGGGAATCAACTTTTACAAATTATTACAAAATCTTGGCATAGGTCATCATCTTTTCTTAATTTTGTCGTGTCGTGTGTGTCCTATCAACTATTGAATAAGAGACCGTGACGACCAATGCGCACACGCTTGTGTACTGTAATATTTCCCCCGCAAATGGAGAACAAAACTAGTCGCCAAGATCGAAATTCGTTCAGGAAGGAGGAGATACCCATGATACGCACACCTGCACACGGTTCGCTTGTTTAGATGGGCTGGTCTGCAACTGTAGGCCAAGAAGAAGTTAGCTAAGCTGTGGTACTGAGTAACGTTGGATAAAAAAAAACACATGAAATTTATATACTATGTATTTGATACCACATTTGGCATAACAAAAATATTCAGATCATTTATAGTAGATATTTAACAACTGATAACTTCATAATTACATATTAATAATAATACTCTCATTATGCTTTTTGATTTTATACATAAAATACAGACACAACATAACAAACATGAAGGATTTAAAATACTTGAGACGAGAAATGAAGTGCACTATTCGACTAGAAACAAAACCACAAACCCAATATATTAAAAAAATTATAAATATCAAATTCACTAATTATTTTATAAGGATCTAAAAGATATATTGGCGCAATCGTAGCTTCATCCACACTTGGTATACAACTTGTAATTAAAATATCGCAAAGCCTTCAAATTGACATTCAAACTCGAATGAATACTTGTGTGTATGGGAAATTGCTCTCAAAGAATAAAAAAAAAGAATTATAATTTAATTATATTTAAACATTTAGTATTTGGTTCTATTATATTCTTCTGAACAATTAAAATTGTAGGATTTGCGTTACTTTAAGCATACATTCCAGATATTATTGTTTGTCTAATATTAAAATAAAATTATAATTGGGGTGGGCCACATCACTCGGGGGTATAAAAATAATTTATCTATTCTCAGACCTACTGAATTTATACAAATAAAAAAAAGGGAGGCGTCACGGGACGCCTGGCAGATGTGAAACAACGACATTATTTTGTAAAAGTAATATGCAGAAAAGAACATATTGTGATAGGAACTAAATATGTCATAATGATAAAATAAAAAGTCGATTGCGCATGGCGACGCGTCGCCACATCGTACACACTACTATCGTATAGCGTGGCGACGTCACCACGCCAGAAATCTGTTTTACGTGCGGCTATAGATGATTCACATCAAAACATAAAAATCGGTCATTCGTTTCGGAGGAGTTTGGTTACAAACACGAGAATTTTATAAATAAAGAAGATGTAGGTACATTTGAGGATTCTCGGGCACTTGTTGCCACTGTGACTTATGAGGTACGTCTATAGATACATTTGTTAATCCAGTGTCTTTTAATGCAATTTTCAAAGGCTTTTTGATACCGGCTCGCCAAGGGAAACTCTTAAATAGCAATTCAATATCTGCTGCTATTTAAAAAAGAAATATCTGCTGGTTTCTACTACTGTGCGAAATTTTACGGTTACTAAAATTGTTCATGCCAGATCAATATTTCGCTTGTTATAAACATATTCTAAACTGACTGTCTTGTCCATAGGCCGGTCTGTGCAGCATATAACAAAGATCAAATATCTTAAATTTATAATGCTCAACAGATTGTTCTACGTGCATGACCTATATTTCCCAGAATTTGTCCGGATTTCCCTCCACTGCTTATGTTCCTCCTTGTATAAAAGTCGATAAACCATTCTACCCACAAGTTATAAAGTATGTCCACACTCCTGCGCATTTATCTCGAAGTTTACAGCTAAGCCTATGTCGCTTTCATTGCTTAACCGGACATTTTTCGCTAACGTCTATAATTTCATAGAGAATGCGTCTCTAGTTTGAGTTTGACAACACCCAATCGTTTCTCCAAAATCCTACCCCTATAATCTTAGAAGTGCGGCACAAAATAGACGGAATAGAAAACTACAAAAATGTGTTAAAAATAGTATGATACGACATATAAAAAAATATATTTGTGCGTTAAATTTTAAGAGGCAGTTTAAGGTGATAGAATAATTTTACTATTTTCTATCGACGAAGTATTAGAATTGTGCTTTTGGGAGGACGAGTTTCTACAAAATATAGTTTGAAACAAAGCTGTACTAGCTAAAATCTTGTGGAAATAACTAATTTAGGACGCCCTTATGGCACGCCAATCTGTTAACGGCGGATGTGCATCCAACACTGATTTCCTTATAAAAAACCGAAAAATTACAATCTTAAGATGGGAACAAGAAAAAAAATGGACTGCACGAGTGGCATAGTGGTTAAAGAAGTCGCCTCGGTGCCCTCATGTTTTGGGTTCAATCCCCACATAGAACAATTATTTGTGTGACCCATAAATGATTGTTCGGATTCTGGTTGTGCTCTGTCCGTGAATAGCATGTTTGTAAAGTCTCCCGCGACATAGGGATTCATTTCCTTAAGCAGGCGTTGTCTTTGAAAACAAAAGACAAAGACGAAAGCAAAGAAGTGGGGACATAATTTTTACTTGCATATAACCTATAACGATTACATCCAGCTTATACAATCTTTGGTATTTTTTTTTACTAGTTTTCTATTTTTTTTCTTTGGTGAGACTGCAATACAGCGAAACCACGCTTAATACGACGACATAAGGGTTATAATAGCGTAGTCGTAGTAGCTACGAAGTATGGCAGTCTCACCAACGTTAAATCTCGGTAGGTGATGCTAAAGATATGTAAATTTACGTCACATTAAATTCAATATCATTTACATTAAATATTAGGCAAGAAAATATAAGAGCATCTACATCTTTTTCATTTGAATCATGACGTAGTGTTACCTATATTGTGGGAGAAAATAACTAACACAATGTTTTTACGCGACGTTTAGCATAAACAGTGTGTAAGCAATTAGTATGAGCTCATGTAAAATATGCAATAAGAAATTGCTCTTCATACAAAACGCTATTAGGCTCCGCGCAAACGGGCCACCGACCACAGCCACCGGTGGCTGTCGCGCGCTACCGCCTCATTTGTAACAATATCAGAGGCGAGCGACAGCCAGTCAGTGTTTGGAAGTCGCCACCGGTGTTTGGTGTCCATTGAGGCGTCGTGCTCCATGGTGACGCGTGCGATACGTAGACCGTGTAACGGTTAACTGCGCGGGTAGTGGAGCAGTACGAGAGTGGCGGCTGTGGGCGTTTTCTGTGGCCTGTAGCGACCACTAGTGGCGCGTCGCGGACACTGCTGTAGCGAGTGGCCGCCACCGGCTACACGTGTGCGGCGCGTCTATACAAAATATATGAAACAGTATGTTATGTGGCTGTCGCTGGCCACCAGTGGCTGTGGTCGGTGGCCCGTTTGCGCTAGCCCTTAGAGGGAAGGAAAGTCGGAGCAGACCAAGTACAACGTACGGACGTATCAAGAATTCTAAGTGCATGTGAAGGATATGGAGAAATGGAGGAAGGTACACCGACAAACGACGGGGATAGCTCTTGAATTAGATACATAGGTACCTGCCACACTTGACAATTATCATCTTACTTATGTCAGCCACTGCTTGACATTGGCCTCCACCAAAAATTTCCACGTAGCTATTTGGAGGAGTTTACCATAGTCACCGCTTGTTGATGACCGCAGTTAGCTGGAACCACGTACACGGGTGACGTGTCTGTTCGAATGTCTAGTGTAACCCTTAGCCTTTTACGACACCCACTGAATGATATTTTTTAATGTTGCTAGTGACAGTTTTACAAGTTTTTCTGTTTCATAGTTATTATCCCTTTAAAGTACACCATAATGCACTTTAATAACATATTAATAAGAGCGATCTCTGTGTGGCTGACGGCCAAGAATAACACGGGTGATGGGGTGGAGCTCCATCTCATCCCGTGGAGGGCGTAAAAGTCGTACCGAGGGAATATAGTTCTTCTGAGTACTATGACCATCTTACTGCGATCGCCAACCAGTTTACCAAGCGTGGCGATTATGACATATCCCCTCAAATGAAGGTAATTCTGGAGATATTGGGAGGAGGCCTTTGTCCAGCAGTGGGCGTCTTTCGCCAGATATGATGAAGAGCGATATCTTTTAGACAACGGTTGATTAAGTTCTTTAAGTATTCTACACTATTTAAGTCCATGGCTGCACTAATTCAATGACAAACAACGTATCAATCCTGCATTGTATAGCACAGATTCCAATTACTTGATTGGCTAATATAGTGACTTCTTCCGTATGGCGTTACCATGGAAACCAAGACCTCAAACCTAACAAACGAAAGAGAAACCATTTCATATGAACAAATCAATTTTACAATATTATCACTTAAAAACTTGCATACGAATTATTTTGAAATGACTTAACACATAACGACCATTTTAATATAAGGATGGCGCAATAACGTAAGTAGAAATAAGGTAAATATTTAGAAACGATGATCAAAACACGAATTAAATTTTTTTTTGTTCAAATTCCTCTGTTTTGATCGTCCTTTCTAAAGATTTATTTCTATTGATAATTGTGGCCAATTTACAACGTGCAATACAAATAGAATAATATATTTACGGAACTCAACTAATTTATGGCATGAAATTACTTGTAACACCATAATTAAGACTACGATACGTTTGAAACGCGACAAAACTTTAAGCAAAATACCGAAAATGAATAAAAATTCCGAAACACCAAATCCTTTGTGAAACATGTATCAAAAATCGGTAATATTCTTTATAAATATTCATTACAGGCTTAATGCTTTGATGCCCTCTTGCTGTGTCGACCATTTCTGATATGTTGTAGCAAAGCTTCACTTTGTTATAGGTCACTGCTTAGCTCTACAGCTTTTATAAATATACATGGTGGCCGAGAAGTTGACGTTCAAACGCAAAATTTAGATACTTTATAATGAGGAGTATCCGATCACCCCCATGTATGTAATACAATTTTGCGTTTTTTTGATACTTTGAAAATGTATGAGTCCTGAGCTCAAACCCTAATTTTGAACTTGCGAATAAATTCTAAGTCAGTTCTGCAATGATTAGATTAACCATACTTTTAGGGTGTTAAGTTAGGTTAGGTTAGGCCAGTTAAACTATGCTAATTAGTTGTAACAAAAAAAACTGAACCAGAAATGCTCAACAGAACGAGAAAAACATCGAAAACTGATGTAAGGTGAAATTTACGAAAAAAATCATTAAAAAATTCTATCTCGAAAACTACGCAAAATCGTAGAACATACATCGGGGTGATTCGGATACTTCTCATCATAAAGTATCTAAATTTTGCGTTTGAACGTCAAAACCTCGGCCAGTCTGTATATCCTTACTATCTTAAACTATTTATGCAACACGTTGTACAAGAAAATAACAGGAATTTGTGCGATTATATTTTTAAAGCAACTACTACACAAAATATACGATCTTAATTAAAACAACACGCTTTAAATATTAATTTACAATAATATACACACATATTTTCCAATAATCACAGTCACATTAAGGACCAATAACCCGCTTAAATATCAATAAAATACCAATTTTAGTTGAAGGGCAAAATGATTATAAACACGACTATCACTTAAATATATATTTTTTGTAATATCTAACAAAATAACGTAACTTCAGCAAATAGTTTAACCCTTAATAAGGCTGTGGGAATATAGTACCACATTTAAATTTAAACTCTATTACCTTGTAATAAAGTTCAAAAGCCAACAATGATAAACATACATATAGCCTTATTAAGAGTTAGATTAGTTAGGAAGTGCTTTAGGCGGTATCGTACCTGTACAAGCTCGTTAGTGACATTCTCAATGGTTTGTCTATGGAAAATATCTAACCAACGCTTCTTGTTTCTTTAGCTTTAATTAATAGAAATGCTAATAAATTATGTATTTTTAATGAAATAATTGTTGGATGCATTTTCCATAGATCATTCAAATCAATCATCAATGATCTCAAAATTGTACCACGTGACATAATTTGTCGATGGCTCTATCATCTAAAACAAAGACAAAATACACTTTCTTGTCACTTGATCGAGCTTTTACTCTTTGACCGCTTGAGGAAAAACGCATCATATTTGTGACGTTGGGTACAGGGTAATTTTTTGCTTGTCACATATGTATAACAATAGCGTTCAAAAGATAAAAAAAAAACAACATGTTTGAGTTTAGACCAATCGTAATAACGTTGTCTATATACAGCGTTCGACCAATCCCCATGTTCTTAGTGATAGACTCGTCTCTTTTGCTTGGATTTCATTGGTCAGTCTTCGTCACCATGCTAGCTGCGCAGACACTGATTTGGCCCACTTACCATAATATTCAATTATAGATAATTTTATATCGAATTAACCTGCCCCCATATACTGCTTAAATGCCAACAGCACAGAACTAAATAACACGCTAAATCCTTTTGACCCAAATTTACTTAAACTACGCAATGGTTACCAATAAAGCCCTCATCAAACTGTTATTACTGGACGAACCTTTTAACACACAACACTCATATTCATAAACAATCCACAGAGTATATTCATACTATGCGTCGTCATTTTTCAACTTAATGACAAACATATGATTCTGCTTACGCGTACGCATAGTACCAATTAAGTATCGTTTATGAATACGGATGTATATATAAACAACAATAGTTAAATATCAATAATGAGTAATAATAACTTAGTATTTGTGCTTCAAATAGACAAAATACGAATTTTCTTAAGGAATTAAGAATTGCTACTGGAAGTATTTTTTTTTATTTGCATATAATCAAGCAAAGACAATCCATACTATTCCCATAACAGGCAATCGGACAGTAATCATTTTAGGCAGAATGTTAATAAGATGAACACTTCAATTTACACATTAATGGGAAATATTAAAGATTTATATTTCTAAACCAACAAATGAAATCATATATTTGCGACAAACAAACACCAATCTCGACGACTGACGTCATATGTAAGTAAACAAATCTGCTATAATTTCAACTCACAAAAGTTTCCACAGATCTGCACAACAGTCAAAGGCGACTGTTAGCAGACCTATAGATTTGTTTGATATGTTATACGTTCCATTACGACACTAAAACTTGACAAAACATTGCCCGATCTTGCTGTTTGTTTGCACACGTATGACGTAGTCCTTTGCGCGGTAACTTAATAATAAATAATGCTTTTACATAATTTTATACAGGGCAGGTACTTGTAAAACACCAACAACCTTGCAGGAGTATATAGCTAACCACATAAGCAACAAATTTTGATCTACCACTTTTGATGATCTATTCGATTTTTTTTACAAAAAAAAATATTATTAATGTAATTTCCCACTTGACTGTTATAGCTCTGCGAGCATCACAAACATTACGTAAAATACCCTTGCGAGGACGCGGGGATGGGGTGCAGCGCTAGCGCCTTTGAACTTGACCCATTCTAGACGCCATTCGTCCGTCTAAAATCATTTTATTTTCATGTATTGAGTTACGTCCAGACTCGTAGATCAAAAGTTGTTGCTTATGCTGTTAGCTATCTAATCCTGTCAGGTCAATGGTGTTTTACAAGTAAACCTCTATATATTAATTTGTATTAGCCCTGTTAGTTGAGCGATTAGTTTCCGCACTTAGCCTCCTGATTGGATCATTGTACGTATTTGCCCTGTGTACATATATTATATAGTTGTCCGATCCTCTATATGTTATAAAAATGTGAATAAATAATGCGGGATTTTCAAGCAAATCATCTACTTTTGAAACTGAGTAACAGAATTCAGACTCTGAGAAAACAGTTGAAAAATTAGCGACGTATATGAACTTGGGTCGTCTTCAATCGCCGAGTTTGCCACGTCAATGCAAAACGATGCAGAGGGGGGACTTATCGTCGCTGTCAATTTTTATACCACCATGTCAGCAAAGAAGCATACAGGCCACCGTTGCCTATGAGCTTTTGGAAATCTTAGGCCATTATTTGCCGACCCAAGAAACCATACCACTCCCTTTTTGGAGGAACCCAATGCTGTAATCAGGAACCGTCGCAGGGTGATCTATTTTCCTTAGCGTGAGTTCCATGTATTCTGCTAACTGATCTACAAAGTAGCCACGTTTCAAGTGTAGATTAAACTTAAGTATCCCGCAATATGTTCTATGCTCCTAGATTATTTATATTATTGTATGAGCATATTGAATTCACTGTTAAATTTCACAACACATCACCAAATATCGCTAAATAAGGATTTCACACAAAGAATGGAAGTTTAAAGCCTTATACATGAATTTAATTTACAATCAGAACTTTAACACAACGGTAATGTCATGATTGTAAATTAAATTTACCTCTAATTTATTTCTTATTCAAATAATAAACTGGTCCAAGGAATATTAGTAAAACCTTTTGGAACACCATGATTTTAACTTGTCACAGTTGATAAGGATACAGCCCAATATTGACCTACTGCAGGGAAAGGCCTACTGCGGATTGGTAGACTTCACACGCCATCAAGAACATTTTTAGAGTACTTTCAGGTTTCGTCACGATGTTTTCCTTTACCGTTTGAGAATAAGTTAGTTAATTTCTAATAAGCACATGAATTTAAAAAGATTCTTTGGGTTTGAACTTGAAACAGCACATTCCAACGTTCTTATCGCTAGGCTATTTCGACTCAACAGATAGTCCCACTTATATCAAACTATTGGCAACAGCTAGTGGCCGCGGAGAAAAGCGGACTAAGTTAAGTTGGACGCATACAAATTGAATTAAATTATTTTACATACAACTTATCTACAGTACTATTGTTAATTCCACTTGCAAAACATTATCGATAGAATTATCAAAATATATGATATGGTATAATATTGCGCCCTGCGGTGTTATCCGTGGTTTCATTCAGGGTATAACGTACCTCCATTTCAAATTTCATCTAAATCCATTTAGCCGTTTTGCGTGATTGATAAAGAAACATACAAACATTCGCAGTTATAATATAATTAGGATTGTTTAAATTAGTTGTTTATTTTCTTGCAGTAAACTTATAAAGATGTGTGAGTGTTAAATATAAAAAAAATACGCTGATAAAGTTAGATAGATATGAGAATATGAGTTCTTGTCGCTGATAAAGTGGGGATGCTATGTCTCCGCAAAATGTCTGTTACAAAGGAGGCTCCATTACAAGTGACGTCATATGTTAGTAAAGCGCGCTCTTTATCAACATGATTTTTAAATACTCATTTTGTTCGTTTTAAGATAATTTGAATTTAGTTTTTACTGTCAGGTTTTATTTATGGTCTGTCTTAATATTGGTGTTTAAAAAAGCTGCACGTCTATATTAATGTGACATAATAATTTTCGGAAAAAAGTTCTACCGTACCCTTGAACCAGATAACATCCGCCAAACTGTACATACTAACATACATTAACAATTCGATATAAACTATAGTAATATGTTCCTGATACGTGAACGATAAGTGATATCTGTTGGACACTGTAAGTCTTACTTATTAGTTCTCCTTGGAGGGCTGGATTGACCAGCCGAGGATGCGTCGGTCGAAGCCGCAGCTGAAGAAGTTGATATTTGATGAGATATCGTCCGCCCACGCTACTGACGTCACCATTCGACGATGGCCCTGAGGAAAATTAATAAGTTTATAAGATACAATAAGTACGCTAAACCGGTGAGCATGTATGAAGAATGTAATGACAGTAAATGAGGCAAAATAAGTGTGCAAAGATCGTGACAAATGGAAATCCGTTGTCTCTGCCTACCGCTCCGCGAAACAGGCACGCGCGAGTCTATGTATGTAATACATTTTTAAAAAGACACAACTGACTTTAATTTTAGTTTTATAACTAGCTGGTGGCCGCGACTTTGTCAGCGACAATTTTGAATGATGACCAATGTAACTACTTATTACTTAAGCTTAATCTAAAAAATATAACTTTCGCACAAACAAATAAGCAATATAAATTGAATAAAACCTAACCTATAAATAACCTTGCTAAGAAATAAATGAAAGACTACTTTGCTACTGTTATTTACAAAAAGGACCCGATATCATCACGCAAAAATCAAAGAATACATATCAATTGTCCGTAAGTATAGTCAGTAAGTTAAATAAAGTAAAATAAAATAACTACCCAAAAATCCTGAAATATATATTTTTAAGTTTTAACTGAAATGCTAAGTACCAATTTTCATGCGTTTAACTTCAAGTCGCAGTTTACATAGAAACTTACGTACCCTACTTTACGCCCTTAGGGAGGGGGGGGGGGGGGGATTCTCAGATATTCAGAAATATATATTTTAAATTTTTAACTGAAATGCCAAATAACAATTTTCATGCGTTTAACTTAAAACGTTTCACATTTTTCATACAAACTTACATCCCCAATTTTACACCCTTGGGAGTAGAATTTTCAAAAACCCTTCTTTAGTGGATGCCTACGTCATAAAAGGTACCTTCTGTCAAAATGTCAAGTCTTTAACTCCAGCCGTTTAGGCTGTGCGTTGATATGTCAGTCAGTATAAACTTACACACCCTATTTTACGCTCTTGGGGCTGGAATTTCCAAAAATGCTGAAATATATATTTTTTATTTTTAACTAAAAGGCCAAATACCAAACGGCAAAGTTTCATACTAACTTAGCGCCCCTGTTTTACCACCTTAGGGGTTGTATTTCGAAAAATCCTTCCTTATTCCTTGTCTACATTATAAAGCAAACATTTGTACAAAATTTCAGCTTTCTAGGTCCAAGGGTTTGGGCTGGGCGTTGATGAGTCAGTCAGTCAGTCAGTCAGTCAGGACTTGTCTTTTTATTTATATAGATAATTATGTATTTTTGGTCGAATTTGGACCACGGCTGCCAGCCATCTGCGCGGGACATATGATATATATATGACACCGTGCGCAAACACAGGGGCAGTTTCTATTTCATCACTCTCACATCTGATGGGAAGTCTAGCAAAACAACTGGAAAGAGGTCAGGTACAGGACCGACGGATTTACGTGCTCTCCGAGGCACGGGGGTATAATACCGTTGACTTCCAGACTTCGGACTAATCCTGAGAAATTTTGTTTGTAAAAAATCATAAAACCACTTTTTGGCCTGACTGAGCGTATTTAACCATCATCATCATTAGCCTGATAACGTCCACTGCTGGACATAGGCTTCCACCATAGGTTTTTATAACGTTGCCATTTGCCGCAGTCTCCGCATTATTCATACACGGTTATCTGATCCCAAACTAAGCACAGCTTGTACTATAGAAAGCAGTTATCTGGTTTCCATAGTACAAGCTAATAATACATATACTACTTTTCTTTTGTAAGTATATACTTATATAGATAATTACACCAAGACTCAAGACAAACAGACATATTCATGCACACATATCCAATCTGTCCTGGGTGGGAATCGAACCCACGACCTGCAGCGTGGAAAGCAAGCATTTACTAACCACGCCAACAGGCCCGTTATCTGTATCCCTTAGTAGCGTTTTACGACACCCACGGGATTGTATGGGGCGGCCCTTTTTCAATACTGGGCCGGAATCCACACAGCCGAACTAATGAGGCAGTAAAAGTTCTGTATATAGTGAGTTAAGAACAAAATCTAGTTAGAGGCAGGTTGTTTGACCTGATATTATAGAAATATACATGGTGCGTTGGCAGAGCAGTTAATTTAAATTTATATAATCATAGTAAATAATAAAAACTATGATTTAATAAGTATTCAAAAATGAATTAATAAAAAAATAAAATAAATAAATAAAAAGATTTTTTAAACTTAAAAAAGCGCTTGTAAATAGTCAGAACATGTTTGTAGAGATATACCTAGTTAAGTATACATAATTATTTCTAGTTACATATATGTAGATATTTAGGTACACGGATTGGTAATAATATGTAAATTTTGTTTTATAATATTAATGATATTTAGCTAGCTTGTGTTAAGTTGTTGTCAAAGAGACTATGTTTAGGTTTAATTATCGAAATTTATAGTTTAAGCTATATTTTACTACATACTGTCTGAATGGTTCTGTCTATATTAAGATACGAATTGAATATTATGGCGGACCTTGTGTTAAATGCTAAAAAAGCTGATATTATATGTTTGTAGCGAAAATATTACCTGCCGGCTGGATCTCGGAAGGCGCGCTAGCCGCTGGCCTTGCAGGTCAAACAGGCGAACTTGCCGGTTGTCGTGAGGAATCGCGATGAGCCCGTTGCCACTCACACCCACGCGGTTCACAGAAGAATCCGACCTGATTGTAGCTAACGCAGAGCGCATGTTGCGGACATCCCATACCTGATGGTAAGTAAAGTACTTAAATTTAATAAATAAAACAAACGGGCCTGCTGGCGTGATTGACAAATGGTTGCTTTTCACGCCGGAGGTCGTGGGTTCGATTCCCATCCAGGACAGATAATTGTGTGCATGGACATGTCTGTTTGTCCTGAGCCTGGGTGTATATAAGTAAGTATTTATTTACAATAGAAAAGTAGTATATGTAGGATATCAGTTATCTGGTTTCCATAGTACAAGCTCTGCTTAGTTTGAGATCAGATGGCCGTGTGTAAATTATGTTCTAGGATATTATTTATTTTATTTAAATATCTTAGGACAGCTAACACACTGCCATCTGATCCCGAACTAGGCAGAGCCTGTACTATGGCAACCAGCCAACTGATAAACATACTCATATACTTCTAAATATAATACATATTATAGATAAATTACACCCAAACACAGAACAAATAATCGTGCTCATCACACAAAGATTTGTCTCAGGTGGGAATCGAACTCAAGACCTCTTTCTTAGCAGTCAGCGTCACTAACCACTAGACCATCAGGCTAAACAGATTAGATAACATAGTCATAACTATCAAAGTATTAATATCCCTAGGCTTTGCATTACATACTAATTACGTGCTGAAAAGTGTTTCTGATTCCTCAAACAAAATATTACCTCGTTACTTGGTTATATTTCCTTCTTTAAATACTAATTCATACACTAAACAAATTTATATTAAATGCAGATTATTCACACACAATTGGGCCAATGTACCATGAAAATTATTATTTGGTCAATAAATTCCCTACTGTATTTTTATTTTATAAATTTGGCTACTAAGCTTTAATTGGAATGAATGTACAATCGGAAGGGGATCAGTACTATAAACCGGTGAGCATGTATGATGAATATAATGATAGTAAATGAGGCAAAAGATCGTGATAAATGGCAATCCGTTATTTCCGAGTACCCCTCTGGGAAACAGGCGTGAGTATATGTATGTAAACTTTAAATCATGGTACAAATAAATGTGTAAATATTCCAAGACCTGGCGTCCTGTTACACCAGCCTAGGTTAGACATCAGTCTTAAACAATATGTGCAAGTACTGAAAAAATAAAACTAATTTGTAATATAATGTTCCAAACTAAAGTAATGGGTCTAATCCATAGTTAGTGCAATTTACACCACTTATTCATTTTGTTCATTATTATATTTACTTACTGACTTAAAAAACCAAAACTCGAATTTATTACTGAGGAGGTAAAGCTCAGTTTCAAAAGAAACTACAAGAGTGGTGCACGGGTTAAGGTAAGCACCTTCTACTTCGCCACCCTCATGTGTCATGGTTAGATCCTCGTATGGGATAACAGTTTGTGTGATCCACTTATAGCTGTTCTGTGTTGAGTATGCTTTGTGTCCGTGTATTTCATGGATGTAAAGTACTCCACGATACAGGGATTAATTCTCTTTATGCGGTCAAAGAATTGAAATAAAATCTGTCAACACATACTTTTAAATTTCGAGTGTGTATTAACTGATCTATGGTCAGAACTAATCAATTAGAAATTTAGAACCAGTGACAGCATTTGATGTGGTCGCTTAATTCAAATTTGATAGAAGTTCTATTCTACCTAGCTTACCTTGACAGAGCGATCATCAGAACCAGAGACAACTTTATCTTCGCGTGTGAACACGGCTGATGTAACACTCCTGAAACAACAAGAACAAAACAATTTAGTTGTTAGTAAAACATTCATGGTGCAGGACCGGCTATTGTGGAGATCCTTGGGGGAGGCATTTGTCCAGAAGTGGACGACTTTCGGCTGATATGATGATGATAGTGAAAACATTCATTATACATTCTCGACGGCTATTTTGCTTCAAACAACCAAAAACGTCTATTTATAAGGAGCATAATATTCGTAAATTTAGTCAAGTAACAATTTTCCTACTAAACAATTAAATACATACTCAGTGTGTCCCTGGAACACGGAGACGGAGTGTATAGGTTCGCGGAAATCCCACAGCCTGAAGGTGGTGTCCCGCGACGCTGTCACCACGAGCCGTGACGCATGGTGCGCAGACGCATGCGTTAGTTCGTGATCGTGACCTGAAAGATACCAGTTAAAACATATTATCATGTATGTATGAGAGAGATTGTGGAGATCTTTGGGGGAGGCCGTTATCCAGCAGTGGACGTCTTTCGGCTGATATGATGATGATGTAAGAGATAATCGAAACAAAAAAGCGACGAGTTTAAAAGTAAGCCAGAAACAAATATACTATATATTATACTCTTTTATAAGGGAAATTTCTTATGTAGCGAATGAAGTAAAATTTTTGAAGAACGCGTCTCGTTTAAGCACATTTTGTAACATGAAAAAAAAAAGTTATAACATAGAGAGAAAGAGAACAATATATTCTAACAAAATATAGAGAGACGTATACAAAACGATATGAAGCAATATAACAAGTGACATAAGGTCGGGATGGCGCGCGTTGTAAATGTGTACCTCAGATGATACATATGAACAACTGAGCTACGACGTATGTTGTATTATTAACATTTATCATGGTGTTGTGTTCCGTGATTGTAAGTATGTAAGCTTTATTGACGTAAAATATGGTACAGACAAGGTTTTACGAAGATAGTTTCACATATTTTTGGGACGAAGTTCCTTATCGCGCGTTGCGAAAGGGGGCTAGACGGAAAAAATTAAGACGAAAAGTTGTAACGACACTTTTTGTTATAGTAAGCTATTGTAAACCGTGAGGCGTGCGCATGTTTTTCCGTCTGTCTCTCTCTTATAGAAAGCAAGCCAGATATTTTCGTTTCGTCTTTCTATTTCGCATTGAACAGTGTGGTGTCGCGACGATTATTTCTGTTGAGTGTATACAGGGTTTTTGTACATAATAAATAATAACTTCGTTCCATTCGGGTGTCCCTTGACACCTCTCAAGTTTTTTCTACAAGCAGGGTGTCCCTTGACACCCCTCAAGTTTTTTTTACAAGCATGCTTTTTTAAGGTATTATTCAAAATCACCGTACCAGTAAGAACCTGCAAACAATCTCCAGTCTCCACGTCATACAAGTTTGCTGTCCTATCCCAAGAGGCAGTGATCACGTGGTCTCCTCCAGTGAGCCAATCGGCCGCCACTACAACACCTTGGTGACCACCGAGCTCTGTTAGTGGCGTCCGGAGTACTTCAGGCCTATCTCCGCCTTCGCCTAAACTTTCTTCTCCACCACCTTCTAGCTCCTCTTCAGACGATTGACCACGCTAAAATGTTACAAAACGAAAACTTTTGTAAAATAATATATAAAAAGAACTCATTATAAATACACATGGTTCCTAACAGTTCAATAATCGTCGTCGCTAGAATTATATTCAGGTGACCTTAAAATTGTGGAAATGTGGCTCTTCCTACATGTAGCTGATGGTGCATGGAGGGATTAAATACACAGGCTAATGTTTGTATTTTTAAATATAACTATAAGGTATAGCATGGCGGGTAACCATTTTTAAACATAATATTCATCTTTATCCTTAGACATCTTCTCTGCTTCACCAGGTAGGAATAGCGTTGGTGGCTCAAGCCGTTTCCGAGGTGGAGATGCAGAAGAGAGTTGGTTTTAGGAATGGTTTGTACAACTTTATTTTCTTTTTCCTATAACCTGTCTTCTTGTCTAACTATTTTTAGTTTTCTATTCTAAATATGTGTACATTTACATATCTGTGAAAACTTGTAATCAACTTATTTTCTATGTTTGACTTGTATTCCAGCTGGCAGTTTTCAGCAATAAAATAAATTTAAAAAAGAACTGTCGCGCAACGTTAATATGTGACGATGTAGGCCGCTCGTCCGTTCCGGATCGGAAGGGGCACTTTCACCGATACTAAGAGGCTGAACAAACGATTTGTTAAGATAGCATCTTGTATTAGATGACTAACATAGTGGTTTCAATCTCTTTACGATACCATTTACGGCAAAAGCGATGTAGCGTTCCATCTTGCCTTATGTACGATTGCCACTAACCGGATCACGCAGGAGCGCAGCGAACTGCATCGCAGCGGATGCACAAGCAAGCGCCCGGACCCGGGCGCTTGTCCGCGTACACGCGCCCATTGTCGCGCATGTTCGTGTATCCATGCCCATGCTCTCAAAGACTAAGTGATAGACTTTCGTCGCCGTTATGTCAGTTATAAAGGCATTCGTACTACTCTATTAATCAGATAAGTTTTTCATCTGTATCCATATTCAAATTAATTATATATTTAGCAAGCAAACAATAAACAAATAAATGCCAATCGGACGCGCGGGCATCCGTGCGCCGCCGTCTACGTACGCGTTCTATGCAAAAATGAAATTTAACTATTATGTAGAAGGCTCAATTTTCTTTAGCACAATGAGAAAGGCGCTTCGACGCGCTCCGGTGCGGTCCATTTGGTCCAAATCGTCAGGCATACCTGTTACAGTATCATAATGGTAACTCCTCAAATCAGGTTTAATGATAATAATCAACAGTATAGCATACCATATTGAACGTATGTTTTTCTATAAGCAGTTCTCTAAACAAATCAAAACATGAACTTACTGGCAAATCCCAGTTGACAGCTGCTTGCCATACATGAGCAGTGTTGTCACCACTGCTAGTTAGGGCTATGTCTCTGCTCGGATGGAAACGGATTGAATTCACAGAGCCGGAGTGTCCAGTGTACTGAAGTAAGCATTTGCCCCATTCAACACTCCATACACAAGCTGCATGGTCTGGAAACCCAAAATGAGTTGCATCATGAAAAGTTACACATAATTTTGAATTTTTTTGTATTTTTTTTTAATGTACAATGTCCGCACTAGGGAATTTAGTCCCTGTGTCGCGGGATACTTTACAAACATATATTAGATGGACACAAATAACATCCAGACTCAGAACAACTATTTATGGATTATACATATATTTGTCCTTGACTCCGCGGGACTCGAACACGCGACACGAAGCGGCGTGGCGACAGTCTTAGCCACTGCGCCACACGTGTAGTATAAATTTATTATTATCGCAGCTCAGCTATACCAATGAGAATACTTTTGTGTATTCCATATGTATTTCATTCACAGTTGTTCACCTAAATATTATAAAAAAAACACCATTTTGAGTTTAGATATTCTTACTTGACACTGGCAATATTGTGTTGTCCACACAATCCTTACAAATAATATTATAAATGCGTAAGTAACTCTGTCTGTACGCCTGTCTGTCTGTCGCGCTTTCACACCAAAACTACTGAAGCGATTTATAGATTCTATACAAATCTATAAATCCACCCAGATACAGAGCAAATAATTGTGCTCATCACTCAAAGATTAGTCCTGGGTTGGGATTGAACCCACAACCACTGGCTCAGCAGTCATAGTCACTAATCACTACAGCAACAGTCCAGTCCAAGATATTAAGTAGATTTAATTTTTCATGACCCTTCCTAAAATTTTATTAATAAAGATATTTACCAGCAGATGCAGTTCCAATAAGAGCTTGTCCAGGTCTCGCAGAGCACACATCCCAAATACCATCTTTATGTCCTGTGAACTCCCTCACCAGCTGGCAATTGTATGTAGGAGCTTTGAAGCTGGACACTATCTTACTTGTTTGCACTCTTAACTTGTGGCTAGCTTTCACTTTTTGAGAGTTGCTTTGTGTTACTGCAAATTTTAATAGATATTAATATAAATAGGATTATAAAGAATAAAAATTATATCTGGTTTTCCTGAATTTCTAGACAGTTTTCATTATAACATAGTATTAAGATGAATATAATATAATGTATTACATGACAAATTAATCTCAAGCACTTGGGTTATATTTGGCTATTTCCAGCAAACTACATCTGATGTTTTCCCGGCCGATAATTCAGCCACGGTGGGCATTCTCAATGGGGATGAACCAATTGCAGAGGACATATTATTAGTGCACAAGTGTGTGCGCAAACACAGGGGCACTTTCTATTCCATCACTCATGATCCGATGGGACGACTAGCGACACGACCATAAACAGGTCAGGTACAGGACCGACGGCTTTACGTGCTCTCTGAGGCACGGGGGTGAGACATTTCTTTTTACGGAAAAACCCCAAAATCACTTTCTATTTTGGCCCCACCCGGGATTTGAACCCAGGACCTCATTTTCTGCGGTTGAACACGTTACCGCTAGACCAACGAGGCAGTCACTACTACATAATAAAATGTGTGCTTTAATGTTTCTATAGTAAACTGCATCTATAGAAACATTAAAGCACACATTTTATTCACTGTCTTCTAGAAATTTAATGAAGTATCAGATAATCCCTTGCTGGGTGTCGATAAGGATTATTTAAAATATTCTTTTAAAACTTTTGACAGCCAGCTAAAAAGAGCACTGCCATACCACCAGAACAAAGCCAGAAATTCAGTGAAAATATGTACAAAAAGAATAAGGTTTTCAACACTTCTAATAATATGGTAACACAAAATAAATCATGTATTTATTTTGAGTTATGGTTACCATATTATTTGACACATATTGGTGACATTGGCATATAGGGAAGTTTTTGCATGTCACATGTTTGTGACAATGTAATGGAAAATTAAAGTAAGTTTTAATTTATATGATAACTTAAAATTATATTTTAAAGGCTAATTTGAAAATCAAAATAAAATAAACTTCGTTTAAAAAAACCGACTTCAAAAACTAAAAAGTATAAAAAAAATATCTTAATAAAGAATTAATTTAATACATCACTTATAATATAATATTAATGAAATAATATAATTTGTATGTGCTACCTATTGATAGATTTGAAGTCGGTGCCAAGCCAAAGTAATAGTAGGTACCACACTCGCCGCGTGTTACTTTCAGCGGGATAGCTTCCTATTTCTACACAAACAACCCAAGCGTGCAGACGTCGTTGACGATCGTTATATATTTTTATGATACAGTTTCATCGGTTTCATATTAATTCATATTGTTCTTTAAGTTTATTTACTTAGGTTAATCTTTAGTGTAGGAGTTTCATCACAAAGTATGAAAGCTGTATGTAATATTAACTTTTATTTTGCTGAGGGCTTGGCACCGACTTCATACCTATCAATAGGTAGCACATACAAATTATATTATTTCATTAATATTATATTATAAGTGATGTATTAAATTAATTCTTTATTAAGATATTTTTTTTATACTTTTTAGTTTTTGAAGTCGGTTTTTTTAAACGAAGTTTATTTTATTTGTTACTTTTTAGTGTCTAGCTATGGTTAAGACTTCGAAAGGTGCCGCGCGCCTCTAAACTATAGATCCCAACAAACGAGAACGGAAAGAAGAAACATCTTCCGAAAAAATGTTGTTCGAAACTCTTTTTCACGTTCTTGTGGGACAGTGAATGATCTAAAAGACCGTTTGTAAAGTAAGAAAAACTACATAAAATTACGTTCACTCTAAGAAAACTTGCACAGTACGAGTCTAGACTAGCTAAGATTAAGTAAAGTCTGAACAGCAAGCGCATAGGTTAGGCCGTATTTATGACCATCTAACTAACAAGTCTGTGTGCTGAGGGCTTATACACTAGATATTATTATGAATTATAATTATATAAATTATAATATTCGAATGATCTTATGATCGAATAGCCATCTAGTCTGCTGAACAGAGGGTATGAGTCTATGAAGACTAGGTCTTATTAATGATCGATTAGCCAACGAGTCTACTGAGCAGTGGGCTGATAGCCTAGGTCTTATTTATCATTGATTAGATAATAAGTCGGACTCGCCCGTGAAAGGCGGAATGTTTCTTTCCGTAGCAACAAGTATTTGAGTTGATAGAATGAAAGGTAAATTGCGGTTTACGATTTATGACGCATTTAACAAACTACTTACTAGATCTCTTTCAAACCAATTCTCGGTGGAAGTTTGCATGGTAATGTACATCATCTATTTGTTTTAGTTTTATGATTCTCTTATTTTAGAAGTTACAGGGGGGGGGGGGGCTTTTTACGCCTTTGGAAGTGTCTCTTGCGCAAACTATACAGTTAAGAAAAAATTATATTATAAACCTCAATATCATTTTCGAAGTCCTATCCATAGATGTATAGTTTAATGATTTTTTTTTAAATTCAGTTCTAAGTAAGTATAGGGAACCCCCAAATTTTATTGTTTGATTTTCTATTTTTGTGTGAAAATCTTAATGCGGTTCACGGAATACATCTGCTGACCAAGATTCGACGGTATAGTTCTTATAGTTTCGGAAAAAAGTGGCTGTGACATACGGACGGGCAGACATACAGACATGACAAATCAAGAAGAACCTTTGTGAAATACATTTGGCTACAGAACCCTAAAAATGGCAGCTATTCCGCATCAAACTAAAGAAGAATCACGTAAATCAGTTCATAAATCTCAGCGTAATCGGTGTACGTACATAAAAAAATACGCTGGTGCTAAAAGGTGCGCCTACATGCGCTTCCAAAAAAAAAAGCTTATACGTGCGTATTAAACGTTAGTCGTCTGAAATTGTTGTTTATGTTCATGCCGAGACACACTTGAACAGGATGAGTCTAGCTTGACTAGCCAAGATTTACAAACGTCTGTGCATCATCGACATCGTCCACTTAAACAAAAAATTTCATATAAAAATTTCCATAAAATGAATACTACTGGGCCAATCTATATACAATTTTTATGGGACCAAATGGCAACTATTCCGCATCAAACTAAAAAATAATCACGTAAATCGGATCATAAATCTCCGAGTAATCGGTGTACATACATAAAAAAAAAAAATACCGGTGAACTTGAGTACCTCCTCCTTTGGAAGTCGGTTAATAACATATTTCCATCTAGGTAAACTCTGTCTTGGTAGCAAATTATGTGGTTAAGGCTTATTCATCACCATGTATACACCTGTTTCATATAATGAAATTTATAAAATTGTATTCAACCAGTCAACATATAAACTGTCAAAGTTGTATTGGTGATTCAATCATAGATGAAAGGTTCTGTTACTAAAATCCTCATAGATGAATTTTTAGATGATCAATTGAATAGAGAAATTAATACAATAGGAAAGAGTTATATAGTAAGTTAACTTATGCTAAATGTGGTGAATTTGACTGACTAGTGAAAAATGTAACCTTCAGTTTAAAGTTTAAAGATCTGGCATATTAGCTTACAAACAACACCATAATATCAATCTTGACTCAGAAGTATACAACAAACACATTATTAGGAACATGAATCTCATTGTTCAACATTATTTCAACAAAGAGAGCATTATTTTAGCCCCTAATTGTTTAATTTCAAGTACAGACATTTCAACATCAGTGGTTACACTTACATTATGGAAATCAACCTTATTGTTTAAGTAATAAAGACTGAAGGTCAAAGGGTACACCACTGAGATGTTGTAAATTCAATAACATATCAAATAAAACAATTGACAACAACCACCTTTATGAAGTTTGTTAATAATCAATATGATTGTATATGTTATGGTGCATAAAACCACAACCTGAATTAGGTTGAAGTTTTAGGCACTATAGTGATCTTTAATTTTGAATACTCAGTTTCAATTAAAATAGTTACTACTAATAAAGCTATTGAACTTGAATGTTATTTCCAGAGATCTATGGAGTAAGAAATGTAAATTAAATAGTGCTCCCAATTTATATTCACTTTCTAAATATAATTATCATCTTTAAATAAATAAGTAAATATCTAGTCTATCCTTAGGTTGTCTGGAAAAGATTGTTTAATGTGACAAGACTGCCTTTTACACTTTCTATTGTAATATTGTTCTAATGAACCATATAACCATATATATCTTTGGTGTATAATAAAGAGTATTTAGTATAATGTAAAGAGGGTGTAACCTAGATAGTGAATAAAAAAAACTTCGTTTAAAAAAACCGACTTCAAAAACTAAAAAGTATAAAAAAATGTCTTAATAAAGATTTAATTTAATACATCACTTATAAATATAATATTAATGAAATAATATAATTTGTATGTGCTACCTATTGATAGGTTTGAAGTCGGTGCCAAGCCAATTGTAATAGTAGGTACCACACTTACTTTCAGCATGATAGCTTCCTATTTCTACACAAACAACCCAAGCGTGCAGACGTTGTTGACGGTCGTCATATATTTTTATGATACAGTTTCATATTAATTCATATTGTTCTTTAAATTTATTTACTTAGGTTAATCTTTAGTGTAGGAGTTTCATCACAAAGTATGAAAGCTGTATGTAATATTAACTTTTATTTTGCTTAGGGCTTGGCACCAACTTCAAACCTATCAATAGGTAGCACATACAAATTATATTATTTCATTAATATTATATTTATAAGTGATGTATTAAATTAAATCTTTATTAAGACATTTTTTTATACTTTTTAGTTTTTGAAGTCGGTTTTTTTAAACGAAGTTTTTTTTATTTGTTACTTTTTAGTGTCTAGCTATGGTTAGGACTTCGAAAGGTGCCGCGCGCCTCAAAACTATAGATCCCAACAAACGAGAACGGAAAAAAGAAACATCTTCCGAAAAAATGTTGTTCGAAACTCTTTTTCACGTTTTTGTGGGACAGTGAATGATCTAAAAGACCGTTTGTAAAGTAAGAAAAACTACATAAAATTACGTTCACTCTAAGAAAACTTGCACAGTACGAGTTTAGACTAGCTAAGATTTATGAAAGTCTGAACAGCAAGCGCATAGGTTAGGCCGTATTTATGACCATCTAGCTAACGAGTCTGTGTGCAGAGGGCTGATAGCCTAGGTCTTATTTATCATTGATTAGATAATGAGTCGGACTCGCCCGTGAAAGGTGGAATGTTTCTTTCCGTAGCAGCAAGTATTTAAGTTGATAGAATGGAAGTCAAATTGCGGTTTACGATTTATGACGCATTAAAAAAACTACTTACTAGATCTCTTTCAAACCAATTTTCGGTGGAAGTTTGCATGGTAATGTACATCATCTATTTGTTTTAGTTTTATGATTCTCTTATTTTAGAAGTTACAGGGAGGGTGGCATTTTAAGCCTTTGGAAGTGTCTCTCGCGCACACTATACAGTTAAGAAAAAATTATATTATAAACCTCAATATCATTTTCGAAGTCCTATCCATAGATACCCCACATGTATAGTTAAGTGAATTTTTTTTTTATTCAGTTTTAAGTAAGTATAGGGAACCCCCAAATTTTATTGTTTGTTTCTCTATTTTTACATCTGCTGACCAAGATTCGACAGTATAGGTCTTATAGTTTCGGAAAAAAGTGGCTGTGACATACGGGCGGGCAGACATACAGACATGACAAATCAAGAAGAACCTTTGTGAAAGACATTTGGCTACAGAACCCTAAAAATGGCATCTATTCCGCATCAAACTAAAAAAAACCACGTAAATCGGTTCATAAATCTCAGCGTAATCGGTGTACATACATAAAAAAATTGACTGGTGCTAAAAGTGCGCCTACATGCGCTTCCAAAAAAAAAGCTTATACGTGCGTATTAAACGCTTGTCGTCTGAATTTGTTGTTTATGTTCATGCCAAGACACACTTGAACAGGATGAGTCTAGCTTGACTAGCTAAGATTTACAAACGTCTGTGCATCATCGACATCGTCCACTTAAACAAAAAATTTCATACAAAAATGTCTATAAAATGAAAACTACTGGGCCAATCTATATAAAATTTTTATGGGACCAAATGGCAACTATTCCGCATCAAACTAAAAAATAATCACGTAATTCGGATTCTAAATCTCCGAGTAATCGGTGTACATACATAAAAAAAAAAAAAATACCGGTGAACTTGAGAACCTCCTCCTTTGGAAGTCGGTTAAGGAAACTTAAGGAACACTATTTACCATCAAAGAAAGCAAGTTTTTGAATAATAACAAAATAAATTGTACATTCCCCATACAAATGGCTTCAGCTTTATTTATATATATTAGGTCTTTACCTATGAAATTGCCGTTCTGCAGTACTGGCCATTTCAAATCAAAATAATTTTTGTTTGGCTAAGAATTCTAATTTCAAATTAATTTTATTTTAAAAACATGGATTCTTTTTTCCAAAAGTAGTCATTTCTTTATTGATTAGTGTTACATTTTCATCGCATTTCAATCTTTTTCGTCATCATGGATACGTTAAAAATTCGAGTAATTATGGAATATGAGTACCGTCGTGGCAGCAACGCGGCACAAGCGGCACGCAACATCAACGACGTTTACGGAGCTAACACTACAAACCAACGCACCACCTGTTATTGGTTTGCTCGCTTCCGTTCTGGAAATTTCGACCTGAAAAATGAACCTCGCGGTCGTCCGAAGACTTTGGTCGACAATGACGAATTAAAGGCGGTTGTGGAAGCTGATGATACACAATCTACGGCTGAATTAGCAGCAGCTTTCGACGTTAGCGTCAAAACAATATTGGTCCATTTGCGTCAAATTGGCAAGGTAAAAAAGCTTGACAAATGGGTGCCCCACGAACTCAATGATCGCCAGCGCGAAGTACGCGTCGAGACGTGCCTTGCACTGCTCAACAGACACACAAATGAAGGAATTTTGAACCGCATTGTTACCTGCGATGAAAAATGGATTCTGTTTGATAACCGCAAGCGCTCAGCAAGTTGGTTGGATCCTGGTTCAGCACCTAAACAATGCCCTAAACGAAAACTTACCCCTAGAAAAGTGATGGTCACTGTTTGGTGGTCTAGCGCCGGTGTGATTCATCACAGCTTCTTACCAAACGGGGTGAACATTACTGCAGATGTGTACTGTGAAGAACTGAGCACAATGATGGAGAAGCTGGCGCATCTCCAACCAGCATTGGTCAATCGCTCGTCTCCGCTGCTCCTGCACGACAACGCGCGACCTCATACTGCACAGCAGACGGTCTCCAAGTTGCAAGAACTGGGGTTGGAAGCTCTCCGTCATCCGCCCTACTCACCAGACCTTGCGCCTACAGACTACTACTTTTTCCAGAATTTGGATAACTTCTTGGCGGGAAAAAAATTCAATACCCGAGAGGCAGTACAAAATGCCTTTGAAGAATTTGTTGCCTCCCGTCCAGCTGATTTCTTTAAGAAGGGCATCAATAAACTGCCACTGCGATGGCAAAGATGCATTGATTGCATGGGTGATTACTTCGATTAATACAAATAAAAAAATTCATGAAAAAAATTTGTTTAAATTTTTTCATACAAAACGGCAATTTCATAGGTAAAGACCTATTATTATGTATGGTGATGATGATACAGTCCTTTGTCATTGGCAAATCAAACTCCTTAAGGTCTGTCCACTATTTATCTTACATCTTGCATAAATGTCTCAACTTATAATATGGGTTAAGTGCCCATTGTCAAGTTGCTTTTTCTATGAATTAGTACAACTAAATGTAACTAAATTTTATACTTTTGAAGTATATAGCGCGACCATATAGCTAGAAAAACATTAACCATGGATATCTCCATAACCATGGGGTTCCGCGTGGTGGGGATCGTACAGGAGGGTAGCCCCCTCCCGCCTCAATTCACTTACGTTTGAAAGCAACTTGATTTGAGATATTCACCTTTATTTTGACTAAACTTTTGAATGGCTCACACATGATCATGCTTCTCATTGCAGCTGGGTTTGAGCACAATGAAAGTGTAATCAAACTAAAATTTGGAGACTATTTTAGTCATGTCTTATGTCAACAATCCTATGCCATGTACACACAATGCTAAAGAGGTTGTTAGAGGTGCTATTCAAAGATTTTATATGCTATTACACAATTGATGGAAAATAAGTGTGGGTCCTTCAGGACATTATTCATTAATGATAGTGTGGCATTACAAGACAATTTATTTACAAAACCTATTAAAATACCTAGGATTATCAAGGATTTCTGTAAGTTCTATATTAGAACGAGTATCCAAAGCGGAATTGTTAGGATTGTTGACCGCATGGTGAATCCATAAAATGAAGTCTTCTTAATTATCATAACAAGTTACAATCAGAAAAATTACTTACACTTTACTTTAGAATTCTTTCCTGTAACATCAAATTCTATGTAGTCCAGGTTTGGTTTATCTCCTATGTAGCTTTCCCTTTCCAACTTTTCACTTAAAATGTCTATTTTCTCTTGAACTAAAATAAATAAACAAAATATAAGTTAAGATACCCATAATATAATACATCAGTAAAAAAAATATCTAGCAATTGTAAGGCTAAGCCGAACTATACGACTGAGCAATACTCTTATTAAATTGTTTTTAACACAATTCTAATATATCTGCAGTCTTAAGGTAACAGGGACTCATTCCCTTTTACCAATTTATGCTGAATAACTTAAATAAAATGATATTAAAGACAATTTTTTTTAAATTAACTAAAATGATTTATAATGGTATTTACCTAACCAACACAGATATATTGTTAATTAATACATAAAAATATAGACTTGACTAAGAATACCCATTGACCAATAATGGAAGAAGTATTTTAATATTGACTTACGATTCAGATTTTCTGTATACAGAAGGTCAAATTCTTTTTCTATCTGCGAAAATAGTTCATGTAAACGAGACCTAAATACTGGTGGTATAGATGTTTCAGAATCTTCCATTTTAAGATAATTGGGCATCCCATCGGACCCTTCAGTGAGGGCTTGGAGCCGTCGTTTACTGGATTTCATGATTGAAGGCAGATTGCAGTCAAATGCACTTCACAGTTCACATCACATAACACGCCACATGTGTGTTAGATAAGATAACTAAGATGCTCCAACAATGTTTATAAAATTGAATCTTCCAATGTGCTTATTATGTGTATAACTTATACGACTCGTGAGAAATTCCATCAAAATAATAAACGAGCAACTTCTGGTCTTGTCTTGATAAATAGATGTTGCGATATGCAATGCAATATCGACTGATTGACATTTAAGCAAGGTATCGAGATACCACAAAGAGAATCGACTAAAAATAAACATTATTGTCAAATTATGCTTGTTCCACACGTTGCGAAAACTAAATACCTTAGAGCAAGGAAATGGAAGAGTGGACCTACGAAAACAGCGTTCATATTTACTAATCTATACAAACATAATTGTACTGGTTATAATATTAGTACGTACTAAATATTATAATCAGATACCCTTCGTATTAGTTGCAATGGAAGTGACTAATATTGACAAGAAAAAATTAAAACAACAAACTATTTGTGTTTCATAATGAGGGTGACCAATACATGCGACTATTGCACTAAAAGCTACTTAACAATAAAGATTAAATTACGTACAGACGCCAGCACATCAACCTACCCCAATCTGTCAAATTTACCCAATTGAAAGTGAACCTTATGATTTGTGATAACGATGAAAATCTATAAAAGAAATTTGACAGATTGGGGTAGCTGGATGTGCTGGCGTCTGTACATTAGATTAGTCTTTATTTCACGTAAATCAATGCAGTATTACGGAAGTTATGACTGTGAGAAGTTTTGAGCACTTAAATTTCCAAGATATCGCGCGCTCGACGCGTGACGTCAGCTGTCGGCTCGGTGCCGGTCGCTCCGTGCGCTCGTACCCCACGCCGTATGAAACACATTGAAGTGAAGACTCGCGCGCGCGCTGTACTTGTATCATTGCTATATTTATTCATTTGTTATTATTGTATTACATCAACCTGTTAAATACCTTGTGAGTTACATATATCTGCACCCTGGAAGAGGGTTACATGGGGGGTAGATTTCCTTACACGGCTGACAAACTTTGATTGATAGTAGCATGCGGCGTCAAGAATCCAAAGTTTCTTAATATATCAATAATACTCTCGACTTAGTTACTTACTTATTTTTTTTTGTTTTCAGTACCTTTTTAATTAAATCTAATAAAGAACTAACTAAACTAATATAAAATAAAAATATTATAAGTAGGTACCTTTTTATATTTATGTATAATTCCAAATTGTAATGCCACTATAGACGACCATAATAAGACCAAACGGTAGAGGATAAACTAATAATAATAATATCTAGGGACAATGTCACACAGATCAACCTAGGCCCAAACTAAGCAAAGCTTATACTATGGGTACCAGGCGACGATGTACATACTTATATAGATAGATAAATACTTATATACATAGAAAACATCCATGACTCAGAAACAAATATTCGTGCTCATCACACAAATATTTGCACTTACCGGGATTCGAACCCAGGACCACCAGCTTCGTAGGCAGGAGCACTACCAACTAGGCTACGGTGACCGTCAAGCCACTTAAACTCACTCTGTGAATGAATCTTCAAAAGTGTTAACGATATGTCTAGTATTTAGGATACAATGAAGGCCGGTACTATTATATTTCTAGCAAAATGTTTGTAAAATTTTGTACACCATCTCCAAGTATACTTACGTACGCAGGTAAGTACTATAGTCAGCGGCCCGCTAACTGCTGTAGATTAATACCACTGTCATTCTTAACGTTTTTTTTTCAAAGACAATAATAATACTATAATACTTTACAAACATATAATAGACAGACACAAACTACATCCAGACTCTGAACAACTATTTACGGATTACACAAATAGTTGTCCGGGGCGGGAATAATACCTCGGACGCACAGCGGCGACTGTCTTAGCCGCTGCGCCTCACTTGCAGTCAATTTTACTTGCCTTATATTCAACATACCTATTTTTACTTATTAAGTATTAGTGGTTAAAGTCAAACGTAGATAATAATCACGAAATATTGTATAAGTAGGTAAAATATATTATTTCGTGGTTATTATATATTTTTTCCAAATATCCTATGTTTAATCTACGTCAGTAAGTTAGGTAACATTACCTATTCTCATTTAAAAAATACGATATTGTTGGTTTATATATTTATTATAACATCCTGATATCAAGGTTCCTGATAGATAATAAGAATATTAATATCTCTTATTTAAAGATTAAATTGTAAAATCCTTTAATGACAAAGGTAGCTAAACTTAAAAGTTTATCTACCTTTGTCAGAAGTTGGTTATAAAATGCACCAATAGATAACGTAGTGCTTCATGAGAAAAGTATAAATATAATAGTTATTGAGATCAAAATAATATTCATAACAAAATGCAATAGTGTTCAGTCCTATTGAATCCTGTCTGCGTATTGCGGTCATCCATTTCTTCCTTATCATAGCATATTTAGGTATACTAAAAACACTTTTTGGGTGTGTTAACATTGGAATTAAAACTCTTGGGCACTACACGGCATTTTCTAATAATTTTCTCGTAATAAAATCGCAAGTACGAGCCACCAGCAGCGGTGATTAAATGCATTGTACCTTGTACCCGCAAACCAGCCGGCGCGCTGCGTGAGGCGACACGTGACGTCACAGCGCGTTCAAACGCCGCTTTATAGCTTTAATACAAATGATTAATATTTTTTTAAACAGAATAAATTAATATTTATTGCGTTAAAATTGAATTTCGAAAGTATTTACAATTATTATTAAGATAACCTAACTTATTAATTAAAGAAACATAAATTAAACTAATAATAAAAATACACATGAATAAAAAAATCTTATTTATTGTTTCATAAAATTTTCGAATGCAATTATTAAAATACGTATCAACTATTCTACTGTGTTGTTCTAAACCCAAAAGGGTTTATTTATGTCTGCACTGTATTTAAGTATGTTTGATGTAAATAAATAAATAAAATAACATCTTCCGTTTACTGCTTCATCTATATTTCCGTATTAACCACTCGTAGAGTGACTTAGCTCCTTTTAGAAAGTTTTGACAAGGGCGAAAGAAATCTGTTTTCAATTGACAATATTCATTTAAGAGCCTGCGCGCACTAGCGATTTAAGTTGGCCGATAGTTTGATCGGTCAGAGGATCAGTATAGAGTTATATGGCAGTGTGCGCACTTGAAGATTAAAAGTTGTACGACCGAACTATCGTATCCGACTGCCCGATCCCTATTCGATCAAACTATTGAACGACTATCGGCCGATTGCATATGTGCATGAAGTTGTATGCGAGTGCGCGCATTACATTCAACTAAACTGTCGCTCGACTATCGACCGATGGCACAGTCAGTATGACGCAGTATGTGTGTGCGCGCACTTGTCAGTCGATCCGATTCATAGCGCGGGAGATACGTAGGCGACGAGTAGGCACACAATGTCATTGATATCGAGTGTGGAAACTACGAAATTAATCGAAGAAGTAGAGAAGCGGCCGGCTTTGTATAAAAAATCTCTAAAGGAATATGCTGACGCCAATTTGAAAAAATCATTATGGGAAGAAGTTTGCGAGGCAGTTGTACCAAACTGGTTGGAACTCACTAGTGAAGAAAGAAGAAAACAAGGTAAGTAATAAAATTGTATTTATTTACGTTTAAACACATTATAATTAGGTTAGGTTTAGGAAGATTATGAAATGAGTGTAGATAAATGATATTTACACTTTATCATATTGAAATGGAACACTGCCCTGTGGGGTAACAAAGTATGATGATAGATATTGCCGAACATTCAACCCACTTATGTTATTAGTAACACCACTCATGTTATTCCTTGTTCTAAAGTTAGACAAGGGACACTCATAAAACGTATCTTGAATTTGGATTCCATCTTTAACACGAACGTAATTGTGTAAGATACAACACGCTTTTATTATTTGTACACAGAAATTTATATTTACATCAATTGGCCGGTGAAAAATACGCCATTTATTGGCCAAAATTCCAAATGTACATTCAACAATTCGACGCGCTCTAGTGTGCCGGTAATTGAAAATTCGTTTGGTATAGTTCAAATTTCTTTTTGCATATGGCCGTAAAATTTTGCTTGAAAGTCCGAACGCTTCATCACCAACCACATAAAATGGGATAACCCTTCCGTTTTCATCATTAGGAAGATGTCTTCCGTCTGGAATATCTAGTTGATTGGCTATTAGTCGTTTACCCATATTAGATGATTTAAATATTTCTGAATCGCTTGAAGTACCAAACGCTCCCACATCAATAGATACAAATTTATAGTCTGCGTCAGTCCACGCCATTAATACGCACGAAAAAAACTTTTTATAATTATAAAATGAAGATCCGGAATGCTGTGGTTTAACCATTCGGATATGTTTGCCATCAATTGCTCCTATCACGTTTGGGAAATTCGTTCGTTGATAAAATTCATCTGCAATTTGAATCCAGTCCTCTTCTTGCTTGTTAGCCATGTATAAGGGTTGAAGAGCGTTCCACAGCTGTTCACACGTATCCAGTACGATTTCTCTTATTGTAGTAACGCCAAGAAGGTAATCATCGGATAGTACGTAAAAACTGCTTCCTGTGGCTAAATATCTGTAAATAATAGTAACAACATTATTTCTTAATTTGTTTCAGGTCATGAGGTGCAAAAAAATGGATAAATTTGAGAACTTGTTTCAAAAGGGAACTTAATGCACAGAAAAATTTAAAATCTGGTCAAGCTGCCAAGAACAGACGCGAATACGTTTATTTCCAACAATTACTATTTCTTTTGCCGTCTGTTCAATCGAGGCCCACAGAAAGCAATATTGATTTGACGACGACTACAGATGCAGAAGATGATACGGAGGATAACGTCATTGTCAGACGAACAGCAACATCCACCCCAAGAAAGAGAAAAGTAAATAAAACCACATCAAACTCAGAAGTCGATGAAGCATTATTAAATGCACTGAAGAATACCGAAGCGGATGAAGATTATAACTTTGCCATGTCTATTGTTCCTTCGTTAAGAGAACTATCTGCAGATGAGAAATTGGAAGCAAAAATACAAATTTTGTCAGTTTTCAAACAAATCAGAAACATGAGACAACAGAATTTTAATTTACAACAGTCCACACACTTCCATATATTTCCTCCTAATATGCAGACAAGTCGAAATCCAGAACAAAATCAACAACCAGGTCATTCCAGTGATAAGTCACAGTCACAAGCCTATTTCAATCCAGTGCAAAGTCCACAACCACGTCATTCCATAGATAGCCAGTCTAGTGACACGGCTCAGTCGTACTTGTCCAGTTTTACTCCTTCTCCACAGAACCTGTTTGATTTGTAATATACTATGCGGAGACTAAAAAAAGGAAATAAATGATAATTACTTGATGATGATCTGTTAGTAGGTATTCGCGCAGTTATTTAATAAAAGATAAAATAAAGTTTAGATAAAACTTGTATTTTCATTATTATATTTTTCCTGAACAACTGAAAAATCTTTTTGTGTCAGACATGACATTATCAAGTAGAAAAATAAATTTACATAGAGAAAAAAAGATCTTCATAAAATGCATACAGACTCTTTTATTCTAACACGCCTCCTTAAATTGATTTCTCTACTTCCATCCATCACAAAATCACACAACACCCATACTCAAAACACACCATTTAAACTTTCCTTTCAACAGCGGTTTAGTTAAAATATCTGCAACCATATAAGTTGTCTCTTTATATTCTAACTCTATTTGACCATGTTCTACTGCTTCTCTTACAAAATGGTGTCGCACATCAATGTGTTTTGTGCGTTGATGGTGCACAGGGTTTTGCGCAATAGCTACAGCAGATTGGCTGTCGCAATAAATTCTCATTGGCATTTCAGCTGCGCCTGTAATTTCTGCAAGGAATCGCTTTAGGAATATTGCCTCTCTAGCGGTCTCAGATATTGCAACATACTCAGCCTCTGCTGTGGATAGAGCAACTGTCTTCTGTTTTATGCTTTCCCAAGAAATCGCAGCTCCCATATGCATGAAAACCATACCCGAGTATGACTTCCTGTCGTAACAATTCGCATGACTTGCATCCGTATAACCGTGTACTTTAGTCATTCCTGTTCTCTTATACTGCAGCCCTAGACTTTTAGTACCCTTTAAATATCTAAGCACTTGTTTCGCAGCTGTCCAGTGCTCCTCAGTATAGCATGTATTGAATTGGCTTAGATAATTAACTGCATGTGAAATATCCGGCCTTGTGCAAACAGATATGTACATCAGTGAACCAATTAAATTCTGATATGGAATCCTCGGATCAGGTTTATGTTCCGGTCCAGGTTTTTCAAGTTTTTGACCAGTACTTGATGGTGTTGAAGCAATTTTGCAGTCAGCCATCCCAAAAACCTTCAATATTTTACTGACATACTTCTCTTGGTCAACTTTGATCCCAATATCGTTTTGCGTTATGCGTATACCTAAAATGTACTCCGCCTTCCCAAGGTCCTTCATCTCAAATTTCGACATTAGGTCCAATTTCACTTTACACAACTCTTCTGCGTCATTCCATAATATCAGCATATCGTCTACATATACTGCTAGAATGATAATTTTCTTGCCCTGAGATCTTGTGTATATACACGGTTCATTTTTAGATCGTTTGAACGACAACTGTAACAACTCATTGTTCAGCTTGTTGTTCCAAGCCCTGGGGGCTTGCTTTAACCCGTAAAGCGAACGTTTAAGAAGACACACGTAATCCTCTCTCCCTTTTTCTTCATAACCTTTCGGTTGAGTCATGAAGACTGTTTCAGATAAGTCACCGTTTAAGAACGCTGTTTTTACGTCCATTTGATCTATATTTAGGCCACTTTTAGCTGCCAGTGACAGGAGAATTCTCAACGAACTATGTCTCACCACCGGAGAAAATGTCTCGTCGTAATCGATGCCATACCTCTGGCTAAAGCCTCTAGCAACAAGTCGAGCCTTATATCTTCTCTTATTTCCCGCCTCTTCTTTGATTCGAAAAAGCCATTTCGAATCAACGACGTTAATCGCTCGTTCAGGCTTAACTAAAATCCATGCGTTGTTTTTCTTTAACGCGTCAAGCTCCTCCTGAATTGCAGCTTTCCATTCTTTACTATCAGGCCGGGACAGTGCCTCTTGAACCGTATTGGGGTTCAGGTCTGTTTCTATTGCTTGGTACAGAATATGATCAGGGAACTCTTTAGGTTTTCTTACTCTCAATGGATACCTCCGTTCCATTTCTATAGTTTGGTCCTGGACAGTTATGTCCGACTCACAGTCTTGAAACTCTATGTCTTCCGATTCTTGGAAGTTTCCTTGATGTTGAACCGGATTGTCAGATAATACCGATCTCTCTTGTTCTGGTTCTCCTCTAGGAACACTGATAGGAACAACGGTATTATTGTCAATGTTTCTTGCTAAATCTGTTTGAGGACTACATTCTGTAACTGATTCTCCTGGGTTCTGTGTCTTTTCTTCAAGAATTATAATTTCTGAAACCTCTATAGAATCTTTTATAGGCTTATCTGCCTTTTGATTCTCAAAAAATACTACGTTTTTCGCCTTGAATACCTCTCCCGTGCTTTTATCCACAAGACGGTATGCTTTAGCATTGTCACAGAATCCTGTGTGAATTAGTTTTCTGCTTTTTGCATCCCACTTAGTTCTCTTCTCTTTGGGAATATGCATGAAAGCTTTGCAACCAAAAGTTCTCAACATACTCAGATCGCATTTCCTCCCTGACCATTTTTCATCGGGTGTCATATCCTTTACCGCAATCGTTGGTGATTTATTCTTTAGAAACACGGCATGATGGACTGCCTCTGCCCAAAACCGTTTTTCTAATCCTGACTCCTGTAGCATGCTTCTTGCTTTATCGCAGATTGTGCGATTGGCACGTTCGGCTACACCATTCTGCTCTGGTGTATATTCCACCGTAAGTTGATGTTGGATTCCGCATTTGCTCAGAAAATCATCCATCTGTTTATTGACGAACTCGGTTCCATTGTCAGTGCGCAGAATCATAATTTTCTTATTGCACTGGTTCTCTGCAAACGCTTTAAACTCTTTAAATTTCTCAAAAACCTCACTCTTATGTTTCAAAAAATATACAAAGGTTTTTCGCGTAATATCATCGATAAACGTCAAAAAATATCGGCACCCACTTATAGAACTTATATTCATAGGTCCGCATACATCAGCGTGCACTAAGCCTAGTGCTTTCTTAGCTCTTGTTGTACCACTTTTACGAAACGGTTGTTTCGTATGTTTCCCCATAATGCAAGATATGCACTCCAGTTTACAAGAAGTATTAGGAAAACTCACCCCTAGCGCCATCTTGTCCCTGAGTAGTTTAAGGTTATGCAAACCAAGATGTCCCATCCTCCGATGCCATAACATCAGTTGGTCTTTCTCTGCTGTCGCTAGTGCAGAACCCTGTGAACAGCACTTAAGTTTATAAATGCCTCTTTCTTCCACACCTTTCACAACAGACTTACCTCTCACTTCACACTCATCTCTTTTGTAGATGTCGCATCCTTTCTCTGTAAATACTATTACGTGACCTTTTCTCGCAATCGCATTCACACTTAACAAGTTAGAATTTAATTTTGGTACAAACGTAACGTTGCTGATTGTTAAGCCTGACTCGCATACTACCGTACCTTCACCCGCACCTAGCACTTCATTACCATCCGCACATGTCACTCTCAAAGGCTTAGAATTGCCATTAAAATCTTTGAACCAATCCTTTTGGTTCGTCATATGTGTTGACGCGCCAGAATCAATGATCCAGTCTCTTCCTTGTGACGTTGACGTGCCAAACGCGTAGGCTTGTAAAGCTTCTCTCTTTGCTTTTGGATTGTCTGGGCATGAATGTGCTTTGTGTGGTCCGTCGCAAATAAAGCATTTTATCTTTAATTTCGTCTTCTTGGATGGCCTCTTGCCATTAGGCTTATTTGACGTCAAAGCGGATGATAATCGGCTTGCACTCGAGCTTTGCGAATAGGTATCTTCAAGTTGAAAAAGCTTCGTCTTTATATAGTCTGTAGTAAGAGCTATGTTGCTATTCTCTATGGCCAATCTCATAGGCTGAAACTCTGGGGTAAGTCCTTGGAGAATTAGAGCAGCCAACAGTTCGTCGTCAACCTCTTTTCCTAGGTCTTGAAGTTCCTGGGATATCATCATGACGGAAGTCACATATTCCCTGATAGTTGGGAATTGTTCTAGCTTCATGCCTACTAGTCTTGAGAGCAGCCGGCACCGGTTATTTAAACCTCTATCTTCAAACGCGTTCCGTAATGCTTCCCAAGCATCTTTTGCAGTTTTAGCTTTCCGCACATGTATCACGCAATGTGGCCTTATCATTAAGCAAATCTTTGCTCTTGCTCTTTGGTCTTTTATGATACCTTTCACATCAGTACTTTCAGGCGTAGCGCTTGTGTACTCCCATAAATCATCGTGAACAATATATATCTCCATCATGAATTTCCACGTATGATAATTGCTGTTACCTTCTAGCTTCTCTATAGAAGGTAAGCCATTGCTGCCTGAAATCTCCGAAGATTGTGCCATTATTGTTCCTTTAGAGTTTTGATCTCTATGCGAACTCTTGTTGCCTTTCGACTTTTCACTCTAAGCCTGGGCCCATAACCTGTTAGTAGGTATTCGCGCAGTTATTTAATAAAAGATAAAATAAAGTTTAGATAAAACTTGTATTTTCATTATTATATTTTTCCTGAACAACTGAAAAATCTTTTTGTGTCAGACATGACATTATCAAGTAGAAAAATAAATTTACATAGAGAAAAAAAGATCTTCATAAAATGCATACAGACTCTTTTATTCTAACATGATCATTACCAATTACTAAGTGTTGTTTGTAGCAAAATTTGTAATTTTCTATTAAAAGATAATAAAAATGTTAACTATGCAAACTGTTTTGTTACTTACCTTAACGTCACGCTTAGTCTCTCCTCCACAGGAACAGCAAGGCGTAGCCGTGTATCTTCTTTTTTTATTAGTGGTCCGACGATAGATACAAGCTCTTCAAAACTTTGTACACTCATTCTATAATAGTCGAAAAATTATTTCGGAAAATTTAATAGTTTATGATGGCGTGTATAAAACTTTCCATGTATGAATCTATCACTATTCAATGGATGAACCCAAAACTGATTAGATTTTCTTTTTTTTATTTTTCTCCTCCTTGCTAATATTGCACATATTACTACTGATTTCGGAATCATTTCAGTCTGTCTCCTCGACTACAAATAGAATGTCAGCCGAATTCAATCGTGTAGTGCGCGCACCACCACGAGACTGAACTATCGAGCGACAGTTTGAGCATAATCGTTATACGATTGCGACTGAACTATCGGCCAACTTTAATCGCTAGTGCGCGCAGGCCTGAGCCTGCGCGCACTAGCGATTTAAGTTGGCCGATAGTTTGATCGGTCAGAGGATCAGTATAGAGTTATATGGCAGTGTGCGCACTTGAAGATTAAAAGTTGTACGACCGAACTATCGTATCCGACTGCCCGATCCCTATTCGATCAAACTATTGAACGACTATCGGCCGATTGCATATGTGCATGAAGTTGTATGCGAGTGCGCGCATTACATTCAACTAAACTGTCGCTCGACTATCGACCGATGGCACAGTCAGTATGACGCAGTATGTGTGTGCGCGCACTTGTCAGTCGATCCGATTCATAGCGCGGGAGATACGTAGGCGACGAGTAGGCACACAATGTCATTGATATCGAGTGTGGAAACTACGAAATTAATCGAAGAAGTAGAGAAGCGGCCGGCTTTGTATAAAAAATCTCTAAAGGAATATGCTGACGCCAATTTGAAAAAATCATTATGGGAAGAAGTTTGCGAGGCAGTTGTACCAAACTGGTTGGAACTCACTAGTGAAGAAAGAAGAAAACAAGGTAAGTAATAAAATTGTATTTATTTACGTTTAAACACATTATAATTAGGTTAGGTTTAGGAAGATTATGAAATGAGTGTAGATAAATGATATTTACACTTTATCATATTGAAATGGAACACTGCCCTGTGGGGTAACAAAGTATGATGATAGATATTGCCGAACATTCAACCCACTTATGTTATTAGTAACACCACTCATGTTATTCCTTGTTCTAAAGTTAGACAAGGGACACTCATAAAACGTATCTTGAATTTGGATTCCATCTTTAACACGAACGTAATTGTGTAAGATACAACACGCTTTTATTATTTGTACACAGAAATTTATATTTACATCAATTGGCCGGTGAAAAATACGCCATTTATTGGCCAAAATTCCAAATGTACATTCAACAATTCGACGCGCTCTAGTGTGCCGGTAATTGAAAATTCGTTTGGTATAGTTCAAATTTCTTTTTGCATATGGCCGTAAAATTTTGCTTGAAAGTCCGAACGCTTCATCACCAACCACATAAAATGGGATAACCCTTCCGTTTTCATCATTAGGAAGATGTCTTCCGTCTGGAATATCTAGTTGATTGGCTATTAGTCGTTTACCCATATTAGATGATTTAAATATTTCTGAATCGCTTGAAGTACCAAACGCTCCCACATCAATAGATACAAATTTATAGTCTGCGTCAGTCCACGCCATTAATACGCACGAAAAAAACTTTTTATAATTATAAAATGAAGATCCGGAATGCTGTGGTTTAACCATTCGGATATGTTTGCCATCAATTGCTCCTATCACGTTTGGGAAATTCGTTCGTTGATAAAATTCATCTGCAATTTGAATCCAGTCCTCTTCTTGCTTGTTAGCCATGTATAAGGGTTGAAGAGCGTTCCACAGCTGTTCACACGTATCCAGTACGATTTCTCTTATTGTAGTAACGCCAAGAAGGTAATCATCGGATAGTACGTAAAAACTGCTTCCTGTGGCTAAATATCTGTAAATAATAGTAACAACATTATTTCTTAATTTGTTTCAGGTCATGAGGTGCAAAAAAAATGGATAAATTTGAGAACTTGTTTCAAAAGGGAACTTAATGCACAGAAAAATTTAAAATCTGGTCAAGCTGCCAAGAACAGACGCGAATACGTTTATTTCCAACAATTACTATTTCTTTTGCCGTCTGTTCAATCGAGGCCCACAGAAAGCAATATTGATTTGACGACGACTACAGATGCAGAAGATGATACGGAGGATAACGTCATTGTCAGACGAACAGCAACATCCACCCCAAGAAAGAGAAAAGTAAATAAAACCACATCAAACTCAGAAGTCGATGAAGCATTATTAAATGCACTGAAGAATACCGAAGCGGATGAAGATTATAACTTTGCCATGTCTATTGTTCCTTCGTTAAGAGAACTATCTGCAGATGAGAAATTGGAAGCAAAAATACAAATTTTGTCAGTTTTCAAACAAATCAGAAACATGAGACAACAGAATTTTAATTTACAACAGTCCACACACTTCCATATATTTCCTCCTAATATGCAGACAAGTCGAAATCCAGAACAAAATCAACAACCAGGTCATTCCAGTGATAAGTCACAGTCACAAGCCTATTTCAATCCAGTGCAAGGTCCACAACCACGTCATTCCATAGATAGCCAGTCTAGTGACACGGCTCAGTCGTACTTGTCCAGTTTTACTCCTTCTCCACAGAACCTGTTTGTTTTGTAATATACTATGCGGAGACTAAAAAAAGGAAATAAATGATAATTACTTGATGATGATCATTACCAATTACTAAGTGTTGTTTGTAGCAAAATTTGTAATTTTCTATTAAAAGATAATAAAAATGTTAACTATGCAAACTGTTTTGTTACTTACCTTAACGTCACGCTTAGTCTCTCCTCCACAGGAACAGCAAGGCGTAGCCGTGTATCTTCTTTTTTTATTAGTGGTCCGACGATAGATACAAGCTCTTCAAAACTTTGTACACTCATTCTATAATAGTCGAAAATTTATTTCGGAAAATTTAATAGTTTATGATGGCGTGTATAAAACTTTCCATGTATGAATCTATCACTATTCAATGGATGAACCCAAAACTGATTAGATTTTCTTTTTTTTATTTTTCTCCTCCTTGCTAATATTGCACATATTACTACTGATTTCGGAATCATTTCAGTCTGTCTCCTCGACTACAAATAGAATGTCAGCCGAATTCAATCGTGTAGTGCGCGCACCACCACGAGACTGAACTATCGAGCGACAGTTTGAGCATAATCGTTATACGATTGCGACTGAACTATCGGCCAACTTTAATCGCTAGTGCGCGCAGGCCTTAATAGTTGGCCATTGTGAGGAAAGACTCTCAATTCTGAAGTGGTATTCTAGTATCGTTTTAAATATCTATACAGTTTCGTTTAACAATCTATGGTTATATGACTTTACTCGGTGAAAGATTTGAGTCAGGCAACATCTGAATTGGTTTATGGTTAAAAAAAATGGCTGGTGAGTAGTAAGCGAGCCCTGCCAACGTACAACTTTTGTTGTTTGTTAGAGTGTAATTACAATCATGTCGTTTTCAGATTTATACGCAAAATATAATTGTACTTATTGTCAAGAAGAAATAACTGGCGTTCGCGTAAAATGTGCGGAATGTATAGACTTTGATATTTGTTTGCAGGTAAAGTAGCTTCGCTGCCATTTTTGTTTATACTTTTGGCGCAAAAATTTAAATTGTCAAGTTGTACATTGGATATTATTGTTATATTTCAGTGTTTTTCCCTTGGCGCAGAAATAGGGTCACACAAAAATGATCACTCCTATCAGTTTATGGTTAGTAAAGTTTATAAATGACTTCACATACCTTTGATTGTAACTCCTTATTGAAGATTTTTATCCATGCTGATATTCAAATCTTCCAGGACTCTGGGGCGTTTGGAATATTTTTAGGGCGTAGTAGCTGGTCAGCCAATGAAGAAGTTAGATTATTAGATGCTATAGAACAGTTTGGTTTTGGTAACTGGGAAGATATAGCCAAACACATTGAAACCAGAACTCCGGAAGGTAAGAAATGTTCTAGATTGTTTTAAATATTTTATAAGCTACTTGGGAATGGTTTGCGTTCCTCTTATTAAACATGATCAGTTGCATTGCCAAATATAGAAGTTGCATGTTCTTAATCTGTACCATGTACATGTAATGCGGACATCAAGCTATGGTTTTTTTATTTCAGAGGCCAAAGATGAATACATTAATAGGTATTTGGAAGGAAGTATTGGTAGAGCTACATGGGGGAATGTGGAGAGTACCAGCCGTCCTTCATTGCACTGTGCGGAGCGTGATGAAGGACCCCTAGGACCCAGTGCAGTATCCCGTTTACCTCACATTGCTGTCACTCCTGATGAAGCAGCACAACTAGGATACATGCCGAGTAGAGATGACTTTGAAAGGGTGAATATATATTATTTTCTTCAGTATTCTTATTCTAAAAATTCCAAAATTTAATTTTAGTGTGTACCAATAATAACCCTTTTAAGCAATGGATACAATCTCTGCATAGTAGTATCTCACAAGCATTCCAGGACTATGCTTAAGTTTTAATAGGTAACTCATATTAAAACAATATTAATTTAACACATTTACTGAATTGTCCAATGAACTAGTGAAACCTTCATAGGTTGTTACTACTGTTAAGTAGATGACATATTGAAATGAAAAATATTTGCAGTACAATTATTAAATAATAGAGAATGACTACACCTTCGATGAATGACCCACCTATTATAAGATATTCATAGCCCACTAGGGAGTACAGGAGCGTTGTTTGTACCCATAATCCATAAATTACCCTTACAGGCCATATAAAGCTCTGAAACATTCGAATTCAGTTCTCAAATGAATGCTGTTAAGACTGAACCAAATCATACGCCTATCATTATATTAGTTGGATCTTTAAAATTTATTTCAGACATCTGGGCACTAGATTGAACACTAGTATATAACGGTTTTGTGATAATAAGTCATGCTGTATATCAGCAGTCACCGATTTTTTGGATTTAACCGATTCATTGTGACACCCAATTTCTACAAATTCTATCTGTGGCGGTGAAATAATATTTCATGATACGACTGCCGTGTCAAGCGCCATAGAAGTTGATGACTTGCCACGTACAAAATATAAAAAAAAAAATTAAAAATGACATTTAACTCGTGTCACCCACCATATACCAATGCCTGTCCAAATGACCTACTTGTAATGATGAAACTTAGCAAACAAGCATAAATTAATATGGAAGTAGAGGATGCTATAATGACATAAATTATTAGGATGAATCACCAGTTTCCTCACAAACATGAACTTTGTATTGTTTAATGTTATTATTTTCCTGCAGTTACAGCAAAGTAGACATATCATATATTTTGATTAATTGTAAAGATTAGTGTTGTTTGTTTAATACTGGCCCTACCTACTAAAATACTACCCTGATTATTGTATGTTGTTAATTGAAACCTATTCATACTCACTAATAAATACTGCCTTATCGGGGCTGGTCCCGCCTGCTTACCCACCACTGAAACTTCTGTAAGCCAGGATCAACAGTGGCACACAATGAAATGACAGTGAGGCTTACGCATGTCCCAGGGAATTGCTTAAATTTCTTTGATCCCACAACAAATTTAATCAGAAAGAAACAAGGTGGAGTTAGAAAGTGGCGTAAAAGTCTAAGGCAGTAGTCTTAGACTTTTACACCACTTTTACTTAACTATAATAATGTTATTATATCTCTCTATTGTACCTTTATGAAAAGTACAGTAGAATTGGCAAAACCATTCAAAGCATATAATTAGACAGCAGTGCCTCTAGCACGAGTTCCTGCAGTTTACATACTCGATCACACGTACAGTTTCGTCCTATACATTGAGCACCAGAGTTTTAGTTCTTAATAGTTTCCGCGAGAGGCGCTGGTGCTCAATGTATGGGAGGAAACTGTACGTGTGATCGAGTAAGTAAACTGCAGGAACTCGTGCTAGAGGCACAGGTCCTACCATAATGCTTATTTTAACTCAGTATCTCGCGCAAAAACTAAAGTGTCACACCTAAGCATGCCTTCTTTTTATAAGAAATGATAGAAAGTATTTGCAATAATATTGAAAGTAATTTAGTAGGCATGTAATCTGGGGAATTATCATCCTCAGGATCCACTATTATTCTTGAATATCTGATTTTAAATTATATTATTTTTAAATTTCTAAATACTGAGTTCAGTAGTTAGTGAGCTGATAAATGTTTTAAAAACTGACCTACATATTATAACCTGAACTATGTACCTAAATCAAAACTTTGGATAAGCAAAGGCATAGGGTGTGCTCATTCTTCCCATTATTCAAATTAATTCATGAATTTTCGTCACCAATATTTATTATACATGAATTATTCACAAATAAGTGTACTAACATGTCTTGCTTTGGTTGTTTTCTGTGTATTGTATGAATATATTTACAAAAAAAGGTATTTAAGTATGTCTGTCCATACCAGTTTTGTTTAGTTTGGGCTAGAGGCGCCGTGTGATATATCCTGTATATTTATTTTTTATTATTTATAGGTCAAATTTTTTAAACGCTGCTTTCGGAATTGAGTTCAGTTCTCGCCGCGAATTCTCCTTTATGTCTTCTACCGATTGAAAACGGGTACCACGAAGTGGTATTTTGAGTTTAGGAAAAAGAAAGAAGTCAGCTGGAGCCATATCTGGTGAATATGGTGGTTGCTGGATGGTATTTGTTGAGTGTTTGGTCAAAAATTCGTTCACAATGATGGCCTTGTGCGAAGGCGCATTATCGTGGTGTAAAATCCAAGAATTTTCTTTCCACAAATCTGGCCTTATTCGTCGAATTTGCTCTCTTAAACGCCGCATAACGCTCAAATAATATTCTTTATTTACCGTTCGACCTTCCGGTAAGAATTCAGAGTGAACAACACCGCGATAGTCAAAGAAAACAGTCAACATGACTTTGACTTTTGATCGACTTTGGCGTGGTATTTTCGGTTTCGGTTCAGTTGGAAAGCGCCACTCCGAAGCTTGTTGACTAGTTTGCATGTCAAACTCGTAAACCCACGTCTCGTCACCAGTAACAATGCGTTTCATGAATGCGTTTCATAAATGTTGGGTCGGAATTGACTCGTTCTACCATGTCCTCAGCGACTTTCATGCGATTGAGTTTTTGGAAAGGCGCTCATAGCCAGATGCTCTCACCGATCCGTAAGTGATTGGCGAGGTTAAGCAACCAGGCTCGCGGTCAGTCCATAGATGGGTGACCGCCAAAGTGGTTAAATTTCCGAGCGTCTCCGTGCTTCGGAGGGCACGTTAAGCTGTCGGTCCCGGTTGTAGCCATTCGGCAACAGTCGTTAAGCCATGTCAGAGGCCTACTGGGCGGCTTGAACAACTCTGACACCAGGGTAACCACTGCCCATACGATTAGTAGTAGTAGTAGTTTTTGGAGAAAATTCAGATCTTTTGGGAGTAGCCGAGCGGCAACATGTTTTATACCCAAATGGTTAGTTAAAATGGTACGAATCGACTCGTGAGATACAGAAAGTTCGGCGGCTATCTCTCTCAGAGTTGAATGAGGATTTTCAGTCACTATTTCCTTCACTTTTGCGATGTTAACTTCAGTTGCAGACGTTGATGGCCTACCAGAGCGAGGCAAATCTTTCATCACATCTCGACCGCTTTTGAACGCTTTGAACCACTCATAAGCACGAGTTTTTGATGAAGTCGATTCACCGTAAGCCTTCTGTAACATTTTCAGTGACTCCGAACACGAAATTCCATTAGCGATGCAAAATTTAAGACAAACTCTTTGTTCGATATTTTTGTCCATTATGAAATTCGCTATACATATGATATTAGTAAAACCAGCACTGTATTTAATATAAATAACAGATGCAACTCAAACACCGCGCCAAAATGGAAAACAGTTGTGTCTATCTAACAACAACAAAAAATAAACAAAAATTTGAATTTGGAACCATAAACAAATCATCCATTCCCGATACTTTTTTGACTGAATGTATATGTAGAAAGACAACGCCCGCACTAGGGAATCTAATCCCTGTGTCGCGGGTTACTTTACACACATATAATAGACGGACACAAATTACAGTTTTATTCAGTGTTTAGTTGGGTATAGCATAATTATATGTTAGAATAATTGTTGCTACTATTTTAAGCACTTAAGTAGACTGACAAGTGACAGTTCTATGTAAGTATGGCCTATTCTTTTCATATAAGCTACATTAGAGAGAGACAGTATGGCATTTTATTTAGTTTAGTGGATTAATAGCATTCTCAATTTATGAGAGTTAACTCTAATCATTGTTCTAACTTTACCTTGTCCTGATATAAACTGCAACATAATAATAAACTGCAACAAATAACTTTTAACATAATAATATGTCTTCAGCTACTCTGTTTAAGAGTAAAATCGGAAGCATTGTATGTGTGTATCAGTCGCTATCCGTGGAAACCTGTAATTGGCTTTATGTTTCCTATTATAGCAGTAATATTTTTTATGTATAGCTGTTGGTTTTCCAAACAATAATTAAATAAATAAACATTTGCTCCGGTTGAAAAAAGCAGTCCTGCTATAAATTGTTAAGGTCTGATTATATAATTTGTTGACAGGAACATGACCACGAAGCAGAACAGTTAATATCAACATTATCTATTAATTCTGAAGATGATGAACTAGATGTTGGTAAGTTACAATAGCAATTTATCGATCTATCTATATATACATATATTTTTTCGAAGTAAAACTTCTTTACGCATGTTTGACTTGGGGAGTACCTGATCGGGCGAGGCGAACGTAAGTTCGTGAAGATAAAAAGGGAGAGAGTTATTGTGGAATGCAAATAAATTATATGAATATTAGTATATTACTGTGGGGGCAAGAGAAAGAGGTATAGAGAAAGCACGCGTTTGCTTTCTCTATTTCTCTTATAGCCAGTTCGTATATCCAGGTTTTAGTTTAATCTTGTAGTCTAAAGCACACTAAACAACTTACAACTCCTCGCGTTCTGGGTTAGAGCGCACATGACAACTATTGGTGTGACTTTTGTTCCGAGTCTAAGTACGCTCTATAGATCTCAGCCTGAGATCTATAGAGTGTACTTAGACTTTGCTCAAACTTTACTTACGTAAAACTTTGCTAAATGTATGCTAAGCTTATACTTTGATTTGGTATTTATAGACTTTTTGAAGTTAAGATTATGCTTAGCATAAGCTAAGACAGACAAAGTCAAAACACCAATTGTAATTTCGTTACATGCATTAACTTCTATCTAAGTAAAGTCTGAGCAAAGTCTAAGTAGGTACGCTCTATAGATCTCAGCCTGAGTATGCTTTGTGTCAGTGATTTGCATGTTTGTAAATTCCCCCGCGATACAGGGATTGAATGTCGTAGTGTGGGCGTTGTCTTTTTAAGAAAAGGATGTTACTTGTTGCCTTACATGGGAGGGTGATTGCAGGACAGGTGGTGGGTAGTACACAGAAAACGCCAAGAGACAGGATATATTATGAGTTCTTGACTGGTGTTTTGATCTAGTGGTTAGTGACCCTTACAGAATAAGCCAGAGGTCCTGGGTTCGATCCCCACTCAGGACATATATTTGTGTGATGAATATTATTATTTGTTCTGTGTCTGATTGTTATTCACCTGTAATATGTATGTATTAAGAAACCACCGTAGCCTAGTTGGTAGGTCCTGCCTACGAAGCTGGTGGTCCTGGGTTCGAATCCCGGTAAGTGCAAATATTTGTGTGATGAGCACGAATATTTGTTTCTGAGTCATGGATGTTTTCTATGTATTTAAGTATTTATCTATCTATATGAGTATGTATATCGTCGCCTGGTACCCATAGTACAAGCTTTGCTTAGTTTGGGCTAGGATGATCTGTGTGACATTGTCCCAAGATATTTATTTATTATTAAATATATGAGTATGTTTATCAATTTTCTGGTTGCCATAGCACAGGCTCTGCCTAGTTTGGGCATGGGCATCAGATGGCAGTGTATTAGTTGTCTAAAGATATTTATTATATGCAAATCTCTGAACATAATCTGATTACTGATTATGTTATTGGTGACTTTTACAGACAATTTGGACCATACACACAATGAACCTAGCTTTTCTTGTACAACAGCTTTAGCACTGTTTGCTTCTTGTTTTTATACAAATACTCTTATACCTTTATATTGCATTTTGTTAATCTCGGAACCAATTATCTAAAGTTGTAATTGAATGAGTTGTAATTGAACGTTTTAAATGAAATTATTCAAGATCATAGTGTATGTACGCCTAGGATAAGATTATTATTTGTTTGTATGTTTTTTTTTAAAACGTTCTCATGTAAGTGAATTACTGTAAATTCTTATGAGAAAATAAAGATATCTCAAACCTTAATAACTTAATGTGTTAATAATTCCAGCACTAAAGTTATCACAAGTGGACATATACACGCGTCGGTTGCGCGAAAGGACGAGAAGAAAAAGACTAGTGCGAGATTACCAGCTGGTTTCAGTGTTCTTCAACAACCAGAGGAATAAGCAGAAATCACTTGGAAAATTAGCCAAAGAAAAGAAGTAAGAATTCGTTAATTACTACCTACAAATTTTGTTTTATAGCATTTCTTTGTCGTAATTCATTACCCTTTTAATAAACTCTAGACTTCGCTTTACGTACCGTGATCACAAGTTGACAAGATAAAGTAATGGAATTTAAACATTATTACGAAAGAGGTAACACTTACTTTTGCAAAGTCGACATTCGGTGCTACATAAACGTCCCTTTCTGGGTATGTTTTAAGACCCAGCCAAGTGCGAGTCGGACTCGCGCACGAAGGGTTCCGTACCATTATCTATAAAAACGAGCAAAAAATTCGCGTTTGTTGTATGGGAGCCCACTTAAATATTTATTTCATTTTGTTTTTTAGTGTTGTTATAGCGGCAACAGAAATACATCATCTGTGAAAATTACAACTGTCTGACTGTCACGGTTCATGAGATACAGCCTGCTGACAGATGGACAGACAGACAGCAAAGTCTTAGTAATAGGGTCCCGTTTTACCCTTTCGGTACTATAAAATAAAATTAAAATTAAAAAAGATTTTTATTCACGTAGACTTTAAAAAAGCGCTTGTAAATAGTCAGAACATGTTCGTAGTAATATATAATTAATTTATAATTATTTCTAGGTACATATAGATATTTAGGTACACGGATTGTAGGAAATAATTTACAATAAGATTTATTTTATAATAGTAAAGATATTTAGCTAACTTAAATTAAGTTATTGTACGGAACCCTAAAACTACAAACTGAATTTACAACACGTACATTCGACCCATTATGACCTACGTGAGTCCAGTGTTCGCACACACTGCTACAAGGTTTCTACACCGTCCAAAGACTTCAAAATAGGCGCCTTCTGGTACAAAATAAAAACGTGATTTAACGCTGATTCACCACTGTCAACATTAATATAAAACCTGTCTACGTCAGAGTATTCAACGACGTGCCTTCGAGTAGACTACGTTCGCAAATAGGTTCTGAGAAAGATTGTTGTTTGTTTTTAAGGAAAACTTACAGACTAATGATTTAACTTAAAAAAAAGATATTTTAACAAAAATTACTAGTGACAAGCTTTCGCATATGGATGAATAAAATATTACCCTTAACCCAGTCTAAGAAATTAAGTGATTTGTACTTAAACACCTTAAGCACTGAAGTGTGGAACACTTAATCACGGGTTGAGAACAACTTATCATCTTTATCTGCAAATATTGTTTTGATTTGTTTTCTTACTGAGGTTGCGCTAATCCAGAACGAATCAATATTATGATCACGCCTGAGCTTATTAAAAGTTAACACATTTCTTATCAGAAATGCATTACGCCTGTAGTTTATGGTATGTTAAGGTACATTCAATATATAGAATTATATATAATAATAAGATGTAAATAAATGATCTTTGAGGCCATTGTTGTATCATATTGCTTGTCACCAGGCCTTATGTGGGAGGGTACAAGCTTGGGCTACTAGATCCTTATAGGGGTCGCATTTTATAAATCAGTGACTCTAAACTTGACTCCTAGGTAGAGATAAACTGTAGCAACATTGAGATGGGGTAGAGCATGGCGTTATTTCACTCTATGAGCAGTTTGGTTGGGGAAGCACCCTATGAAGAATACACGCCGCGGTATAGCCCTATCATCTTAATGTTGTGGTCTTACACAACTTAAGTATTTTATCAATAAAGTCTAATATAAAACTTGTAAAATGCCACCACATTAGAGCTGCCATCGTGGTCTTATACTGGATTGCGCTTGCACCCTCGTGAAAAAAAAAATCTGGAGTAAAAAAAATATGTGTCCAAATATGTTTAGCTGTGTAACATCTCCGACCAATGTCGGAGGTAAAATAGCAAAACAAACAAAAAAAAAGTAAAATGTTGTGGTATTGGTGTGAGTACGGTCACCATTCATGTGTCAGGGTAACGCAAGTGTCAAACGCTAAGTTGGCCTCTTACCATCTGGTAGGCTGTATGCTTGTTTGGCCAATTGGTAATAAAAGAACAAAAATTCTACCACCTGGGTTTTACAACATGCATATTTTCCCACAGTGGGAAGTATTATATTTTATCATTCCATATTCACGGGGCTTATCACTAAAGTTACTTATACTTTATGTATTTCCATTATGACTAATGCAAAAAACTGTTTGTATTGTATACTGAAATAATTTATGATGAACAAACAATTCTGATAAAAAGGCTGTTTTATTTGTGTAGGTAACGGTAAATAATAAATTGCAAGGTGTTTTTATTAAGGCCATTCTAAAAATGAGATTGTTAGCAACGAAACATTTCTAAGTAAAACTGAAATTATAGCTAAGTTGAACATAATTTTTGCTGACATGAAATTCTTAAAAGGTTACACACCTACCGGTAAGAATTGTATTGGTTGGGCATGCGTATTAATAACTAGCTGTGCCCCGCGGTTTTACCCGCGTTACACTTTATAAATTATCCCGTAGGTGATAGCGTGATAATATGTAGCCTATATGTTGACCCGACGTCTTAGTAATATTAATGCAAAATTTGAAGTAAATCCTTGCAGTACTTTTTGAGTTTAGCCCGGACATACATACAGACAAACAGACACACAGACAAAAATTCTAAAAACTATATTTTTACCTTCGATATCGATTGTAGATCACGCCCCAAGTATCCTTTTAAAAAAATATTCAATGTACAGTTTTGACTTTCTTACGATTTTATTATATGTATAGATACATAATAATAATAATTAAAGTTATTTATTCAAGTAACCAAGGACTCAAAGTTGTTAGTAATACATAATAAGATTTTTACTAACATAGAATATATGTTAGTAAAAATAGATTTGTGTTTACTGGAATACATGAATCACTGATGCCCCATTCCGTGAGAGAGAGTGCAGCAGTGATTCATGTATAGGCAGTCAAATCTGCCTGCGATCATGGCCAGAATGCTGTTAAATTGGCCACGAATCCTGTTCACCAGGGACGCACACCGTTTGCTCATTGTGGCGTAGAAACGGTCCACTCTGGCTTCAGCAAACATCCCCGATGCGCTACAGAAACGTGGCAGACCCAACAGCACCCTGAACGCGTTGTTGTATTGGATACGAAGAGCGTTGTTAAATTTTTCCATGTATCTACATACATACATAGACTCACGCCCGTTTCCCAGAGGCGTAGGCAGAGACAACGAATTTTCATTTGTCACGATCTTTGCACACCTCTTTTGCCTCATTAACTGTATATAATGACAATTATTCATACGTGCTGGCTGGTTTAGAGTACGTCTGGCCTTTGTTGAGAACGTCTCCGATTTGGTCCGGCAATATTCAACGAGGTCTTCCCATCATCAGCATTTAAATAACCATACCTTGGAGGTAATGCAAAGAAAATATGTTAGGTTCAACTAATACTTAAGATATATACAACTAAGTAATATACTTTTATTATTTCGCCCATTTTCAATGTGGACTGTGTGTGTGTATGCAAACAGAGGGCACTTTATACTTTTATAATCCGATTGGATGGTCATCTGGCACGACCATGACGAGATTAGGCGCGAGACCTCATCATATCATCTCAAGTTCACTCATATAACAATATACTCCCAATAACACTTCGGCCCGACCCAGGATTCGTACACAGGATCTTCTTATTTGCAGTTAAACACAATACCGCTGGACCAAAGGACATAAAACTCTGTTACATATCATATGATAATACATAAATGAATGTTAAAATACATAGTATAACTGGAATGACTTTTAAATTTTTATTTAAAAAGTTGTTATCGACTCTTTCTGTTCTTTTCTCTTTTTTTATTTATTTATTTATTATCACTTTATGCACATACAACTGTAGAAAGACGGACTTAATACCCTAGGTATTTTCTGCCAGTCAACCTTAAGGTGGTGCAGAGAGAGCATGGTAGGTGTACATATCACCTCTTTCTATCCTGTTTTCGGGCGGGAGTAGTTCAGTCTGTAGTATCGTGGTGGATAAACCGGCATCGTATTATCACTGTCAGGGAGTTCACGGAGCGGCTGCGCTGGACGTCGCAGTTCTACGGGCGCGGCGAGCAGGGCGGCGTGCTGGGCGGGCTGTGGCGCGAGCGCGAGCTGCGCGTGCGCGTGGCGGAGCTGCACCGCTACCGCCTGGCCGGCGTCACGCGCGCCGAGGAGTGCGCGCACTACGAGCAGCACGCGGCGCAGCGCCGCCACCCCGCCGCGCCGCACGACGTGAGAACACGCCTCCTGGTACTGCCTGCTTTTGCTACCCTCATAACGCCTAAACGGACGCCTACGTTCCTTTTTTTGTCTTATGGCAATCTGCCGATGTTTTCAGCGATTTCTACCAGTGTCACGTGTTTGTACTGCTCATGGGAAACTACGAAGGCTAAATAATTTACTTTATTTTTGTGGCACTAGTTTGGAGCCTGAAACAAAAGACTAAACAGAAATATGAGTTAGTGAATAGAAATACTTAAATTACATTTGAAAAAAGTTTACTATGTTCATTATTTGCAGCGGTTTTCACTTCGTCCTAGTACTTGGATCGACAAAGAGCTATTACTATGGCAGGTGTTATTGGCGCTACTGAAAATGAAGTCTTTAAATCTCTTGATAAAAGGAAAACTTCTTTACGCACGCTTGACTTGGGGTAAAATTTGATAAATGCATGACTAGAGCATTTTGAAAAGTGATAATCGGCCGAGGCGTTAGGAAGTTGAAAGGGAGATATAAGATAGTGGAGATGGAAAGAGAGTGATATATTTCGTATATTTCTGTAGGGATTCTTTTTTTTTCTCTCATAGTCAGTTACGTTTCCTATATCTAAGTTTTACTTCAGCCGTGTGGCCTAAAACACACAATTATTTTTTGTTTCTTGCTTGAAATGTTTTTACTCCAAACATTAATTACAAGTGCGGCGACTATTAAATGCATTCATATATGGCGTTTGCCAAATAGATGTGGATAACGTGTATTGCCATTAAATAATTTAGGACTTTTGTATACATATATTTCTTTTTTATTACGTATAATTGGACAAGAAAGTGGAGAATTGAGCTGAATGAGTCAAAGTCCATACAGGTAGACTTTACCAATAAAAAACCGCATAAGTTCTCGATATATATCAACAACCAACGAGTTCCACACGCAGATACTGCTAAATATCTGGGAATGACACTCGACGCCAAATTACGCTGGAAAGCGCACGTCAAAAAGAAAAGAAAAGAGTTGGATTTGCGATATAAAAAAATGTACTGGCTACTTGGAAGATCTTCGCCAGTGGCAGTACATAATAAACTTTTGTTATACAGACAAATTTTAATGCCCGTATGGACTTATGGCATACAATTGTGGGGTTGTGCCAAAAAAAGCAACATTAATATCATCCAAAGATTCCAGAATAAAGTGTTACGAGATATCGTAAATGCACCCTGGTATATAAGAAATGACGATTTACACCGGGATCTAAAGATGGACTCCGTTGCAGAGACCATTCGGAAATACGCTACAGCTCATGAACATAGGCTTCTACATCATGTGAACGTCGAGGCCATCCAGCTCCTCGACATTACAGAGCTAGTGAGACGTTTAAAGAGAACAAAACCCTATGAACTAGTGTCGTGATTAGTGATTAGTGTATTTAGTGATTAGTGTTAGCAATAATGTAATTATAAAGAACACATGAACAAAGTGTCTTCCCCTTAACAAATATGACTAAGGAAAGTCGGTGGACTGATTCTTAGAATTAATTATGTTTATGTAGAAGTTTAGGTTAATATAAAATTACTTATTAGTCTCTAGACTAGATTGTAATATATATATAAAGTACTACACTTGGTACTTATTAAATAAAAAAAAAAAGAAAAATTACGTAATATTGAATACTTGAATTACTAATCTATCCATGAAATTAAGAAAGTTGCCTTCAAGTTTCGAAAATAGATTTTTCACACAAACGAAGATTCAAAAATGTTTTTTTACACAGATGTTCTATAAATAAGTTAAAGAATCAGCCGAAAGACTTCCAGTACTGGACAAAGGCCTCCACAAAATATCTCCACAACTGCCTGTCTGGCTGTGTAGTTGACGGCCAAGAAAGAATTTCTCCCGTTAAAAGTTGTCCCGAGGAAGCGTTTTCATGAGACTATGGCCATCTTACTGTGATTTCCAACATGTCTGCCAAGCGTGGCAATTATAGCAAATCCCCTCAACGTATTTCATAATATCAATGAACTGTTTAATATAATATGTCATCTACTGAGACTCCCTGCCATTAAAGGATTTTAACTAAGGACATTATTGTTAAATATTGTTTTATTTTTATTTTGTGGCTATTACATACTACAAACCAAAAATAAAACATTTTTGTAGCATTATCAGTAACTGCCAAATAACACGCTGTCATTCAGTTGAAAACTGAATCATATTACCCATGCAATACTTGTCAATTTGAAACTTAATTGTTAGGCTATACATACTAAGGAGAGTATATGGCCAGTTTTTAAACAGCAATTTGGTATTCAAGTAAGACATTGCTAAACTATAAATGATTAATTATTCTTTTAATTGTTACTGGGAAATATATGTTATTAATTTTGAAATTCATATGAAATAATATAACATAAATAGCGTGAAATACATAATGAAATATACTCATGAAACTGAGAACGTGGGGATAGAAAAATAGCAAATTACATGAATAAAATTATTATACAACATTCAAATAAGAAATGTTTTCAAATAAAAAAATTGTATACGTATTTCTGAAAAATCGTTCAGTTTCATTGATAGAACATGAAGAGGGTAGTCTACTACACACTATTAATGTTACATGTTGTATTATACCGTACGTTTGGCGTTATGCGCAGCGTTCACAATTATTTACATCATTTACTTTTATTTAAAATTTGACCGCCTGAGTCATGTATAGATAAAAATCAAATATGTGCCTAGTATGACACTGTACATCTACACAGTAGTGACATTTCGTTTTGTCATCTATACATGACTAATGCTGGTTAATGATTTTCAAATTTCCCCTTTCATACACTTCACCACACCAATCATTACATTTTTCTTTTTTGTTTAATTATTATAAAGTCTAGAAAACGAAGTTATGGCTGCCACATTAATTCCTCAGACCGAATATTCTTTACAGTATAAAGTATCATGTATTAGACGTATTTTATAAATATCTGACTATTTACAAGCGCTTTTTTAAAGTCTACGTGAATAAAAACCTTTTTTTTTATTTTATTTATCTAAAATAAATATACAGTAAGCAAGGTATTTTTTAAACAAATTATATACACTGAACCTAATCTATATAGATACTTAACATGTCCTATATAGATTAGGATCAGTGTATGAGTATCTATCATATACAGGGTGTCCCAAAACTCAACGTCAAGCCGAAACGGGGTGACAGGATTGATCATAACCATCACGAGAAAAATCTGAAAAAAAATCTATCCCATGCAGTTTAAAAATTATGGGCATTTTAAGAAAAACCTAGAAATTTGATCAAACTGTACCATTTTTCGGTTATTGTGGTTATTCTTTTTTATTTTTGTTCATTTGAACTTTGGAAACGTAATTCTAAATAACATTTCTAGAATCCCAATAAAAAATAATGACACAATTGCCTCAAGTTTCCGAGAATTGAGACTATTTGTTAATATACGAATTTAAAATTTTCAAGATTCGTCGACTTTGACAGGCCCTCCTATAAAAAAAATGTACTAGAGTGCCTTGGCAAGTGGCATTAAAAGTTGGCGCATTTAATCAGAATTCTAAAATGGTACAATACTTGTTAGTTCCATACAATAGAAAAGAGTAAAAAAATTAAAACCTCAAGTAACCCGATTTTTGCTATCTCATTTTACTCAGTTAAAATGTTTTTAATTCACACAAGCTCTAGGTAGGTTCTTAATTTTAAGACAAAATGATGAGAGAGATGGATAATGGGTATGTTCGCCATGAGTGAGCGAGACAGATAGTGACGCCACTTTTACCAAAGTGAAAAAAAGTTAGTAAAATTAGTAAAATAATTAGGTTTGTTGGAATAAAAGTCAGATGATAGAGAAATAACGTTTTTTATTAAAATAAATGTTCAAATTGTTTACCATCAGCCTCAATACAAGCCCTACATCTTCTTAAAAAAGATCTACTTATTAGTCGGGCATATCTTCGAGAGTTGACTACTACGTTCTCAATGGGCTTTGAGTAAACTTTTTCTTTGAGAACTCCCCAATAGAAAAAATCCAGGGGATTTAAATCTGGTGAACGGGCGGGCCACGAGATAGTGCCCGAACGTCCAATCCACCTTCCCGGATATTCCTGGTCAAGGAAATCTCTTACTTGCACTGCGAAATGCGCTGGGCAGCCATCTTGTTGAAACCACATGTCGCGAAGATCTGCTAGTGGTACGTCCTCTAACAGGGTTGGTAAATCTTCTCTTAAAAAATGTAGGTAATTAGTTCCATTCAAGTTCTCAGGCAGTTCAATAGGCCCAATAATTTTACCGTTTAAAATTCCGGTCCACAGGTTTACTTTAAAACGATACTGGGATCTATCTTCTCGCATTAAATGTGGATTCTCCACATGCCACTCGTGATAATTGTGCAAGTTCATGTAACCATCTTTTTTAAATGTCGATTCATCTGACCAGAGAATTTTTTGGATGAATTGGGGATTCTCATTATGCCTCTGTCGCACTCGTTTAAACGACGCATCTCCGTCTCAATGCGTGGCGTCACTATCTGTCTCGCTCACTCATGGCAAACATACCCATTATCCATCTCTCTCATCATGTTGCCTTAAAATTAAGAACCTACCTAGAGCTTGTGCGAATTAAAAACATTTTAACTGAGTAAAATCTGATAGCAAAAATCGGGTTACTTGAGGTTTTAATTTTTTTACTCTTTTCTATTGTATGGAACTAACAAGTATTGTACCATTTTAGAATTCTGATTAAATGCGCCAACTTTTAATGCTACTTGCCAAGGCACTCTAGTACATTTTTTTTATAGGAGGGCCTGTCAAAGTCGACGAATCTTGAAAATTTTAAATTCGTAGTTTAACAAATAGTCTCAATTCTCGGGAACTTAAGGCAATTGTGTCATTATTTTTTATTGGGATTCTAGAAATGTTATTTAGGATTACGTTTCTAAAGTTCAAATGAACAAAAATAAAAAATAATAACCACAATAACCGAAAAATGGTACAGTTTGATCAAATTTCTAGGTTTTTCTTAAAATGCCCATAATTTTCAAACTGCATGGGATAGATTTTTTTTCAGATTTTTCTCGTGATGGTTATGATCAATCCTGTCACCCCGTTTCGGCTTGACGTTGAGTTTTGGGACACCCGGTATGTATGTACCATAATGTATACCCTAGTGCGGACATTGTTTTATATAAAAATATACCTAAGTACATTATTTGTTGATAACATAAGTTCGACAAGTGTCGAAATTGACTGTATTGGTGCGAAATCACGCATAATTTTGATAAATCATTTAGTAATTTGATTTTTGACTAAAATACTATTCAGTCCAATATAAAATATTTAATTTAATGTTTTTATAATACAGGAACAATCCAGATTTATGGAGTCCTTTTTCAGTGTCCGAATTTGGCTGTCTGAAATATTCATCATGTAGCGATAAACATACAAAATGGCTAGTTTGCTCTCATTAGCATTGTGCTGATGATTATTTTGTTTGTTGTTTTTTTATATTTACCTTGATCTAATAAAGATTCTGATGCACCGTCATGGATGGGGAAAGAATTTTCTACTAAAAAATCTGTATTTATTAAGATATATTGGCATTTTAACTAAATATACCTAAGTATGTTGTATTGTGCTTTGGATGTATTATAAATATTGGCTCAAAGTATATTAAAATGTAACATTTTTTTATCGGCTGAGAATTTAATACGTGGTTACATACCACTACAATAAACTCCTTCGTTTCCTACACTATTCATACTCTGTGAAGGCAGTGTGGGCTCTCCCCTAGTATCTAATTCTTTACTTTTTATTAAATCATACATCCTGCATGGCATAATCATGCTTATTCCATGCTTATGCTTAGCGTTGTTAGTGTAGACCCTTGGTTTGCATGACAGATAGAAACGTAATATTGGTGTGTGGACTAACTAGTGTGTGAAATTGACGATAGAGGGCGTAACCGTGATGGACTTAAAACGTTGCCATGAGAAAGAAACACATTTCCCCATCGTCTTAGGATGAGATAGCATATTATTAATGTTATCTTTACGTCCTAGTAAAAAAGCGTGTTGTTAATAAAACCCAAAGCGATTGATTGTAGTGTTGGGGCGTCGGGTTTAAGTACAGACGCCAGCACATCAAGCTAACCCAATCTGTCAAATTTACCCAATTGAAAGTAAACCTTATGTTTAAGTGATACAGTTGAAAATCGATAAAAGAAATATGACAGTTTTGGGGTAGGTGGATGTGCTGGCGTCTGTACTTTTGGGCATATACAGTGATCCACCGATAAGGATTTTGGGAGCGTCCCAAAATGCTTGATAGATTTCGAATACAGCTCTATGGATTTTAATACACGAGGTGTCCTTTGAATGTTTTTAATCTGCGAATTGAACTATATATTGTTTATTACTTACTATTTATCGTATGGACAGTGGTTGACTTGGCAGAGTTGTCAAAGCTGCCCAGTAAGCCAAGGCATAGCTAAACGATTGTTGTTTAATTACTACAACCGGGGCTGACAGCTTAACGTGCCCACCAAAACCCGGAGAGGATATATATTTTCCTGAAATTTGATAATATCCTCAGGGTATTAATAAGGAGGATAGGAAAAGTAGGAGTTTGTCGCGTATTTGGCTAAAATATGTTTAGTTTCGTGGGTAAGTTGACTTTAATTATCCTTTACTATTAGTGTTAATATTTGCTTTTATGAAAGTTATTAACCCTTAATCGGGCATAGCGTATGTTCATATTTCATTGGTTTTAGCTCTTATTAGAACTGAATAGGGTCTAAAATGAGGTGGTAACTACTATACCACTGTCCGATTAAAGGATCACGGTTACGCCCATATTGCGGAGGTGTGTGGTTTTGGGTTTGATCCCGTATAACTATTGTATTCGCCAGGGCAGCAGTGGGTGCCTGGAAATCAATCAGACAAAAGACCAAACGCTGACCAGCACGCAGCAGCTAAGAAAAAGGTGAGTCGATACATTCATTAGAAAATAGTAGGTTCGCAATTAAAATAAATAAATTAATAAAGATCAACACTATCGTAATTATGACATTATATGGATATCAATTATCGTGGCGACCACGAACCGGAAGACGCAGCGTGGGCAGGCCCCCTACAAGATGGACCGATGATATTGTGCGGGTCGCTGGAAACTGCTGGATGCGAATAGCGCAAGACCGGCAATTGTGGAGATTTTTGGGGGAGGCCTTTGTCCAGCAGTGGACGTCTTTCGGCTGATATGATGATGATGGATATCAATTTATTCAAAATCGAAAGTTATTCGGAACGCTATGTAACATCTTCTCGTCCTAAATACCGCCGTGTATCAAGTAGAAAAGTGTATCAAATCTTCGACCAGTGTGTTTGTTGCTAGTGATTACTTATGGAACAGAGACGTGGGCGTTCACTATGGGCCTTATCAGACGGCTCAAGGTCACCCAAAAAGCAATGTATACTCAAGAGTTTCCCTGTGGAATCGAACCAGAAATAGCCCGAAGAATTACCAAGCTGAAGTGGCAGTGTGCGGGGCACATAGCTCGTAGAGCCGACTGCCGCTGGGACGAAAAGGTTCTCGAGTGGCGACCACTAACCGGAAGACGTAGAGTGGGCAGGCCCGCTACAAGATGGACCGATGATCTTGTGCGGGCCGCTGGATGCGGATAGCGCAAGACCGGCATTGTGAAGATGTTAGGGGGAGGCCTTTGTCCAGCAGTGGGTCTTTCGGCTGATATGATGAATGAATAAATATCTTGGGACAGATAACACACTGCTATCTGATCCCAAACTAGGCAGAGCCTGTACTGGCCACCTACATATAATCTCTCCATTACCAAATGTTTGGCTGGTACAGAATGCTTTTGATACCATACTAATGTTTTAATTACGATAGTGTAGATGTTTATTTGTTTGTCACTACTAAAAGCCTCAACAGCAGAACCAATCTGAGATTTGGTCTTAGCGAAAAACGTGTGGGATAAACGTGTGGTTTCGAACCAACACCCCTTACCAATCCGGGGTAGGCGCTTAATTCACTGTCGGATATTTTCGTATTAATCTTGGTTTTCCCCTCGTTGACCGGGTTATTTGACTCCCTAGCTTGTTCATCAAGATCAAGTAAACAACAACAATATTTACACACTGAGCCATGGGCGCCGCCATATTGGCCGTGGCCAGACTGATCAAAACACAAATACTGTGAAGCACTTGCATAAATGAGTGAGAATGGAAATGCAACACGGTTAGCTGATGCGAGTCATGGGCGCCGCCATATTGGCCGTGGCTGGCTGTAATGAGACATGCGATAGATAGACGAAAAAATTTGAGGCGATGTAAAAAGTCTTAGCTAGTGAAAAGTTTAGTACATTTTATTATGTTTTCTCAATTGATAATAATGAATCAATAAATGGTGCGACAGAGACGGCGAAAGCGGCTCAAGTTCCACCAGCCCAAGGTGCACACGGGACGGAAGTATCGCATGTGGATGCTCCAAAAAGAGCTCATGCAGCAACAGCGCCGCCTGCTCGAGGCATCTGCTGACCAGTAACGAAATACAGGTACGTTGTAATACGTTCTCATTTAGGGCTCTGGGGGCTACCGGCTAAGTCGCTGAACATCGGCATAGTGATCGGCGTTCATATAAATTAAGGTTAAAAATGACTTAATTAATCATTAAATCGGCTTTCATGAGCACATGTGACGTCATAAATGGTCCGGAATCCATTTCGATGATGAATGAATGATTAATTAAGTCATTTTTAACCTTTATTTATTTGAACATCGATTACTTTCCCGATGTTCGGCGACTTAGCCGGTAGCCCCCCAAGACATGGTCGTATTGTGTACACAACAACCAGGAGTATTCGCTATTTGTTTACTCTTATGCCCCAATAGGATAAAAATGCAAAAGGAAAAGACTAAGATAAGGCGGTAACGACTTTACGTAATTCTCTCTTACTTATCGTATGGGCAGTGGTTACCCTAGTGTCAAGTTGTTCAAGCCGCCGAGTAGGTCTCTGACATGGCTTAACGGCTAACGACCGACAGCTCCACGGGCCCTCCGAAGCACGGAGACGCTGAGAAATTAAACCACTTTGGTGGTCATCCATCAATGGACTAACCACGAGTCTAGTTGCTTAACCTCGCCGATAACTTACGGACCGGTGAGTGCATCTATTTCTCTCATGGCACGGACTGACAGACTCCAGATTGCGAATATATTTTTTTTTGAAATCTCGTGGAATCGACCAATATGGATTTTTTTTCGAATCGAGCATAGCCTGAATTCAGTAGAAATCTACGATTAGTGATGACAACAGTTAAACAGTACTACTGGCTAGTAGATTGAGTATAAAATACCGAAATGATCCTTAATAAATATGGAGAAAATATTATGTAAATATTGGTTTTGTAATAGCAAATGAATTGATTCATTTACATTTTGACAATAAAAATGACGGAATGTTTTCAAATGTAACATCCCTGGAAATTCATAGTCATTAAAATAGGATTAATATATATTCAAGATCGTCAAGACTGGCTTTAAAGCATACTCCGCAGTAACGTAAAACGCGTAATCAATGCCTTTGCATGTGGAAATACGCAACTTTTACGGACCAGTCTAGATTCATTTTCTTTGCACATCCAGCTACCTCAATCTGTCAAATTTCTTTTATAGATTTTTAACTTTATCAGAAAAGCATAAGGTTCACTTTCAATTGGGGAAATTTGATGTGCTGGCGTCTGTACATTGATTGTTAACAGATCTTATTTAAATACAGATACAGTACAGACTATGAGGCGCTCACAGCCAGTTGCTCTCACCGGCCCGTAAGTGATCGGCGAGGTTAAGCAACAAGCACGCGGTCAGTCTATAGATGGGTGACCGCCAAAGTGGTTTAATTCCTCAGCGTGTCCGTGCTTCGGAGGGCACGTTAAGCTATCGGTCACGGTTATAGTCGTTAAGCCTACTAGGCGGCTTGAACAACTCTGACACTAGGATAACCACTGCCCATACGATAAAGTACAGTACAGACTATGTTTCGCCAAGCCGTTGAAACAATAGAGCAGGAACACGTGTATGAGACGGAAAACATTTTCCACGTCTTGACATTATGCCATTCGTACCTACTATTTCATCATAACTATAAAGATGTCACATAGTGCTAGGTTAATGATTGTTTTATTTACATGTGCAGTAATACTAATACATGAATTACGACATAATCCAAAGATTTTAATAATGTTTTCGTAGCGTGTATGTCATAAGCGTAGCTATTCTTACATATGTGGGGCCGCGTAGTTTAAAAATCTGTTAGCCATTGTAGCCAGTCTTAATGTAGACTGTACATCCGCGCAGGATATATTATAGTGGACAAATGTCCGCAAACTGCACTCTCTATTCCCTCTTGCTCATGATCCCATGGGACGGCAAACTAGATCGACGGCTTTATGCCACCTTCTATAAAACGGGCTAATACTAAGTACTTTTATTAACAGAAAAACCTACCTACCTACCTTCTGTGCCTCTGAGAGAACATTAACCCGTCGCTGTCGTTTCTCTTAGAAACGTTGATTTAAAACGTTCCCAACTGAAATATGTAAGAGCAAGCAAGAGTGGTCATGATGCAATGACTATGCGCAAATTTTTATCATGATAATGATTATTTAGGTTTGAGCAGATAGATAGCTACCCGCTAAAACAGGTTAGATTGAAAGTCGATCCCAACAGAAATCAGCAAGAGCAAGCAAGAGTGGTCATGATGCGATGAATCTGCGGTAATTTTTATCATAATGATCATGATGATGTAGGTTGGAGCAGATATAACTTTGATAGCTACCCATTAGAATGAAAGCCGATCCCAACTGAAATATGAAAAAGCAAACAAGAGTGGTTATGATGCAATGCTATGCGTAGATTCTTCTACTTTTACTACATGTCGTATTGCAATTAAGTTGCCGAAGGGTTTATCGTGTTTTATTTATATATACTTATAACAAATAATAATAATGTCATTTTTTTGTAGATCGAACCAGGTAAAACATAGTTAAATATTAATTAATTGTGAATTTTCTTCTTTCATTTAACATAGTAATTTACTAATGGGGAATATTCAATATTAACATTTTTTTTGGCCTTCCATCAGTTGTTGTCACTAATCGCTAAAACGGAGCCGCAATTGTCAATTTATAGATAAATGCCCGCTCTGGGTGAAGCACAATTTTATACACATACTACGGGTCTCTTTACCTATTCTTAATAAAATGTTGACATTACTTCCATAAATTAAAATCTTTAGTTTACTTACAACTCGAACGGGTAACTTTCGCAAGTAATTTAATGTTGGACTTAGCGAACAGTTTCAATGTCTTCAGGAATCATCTCCAGGTTTACTTTAAAGTTTAATTTGAAATATCTATGGTAGTAATGTCAAAATTGACAACTGTCTAAACTTGTCAAAAATTTAATTATTTTCGCGCGGCATTGGGAATTTAACTTTTGAGTGTGTGCTTCTGAGGACACGTAAAACTTTTAGTTTGGCAGATAAACTAGATATAGACAGACAGCCATTTTAAAACCTTACTACATGACCAATATTAGAAATTAATAACTGGCCTGTTGGTCTAGTGATTAGTGACCTTAACTGCTAAACCAAAGGTCGTGGGTTCGACCCCCACCCAGGACAAATCTTTGTGAGATAGCACGATTATTTGTTCTGTCTGGGTGTAATTTATCTATAATATACATATATGTATTTAAAAAGATATAAGTATTTTTATCAGTTGTTTAGTTGCTATAGTAGAGGCTCTTCCTAGTTTGGGATCAGATGGCATTGTGTTAGATGCCCCAAGATTATTATTATTATTAACGTTATCCAATTCAAGGTCTGTAGATCCTTTCTTTTTCTGCCTTTCTCTTTCACACATTTTCTCTGATTTTATCCGGTACAGGTCCTGCCTAGTTTGAGATCAGATGGCTTTGTGTTAGTTGCCTCAGGATATTTATTATTAATGTTACCCCAATTCAAGGTCATATCTGTCGATCTTTTTCCGCCTATCCTGCGTTTTTGACTTCTTCATACGTTCCTTTTCACACATTTTCTTTGATGGCACATTTTCTTGGTTTGCCTCGACCTTTACTTACCTCTATAAAAGTGTCTTGTTCCTATATTCACTTACCTACTGTTCCATTGCATAACTATGAATAGGTATGTTCCGTTCGAATAGAGTAAACAATAAGCATAATTTGATGAGACGATTGTTGGTAACGTGGCTACACATGGCAAGTTGTTTGCGCAGCTGTGCAGCGCGCTGAGCGTGCCGTGGGCGCAGTACGTGACCATGAAGGGCGTGCTGCTGCGGCGGGCGTCGGCGCCCGACGCGGAGCTGGACGGGGCCATCCGCCACTACCTGCAGGCGGCCGGCTGGGTGCGCAACTAGGCCGCGACCCTGTTTTGTGACCGTCGTGTATATTGTGCGGCTTATGTGCCAATGCGTCGATACCAGCGCTGTCAAATGTGTTTACTGTTTTAGCATTTGATATAAGTATCTTAAGGCCTATGCAGACCACTTTTTTAAGCGCGCCGTTGACGCGCGTTACCATCGCGTTTGTATCGATTCAAACAAAATCAAACTGCTCTGTAGGATAAAAGCGCGCTGTCGACGTGCGTTTCTAAAACGTGGTGTGCTTCTGTATTGAGACATGTCACATGCATATGTCCTATTAAAATCAAACATCAAATTTATTTATTGTATTTAGTCTAAAATTGAAGTAAAGGTTAATCTCGAGGGATAGCCTTTACTTTCCATTGAGATTAGTTCATACTTTAATACTAAAACATGATGTTTTTAATATGTATTAAAGAAGCAACGTTACATGTCCAACATTTCCATTAATACAATTGATATATATATAACATTATAGGTCTAATGTCTGATTTGAGATCTTTGGATTTTACTCAGTTTGTTGTGATTGATTTTTTCATCATAGATACATATGTCAGGATCTAAAATCCAACATATTTGTAATTTTAGTTGCCCGTCAAAAATCTGCCAGTAAAAGCTTGTAAAATGGCTATAATATAACTAAACTAGATCGATTTTAGGTGGTGCCTATTATCTATAGACGATGACTGTTTCAAAATGGCGGACTGCTAAAATGCGACAAATATGTCGACACAAATGTAAATTCGTTGCCGGCCTAGAATCCGCTGTTTTGAATTTTTGAAGTTAGAAAGTACGGTAGATAAGAAGCAATGAAATTATTTGCTATACAGCTTCGAATGCAAAATGGTACATGTGTTTGACAGCGCGTACAATATTCGACTCCACCGAGGTACAAATAATTTGTATAAAATGTATATAGTTATGTCAATTGTAAATACGACGGTTGTGAAACAGGACTTGTTTGTCATATTTAACTGTTATAAAAACGTTTCATTAATATTACTTGTTAATAGTTTCATAGAAGAATCTAAAACGAAATGGGTTAAATTAAATTAGTTCGCGAGTTTACTCAATAATTTACTATATCGTAAATTAATAATTACCCTTTACACTTTGACTTTTCTTAACCCTTTGACTGCCACAGTCATGTAAAATAATGACAAAACAAAACGCACGTCAATGTTATGACTACATATTCCTGACCGTCGCATGCTGCGCGCATTTTGGTTTGTCTTCTATACGTGACATGTCAAAATTTAATAATAACCGATTTGAACAAAATGTATGTGTGACAATCTCGAAACCATTCCCTATAGAATTACCAAAAACGGTTGGCCAACAGAAAAAAAAATAAACGCAGTCGTTTTGATATCGGTTCATTACATAAGTTAAGGGATAGACTGTTCAAAGCCAGTTGTCCTCACCGTTCCGTAAACAAACAGCGAAATTAAGTGCCAAGGCGTCCGGTAAGTCCGTAGGTGAGTGACTGGAATAGTGCTTTATTTCTGAGCGTCTCCGTGCTTCGTAGGTCTGTTTCGGCTGTAATCATTAGACAACAATCTATACTTGGCTTACACTACTCTGACACTAAGGTAACCACCAATACATAAAAAAGGAATGGATTTTTACTTAAAACGTCCCCTGGCCCATGACGCGTATGTGCGTTTTTGCTATACTTGCCTCATGCCAAGAACGCGTATGCGCGTATTCATAAATTTTTCGTATACCCACCTTCAGTGCCCGACGACGCGTCTGTGAGTTTTGTTACTTTATGGTATCTTTATATGGTAGGACTGGGTTGAACGCCTGGAACGCACAGGTGAGGCGATGGGCACACACCTCAGTTACTTAGGATGTGTTATTAAAGTATGGGCACACAGTACCGTTGAAAAATAGACTCGTATACGCGTTTGGGGTATGGATATATTGTTGCGGTCATGGGCACCTAGGTATGTCAGGTGGGCAGCGAATGTTTCAATCTATTTTGTTATCTAGAATTCCTACGAAATTCCGTTTTCTAATTTAATTTAACCCAATGTTGCATATATTCCATGTTATGCAGAACTTAGCTGCTTATTATGTTTCGTTTTGTAATCATAAACATCCCTTAGCGAAATAATTGACAAATATAATGTTAATATATGATTGAGCATGGAAAATTAAACCTCATTTGTGTAAGACTGCTCTTATAGAGCACTGTAAATATTATATGACAAATGTAAATATATACGTTTTGATTTCATTTTGATGCCAGACTCGTCTAAAATTTATTATAATTTGTTTAATGGCATTTAGGTGCTTCAGCGTTATACAAGGAGGGTACCAAGATATTCCTATGGAGTTACACCAGTAACTCCATAGGAATATCTTGGTACCCTTAAGAGAGAACACATATGGAAGAGCACCAGCTCTTCCATATGTGTTGAACTTTTCTGTTAACCCTTAAAGTGGAGTTATAGTATTGCCAGTAATGAAAAATCCTTAAAAATGGCGCGGAAATATAAATTGTAACTTTTTTGTACATAAGACATAATCGAGTTCAATCTTGTAGAAAACTGATTGGAAAAATATTTACATGGGACCATACCGAAAGCATTCCCAATCGATAAAAAAAAGAATTATCAAAATCGGTTGACAAACAAGAGAGAAATTGCGTAATATACATACATACAAAATCATATAGTTGAATTCATAAACATTTTTAAGTCTGTTAAAAAATGCATTAGGATCATGACCATGACACAACCTTGACAAATAAGGGATATCTTATTGTCCAAATATAACAGATATAGTTGAGGAGTTGTTAGATTTTTGTTGACATTATAATAGTCTCGAATATAAAATACAGTTAGGTATTGGTTAAATGCAGTGATTATTTGTGTAGTCGACCCAATTTACAGTAGAACTCTACGAAGGGCTGCAGTGCCCCTTCGAAAACACTGTCACATATAGATGATTCGAGTTTGCTATAAAAATTTGATCTTTATAAAATTTAGCTCAGAAACTTGGGTAGTGATATCCTTGATGCTTTGCGACGGGATAGGAGCCTCGGCGTAATGCTGCCTCTACCAAGGCTCTTAGACAATAGCACTTTTGTGAACGAAGGCTCGACCCAATAACTACATACCAAGTAACCCGCCCCAGAAGGCAAGCCTCTTTGGGGTTCGAACTTCGATTCGTGAATGTCACTGACAGAGGCTTGGTACAAAAATTTCAGAGCAAACACTTGGATGTTAGGACCCCAACCCAACATATGCATCCATAACCCCCGCATATCATCTAGAATGTCATTTACTACAAGTTTGCCGGCCTAGCATTAACCGATTTGTAAAAAATATAAAATGATTGTAATGTTGGGTATTTGGTGTTGTATATGTAAAGAGCATTGACTTACTAGCCAAAATCATCAGTTTTATGCATAATCAATGAATGACGGACAAATTTGGCCGATATAATGAGTAATCTCGTTTATGTTGGTGTTGTAAATATGACGACCTTTCTCTTAAATAACTATTGGATGCTGTAGTGCATAAGGAGATAATGCTTCGGGCGAAATATATAAGGAGACAGAGTGTTTCCTTGGACATGTAAAAGCTTTATAACATAACGCTGCATGTGCAATATTTTGAAAATTCATAAAGTATCCTATTATGATACATTACGATTACCACTGTACAATGGCGAAGATATTTTTAGTCAAAAATTTAGGTGGCTTTTACACGACTAAGTATACAACTGTATATAGTGGTGTAGTAGTTTCGCAATGTGACATAGTGAAATAGTTACGTAACTTGGGATACACATGTTATTAATCCTGGCCCATAGAAATGTAGTATTCTGTTTAAAATTGGCATTTTAACTACGTTAAGGATAATTTACTGGACATAATTTAATTGCCCATCAAGTCACGGGCACGACTTTGTACTTGTTCCGTACCTACTGGGTACATTTGGGTATGCCATCTGTATATATCTGTTTGTGTGTCAATGTATTGTATTGGTAATCAGGACTCTCATAACTTGACTGTAAGTAATCTAAATCTTTGAACGATTGTGTCTTAAGATAAAGAATGATTCTCCCTTTGCATGTATACGCGTTGTTTTATTATATTTTTACTAAAGTTGCGCGCGCAACCATCAGGGTCAGTTCATGCTAGTGCAGAGTCAGAACGTATCCAATCACCTTATTGTAACAATATAAAACTCATATTTCTTATGAGATAAATGACGCGTATTCGCGTTCAGTCTATAAAATTTGAAATGGGGTGAATTTGTATTAACAGATTAACGCTTCGATGCGCTTCGACTCCGCACTAACATGAATTGACCCTTAAATGTATGGAACCGAAGGTTCCGTACAATGTTAGCTAATTTCTAGGTATAGTAGCTAATTTACATGACAGTAAACTGTCAAGTTGCAACAATGTACGACTGCATTAAAACATTAAAGCCCAAAATATAAACATTTAAAGCAGGGTAATACGTTAATAGAATTTCAATATCTATTAAAAAGGAAAATGGTAAGAATATAGGAAGTACTATTTCATTTCACTTCCGTACAACGTTGTGGTTTGACAATTTACTACATTTGCACAATACGAATTAGATTCCATTATAGTGTGAATTACATAGGGAATTTTCCACAGAGTCCTTATGGTACTGAACCAAAGTAGGAATAAGGTTCAATAGACAATAGATTTAATGAATTCTTAACGAGGCAAAGCCAACTCTTGGATTCTGGACCATTAGTTATTGAATTGTCACTTTATCGAAGTGTCAAGTAAATTCCTTGGTTGATACCTCGTCTACTGTATCGACTTAGTAGTTGAATTAGTATTATTTTCATCTCTCTATGAGCAACGAATTGTGACTATCATGTCAGTCAAAATACATCCATTGCTGGACAAAAACCTCCCAAAGACTGGGGCGATATGCCATAATTGCTACGCTTGGCAGACAGGTTGGCTATCGTGTTCGACTAAACAATTTTCTATGAATTCATTGTTCATACTTATTGAAATAGTGCTGCTGTGTATGCACGCGTGGCCTATTGACTTCATATTACGTCCACGACTGTCCATTCATCTTGCGAATAGTGTACCTAAAGTCGCCTTTAGATCCATATAGATTATCACTTGCACGTATGTGAATTCTGTCTTAAAATATTCGTATTGTAAAATGAATTCCCGCACGAACGCGAATGCGCGTGTGTCAAAGGTGTGCGATAAATTTACACGCATGCGTTAGACAACGACGCAAGTTCAAGAGCGTGGATTCCTTATTGATAGTCACAATTTGTGATTAGCCATGGTAACTTTAGCAGGAAATGTTTAATAGTTGTAAAAAGTCCAATGTTACTTCGCTTTTCATTAGTTGTAACAATGGCTGTGCTAGATAACCATATTAAATAATATCTGGATTAGTATTATTTTATGTAAAGTTGAATAAATTAATTTCCCTCATTGCTATGGTTTTATAAAGACAATTGTGAAGGTGTATAATCTTTCAGTGTTTATATGTAGTGTGGGTGGAACTGTAAATAATTTGATCTCTTTTAATGTAATTGATTACCTGCATTTTCATTATGTCTATTTAAAATAGAGTTTATTTATTAACGGAACTAGTTTTCTCCGAATGATTCCAAAAATATGGTAGTTTAAAGATAACGTTTCCGTAGTAAGAAGTTTGGGGCTTGCTTCGTTTTTAATATGTTTCTCTTGTGCACACTTCTAAGGACGTATAAAAGCCTTACAACTGTGTTTTCTTCTAATACTGACATAAGATGGAACATTTTTAATAAAATAAGTAGTCATTTGAATTTGAAATTGAAATATCCATGGAATGCAACTCTATAACAGTACTTGATTATACGGTATTAGGCTTTTAGAAGTATTAGAAAACCCCTTGTGTGTGACTGTACTCAACGGGACCCCATGTCCTAGAACCATGCGTCTGGGATTAAGTCCCAAATGTTGTTTTACTGAATCTTAGAAGAATTTAAATTTGTTGCGTTAAAATGGGAGAGAAGGAAATAAAGAAAATATTTGTTTGAAAATTAATAAGCAATATGTAATTAATTGTATATACTGTAAATATTAAACTAAATTTAATTTTTCTGTATTTTTATTCATTTTTTAATTTAATTGTGTTAAAACACATTAGATTACATTGATATCATTAAATTATGATTTATGATTAGTACCTACCAATCAGAGTTAAGTAATATAACTCTTCGGTTCTCTAGCATCATAGTAAAAAGTTGTTTGTTGGTTAGAGGTTTTCTTAACCTATTAGTTTTAAAACTGGTTACGTTTAACGTAAAACGTAATAAAAGAAAGTTTGTACTTTTTCGAGCTATTTGTTCTGTGTCTGGTTGTAATGAATCTATAATATGCATGTATTTAGAAGAAGGTTCAGTCATCAGTCTGGTTGCCATAGAACAGGCTCTTTCTAGTTTGAGATTAAATGACAGTGTTAATTTTCCCAGGATATGTATTTATTTTTCTGATATAATCTTGAATTCCTGTTACAAAATTTACCCGCTGGCTGCAGGTTTCCTGAAACCAACCTTCCATTTTCACAAAACCAATTTAAAATCTGATTGAAATCGATCGAACATATTTGGAGTTTAATTCCAAAACTGCCATCGTTGAAGGACATTGGGTCCCGTTAAGTAGAAGAGAGGAAATAGTGCTGAAAGTAAAGCAAGAAATTGTAATAACATTTTCCAAATTACCTATATGAATGTGGATTTGACAGATTGGTATTAAGGATGGGTGAATGCATGGTCTTGACCTGGTTGAGTGGAAAAGGAAAATGGTTTTATTGGTCATTTTATCTAGAGGTTTGTAGGATATTTAATGAGTAAGTTAAGGGTATTTCTGTGCATTCACTGTTTTTGGCTCAAATGTACATAAGATTTAAAGTACAACTTGATATTGTAATTATTATTGATTTATAATTTAAATGAATAAATACATTTTAGAATATTTCTTGTGTTTGTTTTACAATATAATATTTATTTTAATTTGTTGTTTTGAGGTTTTGGCATATCTTCTAAAGCAGCCGGTAGTGGTCTGTTTATGAACCATTGGTGTCTCAATGCCTGCAAATAAACCATAAAATTACATATTAATCTTTTCATTTTACAAAAGTATTGGGGTTCCATACCCCGAAATAAAAGAAACTGATATATTATCTGTATAGGATAATATTTTGTCCGTCTGGCACTCATGGTTGTTTTTTGGAGGAATTGATGGAGATATCTATTTTGAATAACTGTATGGGTATATTATTGCCCGATTGTTAATCGGCCAAAAATATACCTTACCATCTCCGAGAGATCTTATTTTTATATTGGTGAAATATATCAAGCCGATACAATTTATAAAAATCGGTCATTTATGCCTTATTTGAAGACCCACTATTTTCGTCACAAATTTATATTTGTTTACCTTTTTTCTGTCCACCGTAAATCATGAAATTTGGTAAGAAACAAAGTTTTGCACCACAAGAGGAAAGTCTGGAGATCGTTATTTGTTGTGGAAAATAGTGATATCACAAAAATATTGATTATATTGGCAGTTGGAGGCAGATGTTAGATCAAAATAATTATTACTACAAGTTCGAGTCCGCCTTTTGTCTGAGAAATGGTTGGATCTTGTCTTACCTATTATTTACGAATTTCAGGGGTACTGGCGGTAATTTTACTTATTTAAAGGTTCGTTCGCAAAATCACGATTCCGTATCAATGTATTTATTATTGCTAATAAATACATTGATACGGAATCGTGATTTTGCGAGCCCGACTCGCCCTTAGCCTGTTTATAAAAAAAGATGAACCTCTTTAGCTGACATCCTTTTGTCACCATCATACGATATAAAGGACTTCACGAGATGCACCCCGTCGGGTTCGACACCAGGCAGCAGTTCCAGCCAAGGAGTTGGTGTGGATTCTGGGAAAGTGATCTTGTGGAAGTCTGGCAGCTCTGTGTGGCCGGGCCAGCTTTCCTCTGTAGGAGTGCCCAAGTGTTGCAGCACAATAGCTAGCTGTTCTATATCTGACTCGCCCTGTGGGAGAAGAAAAGACGATTTTCTGTATGGACGGGGTGCGGGACAGTAACTGTAAATGGCTGCTCGGCAAGCGCATTGGTTAAGGTAGTCGTCTCGCTACTTCTTCGGTGTCCTCGTGTTTCGGGTTCGATCCCCGCACATGACAGCTATTTGTGCTGTCCATAATATAGTTCTTTCTGAGTTTCCGAAAATTGGATGTTTGTAGTCCCCCACGATACAGGGATTAACTTCACTAGTGCAGGTACTGTCTTTAAAAAAAAGATATTTATTTATTTATACCACATATACCCGTTGCGACAGCGTAGATATAACATTTTTAACTTATTCTTAACTAAGACATATTATCTTATCTCGACAACAATAAACTTTTGGCCAAAGTGACCTCATTCAGTGGACAAGAGAACAAATAAGGACGCATAGTCGTAGCTCATGCAAGACGGAAGCGGGTTTCACGACCAATTTTAGGGAACTTAACCTAAGGAAATAAATCCCTGTGACGCGGGATACTTTACAAACATATAACTGTAGGACAAAGAACATCCAGACTCAGAACAACTATTTATGGGTCACACAAATGTCATGGGTGGGAATCCAGCCCGGGACATTCTTAACCGCTGCGCCACACGTGCAGTCGATATTGGCAGTTCCAAGCTAGATATTAATAAAAGTCGTATGTGATAGAGGTAGGTACGTTTACAAGTAGTAGGTTATATGAGTTAGTACTAACCGCGAATAACGGTTGTTTCGTGATCATTTCAGCTATGATGCATCCAACTGCCCACAAGTCTACCTTTTCCGAATAATACCGCGCTCCATACAACAGTTCAGGAGCTCTATACCACCTGAAATACGATAGTTTGAGTATAGTTTACAGCGAGTGGATACGGCTATACAGTTTAACTATAAATGTTATATAGGCAATTTAAATTCTAAGTTGTCTTTTAATATTGATTGTCATTTAGTTATGGCATTACGACGATATTTACGGTCAGCAAATAGAAGTACGCTCATAAGACTAAACTATTATCAACTCTCATCAATATACGAAGACTATAAAACATCGGCGAATATTTTCTTCTGCCTGCGTCGTCGATCGCCATTACAGCTCAAATTAATAATGTGGGATAATCATTTCAAAATTCAGCTCATATCTGACTATATTGACAGTTTACAAAAGTCTTCTCGCGTGCAATGTATGAACCGTAAGTTTACCATTTTCAGTATTTTACGTTCCGAATAAACAGAAAAAATACTACTGTCAAACTTCGTAACATGCATATGGCATTCGTGGTATCTCAGCAGCTGTCCATATGTCGCGTCTGAGTCGTACTTCTAGAACTCGCACATGCGTGGCATTCATGTTATATAGCTTTGTATCGTTATGTATACGTCGCTCACTTTTGCTCCACTTGCGTGGAATATAAAGCGTTAGTTATGAAAGCTGAAAATTTTTCAGGGCATGGCCACAATACAGGTAAGAACTATCAGCGAGTATGGAGTTGGGATTGTGGTTACTTGGGTAGGAAACAGGTATGGTAGGCACAGATGTATAAAAGAGGACCTACCACAAACTCGTTAAGTATTATTCGGTAACTCATTGTTTTGCCTGTCTTACACCTAAAAGTAGGTACTAAGACGATGTGTTTATATGTGAATGTAGTAGTAGTTGGTGTGAACTAACCGTGTAGCCACTTGATGTGAATACGGTCGCCCCCCCTCAGGCCAGTAAAGTCTTGCAAGACCTAGATCAGCTATCTTCAAAATGCCTTCATGGTTGATGAGTAAGTTTGCTGGTTTCAAATCCTTGAAAAACACAAAAGGTATATCATTTATTAAGGCTATGTGACTCAAAACAATACCGATTAACAGATCAATTGATGCATTGATGTAGAATTGAGTTAGAAACTACATTTCAAAGGATTCTTTCGGGTAGCACTAGTTCACACTTCAGAGCAGCTAAAATGCTGATAAAAACACATGTCTTTCTACAGCGTTCACCAAGCGTCCACGCAAGTGGAGCAAAAGTGAGCGACGTATACACAACGATATAAAGCTAGGTAAATAAAGTAATGCCGCGCATATGCGGGTTCTAGAAGTATGATTCAGATGCGACAAATGTACTACTGAGATACCACGAATGCCATATGTGTGTTTACCCATAAAATTACATAAAAAACAAACAACTGCAAGTATGGGGATTGCTCCAACGCTGTAGAAAGACTGAAGTATTCGTGACCATTCTAGTTCGGCGTTCGGCAAGTAATGTTTGGGAGTCGTTTAAGAACGGATAAATATGGATCTGTCCTTAGATTTTGCATTCGTCATAAGTAAAGCTTAAATCGCCGTACCCTGTGCATCACATAATGCGCGTGCATATACCGCGTTCCCTTTAACAGCATCTGTGCGTAACTCTTGACCCTGGGCAGCGTCAGCTCCTGCTGGTTGTGATGTAGCATGTCCCACAGTCCTGAGCACATGTACTCCAGCACTAGCACTAAGCTCATGCCACGGGGGAACATGTCGTATAGTTTTATTATCTGAAAAGACATTAAATTTAGCACAGGATGAAGCCTAAAATTGTATTCCTTGAGGCTTAACCGCAGATTTTTTTTATTTCCAAATTGTTTAGTTTTATCTGGTTTTATGGATATGGGCCAGTTGGCATCACAGATACGAAACGGCTGATGGGTCACCACAAAATTGGTAAAATTTTAAGTTTGTCCGTGCTTCAGTCATGTGGCATGGTTTGACATGTACCTAATCATTAGACAACAGTCAAAAAGCCTCTCGTAGAGATTCTTACTGGCAGTAAGTTTTAAATGAAATACGTAGAGCTTAACGTTGTGTTGCACTATGTGTTCTGCGACTGTGGAAGTATCACCATCATAAAGATTACGCTACTGGTAATAGCATTGTAGTTCTACGCTTGTTGAGGTTGCCACGGCTCGTCGTTGAGGGATGAAAGCCACGCTTGATTGATGCTATGCACTATGGCCGTATGCATTAGACACTCACATATTTACATCTCAGCAACTGTAACGCTTTTATTTCTCTCATCACATTCACGGGAATTCCATCTTCAAGGTTCTTTATAAGGATTTTCTTTAGGGCCACCTCCCGGCCGGTGGGATTATGTTTAGCTTTGAATACTAAGCCATGGGCCCCTTCCCCTATACGGCCTATTACTGAATAATTTGTCACAACGTTATCCATTGTGTAATAACGCAATTAGGTAAAAGAAATATTTAGATTCCTAGGAAAAGCTATATTAGTGTTTACTTTGCTGTTGCCATGACAACCATTTATACCGATATTACTTTTGTTAATTCTCGGTTTACTCGGCTCCGCGCGACATCAATTAAAATCAGGGAGCACTTAGATTCCATTTACACGCATCACCACAGAGAACGATTAAGTGACTCCGCGTTTTTCCTTTCCCAAGAACATTACAACCATTCCTTTTCCCACCGACACATAGCGAAAAATACTTCGCGGTTTTTTCTATCCTTATTGTTATAGGTAGGTACAAATATTAATTTTCTTTTTAAAGACAATGCCGGCACTAGGGAATCTAATCCCTGTGTCGCGGGGTACTTTACAAACATATAATAGACGGACAAAAATTACATCCAGACTCAGAACAACTATTTATAGGTCACACTAATAGTTGTCCGGCGCGGGACTCGAACCCGCGACAAGAAGAGGCAAGGCAACTGTCTTAGCCGCTGTGCCACACGTACAGCCAAAATATTAAATCTGAGATCTCTTAAGCTCCGAAGTTGAGAGAGGACTCGTAAGGTGATTCGTCTTAAATTTTAAGTTAAGGTAGGCTGCAACATGAAATTCATTAAATAAGACTGAATAGCTGGCGTAAACAGTCTAGGTAGCAAATGGGCTGATAAATATGACGTACGGGTTTAAATATTGATTGATGTAGTTAGTAAGCAACTTAAGATTCTGTAGATTTTTTAGTAGTAGTATTTTGATGGTTACGTAGTTGCAGATTCACGATATAATGTGGTAATCAATAAATTGTTAGTCCCTGCAAAACATTTATCAATGTGGTTGTTGTAACAAACTCGTTCATGAACAATAGTTATATCGGACTCACTATTTGCGCAGCTGTTGATTCACTTGTTATGTCAGGCAAGCCCATTGTGCTCACTCGAGAAACCTCTCTTTTATAAATCCACGTTATCAGTGAGCGGTTTTATTCATGTGCGTATCTCGTGTCTCTGTGATTAGTCCATAAATATGGGATTGTATAAATTGAGTTCAGTATTCGCACTGGCATTTTTATGCCATGCTGTGGAGAGTGCATCAATCCTTGCACTTTTCTCCTCATTATCTTACACCGACCACCTAATTTACAGAGGATATATCTCCTTACTCACTGCAAAAGGGCACACCGTACTGGTAATGACCCCATACCCCGGTCATTTCCAGTATCCTGAAGTTGAAAAGATCATGGAGATTGATGTCAGTCAAGATTCGGCACCGTTCTGGGAAGAATATAGAAAGTTGATGACCAACACGGATGACTATTATGCAAGACTAAAAGCTATTAACGAATTTTCGGTCAGACTGGCTATAGCGCAGTTGAAATCTAAGCCGATGGTTGCGTTGCTCGTTAATCCCAACATTAAGTTCGATCTCGTCATCACAGAGGCCGATATGCCACTGTTTTACGCCGTTGCTGAGAAATATAATGCACCTCACATCGCAATCACCACGTCAAGTGGTAAGATACACCAACACGAATCTAAAGGAAATCCAGTCCATCCTGTATTGTACCCAGATGTTAACGCTCTAACTTACAGAAACTCGAGTACATGGGACAAACTCAACGAGTATTACCGCCATTATCAGACTAATAATGAATATTACAACAATTACCTTCCGCTTTGTGAATTGGCTGCAAGAAAACTTTTGGGATTAAAGAGAAGACTTCAAGAAGTGGAAAAAGATATTGATTTGTTATTCATAGCCAATAATCCGGCTCTAATTGGTAACAGACCGTCGGTGCCAGCTGTTGTTTACGTGGATCGTATGCAATTGAAGCCGGGTCTCATGATGCCTCAGGTATTATCCATATTAAATATCCAATAATTTACCTAACAACCTCTAAGGCGTGTCGTACATGTAAGAGTTTTAATTACAGGACTTATTAGCTCTCTTGGACCAGTCCACGAAAGGCGTCATCTACTTCAGTTTAGGAGCAATCCAGGATTCTGAACAATTATCAACAACAATGCTGCAAACTATGGCTGACGCCTTTGGAGAACTTCCGTGTACGGTGCTTTGGAAAATTGGCAACACGACTATGATCAAGAAGCCGGACAATGTTATAGCTGAGTCGTGGTTCCCGCAACAACAACTTTTAGGTAAGCACTTAAAAAAAAATACTTAGGCGCAGGCATGCGTGCTTACTATTAATATTAAATAAAAAACCGGCCAAGTGCGAGTCGGACTCGCCCATGAAGGGTTCCGTAGCAGCAAGTAATTCAGTTAATTAAATGAAAGCAAATTGCGGTTTACGATATATGACGTATTAAAAAAAAACTACTTGCTAGATCTCGTTCATACCAATTTTCGTTGTTAGTTTGCATGGTAATGTACAGACGCCAGCACATCAACCTACCCCAATCTGCCAAATTTCCCGAATTGAAAGTGAACCTTATACTTATGTGATAAAGTTGAAAATCTATAAAAGAAATTTGACAGATTGGGATAGCTTGATGTGCTGGCGTCTGTACATCATATATTTTTTATTAGTTTTATCATTCTCTTTTTTTAGAAGTTACAAGGGGACACTCATTTTACCACTTTGGAAGTGTCTCTTGCGCAAACTATTCAGTTTAGACAAAAATGATCTTAGAAACCTCAATATCATTTTTGAAGACCTATCCATAGCAGCCAAAATGTAAGCGTACGACGTAAAAAAAATTTTGAGTTTCAGTTCTATGTATGGGGACCCCCCAAAATTATTGTTATTTTTCTATTTTTGTAAAAATCTTAATGCGGTTCACCGAATACATCTACTTACCAAGTTTCAACAGCACAGCTCTTATAGTTTCGGAAAAAAGTGGCTGTGACATACGGACGGACAGACAGACTTGACGAATCTATAAGGGTTCCGTTTTTTGCCATTTGGCTACGGAACCCTAAAAAACATTAATAAGCAATTAAGTTCTCAAAGACAAATTCAATAAAATAGACCAATTAATTACAAAACAAATAATATAATATTGCACAATATTGCAGTTTTAAATCTAAACTATATACTCTCTATTGTCATTCGGATTTATGCACGTCGTGTTATCTACTTGTTGCATAGTTTTGATAATATTAACACTAAGTCAAAACCCGTGGCGTATGGCAGGGTTCCTTCCTCAGATTGCTTTATGTTATTCTTGGGTATGTATCTTGGGTGTGTATGTATAAATTTCATTTTTTCCAGCTCATCCGAATGTTAAAGCTTTCATAACGCATGGAGGTTCACGGTCACTAGAAGAAGCGCTTTTCTATGGAGTCCCAATAATTGGTCTTCCACTAGTCAAATCTAGAAAAGTATTCATTGAAGAAATTACAAGACACGGAGCTGGTGAAATTCTAGACCCTTACAACTTGGAGAAAGAAAATGTGAAATCTGTGATTACGTCTGTGGCTACAGATAACAAGTTAGTGAAATAAAACTCTTATTATAGACTGTGGAAGGACGGCTACTAATATAATACTGTTTCTTTACATGCTTTGCAAAATATGTCAGTACTCACCTTGCATGAGGTGGTAAAATTTACAACACTACTTACATAAGCAACTTATACGTCATGCCGGCACCAAACGTGTTTCTCGATGTATTTACTTTATTCTCTTAACCCTGTGAAATCAGAATTATTAAAGAACTGCAGAAAGGTTCTCGAATGGAGACCACGAACCGGGTGACGCAGCGTGAGCAGGCCCCCTACAAGATGGACCGATGATCTTGTGAGGATCGCTGGAAGTCGCTCGTTGCGAATATCGCAAGACCGGCGATTGTGAAGATCTTTGCAGGAGGCCTTTTTCCAGCAGTAGGCGTCTTTCGGCTGATATGATGATGATGATGAAAGAACTGCATTGCATTACTTTATTAATAAATAAAACACTTAAAAACCAATATCTTAAAACATTATATTTTCAGGTACAAAACAACTATCTTAGCCCTGAGGGACAAGGTATTCGATCCCCTTATATCTGGCCCCGACAGTGCTGTATGGTGGACAGAATATCTTCTGCATTTCGGGTCAGCGCGACATCTTCGATCCCCAGCAGTAGGGGTGACTTTGTTCAAATACTACACGCTAGATGTTCTCAGTTATCTGGCGACGGCTTTGTTTTTAGTCCTCTCTTTGTCGTACGTACTAATATGCTTGATTCTCAAACGTTTGCGCGCCAAAGTTCTTGGCACATCTGAGGAAAGCAAAGGCGAAAAATTTAAAGCATTATAATGAATTTTCGAAATGTATGGTAGATTCGTAAAGACGTGCTTATTTTATAATAGTTATCGTTATGCTAAGTAGTTTCCTTACCGTTGCTCATTCAATAAATATTAAATTTTTTTACTATTGTTTTCTTTTATCACATTCCGAGAGGTGGCAGAGACTATGTTTTATTACCTACAAGCTAGTCCAGACTTAAGAGAGCGAAAAAGAAATGTTCGTTTTATTACAAAGTTCTATGGTTCTACGCAATAAAAAGAATAATAAATTTGAATAATAGTCTGGGAGGGTTTCAATGCTTTACCGAAGCGCCGAGAAGTAGCCGCCCTGAGCCGAGATTCAATTCCCGCATCTCGAAAGTTTTAAGGCATATTTTGTACCTACTCAAAAACACGGGCTGGTGGTAGATTCGATTTCATCGCCTGAAATGTGAACTAACCGCGTTTGCAGTCGTAGCCAAAGAGTATTTAACCTGTAGTCGTAGCATGGTCGTAGCCTCAATATTGAAAAATGTACCTACATTTTTTTTTTGGAATTCTGTTTTACGGCTCTGGCTTCTTCGGCCTTATGAGCCTTCCGTAAAATATATTTTTATATCATTTATTTTCGTCAAGTCAATGTCAAGTAAAGTCTATCTCAGTCAAGTCTTAGTCCTTGTCTTGCCCCAGTAAAGCAGTGGAGATTTTCTAGAGACTCCTATGGAGTTTTAGATTCAACACAGAAAATCGCAATTCACGGCAGTATGGCACTTTCCTCCACTTGCGTACTTTGTCGAAGATGTTCCATATTTACAATTAAAAACTCGAATTTACACCAGTTTTTGAAAATGAAACAATGCCCCGATGCGTCTTTTTCCGTGTTGTCGCCAAAACTCGAAAAATGTACAGTTTCACGAGTGTTTCCAGTAATCATCACTTGTTCTAGGTAAGTAGTGATATCGACATCTGGATCATCTAGATCAGTGTTTTTCAACCTGTGGGTCGCGACCCCCTGGGGGGTCGCGAAGCCTCTATAGGGGGGTCGCGAAGCTTCTATAGGGAATTCGCAAAAGGTTGGGAAAACAAGTCACAGGGTCGCAAATGTATTTGGTGTATTATGATTAGGCCTACTGCAAATACATTAAAAGTTAAGCGCAAAGTTCCATAACTCTGGCTGTACTTTGTCTCTTGATAACCACCTGACCGCTGTATGATAAATTTTGGTGGAGTGCACTCATATTTTCACAAATTTCGAAATACGTATCCGAAACGGCTTTTTCTTTAATAAACTTTACATTGTTTATAATAATATTTAGAACTTGGCTGTATTCCTGTGGCAAGGTTTTGGCCGCAAGAGCTTGACGATGGAGAAAACTATGCGTCGTGCTGTAGTATTCGTGGGAAGCGCTATACAAAAAGTATTTCTTCCATTACATTTTCATTGGATTCAACGCACAAAAGCTAGAAAGTGCACACATTCTGCAGTATCTGTAGATTCATCAAATTTCAAGGAGTCTTCGAAACATCAGTCGTCATATTGATTGACTTATACTCGATTGAATAAAATATCGAAAAAAACTTTATCAAGAGAAAACAACGAAGGAATTAACACACTGTGATTTATTCACAGTAAAGCCGAATTTCAAATATTTGATGTCATTAAAAAGTTCTTCCTTATTATAGTTTCATTGCTCCCGCTAGAAGTTGACGGTTCTATTGGTCTATTCAGACATTTATCCATTTTCAATCATTAAAAACCACTGTTAAATACGTAAAAACAATGGCTGGCGCTCGACAAACAGTAACCGGCTGGCGGTCTCAACTAGTCGCAAAGCAAGCAAGTCACAATCGCGCGTGCCGCTACTGCATAGCCATCTTCGCGCCCGTAACGCTCATTGCGCCTAATTATGAAAATAAATTAATATGTTGTATTCAATATTTGTCACACAAGAAGACTTAATTCTTATCATTCCATGGATTCACCGTGCGGAAACCATCGGGTGGTAGAGGAGGGAACACTCGACAGAGTCTGAGACTTGCGAGTTGCGACTCAGATGTTGGTTTAAGGGGGCCCACTATGATGCATCAACGCTCATCTTCTGTGTCTCTCAGTGTTGCCCCTTCTTCCTAGCCAAATTTGGTAAGATCCTAACAATGCCTCTTTGGATACTCGTTCTAATATAGAACTTACGGAAGTTCTTGATAATCCTAGGTCTTTTAATAGGTTATAGAGGGATTTTGCTCGTATACAACCACGCACCCACTTCCACGGCTTATAAATTAACTACAAAGCCGTTTCTGATTAATTCATTTTATAAGTCGTAATACTTGTTTGTCTTGAACGTGTGATCTTTAGGGATGTTGGTTTTCACGGTACGGCAAGCTCTATGAGCACGACGCGTAAATACATGGAAAAATCGGGTGAAATATGGCTACGGGGGTCGCGAAAAATTTCTTCATCCTAAAGGGGCCGCGTCATGAAAAAGGTTGAAAAACACTGATCTAGATCGTTAGATACTGTGGCGACTGTGGTTTAATGAATATTTTGTGAGTCCTAATAAAACTTTACTTCAAGTATATCCGTGTGAAGATCAGTCATTCAATAGCTTCGTATATTTTCTGCCTCGTTTGGACAGTTCAAAGGAATTTGGGTTGTATTTTAAACGGAAAAAAATTCAACATTTATCAGCACTTACTGTTTTGCGGCATTCCTGAACGAAACGTCGAATTATCTGTGCTAACAAAAGTATCATGGTTACAAATTAATGAGATATTCCACAACATTCGGGGAATTAAACAAGTACCCGAGTGGGAAATTGGGCGACAAACTCATATTGGCGTTTTAACATAAATTACTTTTACTAAGCTGGTCGCTTTCATTCGATTCCAAATTAAGCAGAGCTTGTACTACAGCTCTTCTTAATTTGGGATCGGATCGCGGTGTGTATGTGTGTATGTTTGTGTGTGTGTGTGTGTATGAATAATGTCCCAGAATATTATTACATATAATTTGACATTAAATGTTCTGAGCTGTACGTTATAATAATAGTATTACTCTAGCGCCCGCACAATGACACAAATAGTTACAAAATATTATAATTATATAAATTACATAAGTGATAGAGAGAAATCGATGGGTCCTACGTATAAGAGCCAAAATGCAAAATAACAACTTTACAGGAGAGGCTTTCAAAGTTTAAACTTGCTGTAACTTAAGATTGATAAAACCGAAATTTATGAAACTTTGCTTGTTTACTAAGACAATTGTCCTACTTATATATACTACACCATTTTTTATATATATATTTAACAGTTTTTTTTACTGCATATTGGCCCTTTTACGTTAGTTTTTGTTAAAATTATTTGTATTTTAAAACACCATAAAAGGGCCAATGTGTCAAATTGGCCAATATACGTGTATTATGCCAAGTTGCATAATATAAGTATTTTTAAGTATTTTTGCTCATGAAATCAATTAAGAACTGAAACAGTTGATAAATTAATTAATTATAATGAAAGCCATTTGGATATTTAGATAATTAAATCACATTGACACTTATACGTTTTAGAATCTGCTAACCTACTAACTGTGTTTTCAGTTAGATAATATATAAAATAGACAAAAATCACAATAGTTTTAATCATTTATTGAAACAAAAATTTAAGTTTCTTTAAACTACAATTACGGACCCGTATTCAATGGTTTTTTGGCATTATCTACCTAAGAATAATAACAAAAAATGACTTAATATCTTAGTTTGATTAACAAAATCACGTAATAAGCTTATGAAAATAAATGTAAGTATTTCACATTATTATTTTCTCAATAAAATCACAAAAAAATTAACAAAAATCCTTACTGGCGTAAACAAAACTAAAAATCTCAATACTACAATTAAGTAGTAAAATGTCCAAAATCAGCCTTAGTCATTAATAAGTAAAAATTAATGATTGTCTTCATTTTCGCTATCATTCGTAGTCACAATGTCATTAGATGTTATTAAATGCTCATAATAACTGTGGTTTACAGGTGGGATGATATTTTTTCGACATATATCCAGCAAGTCTTTCTTCTTAGAAGGCTGTATCGGTAACAGTTGATGGTAACATAGTTGCAGAGGAATATCTGTTGGTATATCGGCAATTCGTCTTCTTGTTCGCACACTGACTGACTGATCTAAGATTTTAATATAATTTTCAATACCATCTTCATCCAAATCATATTTATAGTACAAAACGTATGATTCATCTCGGCTTACACGAATTTGTTTTATTTTAGACCAAAGGATTTTTTGTCCTTCCGAGTTTTTAGTCCAATTAAACTGCATCTTTTTGAAGTTATAAATCATATTTTGAGGTACGTCTATGACGCTATAAGGCCCATATTTTGCCCATCGAATCAATGAGCTCCATTCAGAGGGTGTGTAAATATTTTTATATTTTGAGCTCGTTCAATGGTGGCGTGTATGGAGTCACCTTCATTCTGAGTGTGGCCTACCTCAAGAAAAGAGTGTTTTATATTCAAATTAAACTGTTTAGCTGCATAAAGATACATGAAAAACATAATCCTGTTTCGGTTTTGGCCGGCGCAGTTGTCTGACCAAAATCTGAAGTAGTTACAACCTTCTTGACTTTTTAATTTAATTATATCATAAATACAGCTCGCTATTCGATCCCTTCATTGCAATTTGTTCGTTCCATAAGTAACAGGTACCAATTAAGTTCCCAATATCAAAAACTAATAAGTTATGTACTTTCAACTTTCGTTTACTGTAATAAAATAGACTTATCTCACCACTTGGGGACAACAACACTTTTTGCAAATCAAAAGTAGCGCAGAAAATTTTCGTGTATTAGAGAATAACTAATCAAGATTTAAACATTTACTAGTCTATAGATTTTTAATACTTACAAAGGTCACCATCGCTATTTTCTATAAAATCGTCGTTTTCATAACCTAAGTCATTTGCATTTTCTAATGCTAAATTCACTAAATTCTGACTTCTACTAAACTGAGCACTTGGATGCCATCTTTTAGTTATTAATCTAAATTGTAACGCTAAAACACAGTAACGAGGTTTTGCTTTGATCACAGCGCGGGCGTTGCTCCGTCTGACGTATAAGTGTCAAACTAGCCGATTGGCCCAAACAATAAATAAACGCGCGGGAAGTCCCCGCGTATAAGTCTCAAATTACTCTTTGGACCTTATACGTTTCAATTCACGCTACATATGCCGTTATACTTTAATAGAAAGTCGTGTTTCCATGCAGTTTTTTTTTTAATAGCTCACACGATTAATCATATCGATAGGATGCGTTTCTCATAAAAAAGTCAAAATCACCAAATTGTTAAATTGTTAGTTTGGCCCTTATACGTAGGACCCATCGATATACACAATAGTGCGGATTCTACTAAGTTTGGTAATCATATAATAATGTAAGACAATCAAGATTGATTTCTCGATGGCCTGAAAAAAAATAATCCACTCTACTTATCAGTAGTATTTAAATATATACAAGGTGTAACATAAATAGTCGACGTAACTACTGGAGCTTAATTTGCCTATGAAACTGAATAACGTCCAGCCTAAAATACACAAAATCATATTAACTCTCCATACCAACATGAATAACGATCAGCTGATTCATTTAGCTTTTAGTTTCGTTTAATTAGTTCAATTTCCTTGGGTAGATAGCGCTTTTATAGTAACGTCCACGTATTTATGTTACGCCTTGTATATTTTAAGACAATTGACTTTGGCTAAGTCCGGAAAATCTTTAATAGAATCGATGTAATAAAAACGAAAAAAGAAAAAAAATATAATAAGTGAAGAATATAATCACTCTTAGTGAACGAGGCAAAAGAGGTGTGCAGTGATCGTGATAAATAGAAATCCGTTGTCTGTCCTCCCGAGAAACATTCTTCACTCTATGTACGTTATAAAAAAGGGGAGTTTCAAGCTCTTGTAACTTGTAACCCAATGTATCAAATGTCACAATTACATTGTTTTTATTTAGCGTTTATTTCGCGATAAACTTGAACTTTTCCTATTTTCTTGAAGAAAAGTAGAAGTTCACACCAACGAATATCAATTTTTTAGTATGGAGTGAGGTACTAACTAAAATCCATCGCAATGTCAGTGGTGAGGACTTGCCCGGGATTATATTGCGGAAGATCTCAGCTTGACGATGGATCGTGGAGCGACTGCGGGGCCTGTCCCCGGGGGTTCCGGACGAATGTCACGAGCTACTGCATGCCGTGTACTGACGAGCCGGTGCTGTACGATGGCCTGTACCTTGGCTTTATGGTTCTTCTGCCCTTGGTGCTACACTGGTTCTTTATTGACATGGTAGCATCTAGTAAAGGGTTAGTATAAGGCGATTAATATTAATTTTAATAGTTGCTTAAGTATGCTAAAGAAGTAAGGGAAATAATCTCCTTACAGCTGACTAGTCCTATGTCATGAACTAAGTTATAAGAAGATATTTTTGGCCAACTGGAGTGACAGTTTAAGTTTAGTTTTTGTAAGGGATTTGGGTTGGATCTCATATTGAGTCGCCTGAATTTGAGTTAAGTGTGTATATGGGGGAGTTAAGGGGGTTTGTACTAAGTGATAAAACACATTTTTTTCTGGCAGGGATGCGCCAAGTTTTTTTAATAAATTTTTTAAAGTCATAAGACTTCATACAAATGCATAAAACAGAACACAATTTGGTACATTTCGTAGCGATTTCGATACCTACAGCGTTGTAAACCAACGTAAAAACATTGCTTTCGTGTTTAGAAGTTATATACTTTGTTAGAACGCCTTTATATAATTTTCCGATAAATATCTAAAACTGAATTGTTCGTTGTCACGATCATGATATTTTAGCAAAATATCATGATGGATATCTCCATAACCATGGGGTTCCGCGGGGTGGGGATGATACAGGAGAGTAGCCAACCCCCCCCTCTACCCCTCCCCCTTCAATTCACTTACGTTTGAAGGCGACTTGATTTGAAATATTAACCAGGGATTTAGTCAATTGATGTATGGATCAGGTGTAACCAGCTCTTTATTATTAGATTTTTTTTAATTTAATATTTTTATTGTAATTTTGTTCCTGCATATTTACCAGCTTGTGAGACACCTACAGTCAGTTGCACTCATTGTTCTGTAAGTTGTTAAGTTAAGTGAGTTAAAGCACCTACGAATGCTGTCAATCTTTAAATGGGTGAACACCAAAGTGGTTTAATTTCTGCACATCTCCATGCTGCAGTGGGTATTAACATGCCCTCCAAAGCATATTGTTGAAGCCAAAGCTCAAGACCCCAGTATAAACAAATGGAAACTTCAGCTTCAGTACCTAAGCCAGAATTTGGGGTTTCAATCCCCACCCAGTACAAAATCTTTGTGTGATAAGCACATTTATTTGTCACAAAAAGTGGGTGTAATTTATCTATAATATGTATGTATTTAGAAATATATATATATAAGTATGTTTATCAGTTGCCTAGTTGCCATAGTACAGGCTCTGCCTAGTTTGGAATCAAATGGCTGTGTTAGTGGTCTCAAGATATTTATTATTCATGTAATATTATTATTATAGGAATACTAACATAGGTGTATGAATTATTGTTACTAACAAATGTGAGTCATGTTACTATAAATAAATAAAAAATTAACATCTCTATTGTAATGTGATTTCAGGGCTAAGACTGTACTTATCCAGCACTTTTGTGCTTTCGTGGAAGTAGCATCGGGCACTCTGGCTGCATTACTAGTGTTACCACCTGCAGGCAGTATTGCATTGTATGTGTGCTCTCCTAAAGCCTTATCAGACTGGTACACATTGCTGCACAACCCTCAACCAGATTATAAGGAAACTCTACATTGTACACAAGAGGCTGTGTATCCTTTGTGAGTAGAAAATAATAAGTCATTTTTCGAGAACTAAGTTAATAATTAATAGGTTAGTCTACAAGTTCAATAACATGTTAATTCTAGATATAAGTTTTCCAAAAAAGTTAATTTATCGCTTATAAATGATATCAAAGAAATATATCTTGAGGATTTATTAGTAAGTACATAAAAATTCTGCTGTGTGGTGACGGCGACAAATATCAGAATCAGAATATCATCACCCCATCTCATCCCGTGGGGGGCGTAGAAGTCGACCCGAGGGAATATCTACCAGAGGACGGGAAGCAGCTTCCTTCTGAGTACTACGACCATCATACTGCGATCGCCAACCCGCCTGCCAAGCGTGGCGATTATGGCATATCCCCTCAAGATGATTCTTGAGGGAGGCTTGTCCAGCAGTGGACTTATTTAAGCTGTAATGATGATGATGATGACATAAAAATTGCCCCATTCCAATTTTTATGCCTTAAAAAACAAATATTAACAAATTAAGAAGAAAAAATAATGGCCACTTGATTCATTTAGTAACAAATTGATATAATAATAATAATAATAATAATAATCATTTATTATCAGGCATCTAATGGCCCATAGATATATACCTTACAGACTAACATATATAAAATATATACAAAAATAACTTAGCAACATATAACTTAGCAACTGTCAACAACAAGATAAGGGACAGGTGGTTTTATAAAGGGTTGTTATTGAGACATTGTTGACTATTCTATAAGGTTTATCTGGACTCATCATCACCTAATTAAAGTATGAATACATTTATTTTATAATTAGGATCATTTATGCAAGTTCTAGATAAATTAAAGTATGTGTTATTCTGATATATCAGCTGTATTGACTACTACAGAGTTTGTCCTAAATCTGTTCAGTAGTTTTTGTGTGAAAGAATAACAAACATTCACACTCACAAACTTTCACATTTATAATATTAGTACGATTACTAATCAACAGTCAAATAAAGCAGGCCAAGTAAAAGACACTCTGTTTATCTGTGTTGTAGCTTCTGAATTGTTTTGTTCTAAGTTCCAAGTGTGCTACATATATTTGTTATCTAAAAACTTCATTGTTGTTTTAAACTGTATGGGAGGAGCTCATAGCTGGTTGCCCTCAGGTCTCAACGATCCATAAACAATCTATGAGGTTATGCATCTAGGTGCAGTTAAGTTGTATATTTGGTATGATAAATCACTGCAAAATTTGGTTTAATTTCTGTACATATGTATTTGAGCTTCAGAGGGCAAGTTAAGCTGTCTGTTCTGGCTGCAGTTAACTGTACTGTCAATAAGTTATTGTAATGGGATTTGAAATCTATGGTTGATAAAAAAGTAAACCAGTTTTACCATAGAGGGTGTTGCACTCAACAGTCCATAGGTGATAAGTGTGTGGTTAATCTATCAATGGGTGACTGTATAAGTGTTTTTTAATTTCTGAGCTTCTCTGTGATTCTGAGGTCCTGTAAAGCTTTCAGTTCCTGTTGTCTTTAATAGACCACATTCATTAAGTCTGATCCAAAATGGTGCCAAATAGTGAGATATATAAGAGTAAACAATAAAAATATATAGAAAGAGAGGTAGGGAATCCTGTTCATTCGCTCAAAGAGCAGCCCAACTGGGGATGTACCTCCACCTTACAGAAGACAATCCTTAATAATAACATTAATAATCTTAATGTTGTGTTTCGGAGTGTGAGTAAGGTCGCCAGAGCTCATTGGGGTGGGGGGAAGGGTCAGCAACACTTGTTTGCTGACATTTAAAGGCCGACAACGCACCCGCGAAACCTCTGATGTTGCAAGTGTCCATGGGCGGCGGTGATCATTTACCATCAGGTGAACCACTTGCTCGTTTGTCGCCCTCTGATATAAAAATAAATAAATAAATATATGTTTAACTTTTTCCAGATACACAGTGGTACTGTTGATATATGCATTCAGCTTGCTGATGACCATCACACTGAGGCCTTGGCTGCTCACATGGGAGTCGTCTAAACCTGGCAAGAAGGCCATATATTGCGCCTTGTATTTCTATCCTATACTTGTACTTATACACACTGTGGCCGCTGGGCTCATCTGTAAGTGCTTTTTACCTACCCCTTGGACTATTTCCTTCATCTCATGTTTTAAGATTTTTCAAAGACATTTAAATTTGATCGTTTGTGTTTGAAACTAATCTGTCAATTTCTAGTTGTTCAAATATTGTCATGTCAAAATTGAGATGATCAGACCATTCTGCAACTCTTCTATTAAAAGTAAAGTAATAAAGTCATAGCTAATATATTCGATGTGTTCTTAATCATCATCAGACAATAAAAAATCTCTCATAATTGTTTAGGACACAAAACTGACTTCTGCAACCCAACATAATATCTCAAACGAAACAAATTTAACATTATTAATCCGGAGTTAGTGATTTAACCCACCAAAATAGGTGGGTTAAAATTTTAATGAAATAACCCAAGGTTAGTCCCTAACTTTTGGCTGTGCAAGACGTAATTGTAATTTAACGCCATATTGGCCACTAACTCTGAGTTAATTCATTTAATCTGGGGTGGGCCATAGGGTCTTAAAACTTATATTCTGTCAAATGTTAACCATATAAAATGTTGAAAGACAAATATTTTATTGTAAAGATATTGAAATATTTTAGCAGAAAACCATAATAATTTATGTAAATCATATAATATAACATGGAATAAAGTAGAATATGTTTATTAATAAAGTTTGTACCTATGTGTGGATGATGTTAATTTAGCTAGACATGGGATATGATAAATGTTAGACTTAAATGTTGATACTGTCTGAGTTATGTAGTAAAGGGCGAACTCAATATCAAACAATACGAAAATAAGTTGTTGTTCACTATAGATACTTATCCCGCCCGTTCCTAGAGTAATTTACGGTACGGAAGATTAACTAAGCGGAACTCAACCGTAATATTAAAATTTTAAGTACTAGAGTAATTAATCCCTTCGAGTATGTTCTTTTTACAGGGACTTTTACCTTTACTTTTATTTTTTTTTTAATTTCATTAGTACCTACGACATAAAAAAATGCAATTAATATATTCATTTATGTACTATTATTACACGTAGAAATTCTATGCAATTGTGTGGTAAACCTAATAACAACTTATTTTGTAAAACTTATTTCATATAATATTATACATATCTGTGATTTCACTCAGTGTACAGACGCCAGCACATCAAGTTACTGTCAAATTCCTCCAATTGAAAGTGAACCTTAGGCTTATGTCATAAAGTAGAAAATCTGTTAAAGAAATTTGACAGATTGGGTTAGCTGGATGTGCTGGCGTCTGTGCAATAAAAATGTCTATCTCAGATTAATTACAAGGAAATCGATTATTGAATTTCCCTTGCCATCATGGTTTAGTGTTTAAATATATCTATTGTTTATTTTCAGATTGCTCCTTTCCTTACATCATCATAATAATATCAATGATGTCGTCAGCCTCTCATTTCTCCGTCAAGATCGAGCAGTCCGCACCTGCATTAGTCTCTTCGTCCCTCAGGCCGAGGAACCTGATAATCATGCTAGGCCACTGGCTCGTCCATGCATACGGGATTATATCTTTGACAGGATTCAATGAACTATGGTACCTATCTTTAGTACCTGCTCCAGCGGTGTTCTATATCCTGACTGCGCAGTTCACGGATCCTATTAAGATTCATAGTGATTGACAGAAGGAGAAAGCATTTGTGAAGTTGGTACTCAGTTGACTTTAATTTGTGATAGGCTTATGTGAAGTGAAGATAAGATGGTAATTGTAAGTAATATGATTTGTGAATAAGTTAAATAAATGTATATAAAAATTTATGATAAATAGAAGGTTTTATGTTATATTTTTTGTCTTTATTTATACCCCTTTTTTAGATTCCGTAATAAAAGAGTAGGTAACCTATTTATTGTGTCATTGTTGAAACTGGCTGAGGAATTAATATTATGAAATTATAGCAGGCAACTCTCGTAGTCAATACAGTTGGGTCCAACCTAAGTTTTAATCTCTTCAGGGTGATGGCGATGTCCTCACCATTAACTTATTATGCACGCTTTAAAATATTTTTTAGTAACCCCAAATGAACTTAACACATTTAATGCCGATAAATATCAGCACACAGCTAAGAACCGTGGGAAAAATTATAGCATAAATAAAACATTGCTTGTATCCATCATTCACGAATTAATATCGCGTTACCGCTTCTAATTCTAATACCGAACTATAACGTTCGCCAGAGCCTATTTTCAGCCCTAGTGTCCATACTTCTTGATAAAAGATGGCGTTAATGCTGAGTAACACTTCTCATGGTTACGTAATTCTATTAAATGTCACTAGATGGCGCTCGTAGATTGTTAGCAGGGGTAGATCTAACCATGGAGCTATTACAAAGAGGAGACGTTGTAATTAAATTTTTCTATGAAATAACGCGTGACATTTTGCGGGGGGGGAGAGGGTGTTAGATCCCGCCTACTTCTTTGTTTACATCTACCGGTCAATAGGTAAACTAATCGCATGTTTTGTCAACTATCATTAGTAGTAATGTAACTTTCTTACACTAGATGTCACACAGTGCAGGATGCAACAGGGCCGGACTCATAACTTCGTTCCAGGGAGTACTGTTTTTTTTTTACTTTTGCGAACCATAATGATATCCTTTTTTTATTGACAGTGATATTATTATAAAATAAATGTTAGAATAAAAACGTCATTGATGAATGACGATTGAAGATTATAGGATTTTGTTAATGACTTATTTTACAAAAATAGCGGCTGAGTCGGACTCGCCCATCAAGAGTTCCGACCTGCAAGTATTTGAGTTTATTGAATGAAAGATAAATTGCGGTTTAAGATTCATGACGTATAAAAAAACCTACTGACTAGATCTCGTTCCAACCAATTTTCGGTGGAAGTTGGCATGGAATTGTATATCATATATTTTTTTTAGTTTTATAATTCTCTTATTTTGGAAGTGTCTCTCGCGCCACCTATCCACCCCACAATGGGTATGGTATGGGTTTGATGAAAAATAAAATATTGAATTTCAGTTCTGAGTATGGGTAACCCCCAAAATTTATTCGTGTTTTTCTATTTTTGTGTGAAAATCTTAATACGGTTCACAGAATACACCGACTTACCAAGTTTCAACAGTATAGTTGTTATAGTTTCGGAAAAGTAGCTGTGATATACGGACGGAAACGTTCACTAAAAACAGCGGTTCCCAAATTCCAGGTAATCATAAAGTATTACAATAGTTGGTGTTAGATGTAAGGTTTTAATAAAACTTCATAATTTACAAAAAGTAAACAAGAGACTGACCAAGAAAAATGTTTCCTTAAAAATATAATTAATTTACTTCAATATGTAATTTGTAATAGCTCCATGGATCTAAAAAAACCATTATCAGCCCACTTTTCTGCATATCATGACACTAGAGTTAATTATTAGAAATAGGAATTAGAGCTGGAAGAAACACAATTTATTCTTCAATATTGAAATCGTCGACGGTAGTCTTAATTCTGGATAACAAACCATATAAAACACACAGTCCTGGCGAATATGCTACACTGTATCAAGAGTTTGATGATGAAAGCTCAAAACATGAAAGACACCATAACAATCGAAACTAATTTTATTAAAAAGTCATAAACTATAAATACACTTAGTTTAGTTTTTTTTTAATAGATTTAATGTGCAAAAATAATAAGAGTTTGTTTTTTGGAAGTGGCCTCTAGGGTTTGTGTGTGCCACTTTTCACTTTTAAACTAACGAGGAATTAAAACGCCAGTTTAATCTCAATATTTTAAGAAAGGAACACTAGCTACTCGTACATGTAAACTTATTCAATATCATATTGATATAATAATACTTAAAGCGTGAACAATCTTGTTATATTCAGTTAGATACAATTTTTATAGATATTTCTAGTAGCTCCTTAGTCTTCCTTATTCATCCAAAAGAGTTGTTAACCCATGTTTCTCTACGGAGCACAATTTCCTATGTTAAACTTAATATTTTGTTTCGTATTTTTTTATAAAAATTACGTAGTTAGGTACCTATATAAGATATATTTTTTTAATTTCGGTTAATAGTTATGTTCTGGGTTTGGGTGATTTAATAATACATTGGCTTTTTATCGAGCTGTAATGAGAAGATATTATCTCTACGTAACTCCTACCGACCGTAGGAGTTACGTAGAGATAATATTGGCCTGAAAGACGAAAAAATTTAACAATTTTGTGACAAACAAAATTTCTAGGCTCGAAGCCTTGAAAAGTTGTTTTCTTCAACTGCTAGATCTTCAATTACAGCGGCCAGCCCTTTATTGTAGTTAGTCGTAATAAGAAAATGTGTAAAAATCCGATTGTTACAGATTTTCTTTTTACGAATTTAGCCTCCTCATTTATCCTATTTATTAACTATAAAACTCTGCTCCAATTTCATTATATATGTTGTCCAATTTTGGTCCGTATGGTCAAAATTTTGCCAAAAATGACCCTGACGAAAGCTTTTTTATTTTCAAACCGCGTTTAAATTAATCGTTCGCGTCGTTGCCACTGTTTAACGGACAAGTGAAACAGTCGGTAGCAGGTTAAGAACTGACGTTTAATCTCGACAACAGGTTTCTATGCGTATACATCACTAATTATTTTAGTTGAGGTGCAATTAGCTTTTAACCGTGTGAGATGCTCATAGCCAGCTATTCTCATCGGTCCGTAAATGATTGGTGAAATTAAACACCTAGGCGTGCGGTCAGTCTATGGATAAAGTGGTATAACTTCTAGAGTGATTCCGTGATTCGGAGGGCACGTTAAGCAGTCGGTCCTGAATGTAATTGTTAAGCCATTTCGGAGGCTTGAACAAATCTGACAAATATAACCACTGCACATACGATAAAGAAGGCAAAGAATAAGTTTGATATGTAAATGCTGACGTAGTAGTAGAGCATTCTCAAGAGCTAAGTGCTAATTGAGTGGAGTGCTAATATAATTTCCAAATTATCTATGCAAGTCTTCATTATTTTGGCGGTCTTTATTAGGGTTCCGTAGCCAAATGGCAAAAAACGGAACCCTTATAGATTCGTCATGTCTGTCTGTCTGTCCGTCCGAATGTCACAGCCACTTTTTCCTGAAATTATTAGAGATGTACTGTTGAAACTTGGTAAGTAGATGTATTCTGTGAACCGCATTAAGATTTTCACACAAAAATAGAAAAAGAACAATCATTTTGGAGGTTCCCCATACATAGAACTGAAACTCAATTTCTTTTTTCATCGTAACAATACATCTGGGTTAACTATGGATAGGTCTTTAAAAATGATATTGAGGTTACTGATATAATTTTCATCATTTAAGTCACTTCCGACTTATTGATATTTTTTTTCTCCGCTGGTGCTTCTCTTGGTATTGTAGGAGAATCGAGTTGATGACTCTCTCCATAACCTCGGACAGCAAGGATGTTACCGCTATAGGCCAGTAGTTCGTAGGGTCCGACCGGTCACCCATAAGATTGTTTTAGAACGTACAAAATTTCATAGTAATATTAATCTAATATTACTAAGACAGCTAGTTGGTTGTATAATATGACCTGGGTAAGTAGTAGGTAGATAATATCTGTTTACGAGGCAACCAACAAAACTTATATATTTTTAACGACCTAGGAAACACCTTGTGTACAAAGTTGCTCTTTAATAGGATATGGTTCTTGGCAAATGTACTATCATCATCATCATCATCATTTGTCCCCACTAATATGCTAGTGGGTGTGGTTTCCGCACTTAGTCCCGATGTGGACCATTGTACGTGAGCCATGGCAGCCTTCATTCCATCCAGCCCACCTCCCTCCAGAAGCATATCAGGTCTCCTAAACTTCTCAGAGCTTCCGTAAGAGTTCCTGGTGATCCCAGGGTTTCCTTCCGGATTTTTGTGATGCCTGTGCACTCGAGTAGCACGTGCGCGACCGTTTCTTCAGCGTCCATGCATGCTATGCACAGAGGGCTGTGAGTTATTCCTATAGTGTGGAAGTGTTTATTTAGTGAGCAGTGTCCGGTGATGGTCCCCACCACGACGCGCAGGCTTTTCCTGTTTAGCCGCAGTAGTCGGCAAATGTATTATAAATTTTAATGTTGCCAACTACACAGTTTTCAAGTCAGATAAAGAGGTTATCTTCAAATTGCTGGTCCTGAGAAGCGGTACGTAAAAACAGGAGATATCTACAATTGTATAGGTAACTTCATGTTAAATGCAAAGCTCAAGACAAAGGCCGAGAAGGCAAAATAAAAAGAAACGGCCCGTTTATAGGCGGTCTCATTATTAAACGTTTTCTTCCCTCGCTCACGAAAAAACCAACAACATTTCGACCGCATTATACCCTTATTTGTTTGCTTATCTGTACATGTATTCTGTTATTAGATCTCATCACCGTTTGCTTCATAAGCATTTTGCTGGACTATTTATTCATTATGATATTCGGCTTATTTTATGGTATTTTGGCGTATTTATGTTATTTGTGCCTTCGCGTAATTGAAAGGAAAAATGGAGCTTGGTCAGTTTCGCAGGGCAATAAAACATTGGTAAGATGAATTTGTTTTCTTTACGTATTGGTTAATAAAATAGTAATTGATGTAGGGACAGACAGTAGTAGCGACTACATATCTGCACAAAGAACCCCGAGCGTCTCCACACAGAAGATTATTTTTGACACGATACATAAATAAATAGCGTCTCTTGTTACATCGCAATAAAGTTCAACATAGTTCACGCTGTGCGTCTATAGTATATGCCACTTGTATTATTTCCTTTTTCTTCTAGCTAGTTTGTTATTGTAATAAAGATATATATATCTATCTATGATTATCTCATCACAATGAAAGCTTCCTCAGCTGAGCTTAGGTATATATGGTCAACCTATTCGACTTCCTGGAGAGTTTTTCACTCCACCTAGTAAGGAAGCCATCGACGTGACTGATTATTTGAGTCGTTTACGAATTTTTGTGTGTAATTTACAACCATCACCAGGGTCTCACCATAATGCTAATCGTAAAACTTTTATATTTAAAAATTTATCTTCGTCTTCGCACGTATTCCTTCGTGATGACACCATAGGGCGTTCTTTAAGACCAGCGTACTCTGGTCCTCATGAGGTTGTTTCGCGTGGTGATAAGGTGTACAAGATTATCATGAACGGTAAACAAGTCACGGTTTCAATAGATCGGATCAAACCGGCCTTCATACTTCGTGATACAGAACACACCACATTACCTAACACTCACTCTAACACTAACACAAACACTCCCACTGACCATCACACTCATCACAATACATCCAGGAATAGCCATAACTTACCTTGTGCTGATGAAGATACGGTCAAAAAGACGCGTTCGGGGCGTAGGGTTAAATTTCCCGGCTATTACCGCCCGTAACCCGGTCTCTAGGGGAGGCTCGGCTCGACTTTTTTTAATCATTACTAACTAGCTTTCATATCTTTTTCTGACTATTACAGTATCGCTCGCTGTGTAAAATCTTTCGCTAGGTTAAATACTGCTAAACCGACGTGTGTCATGAAAAGAATATATACCTATCAGTCGTACCCTCGAATGACCTACTGGCACAGGTACGCCGAATTGTGCACCTGAGTATAGTAAAACTATTGAAGAAGGTTTTGCATAGCCTTTTGTATCTTTTTCGTAATTCCTTTAACAGTTGCGTAGGTTTTTAAACATCCGAGCTAAATTCAGGCAGAATTCTTAGCAGCACGTCGTCGCGTCGCCGCGTCGTGTTTTGATTAAAATTTTGTTGTACCGTTTCCACGCAATATCTAGTAGAGGCGGGCAAGGCAGCGATTTGCAAAAACAGGGCTTGGATAAATTAGAAACATAAAGCCTTTGTTTTTAACAAAATAGAGCAACTTAATCATTTCTGATTATTCGCCAAAGCAGTTGAAGTGATTGATGATTTGTGTTAGCTGGAATTCAGTAGCTTTTCTCTCTTCTAGTTATGAGTTTTAATTGGTTTTGTTTGACAACTTCTTGATAACTAGTGTAGTATTCTTGATAAGTAGTGTCCGCATTTAGAGATACTTTTACATCAGAGACGATGAAACTTGATACTTGATGAGTTGAATCGGTACAGACCCCAGCACATCCAGCTACCCCAATCTGTCAAATTTCCCCAATTGAAATTGAACCTTATACTTTTGTGATAAAGTTGAAGATCTATAAAAGAAATTTGACAGATTGGGTAGCTGGATATGTTGGCGTCTGTACTTCTCAATTTCAGACTAAACCCGGGACTGAAACGACTTTCCTTTCAATTGTAACCTATGGACATAACGTGTGACTTCTTGTCTTGATTATTACTTCGATGTTATACTAACCTACTGTAGTCCCTAGTAAAATCTTCAATCATAATATGTGTTGCAGATAAATAAAACCCAGTTTATCGGGATCACATGGTACGCTGTACGGATTTCTTAGACTCCTCGCAAAAGTAGACCATATGAATGTGTTACAAATGGGGATATTATGTTACTTACTTATCATACCCAAACTGGAAGCAGACCGCACAGGACAGAGACAAATGGGCATCTTTGGAGGAGGCCTTCACCCAATGTGGGGTTCCTGCAGATATCATTATTAGTTAAATAAGTATCTTAAAATTATGTAAATGTAAAATAAGTATGTAATAGGTATTAGTAGGAAATAAAAGGCTTTTTTATTTATTTATTTTACTTATCATATGGGCAGTGGTTACCTAATGGCTACAATCGGGACTGACGGCTTAACCTGCCCTTAATGCACGGAGACGCTCAGAAAGTATCCCACTTTGGCGGTCACCCATCTATCGACTGACCTCGAGCCTAGTTGCTTTACCTCACCAATCACTTATTTCAACTATTGTTACTGCCTTTAAACACTAACTACACATTTTTCAAGTCATACTTTAGTCATTTTTTTATTCATACTCAACCAGACGAGCTGCCCGCGTCATCGCGCGAATTTGCGTGGAGTGACAGTTGGTGAAAACGTCTCTCAAATCCGAACCTTCATGCATTTTCCCGTCAGTAAGCCTAGATTGCTCCTGTGCCGAGCCAGAGCCAAGGCTCTAACCCTAAAGGAGACGTCCTCTGCCGCGGGTTACTAAGTCTTATTCTTATTTGCAAGTTAGCTTAACCCCCCGCTCGACTCTAATTCTCCGTGGAAGCCGTAAAAGCCTCTTAGGCTAACTGTATCTATATACATATAATAAAATCGTAGAAAAGTCAAAACTGTACATTTATTATTATTTAAAAAGGATACTTAGGGCCTGATCTACAATCGATATCGAAGCCAAAAATATAGTTTTTAGAATTTTGTCTGTGTGTCTGTATGTATGTCCGGGCTAAACTCAAAAAGTACTGCATGGATTTACTTAAAATTTTGCATGAAGGTCGAGTCAACATATAGGCTACATATTACCACGCTATCACCTACGGGGGAGGAGCTGTGATAATTTATAAAATTTAACCCGGGTAAAACCGCGGGGGACAGCGAGTAACGTCATATATATCATCATCATTATCATCATATCAGCCGAAGACGTCCACTGCTGGACAAAGGTCTCGCACAATGATCTCATATAAATAATAAATTAATTAATATCTTGGGACAACTAACACACTGCCACCTGATCCCAAACTAGGCAGAATCTGTACTATGGCAACCAGATAACTGATAAACATACTTATATATTTCTAAATATATACATATTATAAATATGATACACCCAGGCACAGAACTAACAATCGTGCTAATCGCACAGAGATTTGCTTACCTACCTGAGCTTAGCAGTAGGGGAGCACTATTTTTCGATGTCCGTGAATTTGGCAGATCATTTGTCAGCAGATCAAAAATAAATAAGAGTTCTCGTCGCATGCATGTGAGTTCTATAGTTCCTGATACTATTCAAAAATAGTTCTGCCATTTTATGTCACAAAAAGTCAATAAAAAAATGATCTGCTAACTTCCCGTAGCAGATCATTTTCAAAACACTTACAAAAAATTAGAATTCTCGATGCATACCAATGAGTTCTGGAGTTCCTGATAATTTTTATGAATAGTTCTGGCAGATTTCCCTAAGAAAATAATTAAAACAAGTGATAGATATGGCAATTTCCCGTAGCAGATCATTTTCAAAAATATTTCGATGAGTTCCAGAGTTCCTGATACTTTATAACGATAGTTCTGACATATTTATACATATATTTTAGTTTATACGACAGTTATACTTTCACGTACCCGCAGTGGTGGTTCATTACCGAAGGAACTTGTTGTGAATATTTTTGGCCGTGTCGTTGTGGTAGAAAATGAGTGTTCCGTTTGTTCGTTCGTTTGTGGGTGAGCCCCAGACAAAGAACGTCCGCCCTTTGTGCCCACACCTGTTATTAAAACTCGGAACGCTCCCGCTGCGTGAATTATTTTCTATTTGCATACGGTTTGTGTAGTCCTATAATTTATGTTTTCCGCCTTAGTCTTTAGTTACTGTAACCCTTTATAATTCCCACGTACTTACTTCGTGTAATTTAAAAAGAAATGTCGTATTCATTGTAAAATATAGATTCAAAATTATTTTGCAGCATTGTAAAACGTATTCTCTAGTCATCACATCATTTCGAAGTCATTTATGACCATGGAAGTACCTAAGGCATCATAAACATCTGTTTTTTTTTGTAATGTATATGTTGTATTATTTCTATATTATTTATATTTATTTGCTATCTTCGCTGTTTGTTTGTTCAGTTATTTTGTTTCTTATAAGTTTTTTTATTCTATTTATTTGGGTGATTTATTCGTATCATTTATGCATTAACCGTTACCTATTTATGTAATTTTAGTTTCGCAGACTGTTATTTACTCTTAGTTATAGTTTTAGTTATACTTACAAGTTATTTAGTTTATACCATTTATTTCCAATTCTTTCTGAGATTTTTATTCTGTTATCTGTTTCGGTACAATTATCTTGTTATTTATAATTTTGTCTGTGTGTCTGTATGTATGTCTGGGCTAACCTCAAAAAGCACTGCATGGATTCACTTCAAATTTTGCATGAATATTATGATTACTAAAACGTCGGCAACATATAGGCTACATATTATCATGCTATTATCTACGGGGGAGGAGCTATGATAATTAATAAAATTTAACGCGGGTACCTAAAACCGCGGGGCACACATATATGTAATAAAATATATTCTAATATAGTTTGTAGTGTTTTAATAAATATGATAATTATTTTATATATCAGGCAGTGATTTGTTCCGGGGGGTTTTTTACCAAATAGAAAATAAAATCGCTCCTTCGTTTCTTTTTTAAAAAGGCGCAAGGTCGCGATGTACAGACGCCAGCACATCCAGCTACCCCAATCTGTCAAATTTATTTTATCAATTTTCAACGTTATCTCATAAGCGTAAGGTTCACTTTGAATTGGGGAAATTTGACAGATAGGGGTAGCTTGATGTGCTGGCGTCTGTACTTACCTTACAAACATATAATTGATGGACACAAAGTACATCCAGACTCAGAACAACTATTTATGGGTTACACAAATAGTTGTCCTGTGTAGGAGGCAACTGTCTTAACCTCTGCGCCATACGGGCAGACTTCACAGTGATAGTAACATGGATAAGTTCATAGTAAAGATTACATTGGGTTTTACGGTTGCGAGTTGTGTTGCGAGTGCGTGTTACGATTGCGAGATCTACAACAACTTGTACTACAGACAGATCATCAGAATCTCCCCTGATTACTACTGTAGTACAAGTTGTTGTAGATCTCGCAATCGTAACTCGCACTCGCAACACAACTCGCAACCGTAGATCAGCGTTGACACATATTAATTTAAGAATAAAGATTAAGATGTGTACTGTGTATGTGAAAATGAGTGTAAATTCTGCATACATGCATGTAAGATCTGCAAATAATCGAATATATATACTCAATTTAAACAGGGTGAGTTAGGAGTGTTTCCGTAGAGCGTAATATTATTTGAACCCAGGACCTCGTTACCTGCGGTTGAACACGCTACCGCTAGACCAACGAGGTCCTGGGTCGGGCCGAAAGTGATTTTGGGATTTTTCTGTAAAACAAAATAATCTTAATATCAGCCCGAAGGCTGGGAGTTGGCGGTATTATACCCCTGTGCCTCGGAGAGCACGTAAAGCCGCCGGTCCTGTACCTGACCTCTTTCCGGTCGTGTCGCTAGTCGTCCCATCGGATCATGAGAGTGATGGAATAGAAAGTGCTCCTGTGTTTGCGCACACACTTGAGCACTATAATATGTCCCGCGCAGTCTCCTTGAAGACTGGCCGCCGTGGCCGGATCTCGGCTATTTTATATAAATCGGGACTAGTCAGGATCAACAGTGGCACACAATGAAATGACACTGAGCGGTGAAGCTCAGGCATGTCCCGGGGAATCGCTTTAACTGTCTTGGATCCCGCAACGAATTTAATCAGAAACAGAAAAAAGGAGGAGTTAGAAAATGAATAGTTCCACTTCCCTCCAGAGCAAAGCGGGAGACAGAATGATGTAAAGAGGCTATAGCCTCATAAAATGAGAGATTTGCAACTAGAGAAGCCAGCTGCAAAAGCACCTAGGATCAATTTAAGGGTCCTAAGTGAGCTGTTGTTTTTGATTCCAATAGTAGGTATGGCAAAACGCTTAAACGAACGGAAGTTGTTCCTTGTTGCTACAAGATCCGTATAATTAACTACTCCAGATATTGGTTGCAAGCTGTTTAACATAATATCACGCTGATTTTGCCAGAGATCACACTCCCACAGGATGTGGTGAGCAGTTTGTTCATATTCGTTACTGGAAGTTGAGCACAGACAGATTGGTGAAGATACTAATTTGAAACTATACAATTTACTTTTAAAATTGCCGGATCTCGGCTAGGAGGACATAATTATTATTATATTATTTACTAGCTATGCCCCGCGGTTGTACCCGGGTTAAATTTTATAAATTATTACAGCTCCTCCCCCGTAGGTGATAGCGTGATAATATGCAGCCTATATGTTGACCCAACCCCTTATTAATATTCATGCAGAATTTGAATTAATCCATGCAGTACTTTTTGTGTTTAGCCCGGACATATATACAGACAAAAATTCTTAAAACTATTTTTGGCTCGGATATCGATTGTAGATCACACCCCAAGTATCCTTTTAAAAAAATATTTAATGTACAGTTTTGTCTTTCCTACGATTTTATTATATGTATAGATGTTAAATAATTATTTGGATATATTTTATATATAATTATTATAAATGTACTAGCTGGGCCGCGCAGTTTTACCCACGTTACACTTTTTAAATTATAGCCTATGTGTTATTCTGATATATAAGCTATATTATTGTAAAGTTTCATTGAATTAATAATATAATATATCTGGGGACAATGTCACACAGATCATCCTAGCCCCAAACAAAGCAAAGCTTCTACTATGGGTACCAGGCGACGATATACATACTTATATAGATAGATAAATACTTATAATACATAGAAAACATCCATGACTCAGAAACAAATATTCGCTCATCACACAAATATTTGCACTTACTGGGATTCGAACCCAGGACCACCAGCTTCGTAGGCAGGAGCACTACCAACTAGGCTGTGGTGACCGGTGAATCCATTCAGTATCTACCCAACTAGCAAAATACCCTTACATACAAAAGCTTGTAAGAGCTGTGGTTTCATAAAAGGTTTACATGTGTTTTGAGTAAGCCAGAAACACTTACTACCCTTATAAATAACAGTTAGTAAGAGCTATGGTTTCATATGGGCTTTATATGTGTTCTGATTAAGACTAATTAAGCTTTAAGAACATTCATACTTGTAACATATTCTTATAGACGTATATGAGAAAACCTTATATAATATTAATAAGGGCAGTGGTATTACAAGCACCTTTTACAAGTTGCCTTTGATTCCTAAATAATACTTATAAAGGGATTTTGTAAGTATAATCAGTCTTAGAAGTGACTATACTAAGTCTTTTATTAGACTTCTGCAAAAATTGTATTTTAAAAGTGTGATTTGTCTCACCTAAGACATATTAAAGAGTAGTAGCATTTTAAATCTCCTACAAGTGTCTTACAAAATCTACTGTGAAGGATTATTTACTTTCGTTGTCAACGTGGCTTACTCCAGAAATTGTTATTAAATCACCAATGGATTTACAAAAATGGAAGCGGTTTAAGAGAAGCGGAGCATACCGAAGAAATATACGTAGAAAATACTTGGAATTAATGCAAAAATCGGCGTCCCTCCGAGCAACTGAGTCGAACAATATTTTTGATGGTTCCGCACAAAATAACGATTACTATTTTGATGTCATTGAACAAAGTGATAATAGTGATGGCAGTAACCAAAGTAGTCAAAATGAATCAGAAGTTACGGATTATGAAAAAAATATAAAGTTGCGGAAAGATATTAAAAAATGGGCCATTAAATATAATATATCACATTCAGCTTATAATGAACTTGCTGTGATTCTAAATAACAGAGTTAAACATATTTTACCCAAGAATGCCCGCACGCTTTTAGAAACAACCGCTCAAGAAGTACATATTATTGCATTAGGGGCTGGGCATTATTGGCACAATGGCCTAATAAAACAACTGCGAATAATACTAGGGCAGGTTGATGTGCCTAATGTTATTTCAACACAACTATACAACTTAATATCAACATCGACGGTTTACCGCTATACAATAGCTCTCGAAAGCAATTTTGGCCAATATTTTTGAAATGCGGCACTTACCACCACTTACCTGATAGGTAAGAAATACAAATAATTGTTGTAAATTGTTACAATAGCTATCAACTAGAACTCGTTTTCTTCGACTTGATTTGCTTTATTTATTTTTCTTCTTGTTGTATTATCTGAAAGATATGACAAATAGGTAAAGCCTGGCCAAAATTATAAAAACCCTCTGCATATTATGGAATTTAATTTAAGTTCTTAGATCTTACGTACAGGGATGTTTGGCAAATGGATGGCCATATTAAATACAGAAAAAAAAATACTGCTGCCGAGATCGCCGCTTTTAGTTCCATTTTCAATAATCAAAATTTCTTTTTTTTATGAAACAGCAATAAGTCAAATCTTTATTCATAATTATTCTATTTTAGAATGGCTCGTTAGTAACAAAAAAAAATTCAAAAGAAAACACTTTTTCCCCTAAAGCATAATATGCTATTTTAGCCCCACTCTGGAACACTAGAATGACGGACTTTTTGAGCAAGAGGAGTGAAAAAATAAACTTAAATTTATTTTGCAGGTATATATGCAGGGGATAGCAAGCCATCTAATTTAGAATCTTATTTAGATCCTTTAGTTGAAGAGCTAAATCAACTTTCAAACGGTTTAACGGTAGTGGCCAAATCAACAGGACATGAAATCATAGTTCCTGTTACAGTCAGAGCTTTCATTTGTGACTCGCCGGCAAGGGCTTTCATCAAAGGAGTTGTCAACTTTAATGGCAAACATGGTTGTCTTAAATGCACCATTGTGGGTGAATATTCCCAAACATCTCGTACTGTCACGTTTCTAAAATTTAACTGCCCTAAAAGAACCGACGAAGATTTCCGATCAAAAAAAGACGAGGAACACTGGATTCCCCACATAAACTGGATTCCCCACTTTTGAAATTGAATAATATTGACATGGTAGAAAGTTTTCCTGTAAGCGACTCGCTACACTTAATTGATCTTGGTATTATGAAACGTTTCCTAATTGGATGGAGAGATGGAAATATTGGCAAATATCTCACAAAACTTGATGTCTTAGCCCACTGGAAAGGATCAGAATATCGCACCTTCCTTTATTATTTGAGTTTTGTTATTCTTAAAATTACTTACGTTGCCGTTTCAAGCTTATTACCATTTTTTGCTTTTATTTTGTGCAATTACAATTTGTTCAAACGAATATCATTTTAAATTTCTATCAATTGCGGAAAAAATGTTGGTGAAATATGTTGAAATTTTAAAAAAAATCTATGGTTCTGACTATGTGTCTAGTAACGTACATAATTTAACACATCTAGTCGATGAAGTAAGAAAATTTGGAATACTACAAAGTTATAACGCTTATCCTTTCGAAAATAAACTGTATGTCATAAAAAATCTTATTCGACAAGGAAATAAGCCACTCGAACAAGTTGCTAGAAGATTAAATGAAAGATTTCATTTAAACATGGAAAATATTGAGCAGAACCAAACAAGATATCCCATCACCCAAAAATGTCATAACAAAAGTGAATCAAAATTTACTGAAATTTATTTCGAATCCTTTATGCTTTCGCTAGAAGAGCAAAACAAATGGTTCCTAAGCAATGAAAATCATGTTATTGAATTGCAATCAATATTAGTCAAAAATAAGAAAGATGACCAACATATTTCAATACACGGATATCGTATTAAAAACATTTGTGACGTTTTTGTTGAGCCTCTTAAGTCTTCATATTTGAACATTTTCAAATGCAGTGATTATAATGACCACAATAAAATTAAAGTTGTGTGTGAAGTTTCAAATGTGAAATCTAAATTAGTTAAAATTGATCACAACGCGGAACTGATTTTCATACCTATGTTGCATACTTTGGGAATGTGAACCGAAATACAAAAAAAGACAATACACGTATATGTTTAAATTATTTATTTTTATTTTCTTTCCATAATCACAGTTATTTTGTACCTTAATTGTAAAGCTTCCATAATCATTTACAAATACAAAGTGCGTTATCTTCCATGGCCATTTTTCATTAGTAAGCATTCGGATCTTATTTTTACTTATGAAACAGTCGACGTCCATAATTACAACCATACTGTATGTATATTTGTCCTAAAACAAAAACCCAACACAAAAAAATATACATGTGAATATAATTAACGTTGTGGATATATAAATTAATACCTTGCTTTTACTTATTAAGGAACCCTAAAATTATGAACAGTATGGCCGAGTAGGTGTATGGTTCTTTTTAGTGTGACTTTACGAGTGTAATATAAACCATACACAAGAGTACTGGACTTATGTTTTTCTGATAAAGCACTAGTAAGTCATTTCGTTATAATGGCTACCATTTTTATATTATTTTACATATAATTTAAATATTTATAATACATAAGATAGGTTTTTGAAAGGGCCCGTGAAATAAATGTTATTCAAATTTCAAAATAATCGAGAAAAACTACTTCGCACCCTAAAAATCGACAAATATATGAGTAAGAAATTGGAAAATATACAGAAGTAAAATAGATAATTTACTTACGTTTTTGATCCCTTACGGTTTTGAATTTTTATTATTTTTCAAAAGTTTCACTACTCGTTGCAACTTCACGGCAGTATATCTGATTACACTCTTACTAGAAGATCAGAAAGAGCACTACTAGCCATAATACACTTAGAACAGCATTAGTAAGTGCACTATAAGGTTATTTGACCTTAAAAAAGGCCATTGTAAGTCACTTGTAAATTTGTTTGTCTTTATAAAAGTATCAACAAGAGCTCTGTAAGATTGAAAATACACTTTGCGAGACGATTATAAGGCAATTGCCAGTGTGAATATACTTATAAAGTGCGCCCAAATCCACACTTATATAAATCTATAAGTGGGTTATAAGACTGAAAAATAAATGGTCTTGGGATATTTGTAAGATTATTTTTTGCTAGCTGGGTAGTGTTTACGTGAAAGAGTAACAAACATCCATCCATACTTACAAACTTTCGCCTTTATAATATTAGTAGGATAATAAAATAGATCTTTATTAAGGCCAGCATGGGTAAGTAAATAATAGCTTAAAATGCAGTGACTGTCCTTTTATTTCGTTTCATAGGTAATATAACATATAAAGATATTGACTTCAATTATATACCAACATTATAACAATGTTAGTGGGGTTATTAGTACTTTTTCACACATTAATGTTAGGAATTATAATAAAACCTGATGGTTTCGTTTGTTTTGTATGGCTGTGAATAGTCGGTTCCAACTGCATTCCATTTAGTATGCTCGTAAAACAATTAATATTTACGCTCACGGAACATGAAAAAGGCCGTAATTGACCAAACTTTGAAAACAAATAGCAGTAGTCTGCGTTTGGTGGGAATTACTATTTTTTAGGGTTACGTAGTCAAATGGCAAAAAACGTCACCCTTATAGATTCGTCATGTCTGTCTGTCTGTCCGTCCGTATGTCACAGCCATTTTTTTCCGAAACTATACGAGCTGTACTGTTGAAACTTGGTAAGTAGATGTATTCTGTGAACCGCATTAAGATTTTTACACAAAAATTGAAAAATAATAATAATTTTGGGGGTTCCCCATACATAGAACTGAAACTCAACTTTTTTTTTTCATCGTACCCATACATGTGGGGTATTTATGGATAGGTCTTTAAAAATGATATTGAGGTTTTTAATATAATTTTTTTCTAAACTGAATAGTTTGCGCGAGAGTACACTTCCCAAGTGGAAAAATGAGTGTCCCCCCCCTGTAACTTGTAAAATAAGAGAATGATAAAACTAAAAAAAATATATGATGTACATTACCATATAAACTAACAACGAAAATTGGTTTGAACGAAATCTACTAAGTAGTTTTTTTAATCCGTCATAAATCGTAAACCGCAATTTACCTTTCATTTAATCAACTGAAATACTTGCTGCTGCGGAACCCTTCATGTGCGAGTCCGACTGGCACTTGGCCAGTTTTTTTTTTTGGTTGTTGTCTATTGCTTCATTCGATATATTTTTTCAGTATACGGTATGCGTGTTTTACTACGGTCCCGTGGTAAAAAAGTCCCGTATAAATATCGGTACAAGGTAATCAATGTGCATACGGGTGCATTATCAGATTCCGAGACTGGTAGCGCCATCTGCCAACAGAAAATGGTGTTGAGTGATGATGCGCCGGGTAGCAACGTAAATTTGCCACATTGTTCGAGAGGTCGACGTCACTCATTAGAGCTATGGTCATCCGAATAGAAGAGAGAAATCTACCTAATAGTTATTGAAGTGAAATTGGAAGACGATTTCTGGCGTTTATTTTTCTCTGCCGTAGTACCGGTCGTAGTGTCGACGCCGCAATAAAAAAATATGGACATCCTGGTTTATTACTCCTGTTTCGCCGCGTTTAAAACGACATATGAAAATAAATGTCTTTGGGGTAACCTGATCCCAGCTTTACATCCATAATCCTTTACACGTCTTTGTTCTCGAATATTCCGGTGTTTGGGGTGTTGTAGGATAAGTCTTTATAAAATATTAGGGATAGATGATGCGCAATCTCTAAGTTTAGGTATATTTTTGTCAGTTACACGTGTTACGGTCTCAAGCTAATAATAATAGTAAGGCAACTACCAGCTTAACCGTTGTGTTGGCACATCTGAAAGGGATTCACGACAGGGGTATCCTAATGAAGTTAAAAGGAATCCAATAATTTTTGACCTCCTCAAGTACGCATGACGGGTAAATACGGAAAATCGCGGGGCTTCGGTTTATAAAATCCCACCGAATTGAAGGAACGACGTGAAAAATATCTTTTAATTTTTATCTATTTTTATTTTAACGGTGATTTTATTATGATTATAAATCAGGCTTATGTCAAATTAGAATATAAAAAGTAAGCATACTTTTGAACTTATGTTGTGACTTAACGAGAATTATAATGGGATACAACAGATATTGTGAAGTGACAAGGATATGCAAGAAGGTGATTACTGGATTATAATTTCAAATAATGTTTTATTATCCGTACAATAAATATTTCTATTACTCTATAGAAATAAGCTGCTGCGTCCAAGATTATATGTCTCAATAATCATTTTACTTACGATTAAAATTGCTAATTCTATGTTCTATTGAGATAACACGGCACTTCTATATTTAATAATTTTTAAATATTTTGACACATTTAAACCTTATTACATACATACATAGACTCACGCCTGTTTCCCAGAGGGGTAGGCAGAGACAACGGATTTCCATTTGTCACGATCTTTGCATACTTCTTTTGCCTCGATTACTGTCATTACATTCTTCATACATGCTCGCCGGTTTAGGGTACTTCTGACCTGCCCTTTCTTGAGAAGATCTCCAATTTGGTCAGAGAATGTTCGACGTGGTCTTCCCCTTCCGGTTGTCCCATTCACACAGGCCAGGTATACTTCTTTTGTCAATCTTCTTTCATTCATCCTTTCTAAACGGCCAAACCATCTCAGCATGCCTTTTTCAATCTTTGTGACTACATCCTCTTTCACACCACAACGCTCTCTTACATCAGTATTTCGAATTCGGTCTCTTAAAGTCACACCACACATACTTCTCAGAGCTCTCATTTCCACCGCATTTATTTTACTTTCATTCTTTTTCTGCCATACCCAACTTTCACTTCCATACATTAAAGTTGGCACTAACACTCCATCGTGCACGGCTAGTCGAGCCTTATTTGAGACTTGCCGGCTACTCATAAAGGCGTGTAGTGCCCCATTCACTCTGTTCCCCGCATTTACTCTTCTAACAATATCTTTTTCATATTTCCCATCTCTCGTAAACAAAGTTCCCAAATATACAAACTCATTCACCTGTTCGACTTTCTCTAATCCAATCACAATATCACATGCTGTCGTGTATTCATCCCTCTCAAATACCATTACTTTCGTCTTACCTACATTCATTTTCATCCCTTTTCTTTCAAAAGATTCATGCATATTTGTTACCTGCAACTCGTCCGCCGATGATGCAAGTAGAACTTGATCATCAGCGTAAAGCAGACATTTGATGAGTAACTCATTCATCCTTACACCGCATTCACTTTCTTTCAAATCTTTTAAACAGCTATCCATGAATAGGTTAAACAACCACGGTGACGCTACACATCCCTGTCTAACACCCTTTTGGATGCTAAACCACTCGGTGTATGACCCGTTAATCCTCACGCAAGCTCTGGAATCCCTATAAAGAAATCTCAGTGCTTGAACAAGGTTGTCGTCCAACCCATACATGGACAGTACCGACCATAGTTCATTCCTCAACACTCTATCGTAGGCCTTTTCTAAGTCTACGAAGGCACAGTAGACCTTTTGGTTTTTGCCCAAAAACTTCTCTACTATACTTCGCAGAGAAAAGACCTGATCCGTGCATCCCATTCCTTTCCGAAAACCCGTCTGTGCATCCCATATTTTCACATCGGTTTCTTTCACAACTCTTTCAACCAATACTTTTGCATACAACTTACCAACGACGCTGAGCAGACTAATGCCCCTATAGTTTTTACAGTATTGCCGTGAGCCTTTCCCTTTGTAAAGAGGTACGATGACAGCCTTGCACCAATCACTTGGCACTTGGCCGGTGGTATAGCATAAATTGAAAAGGCTGCACAGCTGACTCGCTATGACGCCATGTCCAGCCTTCAGCATCTCGGAAGTTATCCTGTCATAGCCTGGTGACTTACCTGATTTCATAACCTTAATAGCTTTCACAATCTCATCCATACCAATTTCATGTTTACATTTGTTCTTGTCTATACTTAGTGAACTACGTTCACTCTCTGTTACACCTCTTTCATACAAACTTTCGAAATACTCCTTCCAACGTTTTAACACGCATTCTTCCCCTTTCACTATATTTCCATCTTGGTCTCGTATGGATTTCAGTTCTGAGGTTTGAGTTATGCCTCTTACTGATCTAACGGATTTCCAGAAAAACTTAATGTTCGTTTGAAAATCCTTAGACAACCTTCTATCAAAATTATCCTTTTGTTCATTTTTCTTTTCGTTCACCACATCCTTTGTACGTGAAAATATCGTCCACTCACAACGCCTTAATTACCTAATCTGTGGACGAAATGTAGACGAGAGCGAACATGTACATAGAGAAGAATACTCAAGTAGGTATAATTTTTGACAAGGGTTTATATACCGTTAATATGATATTTTTTTTTTTGGTATGATTTTATGAGCAACGGCAGGGATTATTCAATAATATTTACTTAAACTCATATATTTCTGAGCAACTCGGTTAGCCATCTATGTTTGTTTATGGTTTGTGTATGGTTAGCATGTCCACTAATTTGAGTCATTTGTTTTAATCCTGAAATTGAATTTTTTTGATAGCACTCAGTGCTGTGAATTATACCGAGAATGTTTATGATTTTCGTAATGGTTCGTTATGATTTTCAGGGAAATGGGAAATTGAGCTAGTGGTGTGTCGACGGGGAGTTTTGTATTTATTAAAGGATTTCCATATCAGTATTATGATTTATTTAAAGCATCTTATCTTATCTTATCTTTGATGGGGTGTACTTGCGTACAGCACTTCGACCCTTCAGGATCTTTTGTACTATCCCCCACTGGTTTTATTCTATCCCTAAAGCCCTGAATGAAGTCTTCACATAATCCAGTACGCTTCTTAGGGGTAGATCCTTGTAATCTCCTGGTTCTGGATTTGCCAGCCCCAGGATGGCCATTCTGTGTCTTGCCAATGCATCGCATTTGCATATTATATGCAGCATTGTTTCATGTTCTTCCCTACAGGTCCTGCAGATCGGGCTATTCGACAGTCCCAATTTGTGTAGGTGATAGTTGGTGCCATAGTGGCCCGTGAATACTGCTACTATCAGTCGTAGCTGGTTTCTGCTGAACTTTCAAAGTTTTTTGGACCAGCTTTTGTCTATTCCTTTTATGAGTTGCTTTGAGTGTTTTAATTCCTTGATTTTGGTCCACATTTGATTGTGTTTAGCTGTGGATTCATTTTTAAGGATTGCTCCTATTACATTTGGAGGAATCCCTACGCACGGTTCTGGTCCACAGAACTGACTTTCAGATCCCTTCCTAGCCAGTGCATCTGCTTTTTCGTTGCCTTCTATTCCTGTATGGCCTGGTACCCATACGAGTTTGACTTTGTTTTTAGTACCAAGTTTGTTCAGAGCCGTGATACAGTTCTGGATTAATTTTGATTCAATTTTATGTGACATCAGGGCTTTTAATGTAGCCTGGCTGTCACTGAGTATGTAGATGGTCTGACCTTCAGTCGCCCTATCTATGATCGTCTGGGCGCATGTAATTATCGCGTATGTCTCTGCCTGAAACACTGTCGCGAAATTGCCCATGCTTTCGCTGATACTGCAGGTTTCATTATATACGCCCGCGCCTGTGCCGGATTTCATTTTTAATCCGTCTGTGTACCAAATTTGACTTTGTTCGTTTTGTTTACAAAGTCCCAATTTCCATTCCTCTCTACTAGGGATGTATAAATTATATTGTTTGTCAAATGTGTAGGTGGGTTGCATTTTATCACTTCCCATCTCTATTACATTGTCAAGATTTTTCCAGTTTTCTGTCTGCGTATGCCTTGTGGGCATACGTTCATTAGATATGTGTCCCAGGACAGTAAGCCTTAGGAGTGTTTTTCTTGCCTCTTCTTGTACTTCAAGGTGTAGTGGTACTAGGTCTAGAATAACTTCCAAGGCCGCTGTTGGTGTAGTGCTAAACGCCCCTGTCATTGCTAAGCAGGCAGTGCGTTGTATTTTGTTTAGCACTTGTTTACAAGTTTCCAGTTTTGTTCTTGGCCACCAGACGATACTACCGATTTTGGATTTCAGACCCCATGTTTTGCCATATGCTGCTCGGCACATGCCGAATATTCTCAGGGCTTTGTTTTTTTATGTTTTCTACATGTATTTAAAGAAACTGAACAGTTAATTTTAAATAAATCATACAATAAAATAACAAAAATGAAGAGTAAAAGCTTATTAATAGAAAACCGCTTTCAAAGCGCCATCTGAGGGGAGTAAGGTTGGGGTGTTTAACCGCAGTTCGGGGTTCAAATCCCGGCTCGGGCCACAAATCGGGTCACTAGTCGTCTGATCGGATCTTGAGAGTGATTCATACAAAGTGCTGCTGTGTGTATGCGCACACACTTGCGTACCATAATTATGTCTATGCGCTGTGCCCATCTACCATCAGGGTGAGGCGTATGATTGTTTACTTATTTGTTAATAAAAAACAAAACTCTAGATCATTAAATGAAATAATTAAATTTATTCAGCACTTGGGTATTAACATACACTTGTGCTTGCCCAGCTCACAATGCACCAAAACTACATTTTAGAACTAGTCCGTCCGAGTGGCCTGTTTTATTAAATAGAATGTTTAAAAATCATTAAGTCAATAACAAGTTGTTTAGCTGCTATTTTTAAATGACATATGGAATATTAATTGCCATATACGACATTAACCTCTTCTTCCTATATGGCAATTGATATTCCTGGAACCTAATAAATTATCATTACCTATTAAATATTATTATTAGTGTCACTGGAAGTCGCTGGATGCGGTTAGCGCAAGATCGACAATAGTAGAGATCTTTTGGGGAGGCCCTTATCCAGCAGAGGGCGTCTTTCGGCTGATATGATGATGATCAATAAATTATCTGTTTTTGTCTTAGTATTATAATTTAATTTAATGATTAATGTTTTTTATTATTTTTATGACACTGCCTGATAAAGTCTAATTTTATTACTAGCTATGCCCCGCAGTTTAACCCGCGTTAAACTTTATAATTTATAGCTTATGTGTTAATATAGGGTGTCAGCTAACTCCATACCAAATTTTATTTAAATCGCTCCAGCCGTTTAGACGTGAAGGAGTAACAAACATACACACTCACATACTCACACAGTCACAAACTTTTGCCTTTATAATATTAGTATGATTTTTAGTTTATTTTTAAATTTAGTACTATAAATTATATAAAACATGTCCTCGGATACCACATAATTTCAATTTAGTGTAGTATTCGTGCTCGTCTGAACATTTGAACATCCTCAATACTGGAAATAGACAATGAAGTACAATATTATGTAACATTGTTCTACAACCATGCACGCTTCAATCGTACAAAAATTCAGAATACACTTACAGGTGTATCGAACTATTTCTCTATCATAAAATGCTTGGAAACGTATTTTGCACTGAAAACGTTGCATAAAATGAGGCGATGCAGTGCATTGAAAGCAAAATCGTAGACTGGAAACCAGTGAACATTCTGGAACATTGAATACGAGAAATAACGAGAGTGGGGTGAGCCATGATGGGCTGACACAAGTGCTCCACTCGATCATTACATATGGTGGCTCCCCACTCAAGAGTATTCACTACATTACGTGTACTTATGTTTCTATTTTAAAGCAATTTTGAAGTTTCTTGTTGCCTCGGTGAACTAACAGGTGCAACTTTGCATTGCAAATGCTTTTAAGGTCCTGTGTACATTGATGGGAAAAAACTTTGCAGTTTAAGTAGGTAAGTATAAAATGTAGAAAGTATCTTTATTTATCAGGAAGAAGTGTGATTAATGTCATTTATTCATTCATGAACGGAAATTATAGGACCAGAAATTATGAACGATGTTATTAGGATTTCATTATCAAGAAAATAAAACTGTTAAGAATGCTGTGTTAATGAATGAATGTCTTTATTTGCTAGAATACAGGTTTACAATGATTGTTGACATAAATTAGTGAGGTTTTACCATATTCGACATTTACATTCTTAAATTATAATAATATTTTGTGACTCCCAATTAATTTTGTGTTAAACTATATCTACCGATTAAATTATAAAACAATAATAGTAATACTATCAAAATTAATTCCAATGTCATTTCATTACGTCACGAATTTGTTCTCTCCAGTCCAGTTTGGTTCGAGTCATTCGTAGAATTTAGATTTAATATAGTCATCTACAGAATAAAAACAAAAGAATTAAGATCGACTACTATCTGTAATTTTTCCATATAACATTTTTGTAAGCAAAATATTTGCCACGAAGATGTCTATATGCTGCATAGAAATGGTGCACGTGTCGTGCAGTGGACAATCGCCTCGCTTCCTCGTGTCCCGGATTCTATTCCCGCCTGGGTAAACTGTTTGTGCGACCCATAAGTAGTTGTTCTTAGTCGGCGTACTTTGTATCGCTCTATTATACGTTTGTACAGTAACCCGCGACAAGGACATCCTACGAATTTACCTAGTGCAACGTGAAAAAAAAAAATGGTAAATAAATCTGGCGATTTGGAACAAAACAACGATTTCTGTTCAAGACCCGTCGGCCGAATAAATTATATCAGGACAAACAGACATGTTCATGCACACAAATATGTTTCCTGGGTGGGAATCGTACCCACACCTGTGACTTGAAAGACAAGCAACATGCTAGGCTTTGAGCGTTATTTACATGAAAACTTAAAAGTTACCAGTCAAGATGAAGTCTAAATGTAACTTTCTTCACTTTACAACTCAGTTCGAAAAGACGGTGAAAGTTCCGTCACTTTGCGAGTAAGCAATGTATTCAGCAGTCACAATCGGGCACGACAAGTCGGGTCGTGGGGGGTTAGTCCCGTCGTTAGCTCACAAATCTGAACTTTTTCCAACAGAATACTTGATGCGATAGTTATGCCGGTACACGAGTATTGCAGACTCACTGCATTTGCTGCTGCCTGATTTTTAACCCACTTTAAAACTATTGAAGTTTTGACGTTTGAGCTGAATTTAAAATAGGCTTTGCGGCATGCTTGTGAGTCATAGTGCCTTAGGGAACTCACCTATTTCTGCCAAGTTAAGTTGCTACTTCAAGTTTACTAACATCTTTTTTACTAGTAATGAGAAAGTACTGTTTTTATTCTGTCCTTTCAGGGGGATATATCAATCAATGTGATAATACATTTTTTTTTTTTTTTTTTATTTAGGCCCGCAAACTGGCCGTTACGGCAAAACATACATTATTGCATTATACATATGAATAAATGACAGCCAAACAGCCTTCTAAGTGTGAACACAGCATGCTCACGAATATCTCGCTTTCACAAACATTTACAAACTTAATTTTGATAATAACAAACTTATAATAATTGAATGACAATAATAATTGAATCTATATTACTACTACATTTTAAATTAATTTATAATTTAGTGTGAAGAAATGTCTTGATAGTATTGACAGATACACTGAACGGATCGAGTTCCTGATAAATTTCGTTAAGGGTGGAGCACATTCGATAAAATGACGAATGCTGAGCGTAGTTAGTGTGACATGATGGTAGGTTAAACAATTTACGGTTGTGTAAGCGGCTTCCAGTTCGCGGTATATGTATTTGTAGTTTTCCCAACAAATCCGGACTATCTATTGCACGATTAAGGATATTAAACAATAGAACAACATCAGATACCTTGCGTCTATGGGCAAGAGGCAGTACTTTGAAGTGTTCTAGCCTAGCTTCATAGCAATTTAACTTGCGACAGAGATTATTAGCGTAAGTTAGGTGGTATAGAAATTTCTTTTGAAGCCCTTCGATTCTATTGATATGAACTGCATAAGATGGGTTCCAGATTGGGCTGCAGTATTCCAATAAACTGCGAACATAGCAGTTGAAAAGGATGATGGGAATTATTGGGTCTCTAAAAGTCTTGGTTTGCCTGATAACAAAGCCAGATAGTCTTGCCCCCTTTTTAATAATGTGGTCGATATGCTCGTGGAAGTCCAATTTTTGGTCCACAATTACTCCTAAGTCACGGGTGCTCGTAACTTCATTCAAGGGTGTATCGTTTATGTGATATGTTGCACTGGGTGAGTTTATTTTTCGGGTAAATTTTATATATAAACATTTCGCCGGATTTAGAATCATTTTATTCCTATAACACCAGTCACTTATGATATTAAGATCCTTTTGTAGACATTTGATATCGTCATTACCGTTGATCACTCTATAAATTTTTAAATCGTCAGCATACATTTTAAAGCTAGAGGTTATGGTGGAGCCAAGGTCGTTAATAAATAAGTGGAAAAATAAAGGTCCGAGATGCGAACCTTGCGGTACACCGGAAGGAATCATTACGGCTGGGGATTTGAAACCACGAATTGCTACGATTTGAGAGCGATTACGGAGATAGGATTCACACCATCTTAGAAGTGTGCCGCATATGCCAGCATGACCAAGTTTTTGAATGAGAATATCATGGTCAACGACGTCAAAGGCTTTAGAGAAGTCTGTATATATTGCATGCACTTCCTTTCTATCATCCATTGCCTCGACTATGTCATTGACGTACCCAAGTAAGTTTGATGTGGTAGATCTTTTAGGGAGAAAGCCATGTTGTCCACAGTTGATAATTGGTTTCACATGAAAGAATATAATTTTCTGTACCATTGATTCGAATAGTTTTCCTGTGGCTGATAATATGGAGATAGGTCGACAGTTTGATATATCGTTCTTGTCATCTTTTTTGTGGATTGGTGTAATATAGGCTATTTTCCATTTTGCAGGAAACACACCACATCTTAGGGACTTATTAAAAATAATATGTAATGGCTTGACAAGATGGGAGGCGCATGTTTTTAAAAATATAGGTGGTATGGTGTCTGGTCCTGGAACTTTGTTTGTGTCAATGCTTTGCAGGGCTTTCAAAATATCCCTTTCAGATAGTGAACAGGAACCCAATGAAGTGTGGCAATTATTAAAATTATTGGGTACGAAAAGGTTGTTTGCGGTCGAGTCATTCGATTCATTTCTGTATACGGAGTGAAAATAATTCGAGAATAAATTGCTAATCTCTAAATTTCCAAAAGTATTTAGGATTTTTCTTGATTTCAGTTTTGGCATTTAATTTAAATTGAGAGAGGCATTCCATTATCATTGTATCACAACGACTGCGCAGCATATTATATGTTATATGGTCTCTGGGATTTTCATACTTTTTGAAGCGCCTATGGACTTTAGCTTTTTCTTTTAAATTGCGTATCAAGGAACGGCTAAACCAACTGGGATAAGTATTTCCACGTTTTGTAGTTAACGGCGTGTGCTTTTGAATAATGGTGTTGATTATATTGTAGAAAGTGTCAACTAGTTCATCCACTGCCAGGTCTTCTTTGAGATGGTTTATCCAGTCCGTATGTGCCAAGTCCTCTTTAATGTCAGTATAATTGGCTTTTAAGAAATTGAGGAGCGGTAATCTATTACATTTTACCTTTTTTTGGGCCTGTATCCTTAGTGTTATGTCTAACGCGGGATGATGATTATCTAGTTTAACAAGTGGATTATCGCAGTTGTTTACGGAAAAAAGATTTTTCAAAGTCGAAAAAAAAGTGTCATGGCGCTCGAGCCACAGTAAACAACAGCTCCGTAAACAAAATTAAATAATAAATAGTAAACAGTATTTTGCCGAAAGTATCGCCATAAAACATCATAAAGTGAATTAATATCTGCACCGTGTAATGTTTGTGAAACCAAATATGATATATTAATATACGTAAATACGATATAACATAAACTATGTGAAATGTGTTGAAAAACGACAAAACCAATGAAACATTACTGCCTAGTGACTAATAAAGGACTGATTAAGTGACTAATAAACACACGTGAAGAAAAACATGAACTAAAGTGAGTGAAACTTTAAATTAATGCATATAAATAAATTTACAACACCACATAAACTCAGTTCGTTGATTGGACTTTGAACCCTGCTAGTGACTTGCAAAATATACACGGTAAATTGACGTCACATCCCTAAATACGTAAAGCGAAATTTCAACCACACATTCAATCTGACTGGTGGCTCTGTGGAACCTATGATGGATTGAAATAATCAAGCACCGGAGTTCGAACCCATAGACGATTAAAATGTCTTTTTGTGAATATTTCTGTACTGATTTAGATATTTAAGAAAATTTGAAGAATTTAAATGGTTTCGTATACAAATAACAGCTAAAAAAAAAAAAAATAATAATATTAAACTAGTTCTTGACTTCGAGAATACGAAGAGAAAGTAAACATAAGTTCTGTTAGAAACAAAGAGGACATTACAAGACTAAAGATTTTTACCAAGCATCGGAGGCGGCACTATACTGGAGACCTGTGTTATTTACATACAACTGTGAGTACAAGATTACCTATTTGGGCGTAGACTACTATTATTTGCAAGTGATTATGAGTTTAATGCGATCACCTACTGCAGCTGGCAGTAAGATGGATGTGAAAGGCGGTTCACTGCCGGATTTGCCTAAGACATATGATGCTGACCAGCAGCATGTAACTCAACGTAGCTATAAAAGGAAGCAGCTTAATTCTCCTGAGCTACTTACCGAATCTGTCGTGTCGCAAAATGATAATATTGTGGCAATGTTGAAGGAATTTACTACGTCTCAAAAAGAAACCTCGGAAAAAATTTTTCACGAGATATCGAGCATAAAGGAACAGTTAACCGAGATTAAAAACACAAATGAATTTTTAGTGCAACAACAAGCCGAAATGCGATCAGAAATAACACAATTAAAGGAATCTAACATTGCGAATGAAAAACATATAAAACGATTGGAAACAGAGTTACAACAACTAAAAACTACTACAAATTATACCACTGATGCAACTCCGACGACTCTTATGCATGAAAGTATTCTAACTGAAATTCAAGAACGGCAAATGAGAGAAAAGAACATTATAATTGTTGGTATACCTGAGTTACAAACTCAAAATACAGATGAAAGACGTAATTACGATATGAAAGAGGTAATCAAAATAATAAAACTGCTTTCTCCAGATTGCCCTACACCTATTGAAACCAGGAGATTGGGAAAATACTCTCTGGAAAAATCTCGACCAATAAAAGTTCACTTTCAGTCAGGAATTACAAGCAAAGCTTTGCTTCGAAGCAAAGCTAAACTAGAAACATCTGTATTCAAAATTTACTCTGATCAGACGGTGCAACAACAAAACTACATGAAAAGTCTCAAAGAGGAATTACAAACACGAACCATGAACGGCGAATCTGATTTAATCATAAAATACATCAAAGGCATTCCTAAGATAATAAAAAATCAATCAAAAAACTACCAATAACAAATAACACCCCTAATAGTGATACGGTCGAAACCTGCGGAAACATAACATACCAAATTACAGACAACTACAATAACTTATTCTCAAGTACAAAGTCACTCAAAATTTTCTACGCAAACGTTCGCAGCATAGTAAAGCCTGGAAAACTAGACGAGCTCAAATGTGTCATTGAATCTCTGCATCATACAATAATAATTCTCACCGAAACGTGGATCAAATCAACTGATGAAGCGAAAAGAATACAATTATTGAATTACTCACATTATTACAGCTACAGATCTTACTCAAGAGGTGGGGGAGTGTCTATATTTATTCACAATAATTTAAGCCATAACTTAATTGAAGAAAAGTGTGATGACGACAACCACTTTCTTTGGGTTTATGTTAAAAAATTTTCATTGAACATCGGCGCTATATATAAGCCAGAAAGATCTAACGTTACGAAATTTTTTGAAGAATATACTACGTATTTACAAAATAAAAACCGTTGTATTATTTTTGGCGATTTCAATTTCAATATTCTAAAAAGTGAGAAAAACACAAAAGAATACTTAAGCGTACTAAAAGAAGAAGGTTATACTATCTTGAATAAAATTAATGAAAAGTATTGCACTCGAGAAGGATCTACCAGTAAAACAATATTAGACCATGTTTCAACAAACTTAAAAAAAGACAAAACAAATGAAATGCGTTTGGCCATTGTTGAATCTACAATGTCGGACCACAAACAAATTGTATTTGAAATGAAACAATGTAAACCTGAGCCTCCAAGGAAAATCCAGTACGAATCAATCAACTACACACTACTACACAAAACCCTAAAAGAAAGTAAATATGAAAATGAAAACAATGACTATACTTTATTTGAAAAACATTTACTATGGAACGTAAAAAGAAGCAAGGTATCCAAAAATAAAATACTCAACGCAGCAAAAACAGATTGGATTAACAAGGACCTACTCTCAGATATTAATAAAAGAAATGAAGAATGGAAAAAAATGAAAGAAAATCCTAAAGATGAAGTAATAAAAAAATCTTTTATCGACATACGAAATAAAGTCTCTGTAAAAATTCAAGCAACTAAAAGAAATTATTACCTAAAAGAATTCACAAATTGTTGTAAAAATCCTCTAAAAATGTGGAAACTTATAAATAACCTTAACTGTAATGAAACCAAGATAAGCTGTGCACCGGAAATACTTGATGGACTTGCAATCGACAAAAAACAAGCATGTGAACATTTTAACACTTTCTTTTCGACAATAGGCTCAAAATTAGCAAATGATATTCCTAGCAAGTACCACAATAATTTGACAAACACGCTTCCTAAAAATCAAAATAATAGGCAATTAGCAGAATTCACACCTACTACCGCTAGTGAAATAGAGAAAATTATAGAAAACCTTAAAACGAATACTAGTGCTGGAGTAGATGGTCTTAATGCAAAAACGATCAAATATGTAAAAGACATTATCAAAGATAATTTAACTAAAAGTATAAACTCTTGCCTCCAAGATGGAATTTTCCCTGATAGCTTGAAACTTGCGAAGGTGACACCAATACACAAGGCTGGCAGTAAAGGTAACGTAGAAAACTATCGTCCAATTTCTGTATTACCTATCATTTCAAAAATTTTTGAAAAAATCTTATATAGTAGATTACATAAACACTTAGTTTCTATAAATTTCCTTACCGATAAACAATATGGTTTTCGTCCTAAATCGAACACTTTGTCAGCTACAGTTGATCTTATCACAAAAATAAAGACTAGCATAGACCAAAAACAGGTGGCTTTAGGTTTATTCGTAGATTTAAAAAAAGCCTTCGATACTGTTAGCCATGAATTGCTACTAAAAAAACTGAAAGCGATTGGTATTACTGGGGTGGCATACAATATGTTCAAGTCTTACCTGACGGAAAGGTTTCAAGTAGTGAAAATCGCTGACTGTCAAAGTAGCCCACAAAAAATAACATGTGGAGTTCCCCAAGGTTCTATTTTGGGTCCTTTGATGTTCCTAATTTATATAAATAATATTACAGACATAGGAGTACGGGGTAATATCTCACTTTATGCCGACGATACATGTCTATTTTATTTTGGTAGTAAAGTTGAAACGCTTATTGAACAGGCACAAGATGATCTAAATCGTTTATTTGATTGGTTTCAGTATAATCTATTGACAGTTAATACTAATAAAACAAAATATATAATATTTGCTGCTAAAAATAAAAAAACCAAACACAACATACCCTTAACATAAACGGTCAAATATTACAAAAATCCAAAGCTGAAAAATACCTAGGACTCATTTTGGATAGTGACTTATCATGGAAGTCACATATAGAAAAAATTCAAAATAAGCTCTCAGCCTTAACAGGCGCATTGCGTGGCATTGTACGTTGTCTTCCCCCAAAAGTTTGCTATGTAATCTATAACTCCATGGTGAAACCCCATTTAGAATACCTTATAGAGATATATGGTTCTACTTACAAATCTAACCTAAGCATCTTGCAAAGAGCTCAAAATAAAATTATTAAAGTCCTTTTTAAATATAAGTATCGCACGCCTACACTAAAAGTTTACAAAGACACAAAGATAAAGAATATTTCACAAATATATAGATATAATACATGTTTACTTGTACACAAAATATTAAATAAAAACATACATACACAAATCACGTTTTCCAAAAAATCGTGCACTCAAAAAAGGTACAGAACTAGACAAGCAAATAATATAGCCCTTCAGGCCCCTCGGACAAACTACGGGAAAAGTACTATACTGTATGAAGGAGCACAGCTTTACAATAAATTGCCTAAATATGTAAAAAACCAGAAGTCCATATATACCTTTAAAAAAGCTTTAAAAAAACACATTTTTGAGGATTTAAAATAGTAAAACTTTTTCTTTCTATAATTTCCACATGAACTGTCTCGTCGCCCTAACTTAACTTATTTAGAAATGTTGTTTTCTCATATAAGTGAAATGTATGTATTTCTTTTTGAGAAAATAAAGTTCTTAAACCTTAAACCTTAAAAAAGATTTGTTCTATTTGTTATTATTAAGTCCAGCGTTCGTCCATTGCTGTTGGAAATAGGGTTAATTTGATGAAGGTTGTTAAACGAAAGGTTGTCGATAAATAGATTTTCAGTTTGCGAGTTTATAGACGCTGGTAAAAGAGAGCTAGAATTAGCATCTGGGTTCCATTTAATTTTTGATAGATTAAAATCACCCGCTAGAAGTAGCAACGAATTATGGGGTATTTTATGTTGGACTACGTTTGTTATATTAAGTAGAATGCTTTCAAGGCGATCATGTGAAACTGGTGGGGGATTGTATAGAGAACAAATGCACAATTGTCGCATTGAGTTACCTTGTGTGAATTTAATAACAACCCATAACTCCTCGTTTGCCGTTTCCCATCGCCATTTGCGAGTTGACACATGTTTTTTTAAAACAGCAATTAGCACGCCTCCACCCTCTTCTTTGATATTATCACTTGTAGATCGATCGCGCCTAAATATTGTGTACCTGTTATCGATAATTTCGTGATCGTATACCGAGTCATTGAGCCATGTCTCCGTCAATATTAAAATATCAGCCTCTTGTTTCAATGTGTTTGTCAATACAATATCGGTTTTAGTTTTAAGACCTCTAACATTTTGATATAGAATTTTTAAACTACATGTGCTATGGTTGTTTGACTAGGAAATCATAATTAAATGGAGTCTAAAATGTCCAGGTTTTTTACAACAAAACTTTTTGAATTTACGTTTTTACGCATAAAAATTCTGCCGTTCCGTACCCACACAAAGTCAAACTTCTTCTCCCTGGCCACCCTCCTAGCGGCTGCATGTAATTGCTTGGCGGCTGGTGTAAGATGTTCGCAGACGTAGATTGGAATTTTCTCGTCAACGTTTATTCCTAAGTGTGATGAATTCAATTTATCGTTCTGGTGGGTCTTGTTGTTAATTTTTACCGCAGCAAAAAAGGAATCTCGTACTAAGGGGCTTGAGAGCTTGATCACTATCGAGCGCGGCCGTTTCGAATCTTTATTCAATTTCGCCACTCGATGATAATTGACCAGTTGGTGGTCAGTCAGGTCGTATCCCACGGTTGTGGCCAGGCGGTTTACCACTTCCTTTAGGTTTTCCGATGAGTGTTCAGGTACACACTGGATTTCCAAGTTGCAGTCCCTTGAGTATTGCTCGAATTGATTTAGCCGGGAGTTGATGTCATATACTTGTGAATGTATATCCGTAACTTGGGAGCTTAAAGCATAGACTTGGGTGTTAACATCGACTACATGGGAGTGTAGGTCTCTAAACTGAGAGAGTAAATCACCTACTTGAGAGCGTAAGTTCCTATTCTCTTCCTGTAGATCACTAATCACCTTAGATTTAATTTCGAGCGCTTTTGTTAGCTGGTCGTATTGAGTGGAGATAAAAGTTACGGTGTCGGTGAGCTATTGTATTTTATCGTGGTATCCTGACCTTTCCTGAATGAATTCCTCGAGCTTGCTGTCCAAATAATGTTTTAGGTGTTCAAAGGTGTTTCCAGTAGAAGAGGCTGCACTTAGGGTTGGTTTCGCCCGCGAATTAATAGTGCTAGAACTTTTTTGGAGCAATTTGCATACTTCACATTTCCATGTACCTTTGTAGCTCTTGGATTCCTTCGCAAAATTTACGCTTGATATTCCCAGGCACTGATAATGGTATGTGGCACTGCATACTGAGCATTTTTTAACGCTATCAGCCTTTACTTGTTTAATGCATTTAGCACATATGGTCATTATGTGGAAATCCCGAAATCTGGGTATTTTTTAAGCAATGGCAACTCTGGGTGAGTGTAAAAGTTAGAATTGACGTTGTCAATTGAATTTGACAGTGCCAGACTTCTTGTCTAACTGACATTGACAGCTATCATTGCATTTTGACGGCACAGATGTGTGACATCGGGGGGGTACTTTCGTAAAAAAATCGAATTATTGATATTTATTAAAAAAAGCGGGTATATAATTAAGACTTATCTTTGTCTGATTTTCTTGATTATAGGCAGAAAAATGATCCACAAACAGCAGTGCACCTGTCCTTTATGTTGAACTTCACTTTGTATTTACTTTTGTTGCGGCATATAAGGATTTTCTTAAGATAGCGAATTTAAATGAAATGTAACCGAGAGCGAGTTGTAAACAGTGGCAGGGTTGCCACATTACATTGAAAGATAATCGAAGTATGATTAGAAAATTAGGTATGTTCTGTTTAATGCTCTGTACAAAACCTAGTTGTATTACCTTTAAGTCACTAAGGTGCTTAGTTTGGGTAGGTACCACATCGAAAAGCTACAGACGCCAGCACATCAAGCTACTCCAATTTGTCAAACTTCCCCAATTGAAAGTGAACCTTATGCTTACGTTATAAAGATAAAATGTATTAAAGAAATTTGACAGATTGGGGCAGCTGGATGTGCTGGCGTCTGTACGTAAAATTTGGATTATTGAAAAAAGTATTTATTATTATATATAAGCAATAAAATATCTATGTATATTTCTGTGTGTTGTACCTGAATTTCGTAATTTCTATTGATGTACCTTATGTGTCTAATAAAGATATATTCTTTCTATTAACCATTAATTTAGCCATACAATGGTACCTTAACAATCGGTAAAAATACTGTAAAATATGAAATAGATTATACTAACTTTTATACTATGGTTTTTTAACATTACTAACAGATAGCTTAGGAAGCTTTCAATACTTCACCGGACTAGAGTGGCGAGAACTCAAGTCATCTAGCAAAATAAAACTACAAACTAAGTAATCCGCGTTAAAGGCACATCTTTTAGGGTTGGAAGATGATTGAGGAATTCAAAGCTAGATTGACGGCTATGTGCATGAGAGAAGCCGTAGCGAGGGCGGGAAAGGGATCGGGGGTGGCAATGGCAGCGCAAGTAGGGTTACCATATGTAAATAGAGGGATGCCTGTCTATGGTACCTAAAATGCCTAAATTTTGAGAAAAATGCCTGTCTGAAGCAAAACGCTGTAGGTAATAAGTAAAAGCCAACAGATAATAATTAAGAAGGATATTTATTACTGATATTTGTCAGATGACATTATTTTTTTATAGTTATTTTTTTCTAATATATAAACGCAAAAATCTTCACAAGATACAGTTTGTGTAGTGAATATTGTTTTTACTGATTCAATTGTCAGCCGATTTCTTTCTTCACTCGACTGGGCGTTGGCGAGAGCCTGCGAAAATGCCTGTCTCAGACCAATGCCGGCCGCACGCCTGACTAAACCTTAAAATGCCTGGCAAATGCGGCTAACGCCTGTCATATGGTAACCCTAAGCGCAAGCGGCTATCAATAGTCTAGACTAAAATACACATAGCTTTTATGGGATCTTCGCAATGTAGCGTGGAGAAGTGTGGCTTTCGGCGACTGATCTTGCAGAGTCGCGAAAAGCACCGCTAAGCGATTAATTAATGACGGTAAATTGTAATGAATGTGCGCGATTGAATGCTTGCTGATTCGCGATATGTTGCGGGATCCCACTTGTAGCAATCCCTATTCAAGGGTTATATATTAAGCCGGCAGAAGTAAAACATTCGACCTCGTAACGAATAATACTCGATTTTTTACAAAGATTGTAAAATCCAATTCCATCATATAAATTGGAAACGCATACTTTAATGCAGACCAATTTTTGATTACCATTCCCGATATCGACACGATTCTTGTGATGATTGATATTACCGCGTTACGGTTAAATTGGACGCCCTGTTACGGCAAATTGATTGTGATGGCCAATTAGGTTTTCGAATAAATTAATTAAGGGCAACATTCAATTATTACGGTTTCATTGGTGCGCAGTATAATAAGTAAGGCATGGCTTGAGGGTTGAAGCAGGTTTGAAAAGGCTTCGATTTATAAGGTTCGACAAACAAAACTTTTTTTTGTTTAATTTAACTACAATTGGATTTGGTCTTTCTTTCTATCTTTCAGACTCTCTCAAAGATAGAAAGAAAGACCAATTCCAATTGTAGTTAAATTAAACAAACAATTTTATTTTATTCATGAGTACCATACATATTCTAGATGGGTCCATATTGGCACACCTAAAGTTCTTTACTCTTCCTAAAAATGTTCTTCCTAAAGTTTTCATTCACACTATTTGCAGTGCTACCAGCGATGTTCATAACACTCATGTTTCCGAAAATTGTAATTAATAATATCATTAATATAAATATATTTAAACTCCTACTGTTTTTTATAACAAAGCTTTTATCCCTAAATATAATTACTATCATATTTTCACACATTTTCAGAAAGCAACATTTACCAAGGTTAATAAACAATATATGTGAGTAGAAGATGATAGTATCTAGCGCTCGGCGGCCGCTGCCGCGGCAAGATCACTTCGCTCGCTTGCCTTCGCGTGCTAGATGGTCGCAGTTCTAACCTAACCTAACCCAAATTTCATAAAAGTACAAAAAATTATATGATTTTGAATAATAGTGTAAAAGAAGTTTATGTTGAGAAAATATAGGAAAACAAATAAAAGTATAATAGATGTTTATTGCTACTGACATAATGAACTTGAATGCTTCGGAATTATGAACATTAGAGACAGAGTAGTTAGGAATTGTGAATTTCAGGATGAAAAATGTTAGAAAGAACATTTTCGGATTTCCAATTAACGGAGTTCAAAATTTAGGTGAATTTTGGCGCACCCATTCTAGATTGCCTCAGTGACTAGTAGCATACATATTATAAGTGCATATTGCCTCTTTTCGTGATAGAGGTAATTATATACTACTCTGACAAGAAATTACCGGGAAAAGATCAATAACATACAAAATGTTTGTTATTCATCCAAATTTATTTTATCACCTTCAAAGTATGCTCCTTCAAAAACGATACACTTACGCCAACGAATAATCCATTCAACAAAACATTTTTTAAACGCTGCTTTCGGAATTGAGTTCAGTTCTCGCCGCGAATTCTCTTTTATGTCTTCTTCCGATTGAAAACGGGTACCACGAAGTGGTAATTTGAGTTTAGGAAAAAGAAAGAAGTCAGCTGGAGCCATATCTGGTGAATATGGTGGTTGCTTGATGGTATTTGTTGAGTGTTTGGTTAAAAATTCGTTCACAATGATGGCCTTGTGCGAAGGCGCATTATCGTGGTGCAACTTCCAAGAATTTTCTTTCCACAAATCTGGCCTTTTCCGTCGAATTTGCTCTCTTAAACGCCGCATAACGCTCAAATAATATTCTTTATTTACCGTTCGACCTTCCGGTAAGAATTCAGAGTGCACAACACCGCGATAGTCAAAGAAAACAGTCAACATGACTTTGACTTTTGATCGACTTTGGCATGGTTTTTTCGGTTTCGGTTCAGTTGGAAGGCGCCACTCCGAAGCTTGTTGACTAGTTTGCATGTCAAACTCGTAAACCCACGTAACGTCACCAGTAACAATGTGTTTCATGAATGTTGGGTTGGAATTGACTCGTTCTACCATGTCCTCAGCGACTTTCATGCGATTGAGTTTTTGGAGAAAATTCAGATCTTTTGGGACTAGCCGAGATTAGTTAAAATGGTACGAATCGACTTGTGAGATACAGAAAATAAAATAAAATATATAAAATAAAAAAGGTTTTTATTCACGTAGACTTTAAAAAAGCGCTTGTAAATAGTCAGAACATGTTTGTAGTAATATAGTTGTATACATTATTATTTCTAGTAACATAGATATTTTGGCGTATATATTGATGTATATCGTATGATGTATAGCGTATATGAGAGTGGCAGGGCGACCGCGACCGCGAACGCCTCGACAAGTGTTTGCTCCGTGTTATTAAATATCTAAAAATAGTAAAACTAATTAAACTGACATAAAATTAGTACTATATCAAACTGAACAGTGTTGTGTATATGTGGAAGTGTTATAAAAACTTAAATACAGCTGTGAACAACAATATAAAGTACCTATTTATCTTCCATAAACAGTAAGTGTTACAAACTAAAAAGCAGTGTTCAACGTGTAATATACCTATTACAACAAAAAACTCAAGATTATATGCGCTCAAAGTGTTAAAGAAGCGATAAAAATTAACAAACAAGTGAATCAAAAGCGTACAATTCAAACAAAGAAATGACCTTTGGACTAGTTAAAAACATTTGAATTCCAAACCTGTCAACGACTTTGTGACACTACAGTATCTATAGCGTAATTTGAACCGGACAGTCATCAGCCAATTGGCTCGATGCGCCAAGCGTTGGCCCCAGTAACCGTTCTACACGACGACGGTTCCGAGTTCGAGCCCCGCTATCTGAGACCTCTTTTTGTGAATGTTTAAACACCAATAAAATTGTTCACAGTCGTATGTATACGTGCTAGTGCTAACAAAGGGCGCTACTGGTGATTTACTAAAACATGGAATCAAATAACATCACACATCGTAAACCGCACAGAACGGGATCTCTAAGTAATTTGTCTGATCTGACAAATGACGAGGATAAAACCATACTTGACACCACCATGTTAAGCATACCAGACAGTCTACAGAACTATAGCGACAATGACATGGTTAACGACCTGAACGAACAAATTAAATCACTTACAATGCAATTAATGAGTGCTCATCAAGAAATAGATGACTTAAATAACGAAAATTTCCGTTTAAAAACGGATCTACAAAAATCTTTGAAGACGGTCGAAACCTGTAAAAAGATTTGCTTAACGCCTGATAGGAAAAATGTCTCAACATCATCGGCTCGCAAAAAAACCTCTAAACAACAAAATATTTCTCCGAATATCTCAAGTGATGAGTCCAAGAGAAGAGACATCACTCCTTTCAAAAATATAAAATTGCTTAATAAGGAAACCCAAACATCTAATCTGACTAACGACAAATCGACGCAAACTAGTCAAAAATCAACAGCAACTTCTCAAGAGTGGAATATTGCTTGCGAAAATACATCAGGAGCGATGTATGTTCAAAAACATAAAAACAGATTATCTGTAATAAGCAGCAATTGCACAAAGGGAACTCTGCCCCTAATCGAAGAAACCTTCTCGAGACATTTTAATTTTTGTCATTATCTACTGCCACAAGTCACCACACCAGGCTTTCTGAACTCTCTGATATATAAATTAAAAGAATTTACGATGAGCGATTACTGCCTGTTTTTCATTGGAGAAAATGATCTGAACAATGGAGAATATTTGAATATACTTTACAACCTCAAGAGCGCGATGAAAAATATCAACCACACAAACATTATAATCTGCGCTCCGACGTACAAAACTGGTGCTCTAATTCACAATTGTAAAGTAGATTTATTTAATAACCTACTATGTTTAGACATAAAAAACAATCAATACGCATATTTTTTCGATAGTAATCGCACCCTATCACTTGAAATGTTTTCCAATAGTACCGGAAAATTAAACAGAAATGGCTGGAGGAACATTTTTGAACAAATCATGTCTAACATATTGATAGACTACAAATTATTCTGCTCTCAAGACGATTTCACAAACGACAATATTGACCAAACGCCGCCAATCTCAAATAGCGTGACTGAAGATAAATCAACAACAACACAAGACCAGTTATTTCTTTTATAAGCACATGAATATCATGCACCAAAACATCGCTGGACTTCTTAATAAAACTGATATGTTGACGTTGCATATCCAAGAGCTAAACACAAAAAAAAAAAAAAATTTGGATATAGATGTTTTATGCATCACTGAACATTTCGTAACCTCAGGACAGGAATCTTTAATCAACGTTCCAAATTATAAGCTTGCAGCGTGTTATTCAAGAAGTAAGAAGCGAGGAGGAGCATGTATCCTTATTAAAAACAAATACGAATGTAAAGAGCTACCTAACACATCTATTATGGGTGTATTTGAGTATTGTGCAATAGAATTAAGTCGGCAAGGATTAATAGTTGTTTGTATATATAGACCACCGAACATGTCCTGTATTAATATGTTTTTTAACCATCTAGACACTTTGTTAAAGAAATTGTGTATCAAAGCAAATAAAAAAATAGTAGTATGCGGTGACTTCAACATCAACACACTGAAAAAAAATAACTTCACATTAGACTTTGAAAATTTACTGTTGAATTATAATCTAAAGTTAGTGATTAATCAAGCAACTAGACCAAAAAGCGGCACGTGTTTAGATAACTTTGCTCACAATTCCAAACAAAATTGTTTGAGTGAAGTAGTCGACTTCGGTTTATCTGACCATACCGCTCAAATTTTAAAAATACCGGTAAACAAAACATGTACAATTAGTTCCTGGCGAATTCAAAAGCGTAACTTATCCAGAGAAAATTTAATTTTGTTTAAAAAGCACCTTCAATGCCTATCATTCTCAGAAGTCCTTGAAACAGATGACCCTAATGATGCATATAATAATTTTATTGATCTCTTTAGTCTAATATATAACTTATGCTTCCCGATGCAATTAAAAAATGTAAAATCTGATAAAAAAATTAAATGGCTATCGCGCGGAATTAGGATTTGTAGCAGAAAACAACGGAATATGCTATGGAAATACAGAAAATCACCTACAAGTGAGAACAAAAATACATTTCAAAACTATGCACATAAACTCAAAAAGATTGTGAAACTAACTCAAAGAGCCCAAAATAATTATTTGATTAATACCTCAATAAATAAATCAAAATCATCATGGCAAATAATAAATAATAATAATAATTTAATTAAAGAACCAATTTTGCAAATTAAGGAAGGAAACAAACTAATAAAAGACCCTAGGCAGATTGCTGAATCATTTAATAACTTTTTTGTTGACCAAATACATGATATATCCAGCTATTGTACGGGAAATACAGCTGCAATTACCAAAACCCGTAATTCATTGTTTATGCAGCCGGTAGGCCCCCAAGATATTACACGTGTGATACAAAACTTAAAAAATAAAAAAAGTTTCGGATTCGATGGCATTTCAACCGTTGTAGTCAAATTTGTCTCTGATATTATCGCAAAACCATTAAGCCATATAATTAATGTGTGTATAAGCTCAGGTATATTCCCTGATGAATTAAAGACTGTGATCATAAAACCATTACACAAAAAGAATGACAAGGAAGACAGGACAAACTATAGACCTGTAGCTCTTATTTCAGTATTCTCTAAGATCTTTGAAAAAATCATTTATGAATCTATTTACACCTTTATAGCTAAAAATGACATTCTCTGTGAAGAACAAAAGGGCTTTCGAAAAAATAAAAATATCAACATGGCAATATTTGATCTCTTGAAAGTAATCATGAATAATGTGGATAAAAAAAACCCTATTTGTGCAATATTCACAGACATGACAAAGGCATTCGATTATGTAAAACATGACACTCTCTTAAATAAACTTAGCGATTATGGCATAAGAGGAAACGTGCTAAACTTAATTAAGTCATATCTCACGGGTAGAAAACAGTACACAGAACTATCGAGAATCTGTACTAAAACTAAGCGTGAACTTAAATACCTATCTAATTGCAGAGTAACAGAGTTCGGAGTTCCACAGGGTAGTGTACTCGGTCCATTACTGTTTCTACTCTATATTAATGACCTACCCCGTCAAATTTGTCAGCCAATGACTTTATTTGCCGATGACAGCACTGCTATAGTCGAATGTATGAATGAGACGAACTACGAAGATGAAATAAACAGCACACTTAAAACAATAATAGATTGGCTTAATAGGAATAATCTAGTCATAAATTTACAAAAAACTAAAGTCATACATTTTCACCAGAGGTTACAGCCAAAAAAAGTAACTACTAAATATAATGGCCAAATCGTAGATACAGCTTCAGTGACTAAATTCTTAGGAGTGCAGATTGACGATAAATTGACATGGAAATCTCAAGCCGAAAATGTGTGCCAAAAACTTAGTAAATCTTCATATGTACTCTATAACCTCTCAAATAAACTAAACATGAATACATTAGTTATAGCCTATCATGGATTAGTTGCTTCATTATTGAGATATGGTGTCATATTTTGGGGCAACTGCAGTGAGAGGGAAAGAATATTTAGGGCCCAAAAACGATGTCTTAGATCAATGACAGGTCTTAAGTTTACCGAAAGTTGTCAACCTGTATTTATATCTCTAAAAATTCTGACATTACCTTGTTTATATATACTAGAAGTGGCCCTATTCGTTAAATTAAATAAACACCAATTTACCTCAATGATTGACATAAGACAACGCACAGCACCAATGAGGTCCCAGTATAAAAACCAATTGCGCACAGGTGGTCATAAAACAGCCTTATTAAAAAATAGCATCCTTTCCATGGGACCGCTTATATATAATAAATTACCGGAAAATTTAAAAGACCTACCCATAAAAATGTTTAAAAAACAATTAACAAAACTATTGCTGGAGAAATGTTATTACACAGTTAAAGACTTTTTAAATGACAAAACTATATAGGAAAATGTTTTTGATAAATGTACGTTGCCTTTTCAACTGTGAATGTTTTAGATGACATTGCCATATTGACATTGTTATTTTTATTTATTAGCGCTTTTTTTTGTGGTTGTTGTTAGGTATATTGTAATTTGACATAACAGATCTTGACATTACCATATTATCTAAATTCTTTAACTATTAATAATTGTGATTGTTGTTAATGTTTTGCAATATTTTGACATTAAGCTTTTTGACATTATACATTTCGACATTTATATGATTTCTCTTTGTATAATTTGTGAGAGTTTTATATGTAATTCATTAATTATTTTGTTTTTTTTCTTTTTTTGTGGTCTGATCTGTAACAACCTATTAAATTCGACTGAGGCTAATAATGATCGTAATAGCTGTATCTATATTACTATTTAATAATTCAAACCTAATATTTTGCATGCCGTAAGGTAAAATGTATCGGGACACTTAAATAATATTCCAACTTATATGTATACCTACATTATCAGCAAATAAATGATTTCTGTTTCTGTTTCTGTTTCTGTTATATACACAATGTAAGAAAACATTTATAAAATTTATTTTATTATAGCAATGATATTTAGCTAGCTGGTATCAAGTTATTGTCAAGAGATTATGTTTAATGATCTAGTTTAAATCTAATATTTTTACTACATATTGTCAATGGTTCTGTCTATATTAAGGTATTATTATTATAACGGACCTTGTGTTAATAACGACGGTAGCGCTTTAATGCTACCACCGGATCCAATGCGCCCCAACTGAGAAGACCCAGCGAAACAAGCTCAGTGGGTTCATCTACTACCGGTTTCAACACGACCCAGTTGAGACGGTCCGGCGAAACATACTCAAGCGGGCATGAACACGGGATTTGCATTTCGGCGGGATTTACCAAGTTCAGCGGCTATCTCTCTCAGAGTTGAATGAGGATTTTCAGTCACTATTTTCTTCACTTTTGCGATGTTAACTTCAGTTGCAGACGTTAATGGCCTACTAGAGCGAGGCAAATCTTTCATCACATCTCGACCGCTTTTGAACGCTTTGAACCACTCATAAGCACGAGTTTTTGATAAAGTCGATTCACCGTAAGCCTTCTGTAACATTTTCAGTGACTCCGAACACGAAATTCCATTAGCGATGCAAAATTTAAGACAAACTCTTTGTTCGATATTTTAGTCCATTATGAAATTCGCAATACACACTATATAATTATGATATTACTAAAACCAGCACTGTATTTAATATAGATAACAGATGCAAATCAAACTCCGAGCCAACATGGAAAACAGTTGTGCCAATCTAACAACGACAAAAAAAGAAACAAAAATTTTAATTGGGAACCATAAAAAAATCATCCATTCCCGATACTTTTTTGACTGAATGTATGTAGGTATATAATTACCTCTACATATGCATTGGAAGTAGCTCTATTCATTCCACATCTTTGAATTGAACAACATTGACATTTATTATACTATACATACATCATACATATAGTATTATTTTATACTAGCTGGTGCCCGTGACTTCATCCGCGACAATTTTGAATGATGACCTATGTAACTACTTACTTCTAGTTTAATAAGTAATGGAATCAGGCGTTACTTTGCGGAAATCCATAACAATCAAAATACAAAATCAATATTTAGTGTTAATTCCGCTAATTGTCAGTTTAATCATGCTGGGATGCAATTTGCACCGCCCTCCCGCCCGCAAAAATGTGCACATGCAAGAAGGACAATATAAAAAGCAAATTACATGCACCAGTACGATACCCAACACGTGTTTCGGTCCTCCACGGACCATTCTCAAGGGCTGCTAACTCGTCGAGTGCTCGAAGGAGACTGAACTGACTCCTTCGAGCACTCGTTAAGAAAACCTAACCTAAACATAACCCAACTAAGAAAGAAACTAAAGACTACTTTGCTAAGGACCCGATATCATCAACCAAAAAAATCAAAGAATACATATAAATTGTCCTTAAAGATAGCCAGTAAGTCAAATAAAGTAAAATAATAATCAACGATGCATTAATCAGAAAGGTAACCCCAATTAGATTAGGTTGCGACCACGGCATTGATTAGTCTAAAATCACATTTTGTGACCGAAACCATCTAAAACAAAGATTACGCCATCTACTAACAAAAATATAAACTTGTAAAGCGGTAAAATTAAGATGTGTACATATTTTTGGGTGAGATTTAGGCGATCATCTATTGATTTAGTTTTGGGCTACCTTTTATTTCAAGCATTTATTTATTGCAACCGATATGCCAATTAAGTTCCGCGATCTGAAACGATATTAACGCCATCTAGTTACAAAATTGTGAACTTGTAGAGTAGTAAAATTAAAATGAATATTTTTTGGGTGCGATCATCTCGACACCAACAATTTATACTACGGTAACTCGAAGTTTAGATAAAATCGTTTTTTATCCCAATTTGATTAATGTCTTTTTTTAATTAGTTATAAAAATTATAAAAAAAGAAGTTACAAATGTTATAAAACGCTAAATCTTTACTTAGACGACGAAACTACGATATTTTAAGCAACTTAGCATAAAAAACGATATTATCTTTAATTCGAGTTGGCGTAAATTGATAAAATAAAATAAAATAAAAAAGGTTTTTATTCACGTAGACTTTAAAAAAGCGCTTGTAAATAGTCAGAACATGTTTGTAGTAATATAGTTGTATACATTAGATATTATTTCTAGTAACATAGATATTTAGGTACATCTTGTATGAAAACATTTATAAAATTTATTTTATTACAGAAACGTGTCATGGTGACGATCTATTGAATCAGTTTTTGATTACTTTTTTTAACAAAAAATTATTCCCTGAATTTTGACTTAAAACATGTATTGTTTTATTTTTAACAGAAAAACCAAAAACCAATTTAATGCGTATAACTCCAAAAAAAACACAGATTTTCATACAAAGTATCTCTCTATCCCCTATTTTAGTCGTCCTTAGGGGTGGAATTAATTTTTAACTGAAATGCCAAATAGTAATTTTCATGCGTTTAACTTCAAACTTGTCACATTTTTCATAAAAACTTACATCCCCAATTTTCCGCCCTTGGGGCTTAAATTTTTAAAAATCCTAGAATATAATTTTTAATTGCAAGGCCAAATACCAAAGCCATTAACATAAAAAATGACGGATTTTCATAAAATATTTCATCCCTTATTTTACTCCCTTAGGGGTGGTATTTTCAAAACCCTTCTTTAGTGGATGCCTACGTCATAAAAGGTACCTACTGTCAAAATTTCAAGTCTAACTCCAGTCGTTTAAACTGTGCGTTGATAATATAATTGATGTCAGTCAGTATAAACTTAACCCTATTTTGCGCCCTTGGGGGTGGAATTTGCAAAAATCCTGAAATCAATGTTTTATGTTTTTTAACAGAAAGGCCAAGTACTAATATTCTCTTCATATATTATAATTTTTAATTGCAAGGCCATATACCATAGCCTTTAACATAACAAATGACGAATTTTCATAAAATATTTCATCCCTTATTTTACTCCCTTGGGGGTGGTATTTTCAAAAAACCTTCTTTAGTAGATGCCTACGTCATAAAAGGTACCTACTGTCAAAATTTCAAGGTTATAACTCCAGGCGTTACGACTGTTCGTTGATAATTGATGTCAATCAGTATAAACTTAATCCTATTTTGCGCCCTTGGGGGTGGAATTTCCAAAAATCCTGAAATCAATGTTTTATGTTTTTTAACAGAAAGGCCATGTAGTTACTTATTTTCATGCGTTTAACTTCAAAAATATCGCATTTTTCATACAAACTTACATTCCCTTTTTTATGCCCTTTGGGGTAGAATTTTCAAAAATCCTGAAACATATATTTTTTAGTTTTAACTGAAAGGCCAATTACCATTTTTCATGGGTTTAACTTCAAAAATGTCGCATTTTTCATACAAACTTACATCCCCTATTTTTCACTCTTGGGGTTGAGATTTCCAAGAATCCTGAAACATGTGATTTTTTATTTTTAACTGGAAGGCGAAATACCAATTTTCATGCCCTTAACTTCAACAACGGCCAAGTTTCATACTAACTTTGCACCCCCGATTTACCCCCTAAGGTGTTGGATTTCGAAAAATCCTTCCTTATTCCTTGTCTACATTATAAAGAAAACATTTATGCAAAATTTCAGTTTTCTAAGTCCAAGGGTTTGGGCTGGGCGTTGATGAGTCAGTCAATCAGTCAGTCAGGACTTCTCTTTTTATTTATATAGATGATAAATGTCTTCGGCAATCACCCAATATTCCAAAAAATATTGTAATTTTGAACAATTTATATTCAAAATAAGATTAATATAATGAATAAGAAAAATTATCGCCACGATAAAAAAGAAATAAACAAAAATGTGAGCCGTCACGGGACGCCTGGCAGATGTGAAACATCGACATTATTTTGTAAAAGTAATATGCAGAAAAGAACATATTATGATAGGAACTAAATATGTCATAATGATAAATTAAAAAGTCGATTGCGCATGCGTCACGGAAGCAGAAATCTGTTTTACGTGCGGCTATAGATGTTTCACATCAAAAGTGCATGTCCGCCATTTGCCAATTTTACGATCATATTTACTAATGAAATAATATTAATAGACAACGAATAATATAAGTACCTTCATCCCAAAATATAATTTATCTGGCACCTTGATGTAACTTTTTTATGCATTTTCCAGTCCATAAAATCTTGATAACATTTTTTGCAAACTTTTCTTAATTTTTCAGATTATTGTTAAATTTTCTAAAATATCCGGTGGAGTCAAATTCGCCTCAGTCTCGATGCTATCATCAGACATTTAGTTCGAATACGTTTAAAAACCATCAAACTGCAACAAAAAAACTGACAAGGTTTTGGCGCCCAATTACTGCGCATGCGTACAACCGGTGCGAAACGAGACAGTGTAACACGGCTCATAAAGGAGAAGGAAACTTCTGGGCCCAGCAGTTAACTAGTTGAAATGTGGATTAAAAAATCCGTTATATTTTTTTAAAGGAAATCACAAAATATGGTATAATGTTTCTATCTAGGAAGCGAGAAAACTTAAATTAAGTTATGAAACGAAATAATCGATAAAATAATGATGAATTGCTTGCAATCGAGTAAGAATAAATCGGTAAAATCTCAGAATATGTTTGAAAATCGAGTGACAAGTGTTTTTCGTGGAATCGATTCATAGCGGATCGTATTCCTTCACCAAAATTTCAGTGAGGTGTTGTTATTATATCCTCTCAAAAATAAGGCTAGTCTGATTCAGTTAACACCTGGGCCCAGGAATGTATGGAGTCATTTTCTTCTCCTTTGATTAGTCTATATATCTATGATGTACTATAATAGAAAAAAGTGACATATTTTATAGTATCTTTTTGCTAAGGAAACCTATATCATAAAAAAACCATTTAATTTTTTATAGAGGCATGTGAATTACGTTAGTCAATAGAGTTTGATATCATAATTTGAATGAGTGTAGATAAAAAATATTTTATCATCACCAATAGCTTGCGCAGCGCACGCTATATAGTAACCTCTATAGGCAAAATAATGAGATCTTCGGTTAAATTATTTTCCTAGTATCCGTATGGGGTTCTTCTTAACCGTTGATAATGTTGCAATCTAAGACGGGCCTGTTGGCATGGTTGGCAAATGCTTACTTTTCACGCCGGAGGTTGCGGGTTCGATCCCCACCCAGGACAAATATTTGTGTGCATGAACATGTCTGTTTGTCCTGACTCTGGGTGTAATTATCTATATAAGTATGTATTTACAAAATAAAAATACTTAGTATATGTAGTATATCAGTTATCTGGTTTCCATAGTACAACCTCTGCTTAGTTTGGGATCAGACGGCCACGTGGGTAAAATAATGTCCCAGGATTATTATTTAAGTATCCATTCAATTAATTACAAACATTTTGTAATAATAACTTAATAATAGTTCAGACCATTCTAATTTTGAATTCCCTTCCATTAGTATAGTTGTTGAGATATGCCGCTTTGACTGACGGTTGGATAAACGCGATGACTGATTGGTACCATAAGGGTTCCTCGTTACCATTTTAATACGGTGCTGGGATAATTACTGGTAACCGGATAGTTAATAAAATCGATTGCAACTTTTCTATTTAACAACCGATTGGAACAAAATGCATACGGGCGCTTTCCAAAGGCATCCACCATCGATTAAAAAAGTAATTATCAAAATTGGTTCACAAAAATCTAAGAAATCGTGAAACACGGAAAAAATGCATACCTACAGTCGAACTAATAACCTATTATTTTATTAAGAATATCTCTATGATGCCTTTCGGCTCTATTATGATCCCGGATCTAATTATCACGAGCACGCTCAACGCTCAAACAGTCATCAGCTTGATATTATCCACTGCTGGACATAGGCCTCCCAAAAGGTTGCTACGACGTTGCTATTTCGTGGGTTTGTCATAGTCACCGTGCTTGACAAGCGAGTTGGCGACCGTAGTTAGGTGATGGCTAGCACACATGGCACTGGTGCCCGACTACCTGCTGTATCCCTTAGTCGCCTTTTACGACACCCACAGAAGGGGGAGACCTGTTATTTTTTCTGGGCCGGAGACCACACGGCTAATACTAAAATAGTAAGAGGTAGAAATATCGATACATTGTGTAGGCTTTTAGTTTTTTTTAAAGACAACTCCCGCACTTGGTTAGCTAATCCCTGTGTCGTGGGGTAATTTAAAAACATATAATAGACAGACAGAAATTGCATCCAGATTCAGAACAACTATTTATGGGTCACACAAATAGTTGTCCGGCGCGGGACTTGAACCCGTGACACGAAGCGGCGAGGTGACTGTCTTGGCTCCTGCGCCACACGTGCAGTCTAAATTGAGTTTGCTACATTAATAAGACTATTATAGATGGATAGACTAAATAATCAATGTCCTAACTAGACGGCAAAAGTTGAAATGTTCACGTATATTTTATGTAATAACTAACTAATAAAATATTTAGAAGTAATCCGCTTCACAAAGAAGTGAACCGGATAGGATGCCATCCGATCGTTACCGCTCCGGTATCGGATTGGAATTTGCTCGTTCCAAAATCTATCATACAGTGCGCTTTAGAGTTTTTATTGTAGCTGAAATTGGGCGCCCTAGTTTGTCGCTGGATTTCAATGGAAGTCTTTTGTAAAAAATCAATCCATATCAGTGAACGCAAATAAACATGGAAGCATTACTTCAAGGAAACTAAGCGCAAATCTTGACCCAATATCCCAATCAAACTGACACAATGGAATACCGTCTCTGATTGGCCAAAATATTACCGCTCAGATACACCTTTTAAAAGTAGACTTTATGACGTGATGTTCGGGTCTAAATTACCATGTTCATGACATTCACCGAGGGATGTTTTATGTTATAAAGTGCAACGAAAATAATTCACCGTGACATTGATATTATTAAAATAATAAAGAATTATGATAAAATATACAGTATCTTGTACTTTACGGCATGAGTTTTTCTAAGGTCTTTAAATAGAGCAGTATTTGGCGAGTAATGGGTTTATTTGCTATGATAATAGGTAAATAAAACAAATTTGTGACCAATTATTCACTAATTATTATTTACAATTTCCGTAGGTAAACATAACACTTAAGTACTACTTTTTAGGGCCCCCTTCACTTCTTTATCCATCCGTCCGTCTGTCTGTCAATACCCTTTATCTTGAAAAATCGACTTGAAATTATAGGTGATCTAGATATGCAGGGTTACTTGTAAAATACCAACAACCTCGCAGGACTAGGAAGCTAACACCATAAGCAACAACTTACTCTACGGGCATCGCAAAGATTACGCAATCCACCTGGTTACATATGATTTACGATGCCCGTAGAGTTATAAACATTCAAGTGGTAAATTAATTAATATAGACTTTTTACAAAAAATAAAAAAATACAAATTATCAAAAGTTGTAAAATAAATGTTGTTGCTTATGGTTTTAGCTATCTAGTCCTGTGAGGTAATTGGTGCTTTACAAGTTACCCTGTAAATATATAAATAAAATTGAATTGAATTCATTTCCAAACGAACCGTTTTCGTCCATAGTTCTCTTCGCTTTAGATCGAGTGGAAATTTGAAGAAACCAAGCTGTTTTAATACCACCATTACCATTCTTTGAGCATACCCTAAAGATGTTGAGTATTTTATCTAAGATTAAAATAATTGTAATAAATAAAAAAAAATCGTCATAATTTTTGTGTAGATAAATAAATTGATTCGTTTGCATAACAACATCACCATATATTTTGTGTCAATTTGATTGACTTCATATTAAATAAAATTAAAATATATAGCGATGTACTTACTCGTAATAACTAATTCCACCACTCTTGTTATGCAAATGAGATTTATTAATACACCACTTCACTGCACAGGACGGCATTTTTGGAAATTAAACACGCTGAAACCAATAACTGACAGACGACCGCCATTGATGCCTGTAGTGCGCAAACTCGGTCCCACTCGGTCCGCGGCACAATTTTTAAGCCCCGCCTACCGCGGCACAATCTGCGTTGGGTCATTTTCGCTAGCTAGGAATGCTTCCATGTTTATTTGCGTTCACTGATCCATATTAAATATATGGATTGATTTTTTACAATTGATTTTTATCCGTTTGACAAGCCGGTTGGCGTAGTTAGTAAATGCTTGCCTTTCACGCCGCAGGTCGTGGGTTCGATTCCCACCCAGGACAGATATTTGTGTGCTTGAAAATGTCTGTTTGTTCTGAGTCTGGGTGTAATTGTCTTTATAAATATGTATTTACAAAAGAAATGTAGTAAATATAATATATCAGTTACCTGATTTCCATAGTAGGTATAAGTTCTGCTTTGTTTGGGATCAGACGGCCGTATGTGAATAATGTCCCAGGATATTATTATTATTATTATCTACTAGCTGACCCGACAGACCTTGTCCTGTCTTAACGATGACTATTAACGCACGCTATCTGTCAATACTATGTCAAATAAAAAAAAGTTACATTAAAAAAGGTTATATTGTCCAAAGCGCTAAGGTTAGATTAGAAATAATATTTGGTTGTGAAGTATTCTTAAATTTTCTTATTTTCCGCGCAATTTTAAATTCTTTTTTTTTACATAAGAACCTTCTCCTGACAATAACAAACACAATAAAAAAAGAAATAGTGAAATCGGTCCAGCCGTTCACGCGTGATGTCGTGACAACGGAAAACGGGTTTCATTTTTATATATATAGATATATAGGATGACCGTGCCGTGCGTTCTTGCCGACCGCGCGGTGAAGATAACTGGCTACACTATAAAATAGTGCCCTCTAAGTGCAATTGTCTATGGAAACTAACCATCAGTGTGGGACAAAGTAACAAAAGTGTGTGCGCATACACTGGTGTTTTTTTTAAATTTTTTGTAATTTTAACGCGAAATGCTGTTTGCTCTAGTCGCCATGCTACGGATGAACTTGATGCCATGATGACAGTAACGATTAATGGTTAACACATATATAGGGATATTTATAGTATATTTTTAGATCCATAAGCTTAGGCAACGCGTTGTGGGTTAGTAACTCAGCCACTGTATGTTTTAGGGATTTTGTTTTGGGTTAATGTAAATTTTGCTATTATTCTTGGTAGTTAAGTTTTATCCCTCGACTATTATTTTATATAAAGTGTCTCAAGTCAAAAGTCTTCGACCGGTGTGTGTTGCCAGTGATGACTTACGGAACAGAGACGTGGTCGCTCACTATGGGCCTTGTCAGTAGGTTCAAGGTCACCCAAAGAGCAATGGAGAGGGCTATGCTCGGAGTTTCCCTGCGGGATCGAATCAGAAATGTCGAAATCTGCATGCGAACCAAAGTCACCGACATAGCCCGAAGAATTGCAAAACTGAATTGGCAGTGGGCGGGGCACATAGCTCGTAGATCGATGGCCGACCACGAACCGGAAGATGTGGGCAGGCCCCCTACAAGATGGACCGATGATCTTGTGCGGGTGCTGGAAACTGCTGGATGCGAATAGCGCAAGACCAGCAATTGTGGAGATCTTTGGAGAGGCCTTTGTCCAGCAGTGGACGTCTTTCGGCTGATGTGATGATGATGATTATTTTATTGTGTTATTTTTGATATATAGCTATTATGTTTATTAATTGTGTATGTTCTTAAGTTCAATACTTGTCTCTGTTCTGCTTTTCAATGTTACGTTTTGTCTCGTTTCGATATTTATGACTTTTTTTTGAAATTAGCGCAAGCTGTTAATTAGTTTACTGAAATTAACTTGAATGATGTAAAATTCGAATTCTGTGGTTGTCTTTGAATGTTGCAGCACAATAGTGCTCATGCAGTTATAAGGACATGTACTACATACTTAAACATAATATATGTTTAAGTATGTAGTACATGTCCTTATAACTGCATGAGTGTTTGTAACGTTGACGATCCTTACATAAATAAATAAAATAAATAAATACTCTACTAACTAACATCTATGAACCATATATGATTTTAATCACTTTGCACTAGACTTATAATAAAAATCATATTATATGGTTTATATAAACCCTAACTATCTACGGTAGGGTCGTTATATATAGAAGTCAATCTATATAAGTCAAGTGATAACGGAATCCTACTAATATTATAAATGCGAAAGTTGGTGAGTGTGTGACTGTGTGTCAGCCGTTTAGAGTTGAAGAAACTTACACACTATGTTTGTTACTTCTTCAAGTCTAAACGGCTGTACCGATTTTAATAAAATTTGGTATGGACTTAGCTGACACCCTGGATATTTACCTTCGGTGATTTTATTAAAACCTTAATAACAAGGTAATTACCTGCCCTATCGGAAGGGTGCTTGCCGGGTAAGGTAGCGGGCCTCCTTCCAAGGTATGGTTCCAAGATAGGGCAGGGTGCTACAACCCCTCGGCGAGAGGGTGTAGATAAACCCGGTAGACAACGAGGAATAGGAAACTATATTATTATAACTATAGTATTCGCTATTCCTCGCTGTGGCTTTGGTAGATGTACCTATTAGATATGTCACCTCACGGATTGTCCTTCCAGAAAATACGATATAGTCCGGGGTGTGAACCCGGAGAATTTAGCCGATTACACTGCCTCTTGAATGCAAGCAGAAAATGTCCCTTGCCAACAAGGTGAGAATTTACAAGACTTGCATTCCACCTATGATGACCTATGCGAGTCCGGTCTTCGCCCACGCCAAAGATAGGTTCATCCATCTCATCCAAGTAGTCCAGAATAGATTCATGCGACGAGCCGCGGGCGCACCGTGGTTCGTCCGCAATAAAAGCCTCCATGCTGACCTCCAATTGCCTACCATCAAGCATTGGATGAAGCAAACGTCCAAACGGTACTTTGACTCTGCTACTCACCATCCAAGTCCTTTGGTGGTACAGGTGGTCAATTACACCCTTCTCCGACTCTCAATTAAGCACCGTCGTCCCAGGCACGTCTTAGACGACCCGGACGACGAGATCACTGTTTACCTCAATCAGATCAAGTCAATCAGAGACTCTCGCAACACTGCACACCAACCGATACTTCGTTCTCGCCGGACAAGAGTACGACCGCGAACGCATCGCGACCACCAGCGTCCTCCATGACCCTTAGTTTGCATTCGATTCGATGAAATGCCCCCTCGCGCATTAACGTAGAGCGAAAGTTGTACAAAACATCCCTAAAACGATACGCCCTCTTGCATCTCCCACCCAGTAACCGCCCAGAGTCGAGGTTCGAATCCCAAAGGGGGTGCCCTCCGGCGCGGGTACTTAGTTTGTTATTTTGATTTGCTAGACGGTTGGAGCCCACGCTCACCTCTATACCTCTATAGTCCGGTGAAGCAGTGAAAGCCGTCAGGCTAACATAATACATCATGTTAAAAAAAAAAGCCGGAGAATTGTTAGCCCGATAAGTTAGCATCATAAGAAGAAATAAACGAAGAGAAGCTGAACTAAAGACGTCGTTATTATTTCTGACCGGTGCCACTGACCATACAAACGCGACCCACCCCCCATTGTGCTCTACGGTAGTTGACGCGCCGGCTTGTAGGTACCGTCCCGTACAGCGTAAAACTTGGTTATAATAAAATGAACAATAGGCTATAATTGGTAAAATTTAACGCGGGTAAAACCGAGGGGCACAGCTAGTATAATTATATATGGTTTACAGACCAAGGCTTAACCGCTTCCTGGGAATCAGAGAGGCCTTTTTATAAGGATAGTCGTTATAAAGAGGCCTGTCTGATACCCAGCAAGGGGTTTCGCGGGTTAACTATGACAGACAGCACGTCACTAACGTCGATGACCGTCCTGAACTTACTATTCTGTGCCTCAACCAAAGTTCGAACCACATAGGGGTGTCGTCTTACTTAGTTAGTGGTCTTATTTGCTAGACGGCTTTAATTTCCGCTCGCTTCTTTGTCCAGTGAAGCTGCAAAGCAAGCAGCGTCCACGATTAATTGTATCTTACCTTATCTTGTTTGGGATGGACTTACATACCTACAGCATTTTTTTTAAATTTATTTTTTAGGCCAGTTAACAGTTACACTGAGGTAACACTTACACTAATAAATAACTTAAATGCTAAAAGTAATTTACATTGGAACCAGCCCCGTCGTCCACAAATTATTATTACAATTTTGTACCCAATATTATATCCTTTACACCGAAGTAGTATGATAGAAGTGAAACTTGTACACTGTAAATAAAAATATACTCTTACTAGTTCGGGATTTTTTGTACTCCATTGTTTTTATTCTATCCCTAGAGCCCTGAATGAAGTCGCACATAATTCAGTACGCTTCTTAGGGGTAGATCCTTGTAGACTACAAGGATCTGGTTCTGGATATGCCAGCCTTAGGATGGCCATTTTGTGTCTTGCCAACGGATCGCATTTACGGTTAATTGTAAATATCATTTAAAGAAAAAAACACCCACAACTACAGATATATACTACATAAATCATCATACTAATATTACTACTCTGTTAAGAAAGTACCGGGAAAAGATCAATAATATACAAAATGTTTGTTATTCAACCAAATTTATTTTATCACCTTCAAATTATGCTCCTTCAGAAACGATACACTTACGCCAACGAATAATCCATTAATCAAAACATTTTTTAAACGCTGCTTTCGGAATTGAGTTCAGTTCTCGCCGCGAACTCTCCTTTAAGTCTTCTACCGATTGAAAACGGGTACCACGAAGTGGTAATTTGAGTTTAGGAAAAAGAAAGAAGTCAGCTGGAGCCATATCTGGTGAATATGGTGGTTGCTGGATGGTATTTGTTGAGTGTTTGGTCAAAAATTCGTTCACAATGATGGCCTTGTGCGAAGGCATTATCGTGGTGCAAAATCCAAGAATTTTCTTTCCACAAATCTGGCCTTTTTCGTCGAATTTGCTCTCTTAAACGCCGCATAATATCGCTCAAATAATATTCTTTATTTACCGTTCGACCTTCCGGTAAGAATTCAAAGTGCACAACACCGCGATAGTCAAAGAAAACAGTCAACATGACTTTGACTTTTGATCGACTTTGGCGTGGTTTTTTCGGTTTCGGTTCAGTTGGAAGGCGCCACTCCGAAGCTTGTTGACTAGTTTGCAAGTCAAACTCGTAAACCCACGTCTCGTCGGGTCCGTGGCTTAGGCCCCCAGTGGTCGAGGCACCTGTGGCCTACGCCCCCGATCGGATTTATTTTATATCATTTTATTTTTGTGCTTTTTCACTTAGTACAGTAAATGAGAAAAGTGTTTCACTGTAATAATATTATTCCTTGCCAAACAAAAGTTATCTATCAAATTGCACAGAAAATAGATCGCCACTTAACCTTATCCTTACACACCTTTTTCTACATTAAAAAGATATTTATTATGTACAATCATCCAGAAATTAAAAAGACCTCATATAAAATGTTAGTGAATGTTATTAATATAAAATATATTAATATACATTTATAATAAATTACCATGTAGAAATATTATCTTTCAACTTGAACCAAATCGTTAGGTAACTGAGCCAAACCAGTTATTGGCAACAATAAAAAGTCCATCTTTTTGTCTACAACATTTAAAATAATAAGGAGGTATGAATAGATATTAAGTATATCTCTTTCACACCTGAGTCAAGTTATTGAATATTGCAATATGTAACCGATACGAAAGTCATCTCATAATGACGAGCGAAGATCCTTCACAAGGGCTTGTGCGAAATATTTACAATATAGTTAAATATAGACTTGTTGGAAAAACATTGTAGCACGCTGGATTTGCGTTGCGTTCTAGAAATAGGGATATAAGTCCATTATTTATTAAAAATTGTATGTAACGAAAATTGGAAAATTACGAGTGAAAAGTACAGTAACAAAATTCCAATCTACAACAATATATAAAAATAATGAAAAATAACTAGACTTTCATTTTTCAAAACATACATCCAATATAAAAGCATTGCTATGACATAAATATAATTATGATTTAATGTATTATACATATACCACCATTAGACATTTATTATTTTTGTAAAAGATTTTTGTGCCTGATAGTACATTTGATGAAAAATTGCTTTGAATTAAAATAATCGAATCGGGGGCGTCGGCCACAGGTGCCTCGACCACTGGGGGCCTAAGCCACGGACCCGTCTCGTCACCAGTAGCAATGCATTTCATGAATTTTGGGTCGCAATTGACTCGTTCTACCATGTCCTCAGTGACTTTTATGCGATTGACTTTTTGGAGAAAATTCAGATCTTTTGGGACTAGCCGAGCGGCAACATGTTTCATACCCAAATGATTAGTTAAAATGGTACGAATCGACCCGTGAGATACAGAAAGTTCGGCGGCTACCTCTCTCAGAGTTGAATGAGGATTTTTAGTCACTATTTCCTTAACTTTTGCGATGTTAACTTCAGTTGCAGACGTTGATGGCCTACCAGAGCGAGGCAAATCTTTCATCACATCTCGACCGCTTTTGAACGCTTTGAACCACTCATAAGAACGAGTTTTTGATAACGTCGATTCACCGTAAGTTTTCTGTAACATTTTCAGTGACTCCGAACACGAAATTCCATTAGCGATGCAAAATTTAAGACAAACTCTTTGTTCGATATTTTTGTCCATTACGAAATTGGCAATACACACTATATATGATATTACTAAAACCAGCGCTGTATTTAATATAAATAACAAATGCAACTCAAACTCCGCGCCAAAATGGAAAACAGTTGTGCCAATCTAACAACAACAAAAAAAAACATAAATTTGAATTTGGAACCATAAACAAATCATCCATTCCCGATACTTTTTTGACTGAATGTATAAAGGTGAAAGTTTGTGAGTGTGAATGTTTGTTACCTCTTCACGTCTGAACAGCTGGAGCGATTCTAATAAAATGTGGTATGGAGTTAGTTGACAACCTGGATTAACACATAGGTTATAATTTATAAAGTGTAACGCGGATAAAACCGCGGGGCGCAGCTAGTATACCAATAAATTTTACTTTATTTACCAAAAAAAAAACTAACCGTAAAAAACCTTCGATTCAAACAAATTCTTATTCAGAGACACACATTCCAATATTTCCAAGGATTACTTAACCGAGCCTATCCACTTCTTAAGAGCTCTTTCACTAAGGGAAGATCGCTAAATAAAATCCTGTCATGTACACGTATTGAAAGCTGGAAATGGAAAAGTGGAAATAGAAAATGATTGAAATGAATGAATGGTTTAACTTGTATTTTGTTCGATAAATGTTTATTTTTCTTATGGGTTCTCAATATAAGGTGCAAACTTGCCATGGAAAAGCTTTATACTATGTATGTATATATACTTGCTATGTGGTGACGGCGACAAATATTATAATATCATCACCCAATCTCATCGCGTGAGGGGCGTCGAAGTCTACCCGAGGGAATATTTACCAGAGGAAGGGCAGCAGCTTCCTTCTGAGTTCTACGAACATGTTACTGCGATCGCCAAACCGTCTGCCAAGCGGGGCGATTATGGCATATCCCCCAAAACATTCTTGGGGAAGGCTTGTCCAGCAGTGGACTTCTTTCGGCTGTAATGATGGTATATCGCCACCGTTCTTTGGGGAGCCTTTGTTCAGCAGTGGACGTACTTTGACTGACATGATGATGATGATGATATGTAATTTGGATTGGGAATAATATATCTACGAATAGTAAAGTTGTAATATATGTAGGTACTTTTAAACCATTCGCTATAGCCATATTACGATTTTTTTTACAAATTTTAGGGTAAATTTTTCTTGTAAACGGTATATTTTTATTTCTGTTGTCCTCAATTGGGTATTCAACTATAAACTAATAAATAGTTTTTAGAAAAACGTAAATTTCAGCCAAAGTTATTCTATTTACGGGCGTCGTCGGTAAAGTTCGTGAATCTAGTTTATCCCAAAAAGAAGCTGAATCTTCACCCACTAACGAAAAGAAATAAATAGAGTCAGTAAGTAATAAAATGAACATTAAGATATTTTTTTACTTCCAAAAAAACTTTATAAACATAGTATTGACCGACCAAAAATACAGACGCCAGCACATTCAGCTACTCCAATCTGTCAAATTTCTTTTACCTATAGATTTTCAACGTTATCACAAAAGCATAAGTTTCACTTTCAATTGGGGAAATTTGCCAGATGGGGTAGCTTGATGTGCTGGCGTCTGTACGTCCAGACTCTGAACATCTAATTATGGGTGATACAAACAGTTGTCCAGCGCGGGAATCGAACCCGGGACACAAAGTGGCAAGGCGACTGTCTTAACCGCTGCGTCAAACGTGCAATTATTATGGTGTTCAGAATCATGTACTGAATGTGGTACCAGTTTTTGTTACGCTGACCATTACCACCCTGAACATATAATACCTTCATAATATCTATTATCATTATTACAGTAAATGGCCATTAAGCAAATTAATTACCATCATATTCTATTATCACTAAGTGAATTCATAGATAAACGTTTGTGTCGCAATATTCAGTGGATTAACTCTTGTTTAGGCCAAAATCAACGAATACTTGAGCCAAGTTTCGTTTAGAATTTACAAATCACAGTCAAGTTAAAATGAAGGCAAATACTCACTTATTTTAATTAGGAAGGATATTTGATAGGAATTAAAAAAAAAAAAAATAGTGTTTATTTAGAAAGTTTGTATACTTCTGAATCTTCTAACCGTTGTTAATAAACTTTATCTTTAATAACGTCTAAGTACATATTAAATATTTTTACAAATTTTCCTCTCAATTCAATAATTTGGGGGTCATATGCTACCGATATGAACAGAGACTAACGGGCGTACGACTGAGCACAAACTGCGATTGGTGGTTTTTCTGGTCTAAAAAACCCAATAACAGTTTTTACCCCGAAAACCTCATTATCTGTGGTTGGAAAGCTACCGTTAGATCTACGTGGCTGTTAAAACCCCTGTTAAACCGCTGTTAAAGTCCACGGGCTTGGCAACTTGAAACTATAGAAACAAAATAAAATTCAATCTGATATCATTGTTTTTCAAGCGTATTTTGACAGTGGCTATCTAGATATTATGCAAAATTTGTGGTAATCAACAGCCGTTCATCACGGACCACTGATTAGCGGTAACCCACGCGGCTAGCTCCACTACACGGCAAAAATATTCAATATTCGCAGCCAATACACTGGACAGCGGGTGAGGTAAGGTGTGGGGAACTCCCTCCTCCCACGACCGGTCCATTAAACCCCCCCGGCGCGTTTATTCGCCGGAATAGTGTGCAATAAAATGCGAGCGTCGACCGGCCGCTGGCCACAGCAAAAAATACACTCCCTAAAAATTATTCTTCTGAACTGGAGCAGTAAGAGATACTGCCCTGTACCGTGCACTTCACATTGCGTTTTCATATAAGTATTTTTTTATATAGAAACCGGACAAAAAGTCAAACGAAAAGTTTTAAGTCGGATTTCCAGGGAGTTTTTGAATTTCGAATGTAGGAACTCCAATGGTTTGACCGATGTACGGTCAGCAGCATGGTAGAGTTTGATTTTGGACTACAAAGTTAGCAAACAAGCATTTACCCCATTTCATAAACGTGACTGCTTCTTAGGCACAACTCACCTAGTGACCGTACTCACCTTCTTATCTGCAGTTTATTCTGTAATCCCCTGGAGAGCGAAAAACCATGAGACTCTGATGCTCTTGGGTTAGTCAGGTTGGCCTAAAATTATTGTAATTTTTGGGACCAACCCACTGCCATCTGATCCCGAACTAGGCATAGCCTGCACTATGGCAACCAGATAAGTGATAACTGATGAACATAATAAATTAGTCCCAGACACAGAACAAATGATCGTGCTCATCACACAAAGATTTATACTGGGTGGGGATCAAACCCATGATTAGTGATGCTGACTGTAGCTTAATAATAATAATAATATCTAGGGACAATGTCACTCAGATCATCCTAGCCCCAAACTAAGCAAATCTTGCACTATGGGTACCAGGCGACGATATACTTACTTATATAGATAGATAAATACTTATACATAGAAAACATCCATGACTCAGAAACAAATATTCGTGCTCATCACACAAATATTTGCACTTAATAGTTAGCATCACTAATAACAAGTCAGTCAAATGATTCATTGGTCCCTTTTAATTTGGCATTGAAATTAATTTTGCGATTAGTTGTTTAAAGGAATTCATATGGCCTTTCTGATTTTACCTATAGTCTAGTGTACGTTTAGCCGTGTGTTTTCCGGCCTAGAAAGAATAACAAGGCCACCCATATCATCTCGTGGGTGTCGTAAAAGGTGACTAAGGTATACAGCAGGTAGTCGGGTAGTACCGGGCTTGTGTACCTACTACCATCTAACTGCGGTCGCCAACTTGCATGCCAAGCGCGATGGATACGGCAAACCCCTCTAAATGAAAACGTTATAGAAACTTGGCGGAAGCTTATATCCAGCAGTGGCCGATATAAGGCTGATGATGACTAGTGTAACGGGATCAAGAGACCATTGGCGTTTTGTCCACCTAACGTAGGTGTACCATTAACAACTACTCACAGAAACACATTAGGAGCCCAGGATATTATTGATTTATTTAAGGATCTCCAACAAAGAATAAACACAATACATTCGATAAAATAGTGCATGCAAAAAGATAGTAAGCAGTGTTCTTCTTCACTTATAGGAGACCACAGCTTGCGTAAATTAGCTTATAAGTAAACAAAAATTTATACACTAATAAAATATACCTAAATAAATTTATAAGAATTATTATTATTATTTATTTGTGAAAAAAATCGTCATAGTGACATGGGTGAGGTAAAGTAGGTCTGTCATTGTTAAGTTTGTAATTACACTATTCAATAAGGGAATACATCGGTGATGATAGTCGTAAGTAGTAAATAAATAAATATTTAACTTTTGTTGCCAACTGTACCCACACCTAAAGTGGTAGTACCTTTTGATAACTCCCATGCTATGAATTAGTTTTAAAAATAATATTTGTTTTTAGCTGAATACCTAAAGCTAAAGTTCGTAGTCCCAATTACGTAAGTAATTTGGAAGAGGAAAAATTCTGAAAGTAGGCATGTTTAATTTGCAATGTACACGTTGCAGTAATTTACATTGTAGTAGACAACTTTCAGATCAAATTGCCATGAAAAAATACTCGTCTACGGTGTATTAACGAAATTGTTTTTCGACCGAACACTTTTTCAGTTGCATTATGTTTTATTTTGCTCTAAAACATATGCGTCCGTTAGTGACGTCACGTCGGTTTGCAGCGTCAGTTGCTGTGTATCTTTTTTTGCAAAAAGTGTTAGTTCGAGCGCGCCGGCTCGGTTTGTCAGACACACGCAGTGAATACCTAAAAATAAGGAGTAGCGTGCCACGTAAATCTAACGAGAACACACATGTATACAGGTTGGATATATTGCTACCATGCTATGTAAATGTAGTTGAATACATCGATTTTCTGTTAAAAACTACTTTTTGGTGCCATTCCTGTCGTGATAGGCAGCTTCTATATTTTTTTATTCGTTGTATTTGTGTGTCGTGTATTCCGTACTTTTTTTTTAAGTATAAAGAGTACTTTAGTAATTTAAACTGTAATTACTGTTATTGTTCCTACATGGTGTAAAGACAACACGAACACAAAAATACCATATTACCTACTTATTTAGGTTTTTCAGAAAACACAATCGCTTTTTCATCTTGGCGGGAACAGTTCTTGTCAGTCAAAGTCAAACGCTCGGATGTCATAAACGTCAATGTTTGTTTACAAATGTGAACTTGATTTTTTAATATCCATGGAGTTAATAAGTACTATCTGAATAACTACTATAGTATTACTTATCCTTATATAGAGGTATACTTATTATTCCCGTGAAAATATCTTGAATTCTTGTTTTGAGGGTTCTCGAATATATTTTGATTCCGAATTATGGGCTGGTATTATCATTACAAGTAAATATTTTAGTATAGACTCATGAATGGCCATAGTTATAAGTCAAAGTATTTACACTTATTGGTATTGTATACGGTACACGGTTAGTAATGCAAATTAAATTATGATAACTATGTAATATGGATACAAGGACTAGAAACGCTTTAATCGTACATTTCACCAATTATAAGCACAATATAAAACAAAAAAACACTTTTGAAACAATTAGTAAACCATTAATTCATCTTTTTTAGTGGGCGTTTTGCAGGGTAGTAATTTCGCTCCGTTACCAAGTCAAATTAAAACAGTGAGGATTTAATTAATGCGGTAATGGTGCTCTTGTAAAAATCGCCGCGGCCGCCTGGTCTGAGTGGGGCCGTATCTGACTTAATTCAGTATAGATAGAATTAATGTCCGGTATATAAATGTAAAATTTCCAAAGAGGAATTTAAATGCAAACTTTTTATTTACTGCTTCGCTTTAGTCCGGATTGAGGTAAGTACGGTCAGATTCAAAATAAGCATAAAATACTCAGAAATTGTATAGTCCTCTATCAATTTGAAAGTTGTAAACGTTTCAAATTAATAAGGAGTAACTTCAATTTAGGTGCTTCGCAAAAATTAACTGATTAAATTTATATATCGTCAGTAGGTTTTTGTCAGTGACATGGTGGCTAATTTTATATCATTCAAAACATACGTAATTAATATTATTACGCACATTTTTAGGGTTCCGTTGCCAAATGGAAAAAACGGAACCCTTATAGATTCGTCATGTCTGTCTGTCTGTCCGTCCGTATGACACAGCCAAAAAGTGGCTCGTTTTGAAACTTGGTAAGTAGATGTATTCGGTGAACTGCATTAAGATTTTTACACAAAAATAGAAAAATAACAATAATTTTGGGGAGTCCCCATACTTACAACTGAACCCCATACTTACAAGGTTTCTAATATCATTGTTTTCTAAACTGAACAGTTTGAGCGAGAGACACTTCCAAAGTGATAAAATGACTGACCCCCCTGTAACTTCTAAAATTATAGAATGATAAAACTAAAAATAATTATATGATGTACATTACCATGCAAACTATCAATGAAAATTGGTTTGAACGACATCTAGCAAGAAGCTTTTTTTAATACGTCATCTAAAATCGTAAACTAAAATTTGCTTTCATTTAATCAACTGAAATACTTGGTGCTACGGAACCCTCCATGGCGAGTCCGACTCGCACTTGGCCGGTTTTGTTATTTTATTTATACATACCGCAGTCAAAAATAGAAATGGTAGGGCACTTACTTCCTTCGATTTTAGTAGGACTAATGTTTGACTCATAGGTATGTAATCAACTGTCAGTGCTTACGTACCTATGAGTCATTAATTGAACAATTGAAACGAGTTAAATTTCCAGTTTGTGAAATTCAATCCTGAAACGACGTGTATATTATGAGTTTAGGTACCTATGAGTTGTTAATTGAACAATTGAATCGCATTAAATTTTCTCTTCGTGAAGTTTAATCCTGAAACGACTTGTAAAGTGTTAAAATTTTAACCAAAGACTTAATTACAAATAAGACTGGAGACATGGAGTAGCTAAGTATTTACTTACACAGTTTAAAATAAATAACTTCAATTAAACTTATTGTGAAGCTACTTCAGTTACCAACCGTAAGTGCTTAGGTACCTACGAGTCGTTAATTGAACAATTGAATCGCATTAAGTTTTCACTTCGTGAAATTTAATCCTGAAACTACGTGTACAGTGTTAATGTTTAAACGTAAAGCTTCGAAGTTGTTTGTTTACAATCGAGCTGGTAATTGATTCCACATACACAAACATTTTTGAAACGGGTAACGTTATGGTGAATTGTAAATGAAAGGCTGATTTTCATGAAAAAGCTTTTTAGTGAGTAGTGTGCACATAAGCACTTGAGAGTTTACATTCATGTTAATATTTTATGTATGTATATGTTATTATTGTCAAATTGCATTTTTAATGTTCAGTCAATGGTTTCAAACAGTTATATGATTCGTTTTCAGAATGTGTCCGTCGAAAATTTTAAACTTATTTTTAGATATGTTGTTGAATTGAATTGATCTTCGGGGGAGGACTTTGTCTAGCAGTGGACATCTTTTGGCTGATATGATGTTGATGATGATAACACGCTGTATAACTGTGCACTAAAGCTGTGTCTTAAAGCAATTAGATCGACGGAGTTATGTGGGTAAAATATAGCTTACACTTCAACAATTCAATACTGTTTGGTAACTATCATACTATTACCTTAAAATTATACATCATAGGCTGCTTTGTTACTGTTATTTGCTGCAATTTAGTAGTAGCTATATTCTGGCTTCCAAAGCTCTATTCTCCTGGCTGCTTCTAATGCGATGCTCTCGCAATGCGTAGTGCACCCCTATATTTATTACTTCTATTTTGGAAACCACTCGACTGATATTAAAATTGAACGTTTCGTCAAAATCTCTTCCCCCATTACCCCATAACATACATATACAAAGATCGACTTTTATATAGATATAAAATAGATAATATACTTAGAGATTTATTGATTGGAGCTTGATTGATTAGAGCCTGCATCAAAATGAAAAATTTTCTCTAACTTTAACGAGAGTAAAAGTAGACATGTAATATGGTAGAACATACCATATTACAACAGTAAAAGTAGACATTTTTCGTTATTTTGAAATAATATTCATAATTTTGAAATGAAAAATGTCTACTTTTACTGTTGTAATATGGTAGAACATACCATATTACAACAGTAAAAGTAGACATTTTTCGTTATTTATTATCATATTCATAATTTTGAGAAAAGCTATTTAAATATAATTTGGGCAACTCAAGGTATTAGACTGAGTAGAGATTTTTTATATGAGTTGTATGACAGAAGGTCCTATAACCCTGATGTCAATTTTATTAATTATGTTAGAAATTATTCAAAAATTTTTAAAAAGGTTTGCATTCAAGCTAAATCTTTATATATAAGAGATAAAATTAAAAAATCTGATAATAAAATAAAATCAGCTTGGCAAATAATTAATACTGAAACTGGTAAAAGTAGATCAAGAGATCAAACATTGGTATTGAATATTGGTGATGAACTGGTTTCAGACAAGCTTACCATTGCCAATTTTTTAGCTGCTTTTTTTGCAAATATACCCGTGTATATTACTAAGTGTCTCGCATCATCACCAGATGTGGCTGAACTCTTTTTAAATGAAAGCGTAAAACAAACTGTACCTAACTTTAGTTTTAAATCCGTAACAAGTGATGATATTATAAAAGCTTTTAAGAGTATTAAAAGGAAAGACACAGAAGATTTGTGGGGACTGTCTGTTAAAGCAATTGAATCAATCATACTAAACATTGCTACAATGCTTGCAGCCATCTTCAATGGCTGTATAAGTGATGGTGTCTTTCCCGATTTAATGAAAATAAGTAAGATAATACCCATTTTCAAGGCAGGTTGTTCAAAAAATGCCACGAATTATAGGCCTATCTCAATACTGCCAGCTTTAAGTAAAATATTTGAAAAGCTGATGCTCAGCCAAATGTTGTCGCACTTTAACGTGAATGAGATATTGCATAACAAGCAGTTCGGGTTTACAAGGGGCCGCTCTACTCAGGATGCAGGTTGCACATTAATTAGGTCAATATTGGAGGCTTGGGAGGGATCACAGGATGCGCTGGGAGTTTTCTGTGATCTCTCTAAGGCTTTCGATTGCGTTGATCATCGTACTCTCGTTGTTAAACTGAAGTACTATGGAATATCTGGCACATCTCTTGATCTTGTGATGTCCTATTTATCGGGGCGACAACAGATGGTTTCGATAGGCGGTGTCACTTCGGCACGTCATCCTGTGAAAATGGGGGTGCCCCAAGGATCTATATTGAGCCCATTTTTATTTCTAGTTTATATAAATGATCTCCCTTATCTGGTAGAGAAAGTATCAGACATTGTTTTGTTCGCTGATGATACGTCGCTCATATTTAAAGTAAATAGAAAGGATAAAGATCTTATTGAGCATAATAAAACACTCAGCTTTATATCAGAATGGTTTTCGGCAAATAATCTCTTGTTAAATGCAGGGAAAACTAAATGCATCAGATTCTCATTGCCGAATGTGACTCAAATTGTACCAACAGTTGCACTTAATGCGAAAATATTAGATTTAGTCCCATCGACCGTATTTTTAGGATTGACACTAGATTCAAAATTGCAATGGGGTCCTCAGATTGAAAAGTTAGCAGGTAAATTAAGTTCGGCTTCCTATGCTGTCTGGAAAATAAAGCAATTGTCAGATGAACAAACTGCTAGATTAGTGTATTTCGCGTACTTTCATAGCATTATGTCGTATGGCATTCTGCTGTGGGGTTCGGCGGCTGACATAGGTACTATTTTTGTATTGCAGAAAAGAGCAGTCAGAGCCATTTATGGTTTAGGCAGTCGCGATTCTTTGTGAAATTTGTTTAAAGAAATAAATATACTTACTGTGCCATCGGAATATATATATCAGAATATAATGTTTGTTAGAAAAAATATTCATAATTATAAAAAGAAAAGTGAACTGTATAATATAAATACTAGGAATAAAAACAAACTAGCCATGCCAGGCTTTAGAGTAAGCAAAACTAATAAATCATTTTTAGGAAATTGTATTAGGTTTTATAACAAGCTTCCTACTCAAATTACTGATCTGCCTGACACAAGTTTTAAAACACATATTAAACGTATACTTATGGCTAGGGGTTATTACACCACTAAAGAGTACATCGATGACAAAGACGTCTGGCTCTCACTTCCTACCTGCGCATTGCTCGCTGGAGATCTTGTAGCCATATAGACATGACTGATCTGCTGTGTTACGTGAACTATCTGTAAATGATTGCTATCATATACTTAATTTAAAATTATTGACTCTGTCTCAAAATGAATAATGTTATTGTTTCTAAGTTTTTCTTTTGTATACCTAAATATAATCTAAAATAATAAGCATTCGGACAACCGATCGAGCATATATTGTGTTTGCCTACTAAATAATTACTCTAATTGGACCAAATCCCGTGTTCATGCCCGCTTGAGTATGTTTCGCCGGACCGTCTCAACTGGGTCGTGTTGAAACCGGTAGTAGATGAACCCACTGAGTTTGTTTCGCTGGGTCTTCTCAGTTGGGGCGCATTGGATCCGGTGGTAGCATTAAAGCGCGACCGTCGTTATTAACACAAGGTCCGTCATAATAATAATACCTTTAATATAGACAGAACCATTGACAATATGTAGTAAAAATATTAGACTTAAACTAGATAATTAAACATAATCTCTTGACAATAACTTGATACGAGCTAGCTAAATATCATTTCTGTAATAAAATAAATTTTATAATGTTTTCATACAAGATGTACCTAAATATCTATGTTACTAGAAATAATATCTAATGTATACAACTATATTACTACAAACATGTTCTGACTAATTACAAGCGCTTTTTTAAAGTCTACGTGAATAAAAACCTTTTTTATTTTATTTGTTTTTTTATAATTATTTCCATACACTTGTCAGTTTGCAGTCTTCAGTTCCACCCTTACGTAACAGTAACCGTATTATCCGAAAGCTTTACGTCCAGAATATCTTTCTCATAAAACGTCATCATTTTTTGCCGTACCTCTCGTCACTCGGACAGGTCCGAAGATTACATTCAGAAATATTAAAGTCGGTAAAGAATAAGGTGTCGCGTAAGCCGTGTCGCTGCCCTCTCAGGGGAAATGAAATTGCAAAATATGTCCCCGGAATGGAGCGAACGTGTCGCCGGCAGATCCTCGGATATACACACCTAATAATGTAAGTTAGATATCTTGTTATTATAATAGCTAGCCCACCGCATAAATTTAATATAAAATGAATTCTTTCTTTGTTTATACATCTTTCCCAAGATATCTAAGGTCATTGATGAATAAATACTAAGATTCACATTTGCAGTATATAAAATGCCACCGTGAAAGATCACGATGTGTTCCCGTACAGTGAATGTCGACTGATTAATTGACATTTTAAGATGAATTTACTACTTTGAAATAAGTTCTAGTTTATATTATATTTCAGATAAGTGATATTTGAAATATCGGTGACATTTATTTATTTGGACAGTATAGTCACTGTGAAATAGTCGATTTTTTACATTGAGTCGTGTGAAGATTGATATATTGCATTATGTTTAGAATTTAAATATTATTTTCGTATCCATAAGATTAAGGTACTTGATCTACGAAGTTGAAATTTGATATGTAGTTTGTATAACATCATCAGCCTGATAATGTCCACTGCTGGACATAGACTTCCCCCAAAGGTTTCTATAATCATTTGGAGTGGTCTGCCGTAGTCACCGAGTTGGCGACCGTACTTAGGTGATAGCTATAGTACACAGGTGGCGCAGCTGCCCGACTACTTACTATATTCCTTAGTCGCCTTTTACGACACCCACGGGGTGGCCTATGGAGCCCTGTTATTTTTTCTAGGCCGGAAGCCATACGGCTAAGTGTGTAGTTTGTTAACATATATCACTGACTGACGGTCACCATAGCCTAGTTGGTAGTGCTCCTGCCTACGAAGCTGGTGGTCCTGGGTTCGAATCCCGGTAAGTGCAAATATTTGTGTGATGAGCACGAATATTAGTTTCTGAGTCATGGATGTTTTCTATGTATATAAGTATTTATCTATCTATATAAGTATGTATATCGTCGCCTGGTACCCATATTACAAGCTTTGCTTAGTTTGGGGCTAGGATGATCTGTGTGACATTGTCCCCAGATATTATATTATAAGCATAGTTTAAATGCATCAATTAAGAAAGGAAAGGGTGCCGTATTAGGGTATCTGAAAGCTATAAATCTACTTATGTATCTGCTGCTGAGTTACTCTGGTTTAAAATGTCAAACAAATAAATGATGCAATCATATTTTTTCTACACAATAAGTTAAGAGTATGTAATTAATAAGTCGGTGAATATGTTATAAATCCATTTATTAATAAGATTTAACTGATGAGACGCAATAACACCATTGTGAGCATTGATTGTATTGTTTCTAATCAGCTGAGCCGTTGGTGTTGCTGCCTTTTTGATTTTCCTTGTTTGTAAGTTTTGCCTTTGTTGTGTATTTCCTTATTAGCGGAACATTACCACGTTTTTTATGTGTCGTAAAACGTAATTAAAATTGTATTGAAATATTTATCGTAAGAGACTTGTGAAAGATGTATAAAACATATCCCACAAGTTACCAACGGTTATTTTGGCTTGGACTGTACAAAAGTAATGAATCTATTTAGTTCACCTATGATATTTCGGAACTACACTTTATTTGGTACGTGACGACTCGTCAGTAATATACGAAGAGTATTCGCCTACATTCGGAGAGCGTAAGATTACAAAGGAGATATTTTTTCACGTGATCCCAGTAGTGATCCATCGCGTCGGCTCACGTACAGAATTTATTGGCCTCTCTAATAAAACAGAACACATTTTCTGCATTCAGGCGTAACGTGCCTCCTCGGGCCCGCCTAGCCTCCCTCGTAATCACGGATGGCTTAAGGTGTTTACTCGAAGACACAATCATGACTCTTCCAATCGGTTATTTCAGATTAAGTGCCCTATTGTGCAAGTTTAGATTAATGAAATTTTATTCGTATCTTGCAACTTTGTCGAAACTCTAGTTAACAGTGGATAGATACTTTCACTTTTAATTTCATTCAGAATAAAAAGTACTTGTTAAAACGTTGATTTAATTAGTCTGCTGTAATTAATTATAAAGAGCTTTTATTTTAGTTAAAAATTGTAACAAAAATAGTCCTAGACGAGTTGCTAATTTACCTCATAGTAAGTGGAGCTTTCATTATAATTACTGGGTATTAAAAAATGACGTTTAAATACTTTTTAAGGCCCGTGTTAACTGATGACTGATTCTGGACATAATTCTTTTTGAATGTGAGGTAAACATCATATTCTAACATCTGATTGATCTGATTGGTTGATTTATTTTTGTTGCAGACAATTATTATTATTTTAAAAAAGAGGGCGACAAGCGAGTAAGTGGGTCACCTGATGGTAAGTGATCACCGCTGCCCATGGACACTCGCAACACCAAGGAGTCGCGGGTGCATTGCAAGCCTTCCGTAGTCCGCAAACAATTGTTGCTGAACATCCCCACCCTCTGGCGACCGTACTCACTCTCAGAAAAATAACATTAAATTATTTATTAATGTTATTATTAAGGAATGTCTTCTGTAAGGCTGCTCTTTCAGCGAATGAACGCTGTGCCCTACCTCTACTAAAAGATTTTAAAGCTTCTAACTTAACGTTACCTACTATAAAAGTAGATCTCAATTTAATTTTATATTTTAAAACTGTTATGTTGTCACTTAAGCTGATATTTTTTTACAACTGTCAATCACGTCTATTATGTACGTTACGAAACATACCTTTGTGTTTCGAACCTTACATTAAATCATAAGTTTGAAATAATTTTTATAACAAGTCTGCACCTAACCTCTGGTTGAAAATTGAATCAGCTGTATAGAAAAGGAATCCTCCCACCTCACTATCCCATAAAGCGTTCGGACTCGTGTGTCGTGTAGCTTCCTGCTCCTGCCTGCGCCATCCCCCCCCCTCACGCAAAAATTTACATACACCGAATTTATTAAGTTTTGTTTGGCGAGGATCCAATGGCATCCAGACTAAATTCATAAAAATGGTTAAACCCCTCGTTGTTCCCATAATAAGCCATCTTGCCAACCTCTGCTTCAGAACAGGCATATTCCCGAACTTGCTTAAGAAATCGATTGTTGCACCCGTCTTTAAGAGTGGTGATAAAAGAGATATCAATAACAACCGACCTATATCAGTCTTGTCAGTTATCTCAAAAGTTATTGAAAGGCTAATCAACTCACGCCTAATTACTTATCTAGAAAAATTTAATATTCTATCCAGTTCACAGTTCGGATTCAGAAAATAAAAATCCACAGAAGACGCCATCTCAGGATTGTCCACCTTGATAACTCGGTACTTAGACCGTGGAGAAAAATGTCTGACAATCTTGTTGGATCTGAAAAAAGCTTTCGACACTGTTTCTGTCCCCACCCTAGTAAAAAAGATGGAGTCTATAGGTATTAGGGGTATGCCACTAAAACTCTTAACTGATTACCTACATAACCGTACCCAGAGCGTAAAAATTGACAGTTTCACTAGCTCGTACACTAAGATAGACTATGGCGTCCCCCAGAGAAGCGTATTAGGCCCTACGTTATTCTTAATATACCTTAACGAATTAACTAATATCGAGGTTGAGAGAGGGCAAGTATTCTCATATGCGGATGACACTGCCATTGTATTTAATGGTACATCCTGGAGCTCTGTTTTTGAGGCTGCTGAGAATGGTCTCCACAAAATTGCAATCTGGCTTAAATCTGCCCTTCTTACGCTAAACGTTGCCAAAACGAAATACATCTGCTTTGCTATTAATAAGCGTACACTACCCCCCTCAAACTTCTCGTTGAGGATTCATTCCTGTGTCTTCTCTAATACCGCGCAATGTGTGTGCGAAGAAATTGAAGGTGTAAAATCTACTAAATACCTTGGAGTCATCGTGGACCACCGTCTCTCCTGGCATGCTCAGATTGAAGCTATAAATAATAGGATCCGCAAACTCATTTGTGTTTTTAAAAAGCTAAGACATGTCGCCAGTCAAGATCTTCTAAAGCGTACTTATGTTGCATTGGCAGAATCAGTTATGAGTTATTCTATTCCCGTCTGGGGTGGTGCCACTAAAACAAAATTTCTGGAAGCAGAAAGAGCCCAGAGATGCTTAATAAAGACTATGTTCTTTAAACCATTTAGATTTCCTACTGACGAGCTTTATGAAACTTATAAATTATTGTCCCTTAGAAAACTTTATATTATCAACTCAGTACTTAGACTACATAAAACCTTACCATATGTATATAAAGCTCAAACAGGTAGAAGGAAGCCTAAAGTGGCCCCTTCTCCTCCCTGTAGAACTCTTTTTGCAAGGCGTCAATTTGAAGCCCACTCTGCCTACCTTTATAATAAGCTTCACAATAAATGTACAATACATAACCTTTTACTCCATGTATGTAAAAAAACAATTGTCCAAGAACTGGAACCGCTTGGGTGCTGTGAAACTGAGAATTTATTATTTAAATACGAACTCTAGACTACCGTACTTACCGATCCCAAGATACCACATCGGCTCGAAGTGCGCCAGACAGTATGGGGCAGATACACACACACTCACAAACACACTCACACACACACACACACACACACACACCATAGTTATAAGCTAGTTTACCAGTAGTTCGAATTATACCAGTTTTTTTCCTATCACTTTTATTGTATTGATCTTGATTGTGATTGTAATTAAACCTAAAATAGTTTAATTAATTAATAGAATAGAATGTACTAATAATCCTAGGGAGGAGCAGAGTCACCCAACACAAGCATTACTACATGCTTCCTGGGTGGTTCTAGCCACACTATGTTATATGCGAAATGTTAATGAAATAAACTATTTTATTATTTATTATTATTATTGTCCGGTATGCGCCAGTCCACCAACTATACGCTGAAACAACAACACCCTTTATAAGTAGTCATGTAAAAATAACACAGAGTTTTCATTGTGTACAGTTTGGTTAGAATCTAAGATAACAGCTTAAACATAAATTTATAATTCAAACTAAACCAAGAACAATTAAGTAGGTCTGTATACTTTGAGGTGTAAACTTAATGTTTTACAAAAGTGCTGATTTCTACTTCCTTCAAATTACAGGGATTTTCGAAGTAGAAATTCGGCTGAGAGGGCGCTTGCCAAACAATTCATCTCAATAACTCATTTTACTAACATATCGACTTCGAGCCTTAGAAAACGGTCTGTATCCAATGGGCAAGGATTTCTGGTATTGCAATGACATAAAAGATAAATGAACTCTTCTCAGTAAGGACCCTAAAAATTATCCGTATATACGTTATATTTAAAATTATATTAAACTAGCTGTGTCCCACGATTTTACCCGCGTTAAAATTTATAAATTATAGCCTATGTGTTAATCCAGAGTGTCAGCTACCTCCATACCAAATTTTATTAAAATCGCTCCAGCCGTTTAGACGTGAAGTAGTAACAAACATACACACTCACACAGTTACACACTCACAAACTTTCGCCTTTATAATATTAGTGTGATTAGTATATTATTTTTATCGTATTTGAGTTTGATGTATTTCTTTCTTTTTAGCTCTACGAAACTATGAATATAACTACTATTGTACAGACGCCAGCACAACCAGCTACCCCAATCTGTCAGATTTCTTTTATAGATTTTCAACTTTATCACAAAGTCATAAGGATCACTTTCAATTGGGGACATTTGACAGATTGGGGTAGCTTGATGTTTTGGCGTCTGTACATGAAAATTGTCTTCTTTTCCTATTCAATTATAACACGTTGCTATAATTGAATAGGAATGCCTATAATTGAAACTATAATAACACATCATCTGTAAATTACATTATGGATGCAATAAACAATTACGTAATGACATATTGAAAGCGTTATATCCCGCATGTGGTCTTGCACACAAGGCCCGTTATATTAAGAAACCTAAGATGAAGTTGAAATTAATATGGATAGTTACGTAATATAAATAATTTTGTCTCTATGTCGTGTGTCTAGTATGATCATTTCACAAGAAACAACACCCTTGCGGTGGTAAAGCTTTTGTCGACCGTTATTATCTGGGTTAATTAACATTCTTTTTTTTTTTTTTTTTTTTTTTTTTTGCGGGGTGGGAAATCCTGCATGGATGTCCTCCGCCTCGGGGGAGGCGGAGGGGTCTGTCAGACTCCTACTGACTAAAAACCACCCCGGTGTTCCATCTCACACCTGCGCCGGGGGTCGCGGGAACAAACGATACTTCCGCAACCCCCGGCTAATTAACATTCTTACCTCAACTTAGAACAATTAAGACACGATTGTCTGTAGTAAGATATGTATATCAGCAATTGAATATATTATATTTTATAAATCTGAACTGCTGAATTTATATTATAAAGAGAAAAGATTAGATTGTTATATAGTTGTTAGTAATGGATAAAATCTATACATATAATAAAATCGTATGAAAATTCAAAACTGTACATTGAATATTTTTTTAAAGGATACTTGGGGTGTGATCTACAATCGATATCGAAGCCAAAAATATAGGTTGTGGATTTTTTGTCTGTATGTCTGTTTGTCTGTATGTATGTCCTGGCTTAACTCAAAAAGTACTGCATGGATTTACTTCAAATTTCGCATGAATATTACGAAGAGGTCGGGTCAACACATAAGCACACATATTATCAGGCTATCACCTACGGGGAGGAGCTATGATAATTTATAAAATTTAACGCGGGTAAAACCGCGGGGCACAGCTAGAAAATAAATAAATATTTTGGGACAAGTAACACATTGCCATCTGATCCCAAACTGGTTAGTGGTTAGTGATACTGACTTCTAAGCCAGAGGTTGAGGGTTCGATCCCACCCAGGATCAATTTTTGTGCGAAGAACACGATTAATTGTTGTGTCTGTGTGTAATTTATTTATAATATGTCTGTATTTAGAAATATATGAGTATGTTCATCAGTTGTCTGTTTGCCAAAGTACAGGCTCTGCTTAGTTTGAGATCAGATGCAGTGTGTTAGTTGTTCCAAGATATTGATTTATTTATTACAGAAAATAGATCAATGTCCACGGAGCAGTTTTTTTTTTAATGAAAATTAATTCTTAGGAACATACAAAATAAATTAAATGAAATGTGAAATACATTCTGTTTGTACATATTGATCATTTCAAATGCACTGCCCTATTCAACAAACAATAAAAAGAAAGAATAGATAAGAGAAAAATCTGTATTATTATTACATTTTGTATTCTAGTCAGCGGTAGGGTAATTGTATGAAAGCATATCTCCGGACAAAAATACTTAAGAGGAGTTTGTTTGAGATGAAAACAGAATATTTTGTTGCAATCACGTTAATGGTTTTTGCCTTATCATACCGTCTCTGTCACTCACGTCTGGTATGCTGAATTATTCAGATAAGAAAGGAGTACTGAGTAAAGTAATGGAAATGTCTCGAAGTTTTCCGAAAAATGTAATAAAGCGAGATTTTTTCTTACGTCGTTTTAAATATTCGTGATATACATTCTGTGGCTGCGCGGTATATCGCCAACAGATAGCGCCACTTGGCATAATGCCAAACAACGTGGCGTACTTAAAAAATGTGACAGGTTTTTCTGACGTTCGTTTTATCATATTTACATTTTACCGCGCAATTATGCTGTAGAATGGGAGCGAAATGTAATGGGAATAAAGATTTTGGAATGATAAATGTATTGTTGGGGTAATTTTGTTATAATTAACAGTCGATTTTTAGTGCCCCCGTACATGCGTGACATCCAGGGTTGCCAACTGAAAACCACCGCTTGGTGTAACCCACCTAGCTAGTGCTGAGGTGGTGATCCTTTCGGCAGAAGATGCAACCTCATTTTCTTGTGTGATGTGCTGAATTAAATGTTTTTCATTTCATTTCATAGTTATAATTGTTTTCATTTAAACTATAAATACTTTATATGAGACATCCAAAATTGAATCGCTTCAGCTCTTTTGGAGCTCGCTTATAATTTTCTCTAAGGCCCAAATTTCGGCGACTATTTTACATGTTATACAATAATTGAATGATCTTTTAAAACAGCGCCATCTTGTGCGATTACTATTCCACTAAAACTAAAACTTTTACAAATACTGCTTTTCTTATAAATACTGAATATGGGATAAACAGCTTTTACTATATATCTTTCGGTCAGTAATAAACATATAAACGTGAAAACTTCTATTGAATATTTTGGATTATGAATCTCACATAATAGCAAATTCTTCGTAGCTGCTGGCAATAATTGTATATCCTTAACATCTAAATGCTTGAGCGAGCTGTGCGCTAAAGTCTGGACGTTAAATAAAAACAATTGTAAGCGAAATAATTGTAAGCCTCGACAAAAGCTAGACAGGTTTGCCCGTCACAACTGAATTGCGAAATGAAACCGTCATATTTACTTCACTTTTTTACATTAAACATAATATAATAAGGATTCTGAACAACCAATTTGTACAGACGCCAGCACATAAAGCTACTCCAATCTGTCAAATTTCCCCAATTGAAAGTGAAGCTTATGCTTTTGTGATAAATTTAAAAATCTATAAAAGAAATTTGACAGATTGGGGTAGTTAGATGTTCTGGCGTCTGTACCTTCTAATTGTTTATAATAAATTGTCACATGTTTATTGTACCGGAAGGCGCAGCGTGGGCAGGCCCCCTACAAGATGGACCGATGTTCTTTTGCGGGTCGCTTGAAACGGCTGGATGCGAATAGCGCAAGACCGGCAATTGTGGAGATCTTTGGGGGAGGCCTTTGTCCAGCCGTGGACGGCTTTCGGCTGATATGATGATGATGATGTTTATTGTACAAAAATTGAAGTGTATTGTATTGTAACCTAAACAAGAAGCGAGCCTATACCTTTCATAAAAACCGGAAAGGTAGTTGGGTTCCCTCTGGTGTTGCTAGTGCTCATAGGCGGCGATGATCACTGACCATTGGACCAGTGAGTGGTAGCAAACAAGCAAGTGCGTTTGTCTGTCTTGCTATTATTATAAAACAAAGTGTCTATGTGTAATGATGACGGACCTGTTGGCGTGGTTGGTAGAAACTATTCTGCCTTTCACACCGCAGCTGGAGGGTTCGATTCCCACCCAGGGAAGATTTTTGTATGCATGAACATGTTTGTAATTATCTATATAAGTATGTATTTACAAATGAGAAGTAGTACACATTGTACCTGTATAGGTAATTTATCTGTTTTCCATAGTACAAGGTCTGTTTAGTTTGGGATCAGATGACCTTGTGTGAATAATGTCCCAGGATATTATTATTACAAAAATTTGTCAAAATAACAGTTTTTAGTAAATGCATATGAAAGTTTATAGTTAACAAGAAACTGTTTTGTTTGTCTGCCTGTCTGTTTGTACTAGCTAGTTTGCCAAACAGTTGGACTGATTTTAGGCTATTATTAGGCGCCAAATAATTAGTTAGTATATAATATCTAAGGAATTGTTCGAAATTATTAGAGTCGTTTTCTATAACCTGCTGACATTTAAACAAATATTGCTCCGTATAAGGTTATATCACTGGAATCACATTACATTCCCATTCCAGTATTACTTTATGTTGATAAGTTCAACAAAGAAGGCGGTGAAATACGAATAAATTTATTCAGCGTCGCAAAATTGAAATCTCAGGTGGTCGGCTTGCCCGCCTGCTGGTGCATCCAGAATATATCGACCTCCCTTGCTCCCCTATCTTGATGTTATTCCGATTCTGAACGGGTATTCTAAAAATACTCTAGGGATCTCGCCGTATTGGTCAGGTATCACCTTGGATTTGTATTCTGCAGACAACCTTCCACCCAACCAGCGATCCAGTGTGATTTTGTAAAATGTACGTTGTGTATATCAATGAATTCTATGTATTTCTACGCCGAGAATAAGATTTTTTTTTCAATTTAGGCCATTATACGTCAAGCGTAAAATAATAACATTAATATCATATGGTATTAACTCCAACCCAGTATTACATGTACTTACCTAGTATAAATTATCGACAGTACTCTATGACTACAAAAATGTTCTGACATTTTCAAGTGTTTTTTTTTTAATGTCATGTGAATAAAAGCAGAGGAAAATGAGAGATAGTGAGCGTATTTTATTGGACAAAGTTAATAACAAATGTGTGTAAACACTAGTTGAGCCCGCGACTTCGTCTACGTGGGATAGTGTATTTGTGTAGTATTCGAAAGTCAGTATTCGCATGCGTGTGGCACGGTTGTCTGCCCTCACGTGTCTGTCCGTTCGGGTAAGCTCACTTAGGAAAATTTGCACACCTACACGGCGCCGTACCACGTCGCTCTATATATCGAATCAACACATTAAACAATAAGTTTCAACCTTCTTGCTCTAAAAATGACGATACTTCCATACAACTTATCATCCCCGCCTTTCAACCCCTTATAACACTAACAATGTATAAAATTTCTTTAAATCACTTTTGTAGTTTTGGCTTGAAAGCGTGACAGATAGAGTTACTTTCGCATTTATAATATTAGTAAGGATATTTGACATTGGCTCATTGCATAACGATAAGTACAATAATAGATAAGAGTATTTATATATTACTACTGCTATAGGCTGTTGGCAAATTGTCTTTACTACTGCTTTGGCAAGCGATTCGGTTGATAGAATCGACGTGTATGATATTCGGCATTTGGCTGATACACCATTGGCTATTATTATAGATGTGTTAGAGCTCTTTCAATATAATTTTATGGCTGTCTCTGCTATAGAAATGCTGGGGACGAAAATCAATAATATCGTAAAAGGTGGTTTTCACAGTCTCATCGGATTTGCAGATATTAAATTGTAAAAAGCAATTTTATTCCAAAAATAAAATAAGTCAGTTGGAGCAAACTCTGCTTATTATGTTGAGTCCTAACTCTTTTTGGTTTAAGATGGTCCAATGTGTGTGGACAAGCGTGGCCATGAAAAAGATCGGGACTAGAGCATTTGATAAGTTTCGGTTGTTTGACATCGTGATTGTCGGTGATCATTTACAATTCTTCAAAGGGTACCTATACACTAATTGTAGTGTCATGTCACAAAGTCGAAGTCAAATTTATTTATTGCTTATTACAGGTAGGAAAATGTGTTGTATCTTATATTAAGTATCTCTGTAACATACCAATGAGGTGTGCAATATTATATACATTTTAATTTACAATTTATGTTTAGCAATGAGCATTTTAAATAAATAAATAAAATAAAAAAGGTTTTTATTCACGTAGACTTTAAAAAAGCGCTTGTAAATAGTCAGAACATGTTTGTAGTAATATAGTTGTATACATTAGATATTATTTCTAGTAACATAGATATTTAGGTACATATTGTATGAAAACATTTATAAAATTTATTTTATTACAGCAATGATATTTAGCTAGCTCGTATTAAGTTATTGTCAAGAGATTATGTTTAATTATCTAGTTTAAATCTAATATTTTTACATTATATTGTCAATGGTTCTGTCTATATTAAAGGTATTATTATTATGACGGACCTTGTGTTAATAACGACGGTCGCGCTTTAATGCTACCACCAGATCCAATGCGCCCCAACTGAGAAGACCCAGCGAAACAAACTCAGTGGGTTCATCTACTACCGGTTTCAACACGACCCAGTTGAGACGGTCCGGCGAAACATACTCAAGCGGGCATGAACACGGGATTTGGTCCAATTAGAGTAATTATTTAGTAGGCAAACACAATATATGCTCGATCGGTTGTCTGAATGCTTATTATTTTAGATTATATTTAGGTATACAAAAGAAAACCTTCGAAACAATAACATTATTCATTTTGAGACAGAGTCAGTAATTTAAAATTAAGTATATGATAGCAATCATTTACAGATAGTTCACGTAACACATTTATATAAAACAATTGAACAAAGGATATCTATTTCATACTTTTCATTAAAAAGTTCTATGTCTACAATTTTGCTAGAGAAGCGGTTTATATTTTGATGTGATAGAATTAGAAAGTTATCACACTTCTCTATTGTCATGCTTACATGTTTAAACTACTAACTAAATTGATTTTAATAACATTACTAGAAGATGGTATAAAAAGTGACTTCGTCATACCACTTATGACTGAGTTAATATGTGCCGCTACTAAAGTTGCAAGTATGTTCAAAAATTTTCTTGAGACAGTAACTGTACTCATGGTTACCCTACAAGAATCTATAAAACTATTTGTGTCCAAAAATATAAATTTATTACTATAATGACTAACCAAAAACTGTAGGTGCATATTTAGCTTGTGGATATAATTATTAGTACTATCAGGCACATTGGACACATAGGGGAAGGCACACAATATTATCTTATTACAGTCTAATTCTAACATCTTAGTGAAACTATCTGTAATGTCTTTTTTCTTTAAGTTCTTACAATTTCCTACCATTAGAGTTATACATGATTTGGCACTGTGTTTATTCTGAATTAATTTATCTATTATATCTTTATAATGTAATCCTGGCATACAATAGTTGACAAAGGAACAACTCAGCTTATTACAAAGCAAGGTACCAAGGCCCTTACCCATTTCATCGGAATACAGTATGGAGCTATGTTTAGTATTGTCATTTTGTAGAGATACTGGTGACTCTGATCCCAGCTGTGTGTATGACTCCACTACTGCACTACTGGTGTTAATCGGTTCCAATGTCCTATTGCTTTCAGGATTACACTTTCCAGCTAGCAATTGCATTTCATTTTTGTATGACTGGAAACTGTGATATGAGATTGCTAGGGACTTCTCAAGAGTTTTTATCTCAGAAAGCAAATACTGAGTATCTTTTTCATAAATTAGTTTGCTATCCTCTAATTTAATTTCATAATTTTCTAATTTGTTTAATAATGCCCTACGTTCTTTGCTTAGTTCAAGTATATATTGTTTTAGCTTGTCACTACTTACGGAATTAACGCTTGGCTGGCAGTCTACACAGTCATCGCCAGTCAAATGAATGGTCACCGTTGTATTAATATACATCAATACAATTTAGTTTCTAAAAAAACACCCATTTCTAACATGAAAGGTATTTAAATATGATGGTATTATGAAAGACGCCGGCACTGGTCCATAATACATGGACAAGCAGCTTCTTTTGAATGAATTTTATTTGGCATATGGTTTTTGTCTCCGTGTGTCTTGAGTCCTAACAAGGCGGTGGACATTGTTTCATTATCATGTCAGCCGAATATCGTCCAACGCTGAACAAAGGCCTCCCCAAAAGATTTACACAATGCGGTTGTTTTTGTGAAAATTGGGACTAGTCCCTCCCTCTTACCCACCACTGCAACTCCTGTAAGGCAGGATCAACAGTGGTACACAATGCAATGACACTGAGCGGTGAGGTTCAGGCATGTCCCGGGGAATCGCTTTAACTGTCTCGGATCACGCAACGAATTTAAGCAGAAAGAAAAAATGAGGATTTAGAAATGAATTCGGTTTATGTGTTGTGTCCATAATTTCGAGGGATATGATTATTATTGTATGTATAGATATCAATTTAGTTGTAAGCATTGTAACTACCTTTGTGGAGAAATAAAATAAATTATTATTATTATTATTTTTTAGTTTTCTTTATTTTCTCGAAATATATTTTTCGGTTAGTAATGATGCCAACGGGCTTACGCCAAGTCAGCATCATATTCTTGCAGAGATGTATTATTATTATATTTATTTCGTTTACGTGGAAGAAATCACATCCAGTGATGAAGCCACCAATTGTATACTATTTTATGTATCATCATGTGATGTTTCTATCGTTTACTACACGTGTGATGCAGTGTTCAAAGTCACCTCGCTATCCTCATCATCATGTCATCTGGAGCACCTCCACTGCTGGACTAAGGTCTCCCCAAGATCCCTCCACAATGACCGGTCTTGCGTTGACCGCATCCAGCAGCTTTCCGCGTCATCTTTAAACAAATTTACTATTTTTGTTGATCAGAGCCTGGATGTAGCCTGTGTTCATTAATTGTTTGTTTGTATAGCTCCCTGAAACTCTGTCATTTATTTCCATTATTGTGATTTTGATAATTCAATAAATTAAGTACATTAAATAATAATAATAATATCCTAGGACATTATTTACACACGGCCATCTGATCCCAAATTAAGCAGAGCTTGTACTATGGAAACCAGATAACTGATATACTACAAATATATATTTTTTCTTTTTGTTTTTCTAAATACATGGTTAAATAGATATTTACACCTAGACTCAGGACAAACAGACATGTTCATTCACACAAATATTTGTCCTGAGTGGGAATCGAACCCACGACCTCCGGCGTGAAAAGCAAGCATTTGCCAACCACGCCAACAGGCCCGTCGAACCATGATTCGAACCAACGAAATATGATTGTACTGTAACAATTACATATATTATAACAGAAATCCATTTCTATTACCTCACTTAACGTGGCTGTGAACGAGGTACAACATATATCAAACAGCGTCCTTTAAAGCACTCAGGAAAATGAGAGATCGTGAGCGTATTTTATTGGACAAAGTTAATAAGCAAATGTGTTTCCGGTAAAAGGTATTTTATTTTGATGAGTGTAATCTTTCTGTCGACGCGAGTCAATAGGTATGTGGGTTAATTTGAGTGAATTTATTTTGGGGCAGGCTTCAGAACTCAATAGAGCTTTTTAATTTTAAAATCATGGAAGAATACGGTGTCATGAACTGGTCTGTCAGTTGTCACTTTAGTTGTTAGTGACGCTGACTGCTTAACCAGAGGTTGTAGGTTCGATTCCAGCCCGGAAAAATCTTTTTGTAAGAGCACGATTATTTGTTCTATGTCTGAGTGTAATTTTTCTATCTGTCTAGTTAGGGATCAGATGGCAGTGAACTTTGACCAAAGATATTAAAAAATGGCAATATTTTGTAGGTAAAATTAATATTTTTCATAATAGGAATAAGTTATTCATAAATTTTACTTGAAACAATGCTGTGGGGTGGCAACGATGAATATCATCACCCTATCTTATCCTGTTGGGAGCGTAGAAGTCGTAAAGGTAAGGGAAAACGATTCCAGCGTCTCTCTGTGTACAGTGACCATCATACTGCGATCGCGAAGCCGTCTGCCAAGCGTGGCAATTTTGGCATGTATCCCCAAATTAATGACCATTGCAGAGATAACTGGGGGAGGCCTTTGTCCAGCAGAGGACAAAGGACAAAGTTTGATGAATAAATTATACCTATTGAGTCATTTTATAGTGTTGTTACCTCACAACAATGACGCCGACTAGAAACATCAATACCATGGTGGAAATACGACACATCATACACAGAAGAAAGAATATGTAGGTCACACAAATAGTTGTCCTATGCGGGGATTGAACCGAAAAGTAGGTGCTCAAAAAGTAGAGTAACATAATATATCTGCACAGTTTTAGGTTATTAGTCTTTTAACGAATTGGTTATCTATTTCGATTTATTTATGTGTTCCGTAATTTAAGAAATATTGTGATCAATTAAATTAGACGCCGAATCATGTGCGACGATCTGAGCCAAAAGATGAGTTGTGTTTCTAAAATCCATATAAAGTATTGTTGGTGTTAACTATGTGAATATGACATATTCATATAATTAACACCAACAATACGTGTTTCAGTTCAGTTATTATATGTTCCAGTTCAGATATTCAGTTATTTTTTTGTGTATTTTAGTGTAACCTACATAGTTTAGATATTTTGGTGCTGTTTGATTATTATTTTATTGTTTTATAATATGCAATTTTATAATATTAAATATATTGTACTGTTATGTAATTTGTATTCTACCCATGTTTCGATTTTATGTTATACACACAATTATGTAAATTGTTCATTAATACAAATTGCTACGAATTAAATTGAATTGAATTAAATTCATCTGTGAAAATAGGTGCAGTAAAATTGTGTAATATACATGCTTGGCTTGTTATTATTATTTTGGGACCACTGGTACTACATATTATTAAAGGTCCATTATATTTGCCAATAAACGATTTTTTATATATTTTTATATTGGCAAGACGCCTTAAAAGAAGAGTTGATACAATGTTGCTTACTTTATTTGGAAAACATCTGTAGAGTATTATTATTAGTGCAAACGGTAGCACAACGAAAACTAATCTTACTGCCTACATAATAAAGACGTTGCCAAGGTCAAAATAGTTCACTGTACGTGGCGTTGACTGTACAGTAGCAGATAGATTGGCAATAAAAATAGCGATCGTGACGCTAGACGAATTTCGTTGGAAACGAGCACAAATAAGATTTGTAAGCGCGGGTAAGTGCGGAGGTACAGACGCCAGCACATCAAGCTACCCCAATCTGTCAGATTTCCCCAATTGAAAGTGAACCTTATGCTTTTGTGATAAAGTTGATAAATTATAAAATAAATTTAACAGATTGGGGTAGCTGGGTCTGCTGGTGTCTGTACCGTCGCCATGTTTCGAATACATCTATGTTGCGTTTTCAAGATTTATAAAATGAGGGATTTTGATACCTTGCAAAGAGGGTCTAACTCGATTCTGTTAGATACCTGTCTAGAATGTTGAAAAGCAAGATGATGGATTCAGACATATTTGGAAGCCAATGTCAATTTCATTGGGGTAAAAAAGACGGACCCTAATGATAGGTATATGTATTGCGGAGAGTGCTCTAAATATAATTTGTAAGAAGATATCTTGACTTGTTTTAATAGGACCATCTCAATACATGATTGTAAATGATTGGCGTGGTTGGTGGATACTGGCCTTTTACGCCGCAGTTTGTGGGTTCGATTCCCACCCAGGACAAATATTTGTGTGCGTGAACATGTCTGTTTGTCCTGAGTCTGGGTGTAGTTATCTATACAGGTATGTATTAATAAAAGAAAAGTAGTATATGTAATATATCAGTTATTTGGTTTCCATATTACAAGCTGTCCTTATTTTGAGATCAGATAAACTTTGTGAATAATGTACCAGGATATTATTATTATTCCCAGGATATTATTAGTTCTTTTTTAAGAATATAAAAGTTAGTTTATTACAAATTAATTTACGTTTATTTTTTAATCTCAAATCGGTTTTCAGGGCCTTTCATAACCCCTGGCAATGAAGATATAATGAAGGTTTTGTGTGACAAGGCTATACTGGACTAGAATGCGCAAATTCACGAAAGTAACACTTTAATTTATAACAAATAAACTTCTTTAAGTAAGATAATGAGTTTTTTTTATTAGATATCCTTATTTATAATGCTTCGAACATAACTAATTACTAAGAAAATTGTTAGGATAAGGAAATAAATTACTGATTAGTACTTTACTTTCAATTTTTCTGTCGAAGAAATTTCAATCAGTTATGATTTTCGTTTTGCCAACATAGAAGCCTATCGTTCAGATAAATAACTATACTCACATATCATATGTAATCTTTAAATTATTAAAAACTAGCTGTGCCCCGCGGTTTTACCTGCGTTAAACTTTATAAATTATCACTGCTCCTCCCCATTGGTCATAGCGTGATAATATGTAGCCTATATGTTAACCCGACCTCTTCGTAATATTCATGCAAAATTTGAAGTAAATCTATGCAGTACTTTTTGAGTTTAACCCGGACATACATACAGACAAACAGACACACAGACAAAAATTCTAAAAACTATATTTTTGGCGTGATCTACAATTGTGTATCCAAGTATCCTTTAAAAAAATATTCAATGTACAGTTTTGACTTTCTTACGATTTTATTATAATTATTATGTAAAGATATTATGAACGGGTAATTTTGTGAACTCGAATTACTGCTACTGAATTGTTCTGTCAAAGTTCTCTTTATTCCAAAGTGTCTAGGTATAAGTAATAATATAGTATGCCAGTTTCTACACATAAAAATATAGGCTAAATTTGGACGAAATGACGCACGTGTCGTTGAGGAGCATAATAAGGAACAAATCAATAACAGAAAAGCAGTGCCCTCTAGAACGTCTTTCCACTGTCCGTCCTATTCAGTTTGCGACGTCCTGAAACGTACAGACGCCAGCACATCCAGCTAGCCCAATCTGTCAAATTTCTTTTTATATATTTTCAACTTTATCACATAAGCACTTTCAATTGGTGTAATTTGACAGATTGGGGTAGCTTGATGTGCTGGCGTCTGTACTACTTGTCACAAATGGAAGAAAAAAAGGTAGGCATATAGTTATAAAGCATGTAGTTACCATTTTGAAATTTTGGTCACCGTAGCCTAGTTGGTAGTGCTCCTGCCTACGAAGCTGGTGATCCTGGGTTTGAATCCCGGTAAGTGCAAATATTTGTGTGATGAGCACGAATATTTGTTTCTGAGTCATGGATGTTTTCTATGTATATAAGTATTTATCTATCTATATAAGTATGTGTATCGTCGCCTGGTACCCATAATACAAGCTTTGCTTAGTTTGGGGCTAGGATGATCTGTGTGACATTGTCCCCAGATATTATTATTACTAGTTTGAAATGGATGTCGGTTCGGTTGGCGTGGTTGGTAGGTACTTGCCTTACACGCCGCATGTCAAGGGTTCGATTCACGTCCAAGGGCTCTACCGGCTAAGTCGCCGAACATCGATTTCTTAAATGGCGTTCAAATAAATAAAGGTTAAAAATGACTTAATCAATCGTTAAATCGGCTTCAACGTTGACAATCGATTCCGGACCATTTATGACGTCACATGTGCTCATAGAAGCCAATTTAACGATTGATTAAGTCATTTTTAACCTTTATATATTTGAATTTGAACACCATTTAAGAAATCGATGTTCGGCGACTTAGCTGGTAGAGCCCCAGGATGGATATTTGTGTGCACCAACATATTGTCTGTTTGTATAAGTATGATAATAATAAATAAAAATAAAATAAATAAAAAAGGTTTTTATTCACGTAGACTTTAAAAAAGCGCTTGTAAATAGTCAGAACATGTTTGTAGTAATATAGTTGTATACATTAGATAGTATTTCTAGTAACATAGATATTTAGGTACACATTGTATGAAAACATTTATAAAATTTATTTTATTACAGAAATGATATTTAGCTAGCTCGTATCAAGTTATTGTCAAGAGATTATGTTTAATTATCTAGTTTAAGTCTAATATTTTTACTACATATTGTCAATGGTTATGTCTATATTAAAGGTATTATTATTATGACGGACCTTGTGTTAATAACGACGGTCGCGCTTTAATGCTACCACCGGATCCAATGCGCCCCAACTGAGAAGACCCAGCGAAACAAACTCAGTGGGTTCATCTACTACCGGTTTCAACACGACCCAGTTGAGACGGTCCGGCGAAACATACTCAAGCGGGCATGAACACGGGATTTGGTCCAATTAGAGTAATTATTTAGTAGGCAAACACAATATATGCTCGATCGGTTGTCTGAATGCTTATTATTTTAGAATATATTTAGGTATACAAAAGAAAAACTTCGCAACAATAACATTATTCATTTTGAGACAGAGTCAATAATTTTAAATTAAGTATATGATAGCAATTATTTACAGATAGTTCACGTAACACAGCAGATCAGTCATGTCTATATGGCTACAAGATCTCCAGCGAGCAATGTGCAGGTAGGAAGTGAGAGCCAGACGTCTTTGTCATCGATGTACTCTTTAGTGGTGTAATAACCCCTAGCCATAAGTACACGTTTAATATGTGTTTTAAAACTTGTGTCAGGCAGATCAGTAATTTGAGTAGGAAGCTTGTTATAAAACCTAATACAATTTCCTAAAAATGATTTATTAGTTTTGCTTACTCTAAAGCCTGGCATGGCTAGTTTGTTTTTATTCCTAGTATTTATATTATGCAGTTCACTTTTCTTTTTATAATTATGAATATTTTTTCTAACAAACATTATATTCTGATATATATATTCCGATGGCACAGTAAGTATATTTATTTCTTTAAACAAATTTCGCAAAGAATCGCGACTGCCTAAACCATAAATGGCTCTGACTGCTCTTTTCTGCAATACAAAAATAGTACCTATGTCAGCCGCCGAACCCCACAGCAGAATGCCATACGACATAATGCTATGAAAGTACGCGAAATACACTAATCTAGCAGTTTGTTCATCTGACAATTGCCTTATTTTCCAGACAGCATAGGAAGCCGAACTTAATTTACCTGCTAACTTTTCAATCTGAGGACCCCATTGCAATTTTGAATCAAGTGTCAATCCTAAAAATACGGTCGATGGGACTAAATCTAATATTTTCGCATTAAGTGCAACTGTTGGTACAATTTGAGTCACATTCGGCAATGAGAACCTGATGCATTTAGTTTTCCCTGCATTTAGCAAGATATTATTTGCCGAAAACCATTCTGATATAAAGCTGAGTGTTTTATTATGCTCAATAAGATCTTTATCCTTTCTATTTACTTTAAATATGAGCGACGTATCATCAGCGAACAAAACTATCTCTGATACTTTCTCTACCAGATAAGGGAGATCATTTATATAAACTAGAAATAAAAATGGGCCCAATATAGACCCCTGGGGCACCCCCATTTTCACAGGATGACGTGCCGAAGTGACACCGCCTATCGAGACCATCTGTTGTCGCCCCGATAAATAGGACATCACAAGATCAAGAGATGTGCCAGATATTCCATAGTACTTCAGTTTAACAATGAGTGTACGATGATCAACGCAATCGAAAGCCTTAGAGAGATCACAGAAAACTCCCAGCGCATCCTGTGATCCCTCCCAAGCCTCCAATATTGACCTAATTAATGTGCAACCTGCATCCTGAGTAGAGCGGCCCCTTGTAAACCCGAACTGCTTGTTATGCAATATCTCATTCACGTTAAAGTGCGACAACATTTGGCTGAGCATCAGCTTTTCAAATATTTTACTTTATAAAAATATGTATTTACAATACAAAATTAGTATATCAGTTATCTCGTTTCCAGCTCTGCTTAGTTTAGGATCAGATGGCCGTGTGTGAATAATGTCCCAGGATGGTAGTAAAGTGAATGAGTATAATTATGAACTTGAATATCGGCAAAACGGAACACATAATAGATTGAAATTTCCTCCATAGATAAATGTAAAGTAGGTTTCCTTTGCATAATAATATTATTATGAAATGATTTTATTCCCAGGATACAAAATAAGCATATCTAGTTTTAGTAAAACAAATTTATTTTAATTCATAAAGTAATTTATTCTTCATAAATAAAAATTAGGAACATTAACATAAGGTTAAGTACAGCTTTATGAAAAGATTCCTAATTTTATTCTGATAGTCATAAATTAAACATCGATAGGATCTGAGTAAAGTGCCCAATACTTTGATAAATAAGCTAGGGTGAATCATGTAACTTTGGACGTCGAATTATATTCATAAACGTCACTGTACTGTAGCAGATACATTGGCAATTGATAAAGCGATCCTGGAGGAGATACAGGCGTCAGCACATCCAGCTAGTCCAATCTGTCAAATTTCTTTTATAGATTTTCAACTTTATCACAAAACATAAGGTTCCCTTTCAATTGAGGAAATTGGACATTTTGGGGTAGCTTGATGTGCTGGCGTCTGTGCCTTCTTTTTTCTTTTTCATTATCGTATGGGAAGTGGTTACCCTGGCGCGAAGTTGTTCAGGACACCCGTGATCTTCTGAAATGTCTTAACACCTGTTGTCTAATGACTTCAACCGGCACCAACAGCCTCCGTAGCATAGAGACGATCAAAAACTAACCCACCAAGACGGACTGACCGCATGGGTAAACCTCGCTGATTTCATACGGACTGGTGATAGCGACCTAGAGGAGAAACCAGAGTCTAAATATTTTAGATACCTGTTTCCTGCGGATTCCGTGGTCAGATGGTAGTAGTTCCACTAATTCTGTTTAGATACCACAATGAACTGAGGTATTGCCATCTTCTGCAACAGGTTAGGCTTGCGAGACAGCCCAATAGAAAAAAGCAAGGCAGACGTTCTTTGTTTTCACAGATACTTTTTCCAAAAGGCTGATCAAGTACTCTTTCTATTCAACGTGTAAGAATAAATAGACATTACTGTGATTTAGAGATTGGAATGTCAGGAATACTGTATCATGAATCCATGAAGTTTAAGGTAAATGTATTGAAGCAATTTCTGTGATATAGTTTTATCTCTTTTTGACCATAAAATATGGTAATATGGTATGGTATATGGTAACTGGATATTGTAAATCATAGACGTAATACTTGTTTATACTTAAGTTATTAGTTTACATGGTAGATAAGAAGGATGCATACCAAAAATAATTTATTATCACAAGTCAGAAATTACCTACAAAATAAATTATCTTTAGAGATGCCTAATGGTTGATGTGCGATCCGAAAGTGATTGAACATTTGTGTGACCGGTGCAGTACCTGATGTGTTCACATAATGCTTACGTCAGCGAAGCGCTTCGTCTCGACGCGTTGTCGCAATCTCTATTTTATGATCAGCGCTCATCATATCCTCTTTTATGGTTTAGATTGCTAATTATATAGAAATCATTTACCTAAATTTTCGTGAATCCTACCATTTCGGTGGATGCGGTGATCGGAGTGTGAGCGAAACTACTTTATAGTATTAAATATATTTCGTGACGGGTGATGTTACAGTAACTGCATACCATTACGTGAGCCGTATGTTTGTTTGTTGGATGGTAGTATAAAGAAATTCTATTTTATATTAACCAATTTACGATTACGCCTATAACATTTGCGACATCCATTCATCTTTGCCAACCCATTTTTTTTTCACAATACGCTGTGGTGATCTACCTCACACCCAGGACCGTAATATCAATAGTACAATTCTATTACCAGGAGTGTATTTTGTAAGGTGGGGTACAATCCCAGTCGAAGTGTTCATAAACTGTAAGTATGCTTAATGTTACCAATCTTATATGTTGCAGTTTAGTGCTACTGAAAAGTTATGTGTAGGTTTCTGAGCTAAAATCTCAAAACGGAAGTTCTACTACAAACTTCTTTATTAGGAATATTCTTAGCTTGCGGTAAGATATATATTTTATTACTCAGTATGTATCCCCTGTTGATATAGAGCGTGGCGCGTCTCTCCGGATATTGGAATATTGGGAATAACTTGTGGATTTGACGCCGTACTCCGTACCCACTCAGGTGAACCAAACTTCACTCATATATAATATGTCTTCATGCGAGGTTGCTTTTGCATATTACCAGTACAACTCGAATTGACATTGTAAATTAGTATACTTACTTTTTTTTAAATATAAGAGTACGACTAACGAGCAAGTAGGTCCCCTGATGGTAAGTGATCACTACCGCCCAAGGCCACTTGCAACACCAGAGGAGTCGCGAGTGCGTTTCCGGTCTTTAAAAGAGTCAGGAAACAAGTGTTGTTGACCCTTCCCTCCACCCCAATGAGCTCTGGCGACCTTACACACACGCAGAAACACAACATTAAGTTATTAATGGAGTGTTAAGGACTGTCTTCTGTAAGGTGTGACCTTCGAAATTCTAAAATTAGGTGGTCGAAAATTATTCTCTAGTAGGATTTTACACACAGTAGTAGAGAAAATTCCTATAAATCACATGGTATAAGTATATAAAAATATGCCTTATCGATAAATTTCGCTTATATGTATTTAGTTAAAAATTTGTTAATATTACGTTTTCTGAGTAAAGCCAACTAATTTCTGCCTCAGCTATCATACAATTTGCTAAAGCTTGTAATGAAAATTCTTGGCGGATTATTTTGCCAGTTGCAGCTTTTTATTCTAAAGGCAAACGGCAACTTTATATGGGACTTTTGTACCGGTAGTAAATTTCGCGTTTCGGGATATTTTATGTTTTAATTGGTAGTTAATGTGATAGAAAAGGCATTTTTAATTTCTTAGATTTTTTGAACTTGGGATCTAAAAGTTATAGCCAGTTTTATTTCAAGGTTACGTTTGGTAATCTGTGGGTCAACCCCATGACCGTGGATACATTGCAGTTCGAAAATCACTCTTACTGCCTAAGTAATAAAGTTACTGTAAATATCAAATTGTGTCTACTGATGTGGCAAGGAAATGCTAGTGTTAACTAGTGTACCAATGAAGATTGTTACATATCATATTTACATAAACATTGTTATTGTGATAAAGTAGATTTTGTCGCTCTTTTTGTAGTCTTTACATGGATTTATTCCGAACCTGCCCCGGGTCGCGAGTTAGGTTAGGAATATGCAAATAACATTATTTCAACAAATAATGAAAAGTTCTTTATTTCCATTTATTACAAAGTTCATAACCCAGTGTACATTTGTGTGAGGTTGCGAGGGGTTTTATATGAGCTTTTGAGTGGAGGTAAATAAAATAAAAGTAAAATAGGTTCTTTGTTTTTTGTAACTACATTTATTTTATTGATATTATTATTAATTTATCCTGCTTATATCCTACATATATTTGCAGGTCGGGTAAGACACTACCTTAAGTACCAAACAACAATTATCACATAGCACAAAGCAACATTGGGTTTATTGAGAACTTCACTCCCATCGGATAATGCAGGTCTGCTTAGTCGGGGCAAGCGAATGTTGCAATAAACACATTGCAAACTCGTCATTTTAATTAAATGATAAAGCGTGCTTTCGTGAATCCATTGTCAACAGATATATATTATAGTACGGAGGAACTGATGCTTAACACGTAAAATCTGCAAGATAATTTGCTAAATTGATGACATGTATCAAAACAACAGCAATAAATACCTGACAGATTGTCTTTGCCTGTCAATAAATAATTGCCATGAACAAAAAAATAGTGACGACGAAAATCGTTCCTATTCTAAATCATTAATTATTACGATTAAATGGAACTACTGTGCTTTCTTAGGTATAATAAATATGTATATAGTTATATGATTTATATGTAATGTTTTTCCCTTTTATAAATTATTAATTATAATTGCGACATTTGTATTATTTTACACATGGCAATTTCTGTAAACGTAACTGCGTTTAGTTAACGATTTTATTACGTTTGTTTATTGAAAATTATTGAAATATTCTTATTGATTTAATTAATTAATCCCAAGTTCTAAAAATATTATACTTACAATAAAATTAATACCTTAGTTGTCTCAATAAGTGGTACAAATTATATAGCTGAACAACAAAGGAAGTATGCGATACGAATTCTGCCATTCTCTTAAAAACTTTTTCTGCTCCTGTATGCCTGGTACCTACTCTCTGCAGTCGTTCAAGCGATACGATCTTAAATACGTGCGATGTTTATAACCAACGAATGTATATAGGTATATTTTGCTACAAGATTTAAGAAGAATGGTTATGTATTATCTGATTTTAGATTAGGATAACTTCCTGCAGGAAATCGATTTCTCTTCTTACATATGTGGTATTCTATATTATCGACACTACCTCTCAAATCTAAAAATAACTTACTAGGATTTTTCTGATTTAATATCAAAAGTAACAGTTGATCACAGACGATCGTGGTGTTATACCCCTCTGTCACAGAAAATAGTTAAAGCTGTTAGTCCTCCGCCTGATCTCCTTCTGATTGGGTACCCTTGCTAACCTATAACGAATAGAGAGTGCACCTGTCTTTGTAGATGTCTTCCGTCGTAGTTGCCTGGAGACTACCAAATGACGCTAATTACAGCAAAATTTTGCTAATGGCGCTATAACAAATAGGATGAAGCTATCTTTTACGAAGTAGAAAAAAGTATTCATAGAATAAATATAAGCGGGCTGCTATTCAACAATAACTGATTTATAAATCGTAGAAAAGGACCTCGAGGGACAAGGATTTCAACGATTTTGTAATACTTGACCCGAGGATTTAAAATGACCGGATCTGGCAGCCGGAAATTTATTTCTTTGGCTCTTAACCAAGAGTTAAATTCAGATTTTTATAAAAAAACTGATTTAATAGCATGTGTGTTACCGTCGTAGAAATCAAACAATTGAAACAAACATTGATTTGTTCTACGTTTTACTACAGTTCCGATCTTATCACAGTGTATATTTCCATTATAGAGAAATGCAAAATAAAAATTGTTTATTCCAGCAATATTTGAAATAGCTCTGAATTTCACAACTCTAGGAGGTCATTATCATATCATGACTATATTTAATTTATTATTCTATTGTATTGTAATATATTTATTAATTATAGTTACTATTTCTTATTTATTTTATTTTATGTAATGTGATGGTAATGTAACTAAAAATAAATGGATTTATTATTATTCCACATTACTAATTTAATTTCTTATTTACAAATCGAGGCGTCGGCTATAGAGTTCTTCCTCCTCACGATGCGTACCATTCCCATTATTGCCGCTTTCTTATCCTTTCTTCTTTTTAATATAATTAGTGGTTGCTGAGATATACCGCGGTGGCAGAAGGATAGACGGACGGTTGAGATACACGATTCTTGTTAATAATTAGTAAAATTCCTTTAGAGTTCAATATATTAAATGAGGTAAAGCACTAGTTGAGGTTGCTCGCAGCATCCAGGTCACTCGAACTTTCGAAGCTCGAAGAGGGCTCTTACTCTGTCTGTAAATATGACTTATTTTATTTTCTTTCCCTCATTTTGTGTTTTACATCTTCTTTTAGTAGAAGCTTCGTCGAGAAGCAATACAACAAAGGCTTTATTTAAAGCATCGAACATCAAGTTTACCATTCGTCCATAAACTTTGTACTCTTGGCGCTATGGTCTATGTTTATATACAGATCAAATAGCAACATCAAGTTTTAATGTCGCTGTTCGTTTCATCGATATTGTTGACACAAGTTAGCTTCCGAAACATTGTTAGGTTCACTCACTACGGAGTACCGACGAAAGTTTTATATAGCTCTTGAAAGATCTAGAAAGAATACTTAAAGTAATAACTGCGAATCAAAATTGCAAATACTATGAAGGAATATAAAAATATTGGTTTATTCAAGTTAAAAATAAAACTCGCCCCATTGGCGATGTCTAGAATAGGTAGTTAATGCTCACCCCGGCCTTTTTAATATCGACATAAACAAGATCGTAAAGGCGCGCCTCAATATTGGCAGAAGCGATCAAGGAAATTCCGCGGTACTGCCTCAAATTTTTCTCCTGCAAATGATGCTGACGACATTTGAAAGAACATAGGGAGCTTAATTCATTTTCGGCAATTCGACATGGTTGCAGTATTCTACGCGTCCGGAAACGGATAAAATTAACAGGATTCTGTAGCACCAACAGACTATTCCCTATTTAACTGTGGTTAGCTGCACTTTAACTAATATTAAATCGTTTGTGACAACGAGCCGGCACTGCTCCGCCCGCCACAGAAGCTCCGGCCTTATATAAAATGATAATAGTGGAAGTTTCCGCTTACCGACCGAGGGTAGTGAAAGATTTATTTACGCTTAGAAACTCATTTGCTGCGAAACCCGAAATAAAAAGCAACTCAACAGCTTGAAAAATATTATTTGAGTAAACGTGGGAGAGGGTGGAAGCGTATCGCGTAATGTCTCCTAATGTGCGTTCATAAAAAATCCGTCGCTGGCCGCGAATTCTCTTCAAATGGACTAAATTTTATGCAAATTTTCTTTATGATCTTTCGCCGTTTGACGGGGATTAACGCGACGAGGATATTCGACAGTTTTATCTTTTTGACGACGGCATAGAAGGGTTCAGTTTATATGCCACTTCGCTAAGTTAATATTTGAATGATGATCCTTCATATACGAGTAGACACAAGCCTTTTACCAATTGTGGTAATAGGTTGATTAGGAAGACGTTGTTCTTTTGTCAGTTATTGTGTGATTCTTTAAATACTCTACATCGTTTAAATACTCTTCAATTAATTTTAAACTTAGTATCTCAGTATATTTTTATATTTTATTTACAAAGTAGACATAAGTGAAAGTCATAAAGAAGTGGTGTCCAAATTTCACTTGAGATCAAGAGAGATAATAAATGTATTGCAAGAACTTCCACGATAGGTATTTATTTTTGTTTTACGCTACATTGTTTAAGGCTTAGGGTGAATAATGACAATTCTCCCGTTATCCACGATCCATTTATATACTTATTGAGATATTTTTTTCCAAATCAAATAAGACGATTTTTTGTTATGCAAGTGATCAAATATTTCTTCGCAATCAAATTTAGTAATTATGATTCTACTCAATAACGGAATACACAGAATTAAATCATCACTACTCACCTCGTAAGAAAAAATATGTTTACTTAGTAGTAAACATATTTTTTCTTACGAGGTGAAGTGCCCAAATCGCATATTTGGCGCTTGGGGAGGCGACAGGGTATGTAGGGCTCAACCCACTAAAACCACCACGGTAGCCAGTCTTGAAGCGGGGGTTCTGGGTACTCGTTACGATCACACCAGTACCTCCGCCATACTCTGTAGCCTCAGCGAGGCTCTGAACCGTTAAGGGAAGGCATTAACCCCTCTCCAGCAAGCACAAGCGTGTTTAGGCAACCTGAGCTATAGCAGGTTGCCTCTTCCCGGGACCGCCTATACAAGACGATGGGATTTCCCGTCCTTCACCGCCAACGATCCTAGGGTGCCATATGTACTATGCCAATCAGACAACTGATAAACACACATATATTATGTCTAAATAAAAACATATTATAGATAAGTTACACCTAGACACATAACAACTAATCGTGCTCATTATACAAAGATTTGTCCTGAGTGAGGATAGAACCCACGACATATATAGCTTAGCAGTCAGGGTCACTAACCACTGGAGTACAAGCAATAGGGGAAGGCAATCCAGAGCCCTCCTAGAGTGCTTGTCCCGACCATCTGGGACATGGCACAAAAGGGGGCCACCGGAGCGGCATACCCGCATTCCCGGGGCTCCTCCTATCAGGTGCCAAAAGAAGTCCATGGCAGGTAGGTTTAGTCGGTGCGAGTCCGACATACCCACCCGCAGACACTTTTTGTGGATGGCATGCGTAGGCGGTCCCCCCGCATTATTTAAAAAAAGTTAACTAACCACTAAGACCCATTGGCCAATCAAAATAAATATATTTTTAAGTCCTTCTCTACTTTTAATAAATTAGTTAGTACACACCCGAAAAATGTCACGTATGAGTTTTCAATCAGATCCTTATTTACTATATTATCAAGGAGATGATCCAGTTCCGGCACAATAGTGTAGTGTTACAAGATGAGTATAGATGGCGCCGCGACGTTGCGCGACGCCAACAGAATTCATTTAAAAACTCATTTCTCCAAGTCACGTTAGTAAGGTTATAAGCTGTCGATAGTCCGCCGTATTAGAGGGTTGTCAGCGCTTTGCATTGAGACTACCAAACATTTTTTTATTTTTTTTTTGTTTTTTGGCAAAGATCGGAATCATTTGACGGCCTGTTGGTGTGGTTGGAAAATGTTTCCTATTCACGCCGGAGGTTGTGGGTTCGATTCCCACCCAGGACATATTTCTATAGAAGTATGTATTTAAAAAAAGTTGTATATGTAGTGTATCAGTTATCTGATTTCCATAGTACTTGCCCTGCTTAATTTGGGATCAGATGGCCGTGTGTAAGTAATGTCTCATGATATTATTATTATTAACTACAGGATTATGTGCATTTAGGTCACGTCAAAATTTACTTGCATTTTGCATAGTATGGACATTTCTGGGACGCTAATATGCGTAGACGCGGAACGCTGGACCAATTGAAAGTCGGGGTGTATTAATGTTGATTTGTGGTAGAAGTAATGCACTTATTTCCAATTGTTACAAAATAATTATACAAAATAACTATTTTGTAATACAATTAAAAAAAAGACAGGGTCGACACCCCGACCTTCAATTGGTCCTTTGATCACGCATCCGCTCTTTAAAAACAGGTCCACGTCAGGGCACTTAAAGGTGTGCCCTCTGGTGTGGGTTACGCAGTTTGTAGTCTTCTGTCTGTAGGTTGAGACCCCGCTCGCTTATATCTCAGTATACGTATGAACAGTACGGAAACTACCTTACAAACGCTCGAAACGGCACACTCACACAAACATGCGCATCGACAAGACCCCTAAGCGGTTGTCGCGGTGCTGTCAGTAGTGAGTGCCTCGTCAAGACGAGTGGTCGTATAAGTATTCTCCGCGATCTTTTTAAAATGCTACGAACGTATTGCGTAGTTATATATGACAACATTAAAACATTAAAGTTACATCCCTATTTCTTTAATGGAGCGTAGGTAATTATTTCATCAACTAGTCTTAGTAGTTAGTTTCCTTACTGCCCATATGTATATATACTGTGCCTATATTGTCCAGTGAACCTGTGACTTCCTAGGTAACTGTAAAAAAAAAACAACTATATAGATGCAAATTTCCTCGTGCAGCAGACCAAAACATTCTTTAGCTTTATCTTCTCGGTCAATGAGAGTTCGTAGGTTAGCGCATTATTTGATTGTTCAATGTGCGCGGTAGCCGCACGAGCTTGCAATACCACCCAATTCAATTTAACGACATCGCGGTATTCGGTAGTTTGTTCACTCATAACTTCGTGTACCGACAAGTTGTTACGATACTATATCTATAATTTTAAAGTGGGAAGTTAATTGCCCGATTTCGTCTATGGTTGGCAGATTTTACCAGTGCTCTGATATGAAGAAGAAGAAGAAGTACACTTTATTGCAAAAATAAGTAAAACATAAAAATGGTTACAAACACGGACATAAACTTATTATGCAATTGGCGGCCTTATCGCTAAAAGCGATCTCTTCCAGGCAACCACTGTGCGTTGAATGGACCAGAATTGAAAATAACCTGATGAAGGTAGCAGAAGATGTACTAATTGCAATTAGAAGTTATTAATCAAATTAATCTAATATTACGTACGAATACGTAACTAGAGTCATACGACTATACATATACATAAATAGATACATACATAGATACATACATATAAATAGATAGATATATACATATGTATAAATATATTTACAAATATAAGTGTAAGGATATCATTTCACAATAGGAAAGCAGTATATTTATTGCCTAGTAGATAACGTCAAATAGTGCTGTTTCACCATATTTTTAAATACATGCTGTGATTGAGCGCACCTGATCTGTATCATATTTACGCAAACCAAATATGAATCGTATACAGAAGTTTTGAAGTCGCTCAAGTTTATCAAGTTGGTCCTCCGTGACATCAAGATAACTGGTATCACCATAGTCAAGGATAGGGAGAAGCAAGGACTGCGCAAGTGCAATTTTGGTAGCAGTAGGGAGAAAGTTTCGTAGGCGTCTTAGGGAACTAGCAGAAGCAAACATCTTTCTGCTAACTTCTTGTATTTGTGGACCCCAGGAAAGAGTCTTGTCTATATAAATACCTAAATTCTTCACCTTGTCAGTATAAGGTATAACAGTGCCGTTGAAAACGACATGGGGAATTTGGGCCCAATCAACATTAGTAATTTTCCGAGAGCTGCCAACAACAATGACTTGACACTTTTCTGGATTAACATTGATACCATATCTCATGCTCCACTTGCTTATATGAGATAAGTCTTTGTTAATGATATTAATGGCTTCCGATAGCTTGTCAAAAGGTGTTTGGGTGTATATTTGAAGATCATCTGCGTAAAGGTGGTAGGCTGAAATAAGTTGGTCAGAAATAGCATTAATAAATATAGCGAAAAGCAAAGGAGATAAAACGCCACCCTGTGGTACACCAGCAGTAGTATCACACCAAGAAGAGAAAGAGTCTTCTATGCGAACCCGCTGCCGACGTCCAAACAGGTAACTGCGAAACCAGTCAATTACCGTTGGAGATATGTTAATAGAGCGTAAAATGGCCAAAAGGATGTCAAAATCTACCGTGTTAAAGGCATTGCTGAAGTCCAACAATGTAAGCACTGTCATTTTGCCATTTTCCATGCCTATCCTGATATCTTCCGTAACATTGATCAAGGCTGTGGTCGTACTGTGACCTGGACGAAAACCGGATTGGTAAGGATTGAGGAGATTGTTCTTGCGTAGGAACACACTGAGTTGGTTATGGATGAGTCGCTCAAGAACTTTGGATAGAAAAGGAAGTATAGATATTTGACGGTACTGGGAAATTGAAATGGGATGGGATTTCTTTGGTAAAGGAATGATATGTGCGTTTTTCCACAAGGATGGAAAGACACCACTAGAAATGGAAAAATTGAGGATATGGCAGATAATGGGAAGGATTTCGTCAAGGATAGGTAGGATCATGTTACGGCTAATACAGTCGCTACCAATAGCATTAGATGCTGTTGACAATACGCTCGTCTTAACATCACAAGCAGAGAATTGACTAAAGACAAAATGTGGAAAGTTGGGAGTCGGGAAAGATGATAAATAGTTGATTGTGGAGGTTTTTACAGTCCTGTCAAAGTTGGACGAAGATGAGAAGTGCTGATTAAGCAGGTTGAGGTCTAGGTCTTTGGGAATACTATCTTGTCGTGATTTTCCGACCCCCATAGATCTAAGAAATTTCCATACTTTCGCTGGGTCTCCATTTTGAACAGATTTATGAATATGCTGGCGTTGTGCATCCCTACATGGGTCAATAATTCTTAACACCGGCCTGATATGAGAATTTTGCTTTACCAAAAAATTAAAAACAGCGTTGGTCTGACCCATTTGCGATAAAGCATCCTACATTAGCAGATTAACATGCAGCTCGGAGTCGGGAATTTGCTGGTGTTTCCATACTGATGCGAGGACGTAGAGCTGTGGACTCTGCGCCTGATCTCAATAAATTACTCTTTCAATAAATTAGCGTCCCATCCGATTATGAGATTTAGGGATAATAGGGACTGTAAATGAATTTGTATTCGCGTAGTTGGCTTATCTAACTATTATTATACGATGTTTGAGATTTGGCACCCCTAGCGGATATGTTTCTGTAAATAAAACTGGTAATACGTTAGCACTGAAGCTTCGTATTACTTCTTTTGTAATAGAAATAAAAGTTTATAGACTCGCTATAGACAGTGAAGGTAACGAGATCAGGGTGTGTCTCTAACCTTAAAAAGAATATGCGAAAATGGAGACCAATATGGAACTAATCGAGAGGTGTATATATCTACAATATGAGATCTAAACAAAAAACAATCGTCACAATGTGTACCGAAAGTTTCGTACCTTCTTCCAATGATTGCAGCTTTTATTGGCTATTATTACATAACTAGCTCTTTACTCAGCAATATGTTATATAGTAACCGAAATATACATGACCTATGGATAGACGGAGTCGCATTATAAAATCCCTAAATATAAAAAAAAGCTAAATGACCGTGTAAAGTAATTAAATTCTCTACATATAATGTAAACTAGGTGGAAACGAATTTACAACTGAATGGTGTCGTGTAAGTTTTTATCGGGACAACTGTATTTTTAAACAATGTAATTTGGAGTCAATTAAAATAAAAAGACTATGGTTACTGTAAATCTAAAAATTGTCTGATAAATTATTTTCAGCGGCTTATGCGTCTATTGTTTATAACATTTATTTTCAAAACACTATGTTGTATGTGATTCTTCTCTGGGGAAATTCAGCTTATATTGGCACTATCTTAATATTACAAAAGAGAATTACAACACTGATAGCAGGGTACCTCTTAGGGATAAATTTGAATACATAAAGATCAAATATACATTCTAACCTCATCATACTTATATATGTGTATATGAGTAACTTCTGTTAGTGCGGACAAGAAAGCTTAATTAAACTTATAATATTAATACCAGCTAGACTTAAGCATAATTGGTTGGACATGCTTGCCGTGTCAAAAATTTTTTTTTTTTTTTTATGCGGCAGTGTATAATCCGGGTCCATATACTTTGCACTACAAACATACTACATATTTATTTTTGTACGAAAGTATAACTAATTTGTATATAGAAATGACAAGTTTTTAGCTCATATAAGCTATATTTGTATTCGAGACTCTTTATGAAAACAACTTTTTTCTTCACATTACATGTTTATAATTTCTGTTATATTAATTTAAAAATAATGGTTGAAAATTATCTGCATGAATAGTAGAATAGAAATTCTACATAATCCGTTTGAATTTAAATGCTCTTTGGTATACATACCAACTGTTTTTTTATATAATAATAATTATATTGTACTATGTAATTAAACAGGGCTAAAATATAAACGAGTAAAGTTATTAACGCTTGAACTAATCCGCTTAGTACTGCTACGATTAGCACTACGTAATGTTCCGTAGTTACTACGCCGTAGCATCGTAGCAACTCTTAAACATTTTGTAGTAAATCCAAAGTATAGTAATAATCTCGGACATCTGGGGATTTTCGTAAAAGTGTCATAAATACTCTCCACGCAACATTGACATCTGAAGTGGGGCCTGTCGTAGAGCTGTCACATCCGTTACATTTGTAACGTTATGATATTCTTGTGTGATTTTTATCTATTATTTTCCTTCTTCTTCGTGCTTTTGATATAAAAGTTTGGTGTGATAAGTTAGAAGTATGCAGAGACGAATTTAGTGGTCATATGATGCGACTTAGTTCCTCCGTCCTTTTGTCCCAACAAAAATAAATTAATTTAAAAATTTTTTATCTAATTTTAATATTTTTAATTCAACCTACTTACTTTTTATTTTTTAAGTTGTATGATTTTCACTAAGCCTTAAATGCCAAAAAACTACTATTATTCTCCCGCAGAAACTATTTCATTATCACTGTAATGCAAACTATTTACGAGCATACTGCAGATAGCGAGATAATGGGAGAGGCTGGGGTAAGGACCAGTTAAATTATGGTAACCATTTGTTCGGGTATTTGCGATGATGCCCCGCTGATACTGACTGACTGTTTGACTGCACGTGCACCGGTGTTTGAGGTATTTCATATTACCATTCAATATTACCTCAGCGTCAAAGTGTTTCAACTATTTGTGTAACTTACATATAGATGATCTTAGTCCGTGTATATTGGAATAGTCGTAAAGTTCCCCGCGATACACAGATTAATTTACTAGTGCAGGAGAAGTCTTAAAGAATATACAGAGAATACAAAAATCTATTGTTACACAGAAAATCTTAAGTAGATCAATTTTGTGTCATCAAAGGAAATCTTTTGAGAGTGAATTGCCAATATCTGTGTCGCAGGAGTAAGATATTTATTTTCCAGTACAGGAGCAGTCTTAAAGAATATACGAGAAGTTGACAATAAATAATTGTTAACTTATGTATGTTATTTAAGACACGTGAGAGAATCGCGGGATGCTTACCCCCACATCACAGACATTGGCAATGAACTCTGAAAAGATTTCCTATCATAAAAGTGTAAAACAAATAATCTATGATATAATATTTTGTTTGTTTACAGGAACTTTAAACAGGTGGTACTAAGTTGCATTTTATATATGCAGTTGTGCAAGAACCTGCGGAAATTACAAAGGACCACATCATATATAACTTACGTGCGTATATGACTAGTCTATGATTTTGTTTGACATTGTGTTAAATTATAGACATGAAAGTATGTAATATGAATCTCTTGTCAAACGCAAAGGTTAACGGTAGTGTTTGGAATGACCTTTTTATTATTTTTAATTAAATTATTTCCAAAGCATATCATGATATAAATATTAGTTTGTTACACTTTTTCTCCATATAAATTTAGTATAAAATGTACGTATTTATAAACATTTTCTTACAGCCTAATTTTCATAAAATGGCGTACAGAGTTTTCAATTTGCGTATTAATATAATACTAAACGAGAGTGAATTGTAGGCTTTGTTTCGACACAAAGTTTATTTCCTATTTCACTTGCTTTATTATTTTCGCGAAAACTAAATCAACGCACCGCTATTCGTACCAGTGCTGCTTAAACCAGATGTAACTCCTGCACATGGGCGAACTTGTTTTGTATTTAGGCCAAAATATAATAAATCACAGCGTTGCGTGTCCACTTTCCCCGTCAACAAAATGCCGCCCCATCTCTTCCTGTTGTGTGATAAAAGCCACTTACTTTTATCAAATTGGATCATCCACAGCCCTTGCGTACTCGTACAGACTAGGTGGAAAACAAAATATTTTATGATACATATATTGTGACCGGTTTTGTCAATTTAGTGAGCGTATTTAGTTACGCTCACGTATGAAGAAATTTAAGTAATTTAACTAAAAGGATGTACCTATAACGGTGGTTCAGAATTTGTGTGAAAGTTCAAAGACATAAAAATTTGCATTCAGCCAGCTTACTCTATTTAATTAAGAACACATGTTTGACGGTAGATATACAATATTACAATGCTACTAAAGTTTGAATATGATTTTGACCTTGCGTTGCTTTTATGGCGTAAGCAACTAATGCTTATCATTGTGGGAGCCTCTTATTAATAATAGTGGTAAGAAATTGTTTAGTTATATGAACATTTTAAAGTTACTAATATAATAGGCGTAATTCCAAACAGAAAACAATGAGTTTTATATTGGAAAGATAAAAAAAATAAAACTTTGAAATTATCTCATTGAAGACACAACAAAATTATTTTAAATTATTACTTTTATATTTAACACTAGTGATTTACTTATGGCTCCGCTTACCACGTATCAAAGTAACAGTTAATTATTTTATGTAACAGTTAATTACTCTATATTTACACTGCTATGTGTTATTAAACCTGCTTACTATGACGATATAAAATAATAGTAATAATCTACATAATAATACTATATCTTTCCAAATACCGTCAAGTTTGAACAAAATTGTGTCAAGACCATAAAGCAAGAAATACTGTAAGAATAGCAGCAAAACCTTTTATGAAACAACTACGAAACTTAACGCATAATTTGTTCCAACATGACCAACTTTTAGATTGTGATACATGAAATAGATGGTACAAAGTTACTAACAAACTAACGATGCTCTCCCCCGATTTATGACCCGCTGTTTTATCACAAATAACAGACTTAGGCATATTTTCTTTTTAAACTACTGACGTAGTTTATCCTCATAAAATATGACACCTTTTTTAGTTTCACGTATTTTTTGTAGAAGTAATGTTATAAAATGATACCTAAAATCTATATAAATATCTGGAAAATTGTATAACGAAGGATTAAGGAACTCTAAAGTGGAACGCATTTTAGCATACATGCTACAAACTATTTAGTTTGATCCATTTGATTTCTACGTGTATGTCATTTGACTTAAATGTAGATATCTAATGGAAATATCCAATTTTGAACTCATAAATTCAAAACAGCCATTGATAATCCTTAGTTGATTTGTCACAACTTACACAATAACATAAGGTCTCATAATTTACGCAAAAACAACACAACGTACCATCATAAAAGTAAAATAATATAAAAACTATTTTTAGTCACATACTCTTTAAAAAGCACTTGTTACATTTCTAAGTAGTATTATAAAATAACTATATATTAAGTCTATATACAAAAAAAATATAGATCGTGACTTATATTTGATCATACGGAATACAATTACTTCCGCCAATTAAGATTTAGTCAATTATTACTTATATTTTGGTATATGTTGAATTTGAGTATATGTTGAAGTTTGGTATACGTTTAATACACCTGGTATAATAATATTTTATTTGATGTTTTATTAAATTACGTAGTTTTTGTTATGAAATAATATTTTAACCATATCGGGTCAATTTTTGTTCGTTTATAAGTGGAGAGAAAACTAGGAAATTATTATTAAAGACCTTGTGTTTTTAAGTTTAAAATTTTATGTTACTTGTATCTCTATGAACCGTGAAAAGCTGTTAATATATGAAAATAAAAATAATTTGAACTCTTCTGGTCAGCAAATGAAACCTTATTTTAGCTATTAATATAAAACCTAATTTAGGCAGTATATCTATACATATAATAAAATCGTAGGAAAGTCAAAACTGTACATTGAATATCTTTAAAAAAGGATACTTAGGGCGATACTTACAATCGATATCGAAGCTAAAAATATAGTATTTAGAATTTTTGTCTGTGTGTCTGTTTGTCTGTATGTATGTCCAAGCTAAACTCAAAAAGTACTGCATGGATTTACTTTAAATTTTCATGAATTTTACTAAGAGGTCGGGTCAACGTATAGGCTACATATTATCACGCTATCACCTACGGGGAAGAAGCTATGATAATTTATAAAATTTAACGCGGGTAAAACCGCGGGGCACAGCTAGTTTATAATTAAAATAAGGTTTTGTAACTTTATCATGTTGCATGCACTTATTACCTTTTCCCCGAAAATTTTTGAAATCGCATTAATAAACACCGATACTTTTCCCAATTACTGGGCGCAGCTTGCAACGGATGGAGAGGCCCGACGCGGGCGGAAATTACTCAGCCACCAGTTCGCGTCATTTCGTGCTGAACTACTGACAACGTTCAGCTGGCAATTGCTCTTGCTATAATTACTCAATTTTACTTGCTTGGTATCTCTGGATATGTGGTAAGTGTCTGGGTATACTTCCTGGGGTTTATATTCGTCGATAAATACTACTTATTCTATTTAAACCAATAGATCAGCCAATTAAACAGTGCAGGATCTGTTTATTTGACTGGTCTGTTGGTCTTGTGGTTAGTGACGCTGACTGCTTTGCCAGAGGTCGTGGGTTCGATCCCAAACCAAGAGAAAACTTTGTGTGATGGAGATGATTATTTTTTCTGTGTGTTGGGTGTGATTTATCTAGAATATGTATGTATTTGTAATAATTAAATATGTTGTCTAGTCTGCCTAGTTTGGGATCAGATATCAGTGTGTTTTATTATTGTTTTAATATTTATATTTATATACAACTAGCTGTGCCCCGCGGTGTTACTCGCGTTAAATTTTATAAATTTTCTTTGCTGTAAACCTCACGGAGCCCGAGACCTTTCCAACGAATGCAAAACCGTGGAAATCGGTTCGTGCGTTCTGGAGTTATAGCGTCAGGAAGGAAAACCCGACTTATTTTTATATAGCTAATAAATATTAAGATGCATACCGGTTGATAAGATCTCAATCACCACAATGGACTTTAAAAATACTTTGTTGACAACTAATACAGAATGCACTTGCGCATTAAATGGTAATGACATTATTCTAGCAATTTCGAGAAAATATTTATGTACTAAATTATTCTGAATTATAATTTATAAGTAGAAATAATAATAATTTAATGCTGAAAAATTATTCTGATTAATTAAATTTTATAGGTTCCGTAGGTGGAATGTATGCCAGTTTATTACCATTTGCTGATAATTCAAGGCTCTAGGTTTAAATTGGTCAGTCCATCGTGTGTATAGCCCCCACAAAGAAACATTATGTCCCTCGTCGAGCTGGGATTATCGGCCTGTCAGTAAGTGGAAGTCATGGAGCTTTCAAAGCGTGTACTAACATAGATACGTAAACCGTAAACTCACACAGTCTAGCCTTTAACTCGTTATATTAAAGTTTATTTTTGTCAAACTAGCTAGGATTAACTAAAGCCTGTTTAATCAACCGCCGTCCGCTGGCCGATACAAAACAAAACGAAAATTGTGTATTGATGTAAAAATTTAACGTAAGCGCTTATGTTGCATAAAACTCGTTAGTGATTGGATGCAAAAGGCTTAGGGAACGAGATAGAACAAAACGTTGATGACAATTGCATCATGTATGTTATTGTTTGCGGACTGTATTCGTTAATAGCTACTATTTAAGTTTCAGTTACTTAATTAGTATGTATACCGGCTGTGTATAACTCGAACTGTGTGTATACCGGCTTCTGTCTGACAATAGCTGAATAGGGCATTCAACGAGTTGCGTTTATCAGCGAGTAAATGTATGTGCTGCACGTCCCCGTCCTATTAGAGTATTCTCTATCTCGCGAGATTTTCTTATTTTACGAGATTGATAATTATATCAATCTCGTAAATTAACAAAACACAAAAAAACAGATATTAAACGGAAAATAGTAAAAATAGTGGCTTACTCCATTAATTATAATGGATTAAGCCACTATTTTTACTATTTTCCGTTTAATATCTGTTTTACACGTATTAGTGGATATATATTTTTCATTTGGATCCAAAGATAAATATTAAATAATTATTTATTAGAAGCTATGTAAAAAGCAATAAATTACTCTGTCCATTTTACTCTAACTTCTAGTTCATCATCAACCTGATATCGTCCACTGCTGGAGATAGCCTCCCCCAAAGGATTTTATAACCATTCACCGTGCTTGGCATGAGAGTTGGTGACCGTTGTTAGATGGCACCTAGTACACAGATGACGCTGCTGTCCGCCTTTTACGACACCCACGGGATGTTACAGGCCCTGTTATTCTATTTGGGCCGGTAACCACACGGCCTACTTCTAGTTGTTGAGATAGAATATAACTATAAGATATTGTGGTAATACAATAAAATAAGTATAAGTATTCTTGCGAGTTCTACAATGTTTCGAAGTCTGGCGAGATCAGCGGAACAATCTCGCGAGATTTAGGACATTCCCTATTGCGTTCGCTTACAGTGGGACAAGGATCTTTATGAACGTGACTGACGTTTGTGGGAGGGCGACACTATGACGGCAAGGGTTGCTTTTAAGAAAATTTCCCTAATATTATGGGAAAACTTGACAATGGCAATAGACTGTATCCATTGTATTTTGTATCAATTTTTTATATAACTTTGACGGGCCAGTTGGCTTAGTTGGTTTATTTTTATTCAAGACAGATATTTGTGTGCAGTAACATGTCTGTTTGTCCCGTGTCTAGGTGTTTAGGTACGTATTTACAAAAGTAGTATATGTAGTATATCAGCTATTTGATTTCCATAGTAAAAGCGTTACTTAGCTTGGGATCAGATCAGAGGGCCGTGTGTGAACATTAATTTCCCAGGAATATCTAACTCTAAAGTTTATAGGGTACCCCATATATTATCGTTTTATTATTATAAATAATTTAATAGCACAAGGGAGTAAAACAGTCATTTTTACCTTTATAAATAAATTTATTTCTAAATTAATATTTCATTCACATTACTTAATAATACATTAATGAAAAAGTTCAAACGAAAAACTGATACACGGGTGCGACTTAAAAATCAAGCATGGTAACATTTACCTATCGGGGCGGCAACTCACTCGTTAACTTTTTCAAATGGAATTTTCGAGCCTTCACTGTGTTTTTCTTTCCTGAAAATCTCCTTAACCTTTAGGACTATTTCCCTGACACCACTTTTTATCACTTTTGGTATATTGTTATTGTTTTATACCAAATAATACAATAATAAACGTAAGAACAGCAGTCAGCAAAGCAAGCTCAGGCAGAACTGTCAAAGAGACACTTTACAAGATGGCGGTGTTAGTTCCACTTTCAGCTACGTTCATAAAGATCCTTGTCGCACTATACTTGTCTTGCAGCTGCGGGTTATTGCATTCATTTCGCTGATTGTAATCCACAAAGTGAAACCTGGTTGAGTCAGTTACACGCCTGTTTTCTGCAGAACGGAAATATCCATGTGTGACGTAGTCGCGTAACGTGTTTGTGATGTTATCTTCGACGGAAGAGAGACGATGTTCGATACATTTACTATGCCTTTCATACTTACCTTGGTATAAGTTTTAACACCGGGCTAACTTTTTGTGATCATATCCTTAGGATATGTAAGAAAGCTTTAAGAAATTATGTTTTATACTTCGAACAGTGAAAGGGTTCGCAAACATTCGAGGTATAATTTCCTTATATAATGTATTGGTTAGGAGTCAACTTGAATGTAATGCAGTCATCTGGGCTCCGCATGAAGCTAAGTATAGCCTCATGCTGGAGCGTGTACAATATAACTTTATTAGATATTCGTATATGCGACTTTATGGAATATATCCATTTTACTCTGTTTATTTTAGGCATGGTGGGATACAATGAACTAAGAATTCGAAGGGAAAAGGTACTAACATTATATCTTTTTAAAATATTTAGGGGTAAAAATCATATTGCCGATATTTTAGAACAGATAGCCCCGTGTGTCCCGGACAGGTATATTTGGAGAAGGAGACGGCCGCGATTGCTAGTGGAGCCGCGTGGTCGGACTATCCTTGTACACATACATTTCTACTGTACGCATACTGTATAAGCTGATCTCGCGTTATATATGATTTCCATACAGCTTGATATGTAGCCGTGTGTATATGAGGCGCCCCTGATGCGTGCTCTCCTTACTCTTAACCTTATAGCAGTTGAGACTGACCTACTTGTGTGTTGTCTGAGTGAGTTCCCGAGAAGTGCATTATTCATAATTAATTATAAGTAAAATTTGTTTAGAGTTATAAAATTGTATTGTACTTAAATAAGCACTCTATCGCATTGGACTTAAACCTGTAATGATAGATGTATGATCCTTAATATAAGATACAATACCACATTTTTCCTACCTGTAATAAGCAATAAATAAATTTGACTTTGACTTTGTAAGAGGAAGTAAATAATAAAAATAAAACTCCTTCCTCTTTTACGTAATTGTGGATTTTTTTTGTACATAATTTGTATTGTCAGCCCACTCAACCCTGTACACTAGCTAAAATATGTAAGCAGATTACTATATAACTGCGTGTTGATTTATTTACCGAAGTCAATAATGAAGCGATTACCATAGCCCATGTAGTCGGCTCCTCTAACATACAATTACTATGTATTAAGTAACCCCATTTATGATGAGATAATAAATACATTTTTTATTATTATTACTGATCACGGGTTTTGGACCCTATTCCTGATTTGCTTTGGGTACTTGATCACTGCTCATTCAAGCGGCTGGTATAGGAAAACAGCGCTATTTTAGAGAAAAAGCGATAATGGTTCTATTGGCCTCAAGATGCACTTAGGTTCCCTTATTTTTAACAAACTGTTAAGTTTCATAAGCAAGGAGCCTATTAAAACATACTGTAGAATATTGTATTCAAATAGACTATAAAATGTATTCTTTGAATTTTAAAACAGCCTTTCTGAATTGAAAACGCTTGGTATATTGAAAAGCTCCATTATTTTTAATACGATAAGACTTTGAAATTGAGTTTTATTTTTAGTATGTTTTCAATATGAAATCCGTGGACTTGGTCAAAATAATGTTCTAGTTGTTGTTAGAAATATAGTTTTTAGTACCATTATCTATTTAAAAGAATTAATGTATACGGTTATAGTTCCATTTAACAGGATTCTTTTTAACTTTCCATTCATCGAATACTTTAAATACAGAATGATTTACTATCGATTTAGATCATGCGTTCTCTCTTTTACACACCTAAAAACGTGAACCGTGCTGTAATTATCTAAAAGTTCACCAGATTAATAGAAAGCAGCAAGTCACTTTGCTTATTGTTAAGACTAACGGCTTCCACTATTGAAATAACATCCGACTTTACTGCTTGTTGCCTTTATATAAGAAAAATAAATACAGATCAATTTCCTGTTAGTTTTATAAGAGTATCTTCAGTATCGATTACAACAGTAAGTTAATATTGGTAGCAAATACTTAGCAATGCAGTGGATTTTTAAAGTAGGTCAGCGCTGAATGGAAACCTTTGACTGTACAGAGTAAATATAATATATTCTTTTATTACTTTAACATTCAAAATTCTTTATATGTTTTGTTAGTAATGCGTTGAACTCCGCATGCCACAGATAAATTATTCTCTATCAATAATCTATTGCTACCGAGTTGCTTGGCAATTAAAGTGTTAAATATTATGTACAGTTAAAGATTGGTCTATAATGTGCTTTGTGAGTTATATTACTAGCATATCACTAGCACATCTAAATATCTTTTCGTTCGAAGATTAAGTTACTTTTAGTAATTTTTTTAGGTTAGATATACGATTTTTAGATATATGTAAATATGCTATACTTGCATATATCTGGTGGAAACTTAGCCTTATGTTTTTTATGGTCACAACTCAGTTGAATACACTAACAAATATATATAACTCGAATGAAATCATCCTAACGATAAGACGCTCAATAAATACCACGTGTATTTTGCTGTTAAAGCAAAGAAAGCAATGGTCCTACAGCGTTTCAGACTGTTTATCTGCCCTCACCAGCAATGATAGGCGCGATGCTGGCTTGTGCTTGTAGTTTGTGCCTGTAATCACACCCTATTTGTAGAATTCCGTATTTTTTCTTCAACCACATAAGGGTGCCCTCAGGTATCTGTCGCTTAGGTTCAGCTACTTGTTGAGAGCCTTCTGCATCCACCAAGTGGTTATAGTGTCTTCAGTTTTTAATATAAAAGTGCTAAATTTGAAAAGTACTGCTAAGTTATTTGTTATTTATAAGGATTTTGTGAATATTTCATGTAATAAAACAGACCGCACAGAATGACTAGTTCAATATATATCGTTCTTTTCATTTCCTGAGGATGAAACTACTCTACACCTAGGACTTTAAACTTGGCAAACATAAATATAATTTCATAATAATTTAAATTAATTTAGCCTTCTATAAAGCTTCTTTAAAAATATTACTATGTGTCAAAATTTTCGAAATGCTGAATGCTATTGATGCGTAAATCATGCTTTTGCAAAAGGCGATAATAATTACAATATGCTGCACAAAAACCGCATAAATAAATTAAAAACTCATGTGTAACGCTTTTGTGGTACACATTGGCTTTTGTGGTAAATATTGGAATGCATCCATAAGCTCTGTGGTGTTCAAAATGTATCCATTGAATTCAATTTATACAACGTTCATCTATTGAAGAGTATTAAATTTTTGTAGAAATATTTCCTTCTATCATGTCGCGGCTGCGTCGCTATTAGAATTGCCTAAAAATACGGCTGGGGTAGTGTCAGCATGGGTCATATCAATCACATTCATTCGCCTTTAAATTATCCAAATTGAAATTGGCTTAAGATTTAGGAACGGCTGGCTATATTATATAGTTTACCATTTTACTAGTTATATAGTAATAATAATAAATAAATATCACGGGAAAACTCACACACTGATCCCAAACTAGGCAGAGCCTGTAATATGGTGCAGTACTATAGCAATTAGACAACTGATAAATATAGTAATATATTTCTAAATACGTACATGTAAGCAAATTAAATTTCAAAAGTTTTAATCTTCCACTGGCCAATCTCAAGAGATGGTTACTCGTCCTGTGCTTGAGAATGCGACATATTTTTGTTAAGTCAAGGTCCTTCACCTGTAGGACTGTTCTAACAGCAAAAAATACTATGCCCTTCGTCTCATTTACGCACAGGGCTTTGCAGAGGCATGACTCAGTACTGAGTCATGCCTCTGCAAAAACTTGGTTGGAAACTTGCTTGGCACCAGATCTACATATGCAGTAGCTGAATAGGTGGACAACTAAATACTACCACCAATTTGTACTACTTACGTTTTTACAGCTAATTTTGTAGAGTTTTCATATTCTATGCCCTCCTCACACTTTTCTATTACAAATATTACTTATCAATTCTCATTATGGTACAACAACTTTTCCTTCCACGGAAAACAAAGTAGTAACTCAGGAAATAAAAATGTAATGTATTGCCAGCGCTAACTGAACTTCTGTAACAAAGAGGTGCGATGTTGTTGTGCGAGGTACCCATAAACAATAGTTTGAAATAAAACTAACTCTGCCATACGACTAGCTATTATTTTGAACCTGGATTTATCGTGAACACTACTCACTTAGCTAGAAAATAGAAAATAACAATTGGAGCGATTCTATTAAATTATTATTGTTTGTCTTTCAACTGTCTTAGTTTTAGCAAGAGTTGCAGTAGTACTCTTCAAAAAGGTTTCTTAAGTGTTGGTAAAATGTAGGTGATGATTTTAAGTGATGCATACCTCAAGTAGCTTACCGCTGACAATTAGGGCTATTTCGCTGACTTAGAGTAGATTTTACCACTAGTTAACGATTAACTTATTTCAAGACCTTAAAGTTAATTGACAGCCAAATAATGTCCACTGCTGAACAAAAGCCTCCCCAAAGAATGGGGGGATATGCCACTATCGCCACGCTTGGCAGACGGGTTGGTGATCGTTCTTTCGTATACCTAAATATAATCCAAAATAATAATCATTCAGACAACCGATCAAGCAGATATTGTGTTTGCCTACTAAATAATTACTTTAAGTGGTCTAAATCCCGTGTTCATGCCCGCTTGAGTATGTTTCGCCGGACCGTCTCAACTGGGTCGTGTTGAAACCGGTAGTAGAAGAACACACTGAGTTTGTTTCGCTGGGTCTTCTCAGTTGGGGCGCATTGGATGCGGTTTTAGCATTAAAGCGCGACCGTCGTTTTAAACACAAGGTCCGTTATAATAATAATACTGAATTCATTCCTTAATATAGACAGAACCATCCAGACAATATGTAGTAAAATATAAATAAAAATAAGTCGGGTTTTCCTTCCTGACGCTATAACTCCAGAAGGCACGAACCGATTTCCACGGTTTTGCATTCGTTGGAAAGGTCTCGGGCTCCGTGAGGTTTATAGCAAAGAAAATTTATAAAATATAACGCGGGTAACACCGCGGGGCACAGCTAATAAAATATAAATTTCAATAATTAAACCTAAACAATCTTCTTGACAAAAACTTAATACAAGCTAGCTAAATATCACTACCATTATAAAATAAATTGTATAAATGTTTTATCATTCCGTGTACCTAAATGTCTGTAATAAGTAATTAGAAATAATAACTGTATTACTACAAACATGTTCTGACTTTTTACAAGCGCTTTTTTAAATTCTACGTGAATAAAAAAAAAGCGCAATCGTCGTTATAAACACAAGGTCCGCCATAATAATAATACCTTAATAGACAGAACCATTCAGACACTATGTAGTAAAAATATAGCTAAAACTATAAATTTCGATACTTAAACTTAAACATAATCTCTTTGACAAGCTTGCTAAATATCATTGCTATAATAAAATAAATGTTATAAATGTTTTCATACAATCCGTGTACCTCAATCAAATCAAATCAAAATCAAAATCAATTTATTTGCAAAAATGTGGTGCATTACAGATGTCATAATAACAATGAGTCTCACACATTAGTCATTTTATATCATGACGTACAAACATTCACTTATTCTATACATGGATACTAATTTATGCTACTACCTATACCTAAGAATTTATTATTATTTCATTAACATTTACTTACATTGCATATTAATTACAATTATACATATTTATTTAACTTTCAAATTATTATTATTAAGTACATTATCACAATTATTATGGCTTGCATTTAAAAAAATCATTTACAGAATAGAAACATTGTTCTTTCAACCATTTAAAAAGTTGAATCCTGAGCTTATTTAAAGGTAAATCTCGTACACCCCGAGGTAAGTGATTATATATGCGTACCGACATAGCATAGCTATTTCGACTGCACAATTCAGTCTTTAACGGCGGGAGAACAAGTTTATCAGGATAGCGAGTGTTATATTTACATACATCTTTCTTGTAAACAAACAGTTCAGAATTACTCTTAACAAATACACATATTTCGAAGATATATATACATGGGAGAGTCAAGAGTGACAGTTTGCGAAATAAGGGCTTACATGTGATCCATGGAGCGACATTGCAAATAGATCTGACGCACTGTTTTTGAGCTATAAATGCTTTATTTAAGTAAACTGAATTTCCCCATACTACAATGCCATATCGAAGGCTAGAGGCAACAAATCCATGGTACGCTTTTAGAGCCGTTTGTTTTGTAGAAATTCGTGTTAATCGCCAAAGAGCATACGTAAATCTATTAATTTTGTTACAGATTTTGGTAACATGTGCTTTCCAAGTACACTTATCGTCAATAGTAATGCCCAGAAAGGAAATTTCAGTTGCTTCTTCCAAAACTTTACCGTTGTAGTTTAAGTCCAAGTTATGCTTTTTTCCATCTTTATTATGAAATTGTATGTATTTAGTCTTATCAATATTGACACTTAAGTTATTATCCTGTAACCATTCAATAATATCATTAACAACTTTATTGAGTAATGTGTTATAATCTTCTTCTGAATTGTTAGGTACCAATATTGAAATATCATCTGCATATAAAATGCATTCGTGTTCTATTACAGCAGGGAGGTCGTTGATATAAAGGAGAAAAAGAAGTGGACCCAAGATAGTTCCCTGCGGTACACCAACTCTATTATGTCTAATATCTGATTTTACTGTTTTCTCTTTTTGTTTAGAATCCAAATTTGCGATTTCAACAAATTGTGTCCGATCAATAAGATAGCTTTTTAACCAGTTTTGTGCAGTACCACGTATGACATAGAGATCACACTTATGAAGTAACAGATCATGTGATACGAAATCAAACTCTTTGCTCATGTCAAAGAAAACCGTTGTTATTGGTTTTTTGCTATTTATAGAATTAACTATACTATTGATAAGTTTAAACGTCGCTAATGTGGTGGATTTTCCTTTCATAAATCCATGTTGTTCTAGGCATAATATGTTAAATTTACTTAAAAATGACATCAATCTACTATACATTATCTTCTCAAATAGTTTAGCTATTGTGGGTATTAACGCTATAGGTCTGTAGTTATATGTGTTAGATTTTTCACCTTTTTTATGCAACGGTTTGATGACAGTAGTTTTCAGTTTATCAGGGAATCTTCCTTGAGTAAGAGACAAATTTATTAAGTGTACCAAGACAGGTGTTATAAGCTTACTACATGTTTTTAAAATTTTCGTCGGGAAGAGGTCATATCCTACAGAAGATGTATTTTTTAGAGATTGAATTGTTTTATGTACTTCTTCAGCATTCGTAGGTCGTAAAAAGATAGTAGCATGATTTGTTTTAATATTGCTGGTTTTTGTTTTTGCGAAAGTTTGTGCCCTGTATTGGTTATATCAATAAAATGGTTATTAAATATATTAGAAATGTTTACAGAGTCTTGTATAATTTTACCATTGTGAGATATGTGTGGTATAGCCTTAGTAGAATAGTCTGGCCTTAAGTGATTGTTTATGACTTCCCAAGATGCCTTACATATATTAGTTGCTTTATTGACATATGATTCATTTGTCAACCTTTGGGCCGTCATCATACACTTTTTAAAAAGCTTGTTATATTGACAATATGTCTTTAGTGGAAACACTACTGCTAAACTTGTAGCTCATATACCGCAGTTTGCGTTTCTTTTCAGCTGATATTTTTATTCCTTTTGTTAGCCATGGCGTCTTTTTGGCTTTTAGGTTAACTTTTACATTGTTAATGGGAAAGCATAAGTTGAAAAGTAGTATTAAGAGATCATGAAACGTATTGAAATCTAGATCAGTATCAGTTTCAGACATACAGTCGGACCATGTGAGTTCTTTAAGACAGTCCAAAAATTTTTTTATATTATCTTTATGGAAGTCCCTTTTACTCTTATATATAAATTCAGATGGAATAACCATGTTATCTATTGAAATAGTAAGTAGCTGTGCCGTGTTGTGGTCAGAAAGTTCTAAGGGTAGGATATTTCCTATCGCATCGGGGATGTTACTAATAATCTGGTCTATACAACTTTTTAATCTAGTAGGTTCATTAATATGGATGTGAAAGTTATAGTTTTGCACGATTCGATTAAATTCAGTCAATGTTTCGGAATTTTTTAAGAGATCTATATTGAAATCTCCAGCAATTATAATTTTTTTCCTTGTTTTAATTCGCAATTTGGTCATTAGAACTTCTAGTTTGCGGAGAAATACATTAGGATTGTAGTTAGGTATTCGATATAATATCTATGTAACTAGAAATAATTATGTAAACCTACTTAATTATATTACTACAAACATGTTCTGACTATTTACAAGCGTTTTTTAAAGTCTACGTGAATAAAAAACTTTTTTTTATTAAATTTATTTCATGATGAAAGTTTACTGAACTGAACAGATATTGAGCTGAAACCATTTTAACTTCTGAACGCCCAAAATTCGAAGTTCAACTTGTAAAAACGTATTCAAGAACTGAATGTTTGTTTTGCCTTTACTGAAAAGTATTGTTATTAAGATTACTGAAATTTGCTGTCACATAATTCAAATGCTAACACACCGGTTTTTCCAGGTTTGGTATATTATGACTCGATTGTTTGTTTGTGCGTCACATTAAGGCAAACTTTATTTTTTTAAACGTGATGAAAAGCGTAGCTCTTGAGTTCCACGTGACGTGTACTGCGTTCAAATTCTTCATACGTACTCGATCAAATAATATTTAGATTTATTGAAATCGGTTTTAATAAGTACTTTAAATAAATATCTCGGAACAACTACACACTGCCATCTGATCGTAAATTTGGCAGAGCCTACGGCAACGACAACTGATAAACATGCTTATAACATATATTTCTAAAACTATACATATAATAAAATCGTAGGAAAGTCAAAACTGTACATTGAATCTTTTTTAAAAAGGATACTTGGGGCGTGAACTACAATCAATATCGAAGCCAAAAATATAGTTTTTAGAATTTTTGTCTGTTTATCTGTTTGTCTGTATGTATGTCCGGGCTAAGCTCAAAAAGTACTGCATGGATTTACTTAATTTTTTTTATGAATATTACTAAGAGGTCGGGCCTACATATAGGCTAAATACTATCACGCCATCACCTACGGGGGAGGAGCTGTGACATTTTATAACATTTAACGCGAGTATAACCGCGGGCACGGCTAGTATATTTCTAAATCTATACATATAATAAAATCGTAGGAAAGTCAAAACTGTACATTGAATCTTTTTTAAAAAGGATACTTGGGGCGTGAACTTCAATCGATATCGAAGCCGAAAATATAGTTTTTAGAATTTTTGTCTGTTTATCTGTTTGTCTGTATGTATGTCCGGGCTAAGCTCAAAAAGTACTGCATGGATTTACTTCAAATTTTTTATGAATATTACTAACAGGTCGGGCCTACATATAGGCTAAATACTATTACGCCATCACCTATGGGGGAGGAGCTGTGACAATTTATAACATTTAACGCGAGTAAAACCGCGGGCACAGCTAGTATATTTCTAAATCTATACATATAATAAAATCGTAGGAAAGTCAAAACTGTACATTGAATCTTTTTTAAAAAGGATACTTGGGGCGTGAACTACAATCGATTAAGAAGCCAAAAATATAGTTTTTAGAATTTTTGTCTGTTTATCTGTTTATTTATTTTATTTAAAACTTTAGCACAACGATGTACAAGGCGGACTTAATGCCAGAGGCATTCTCTACCAGTCAACCTTAGGGTGATGCAGAGAAAAGCTTGGTAGGTGCACTATAAATTGTAATGTGTGAAGGTAAAAATCCTATACTAATATACAAGATGCGTACTTACATAAAATACATAAATACTTATTACATAAACTAATATATATTTATAAATAAATATAAGTATAAACATATATAAATATATACCTATATATGTATATAATATTAAAAATAAATATGAGAATACTATTGAGCTGATTCTGCCAAAATTTTTTTCATCAAATGCGCACGGGTTTTCTTTTTAAAAGAAAAACGACTCTTTGCCATCCTGATTTCCGTAGGAAGAGAGTTCCAGAGGAGAATGGACTGTACGAAAAAGGAAGAATGGATAGAATCAGTACGATGAAGAGGACAATGAAGAAGACGGTTGTGAGTAGACCGAAGGTTTTTATTATGCTGAGTATGTAGATATTTAAATTGACAAGTTAAATATAGAGGAGAAGAAGGAGAATCTAATAAGGAGAACAGGGTGGTTAAGGCTCTTAAAGTTCTACGCTGGCGAATAGGCAACCACTTGAGCTGAGCTCGATAGCTACTCACATGGTCGTATTTACGAAGATTGAAAATGAATCGAATGCAGTTATTCAGAAGACGGTCGAGTTTATTGAGGTGATCTGCATTCAGGTCAAAGTAACATACATCACCATAGTCAATTATAGGAAAGATTAAAGCCTGCACGAGCGTTACCTTTGTTTCTACAGGAAGAAAATTTTTGAGGCGATAGAGACATCGTAACACGTTTGTGACCCTCTGACTGACACTAGTAATTTGGTTCTGCCAAGAAATTGTTGTGTCGATGTGCAAGCCAAGATTTTTTACATTTTTGCTAATAGGAATAGCTGAGTTATTAAATATTACCGGTGGTAGATTATCTGTATCAACCCGACACATCATACGTGAACTACCAACGATAATTGCTTGGCATTTTGCAGGGTTTACAATGAGTCCAAACCTATTAGACCAGTTTTTAATAACGTCTAAGTCCTGATTAATTTTGCCGATCGCCTCTGACAAATGATCTGTACTCGCCTGACTGTACAGCTGTAGGTCATCGGCATAAAGATGATACGCACTCTGAAGATCGTTTGTTAAGAGATTTATAAAGAGCGAGAATAAGAGAGGAGAGAGAATACCGCCTTGAGGCACACCAGTATCTAAATTACACCAGTTCGATGAGGCTTCACCGACGTGTACTGACTGCTGGCGTCCTCGAAGATATGAAGAAAACCATTCCAGCGCTTTGTCCGAGACCATAAGATGGGACAGGATTGATAAAAGGATATGGTGACTGACGGTATTAAAGGCGTTGGAGAAGTCAATCAAAATCATGACGGTGACTTTCGTGTCCTCCATGCCAGTCCTAACATCGCCAGTCACTTTGAGGAGTGCAGTGGTAGTACTGTGGCCAGGCCTAAACCCAGATTGTAGTGGGCTTAACAGATTGTTCGCAAGTATGTGACGTGAAAGCTGTTTATGCACACAGGACTTTGTCTGTATGTATTTCCGGGCTAAGCTCAAAAAGTACTGCATGGATTTACTTCAATTTTTTTATGAATATTACTAAGAGGTCGGGTCAACATATAGGCTACATATTATCACGCTATCACATACGGGGAAGGAGCTGTGATAATTTATAAAATTTTAACGCGAGTAAACCTGCAGGGCACTGCTAGTACATAAATATTATAGATACATTATGCCCAGACACAAGTCGAATAATCGTGCTTATCGCACAAAGAATTGTCTTGGATGGGTATCGAACCCGTGACCTCGGGCTTAACAGTCAGGGTTACTTACCACAAGATCAACGCCAGTTAAAACTTGACTGAATAATGTCCCAGGATATTATTATTATTATCACTCATAGCCAGAAGCTCTCACCGGTCCGTAAGTGATTGGCGAGGTCAAGCAACTAGGCTCGCGGTCAGTCCATAGATGGGTGACCGCCAAAGTGGTTTAATCTCTGCGCGTATCCGTGCTTCGGAGGGCACTTTAAGCTGTCGGCCCCGGTTGTAGCAATTAGGCAATAGTCGTTAAGCCATGTCAGACGTCTAATGGGCGGCTTGATAACCACTGGCCACACGATTAGTAAGTATTATTAGTATTGTTTTCTATAGCCTAGGGTTAGCGTATTCGTCTTCATTTAATCAAGTTCTGGATGAACCTCAACAAATAAGTAAAATACGCCTTAACATGTAAGACTCGACATACTTTTTACGTCAAGGTCGAAAGCTATCGATATCATCTTGGCCTATTTTAATTCGTTATAAAAGGTGATAGATATTAGAAATTTCATCCTACTAATATTATAAATGTCAAAGTTTGCGAGTATGGATGTATAGATGTAAGGATATTTGTTACTCTTTCAGGCAAAAAGTATGAAACGGATTCTGATGAAACTTTGTAGTAATATAGATTATGTAACCGAATATCATTTTATAGGCAATAAAGTTTAACGCGGGCAAAGCCGCGGAGCACAGCTAGTTTAATTATACACTGAATTTTTATAAAGACAACGCCTGCACTAGGGAATCTAATCCCTCTGTCACGGGGTACTTTACAAACATAAAATAGACTGACACAAATTACATCCAGACTCAGAACAACTATTTATGGGTCACACAAATAGTTGTCCGGCGCGGGACTCGAACCCACGACACGAAGCGGTGAGGCGACTGTTTTAGCCGCTGCGCCACACGTGCACGTTCTAAAGACGGTTTAATAAAGGTTTTAAAGAATTTATAAAAAATTATACCCAAGATGTGTTTCAGTTTTCGACGGAAACTTTTCAAGTGATGTTATCATGCCTGCATTCTTGAGGTAACAAAGTTTGGTTCAGCGGAACAAGACAATACATTAATCACCGTAGCCGAGTTGGTAGTGCTCCTGTCTACGAAGCTGGTGGTCCTGGGTTCGAATCCCGGTAAGTGCAAATATTTGTGTGATGAGCACGAATATTTGTTTTTGAGTCATGGATGTTTTCTATCTATTTAAGTATTTATCTATCTATATAAGTATGTATATCGTCGCCTGGTACCCATAGTATCAGCTTTGCTTAGTTTGGGGCTAGGATGATCTGTGGCATTGTCCCTAGATATTATTATTAATATTTTTGAACTTCGTAAAATAGTTCCATTACTTTAAAAACATACGTCCGCCTAATTAAGTTTGTTTCTGATGGTTTTTTATGATCGCTAAAACTGAGCTAGTAGTTAACATCATTATTTAGTATATTTTGGTTACAAAATAATTTACATCAACAATATGTTTCCCCCGTTTTTTGCTTAACAAGCTTCGGAGATAAGGACGGGGGAATTCATATTTACGAAGAAAAGAACGTATCTGTTTTTAAAATATTCGATAAGGTAGGATAAAACCTTTTTATTTATCACCATTTCTAAATTTAGCACTAGGCACTTAAAATAAAGATGTTGTTCCTTTTGTTGTTACTGAGACATGCCACTATGGCAGATAGATGGAAGGAGTCGAAACACTAGGGTCTCTTTATTCGGGTCTGGCACGGTACCCTAAACAGTTGTAAATAAAACATAAAAACTTTGATTAAATACGGTTCAACGAACCTCTTCGTTCGTCTCGGGAAAGTTATTTCATTGCATAGACCCTTGATTCAGTAAAATTACTTTTGAACTGGTTGCAGTTTAATTAAAACGAGGAGAATGCATTATAAAATAGGGGAAAGGAGTGGTCCGGATATTTCTTTAGACGGCTGCGCAGTGAATACTATTGCATGAGTTATACTGTTGAGTGCATCTTACCAGGCAAATTATGCCTATAGTGTTTCAAAATAGTATAATAAGTGTAAGTATTTATCTATCTATATAAGTATGTATATCGTCGCCTGGTACCCATAGTACAAGCTTTACTTAGTTTGGGGCTAGGATGATCTGTGTGACATTGTCCCCAGATATTATTATTATATAAATAAACATGAACGTATTAAGTACAAACGTGATTTAAGTAAGAATGAGCAGTTATAGAGGTAGTTATGGGTGAGGTGAGTGGAATATCTGAAGTAAAGCAGCAAACCATACTGAAGAAAAGTAAAACAATACTAATACTACAACTAGAAGATACTACTGGGCATTCTAGTTGCCATTTATATCTATGAGAATGGGTATGAGTGGCATTAAGTTACAAAATAATCGAATGGATGGTATGTATAAATTCGACTCCGAAGTCTACGGTGCGCTAGCGCAGAGGTTAACGGGCAATTTTTACGCATATTGAAATACCAAGCTGGTGAAACTTCGGCTACAGATATTTTTTAAACTAAAATAATGAACGTCTTTTGTTCGTTACCTAAAATATCGGCTAGAATAGTATTTATTTCTCGGATCTAAATACTGGAATGATTAAGTAAATTAAAAGGTTTATTGAAAAAAAAAATGAATATGCATAAGGACATTTAAATTCGTTTTAATTAGCCGACTAAGAAGACGGCTGCCGTTGCGGAGAAATCGATATGGAAATAGTTCCATGTTGGCGTGTACCGCTATGGAAGCCGTACTACAGAGTTTGATTCCCTATATGTGATGTCATAAGTGAGCATAGCGCTTTCTCCTTTTAACCGGATTAATAGGAAAACATAAGAAAATATTTCGTATTAATTTTCATTAATAACATTTAAAAATGAATAACGGCATTAAAAAATGGAGTTCTCTTTTAGTTTGCCTTATTCGCTCTGAAATGCAGTTTGATTATCACTTGTTTTAAATTACGCCGCCATTTTAAATATTCTGTGTCTATGTTGCTATGGATTATTAGTCAGAAATGTTTCTGTAGTATGATTTACTACGACTTAAAGTGTAGTTTGACGCCTAAGCAGTGTTGCGTGCCTGACAAATACTTTTTTGAAACTAATGTTTGAAAGTTGAAGCGAACATTCATACAATACGTAGTAAAATATAAATTTCAATCATTAAACCTAAACATAATCTCCTTGACAATAACTTAATACAAGCTAGCTAAATATCACTACTATTATAAAATAAAATGTATAAATTTTTTAACATTCCGTGTACCTAAATATCTGTAATATGCAACTAGAAATAATAACTGTATTACTATAAACATATTCTGACTATTTACAAGCGCTTTCTAAAGTCTACGTGAATAAAAACCTTTCTTATTTTATTTTATTTTATTTAAGATAATAAATAAATAAAACAAAATGAAACAAAACTTTCATGTTTTGAAAACAATTTAGTTTTTATGCGTTTCATTTTTATTTCTATGAAAAGCTTCATTAAAATTAAGGAAGAATATTACAAGAATTAATTTTAAACCGGTTATATCATTCTTTACTTATTGATCCCACGCTCGGAATACAAAAGGGAGGTCAAGAAAAAAAAGTGTATTTCAATCAATCAAAGCTAAATTGCATAATTCATTTCAGCAATAAGCGTGTTAAAATTAAACAGACATTTTATGTGTAAGTTTAATAGTTGTTTTTCCTGATAAATGTAACTACTAACACTACATAGTAAACATACGTACTTATGTATACTAACAAAAATGGACTATGCTTTTGGTCTGAAGTACAACATTGTAATTTACTGAAAACCAAAACATAACTAAAGAAAACAAAACGAAACGAAACGAAATGAAACAAAACGAAAATAACGATACGAAACCGAAACCGTAACCGAAACCAAAACCGAAACCATAACCAAAACAAAAACCTAAACCAAAAATAAACTAAAACAAAACAAATTAAAATAAAAATAAAATAAGTCATACCTACCATACTATAAAAGAGTTAAATTGCCGCTATGTGCCTTGTTCCTGTTTGAAATCGAAATTATTTACTCGGTTAACGAATTTAATCAACAAAAGAAGCTGGTGAAGGTATAAAAACCATGTTGTGGGGTAGAAATGGCAAAATTGCTTTCAAGTTTTGAAAACAATTCAGTTTTTTTTTGTGTTTCATGTTTATTTCTATGAAAAGGTCCATTAAAATAAAGTAAGTTAATTACAATGATCTATAAATTTACCTTAAACCGGTTATATCATTCTTTACTTATTGATCCCACGCTCGGAATACAAAAGGGAGGTAAAGAACAAAAAGTGTATTCCAATCAATCAAAGCGAAATTGCATAATTCATTTCAGCAATAAGCGTATTGTATTTTTGTTAATATTTTTAAAACAGTGAAAAACAAAACAAAACGAAACGAAACGAAACGGAACGGAACGGAACGAAACGAAACCGAAACCGAAATGCGGGAATATTAGATTTAGTCCCATCGACCGTATTTTTAGGATTGACACTTGATTCAAAATTGCAATGGGGTCCACAGATTGAAAAGTTAGCAGGTAAATTAAGTTCGGCTTCCTATGCTGTCTGGAAAATAAGGCAATTGTCAGATGAACAAACTGCTAGATTAGTCTATTTCGCGTACTTTCATAGCATTATGTCGTATGGAATTCTGCTATGGGGTTCGGCGGCTGACATAGGTGCTATTTTTGTATTGCAGAAAGGAGCAGTCAGAGACATTTATGGTTTAGGCAGTCGCGATTCTTTAAGAAATTTGATTAAAGAAATAAATATACTTACTGTGCCATCGGAATATAATGTTTGTTAGACAAAATATTCATAAATATAAAAAGAAAAGTGAACTGCATAATATAAATATAAGGAATAAAAGCAAACTAGCCATGCCAGGCTTTAGAGTAAGCAAAATTAATAAATCATTTTTAGGAAATTGTATTAGGTTTTATTACAAGCTTCCTACTCAAATTACTGATCTGCCTGACACAAGTTTTAAAACACATATTAAACGTGTACTTATGGCTAGGGGTTATTACACCACTAAAGAGTACATCGATGACAAAGACGACTGGCTCTCACTTCCTACCTGCACATTGCTCGCTGGAGATCTTGTAGCCATATAGACATGACTGATCTGCTGAGTTACGTGAACTATCTGTAAATGATTGCTATCGTATACTTAATTTAAAATTATTGACTCTGTCTCAAAATGAATAATGTTATTGTTTCGAAGTTTTCTTTTGTATACCTATATATAATCTAAAATAATAAGCATTCAGACAACCGATCGAGCATATATTGTGTTTGCCTACTAAATAATTACTCTAATTGGACCAAATCCCGTGTTCATGCACGCTTGAGTATGTTTCGCCGGACCGTCTCAACTGGGTCGTGTTGAAACCGGTAGTAGATGAACTCACTGAGTTTGTTTCGCTGGGTCTTCTCAGTTGGGGCGCATTGGATCCGGTGGTAGCATTAAAGCGCGACCGTCGTTATTAACACAAGGTCCGTCCTAATAATAATACCTTAATATAGACAGAACCATTAACAATATGTAGTAAAAATATTAGACTTAAACTAGATAATTAAACATAATCTCTTGAAAATAACTTGATGCGAGCTAGCTAAATATCATTGCTATAATAAAATAAATTTTATAAATGTTTTCATACAATGTGTACCTAAATATCTATGTTACTATAAATAATAATGTATACAACTATATTACTACAAACATGTTCTGACTATTTACAAGCGCTTTTTTAAAGTCTACGTGAATAAAAACCTTTTTTATTTATATTTATTTATAAAACCGAAACCGTAGCTCGGAATACAAAAGGGAGGTCAATAACAAAAAGTGTATTTCAATCAATCCAATCTAAATTGCATAATTCATGTCAGCAATAAGCGTGTTAAAATTAAACAGACAATTTATTTTTTGTGTAAGTCTAATTCTTGTTTTTCCTGATAAAAGTTACTACTAACACTTCATAGTAAACATACGTACTTATGTATTCTAACAAAAATGGACTGTACTTTTGGGTCTGAAGTAAAACATTGTATTTTTGTTAATATTTTTAAAATAGTGAAAGACAAAACAAAACGAAACGAAACGAACGATACGAAACGAAACCAAACGAAACAAACCGAAACGAAACCAAAACAAAAACCAAAACCACCAAAACCAAAACAAAACCAAAATAAATAAAACCTTTGTGTTAATCTGATAAAAGAGTTAAAATGCCACTATGTGCCTAGTTCCTGTTTAAAATCGAAATTATTTACTCGGTTAACGAATTTAATCAACAAATGAAGTTGGTGAAGGTATGAAAACCATGTTGTGGAGTAGAAGTGGCACAATTGCTTCCAAGGTTTGAAAACAATTTAGTTTTTTTGTGTTTCATGTTTATTTCTATGAAAAGGTCCATTCAAATTAAGGATGAATATAACAAGAATTACTTTTAAACCGGTTGTATCATTATTTACTTATTGATTCCACGCTCGGAATACAAAAGGGAGGTCAATAACAAAAAGTGTATTTCAATCGAGTCGAGTTGTTTTTCTTTTAAAAAGAAAATGCGCGAACACATTTCCAAAAAAATGTTGGCAGAATCAGCTCAATAGCACTCTCTTCTATCGTTAATTGTTCTCTAGGTATATTTATTTATAAATATATATTAGTCTATTATAGTTTTTATTTATGTATTGTATGTAATTATTCATAATTATGTATTTACAATGATAATCCACACAAGACGTTTTTAAAGTGCACCTACCTTGTTTTTCTCTGCATCACCCCAAGGTTGACTGGTAGAGAATGCCTACGGCATTAAGTCCGCCTGTGTACTTTCATGTGCAAAAGTTGTAAAATAAATAAATAAACCGAAATAAAAACCAAAATAAAACCAAAACCGGAACCGAAACCGAAACAAAAACCAGAACCAGAACCGAAACTGAAACCGAAACCGACACCGAAACCTAAACCGAAACAAAAACCAAAACCAGAACCAGAATCGAAACAAAAACCGGAACTGAAACCGAAACCGAAACAAAAACTGAAACCGAAACCAAAACCGAAACAAAAACCAGAACCAGAACTAAAACCAAAACCAAAATCGAAACCAAAACCAAAATCAGAACCAAAACCAGAACCAGAACCAAAACCAAAATAAATAAAACCTTTGTGTTAATCTGATAAAAGAGTTAAAATGCCACTATGTGCCTTGTGCCTGTTTAAAATCGAAATTATTTACTCGGTTAACGAATTTAATCAACAAATGAAGCTGGTGAAGGTATGAAAGCCATGTTGTGGGGTAGAAGTGGCACAATTGCTTCCAAGGTTTGAAAACAATTTAGTTTTTTTGTGTTTCATGTTTATTTTTATGAAAAAGTCCCTTCAAATTAAGGATGAATAAAACAAGAATTACTTTTAAACCGGTTATATCATTATATCCTGACATTTCCTGACATTTGGAAAATCTCAATCGTGCGCCCACTACCTAAACATTCTAACCCAACCAACGTTAAAGATCTCAGACCAATTAGTATTTTACCATGCTTGTCAAAGGTCATAGAAAAGGCTGTTAGTACACAACTTATTGCTTATATAGAAAGAAATAACATTTTACCTGATGTGCAATCGGGATTTAGAAAGGGACGCAGTACAGCGACTGCTCTACTCGATGCATCAGACAATATACTTTGCTCCCAAGATAAAGGCATGTGCACGATACTAGTGTTGTTAGACTTTTCTAGGGCTTTTGATTCGTTAAATATTAATCTACTTATGTCTAAATTAAGTTATTATGGTTTTGATCACGATGCTTTACAATGGTTTAACAGTTACCTTAGTGATCGTTACCAGTATGTCAAATTAAGCCGTAACGATGGTTCATTGATGATGTCAGACAAAGTGGCTGCTAATAGGGGAATACCACAGGGGTCTATCTTGGGACCAGTTCTCTTTATTTTGTACTCGGCAGATATAAAAACTTGTATAAGGAATTGCAGATTTCATATATATGCGGACGATATACAAGTTTATATTTCATGCAAGCCAACCGAAATAGATAGCGCAATAGTTAAACTTAATGAAGATCTCTCAAGGATAGCTACATGGTCTGTAAACAATTGCTTACTGCTGAATCCCAACAAGACAAAATACTTAATCTTTGGCACTAAACAACAACTAGGGACTTTAAGTCCCTCGGTGTGTGTCATGCTTAAAGATGAACCTATTGAACGTGTTTATGAAGCGCGCAATCTAGGTTTGCTTATGGACTGTGAGCTAAGATTTGAAAAGCACGTTGCAAGTTTAGTTAAGAATTGTTTTTACAGATTAAAAGTTTTGTACAAAATGAAAACGTATTTAAAGGAAAGTTTGCGTGTTCAGCTGGTGGAGTCCATAATTCTATCTAAATTGAATTATATGGATGTAGTTTTCGGCCCACGTCTGCTAGCAAGAACACAAAAACTTTTACAACGTGTTCAAAATGCCTGTGCCCGTTTCTGCTTCGATATTCCGTTAAGAGATCATGTAACACCTTACCTAAATAATAATGGTATCCTTAAAATGACCCATCGTCGTAAACTCCACCTAGCATGCCTTCTTTTCGGCGTTTTAAACATAAAGCGCCTTCTTATCTTCTTGATAAGCTAACATGGGTGAAAAGTCAGAGGTCCCATGAATCTCGGCAGTGCGCGTTGCAGCTTTCTGTGCAACGACATGCTTCGGCCGCTTTTAGAGGTAGTTTCCGTTACGCAGCAACTAAATGTTGGAATAATATTCCACCGCCAATACGGAACCTGTCATGTGTTAATGTTTTTAGAACCAAATTGAAAAATTTTCTTTGTGCACACCAAAAAAGTCAGGAAACTCTAAGTCATGACACAAGTGCGATATAATGATAAATGTGTAAAATAGCTGGATTAATTTTTAGTTTTTGTTTAGTACTTAATGGAAATTTGTCCGTGGACTTGTTTATTTAAGTGATAGAATTTCAACTCGAAATAGTTATGTGCGAGTTGTTGTTTTTAAAGTTTATTTTTTATTTTTATGTTGTTTGTAATCTGTGACGTCAATTCACCAAACCGGTCCCAACGGAAGATCAGCGTTGGTCGTAGGACCAGCATTAATGCTGAGTTGGAGCCGATTTGTAACAATGGCATTTAAGTTTTATCCCACTCATTCTGTTACTTTGTTGTTTAAATGTTAGTGTTACGAATAAATATATTTTCTTTCTTCTTTCTTTCTTTCTTTATTTACTTATTGATTCCACGCTCGGAATACAAAAGGGAGGTCAATAACAAAAAGTGTATTTCAATCAATCAAAGCTAAATTGCATAATTCATTTCAGCAATAAGCGTGTTAAAATTAAACCAACATTTCTTTTTGTGTAAGTCTAATTGGTTTTTTTCGTGATAAATGTAACTACTAACACTTCATAGTTAACATACGTACTTATGTATTCTAACAAATGGACTATACTATTGGATCTGCAGTAATACATTGTAGATTTTTTAAAATGTTGAAAATGTTGAAAAACAAAACAAAACAAAACGAAACGAAACGAACTGAAACGAAACCGAAAACGAAACTAAAACCGGAACCGGAACCGAAACAAAAACCAAAACCAGAACCAGAACTGAAACCGAAACCGGAACTGAAACCTAAACCAAAACTAAAACCGAAACAGAAACCGAAACCAAAACCGAAACCAAAACCAAAACAAAAACCGAACCAAAAACCAGATCCAGAACCGAAACCGAAACAAAAACCAGAACCAGAACCAAGACCAGAACTTGAACCAGAACCAAAACCAAAACTAAAACTAAAACTGAAACTGAAACTGAAACTGAAACTGAAACTGAAACTGAAACTGAAACTGAAACTGAAACTAAAACTAAAACTAAAACTAAAACTAAAACTAAAACTAAAACTAAAACTAAAACTAAAACTAAAACTAAAACTAAAACTAAAACTGAAACCAGAACCTGAACCAGAACGAGAACCAGAACCAAAACCCAAACCAAAACCAAAATCAAAACCAATACCAAAACCAAAATCAAAACCAATACCAAAACCAAAACAAAAATAAGCGTGTTAAAGTCAATTTTTTTTGTGTAAGTCTTATTGTTGTTTTTCCTGATAAATGTAACTACTAACACTTCATAGTTAACATACTTACTTATGTATTCTAACAAAAATGGACTGTACTTTTGGGTCTGAAGTAAAACATTGTATTGTTGTTAATATTTTTAAAACAAAACAAAACAAAACGAAACGAAACAAACGAAACGAAACTGAAAACAAAACCGAAACCGAAACCGATACCGAAGCCGAAGCTGAAACCGAAACCAAAATCGAAACCGAAACCGAAACAGAACAGTTAACGGAACGTGTTCGTGTGAAGGTATAGCTCCCAGTTTAAAAAATAATAACGTTAATATCAATTATATAAATCAATAACTGTGCAAGTTTCTTAGTTGCCTGAGATGGATAATATTGTGATTAACAAGGACAAGTGTTTTATAAAGATATAGTTTAATATAAACTAAATTATACAACTTCAACATAACTAGCGTCATATAAACTACCCTATAGTGACTAAAGTGAAAGTGATATTTATATTAGTACTATAAAGCTTCAGTGTCGTACCTGGATTCGTTATAATTATAGAAGGTACATGCACTAACCTTCCTTGTGGTGTTAATTATATCTAAATACAATATTTTAATAATTATAACACAGACATTGATCGCCTCGCAGCGCCATCTAGTATCAGTTAGATAGACTAACGCCCTCTGTTTACCAGCATCTCATAATGACTAACTGCGCACAATGTGGTAAATTCTTGTCTGTACGTGGAGGCGCCACCTGCAGTAACTGTAGAAAAAAATATCATTTGGACTGTGTCCAGCTATCTGGAGTACCAAAAGCAGGCAATGCCTGGAAGTGCGGCGGATGTCGTGTAAATTCCACGTCCAAAACCAAAACCCTGAATAAAGAGACGGACGCAAACAGCTCTTTGTCACAAAGCAGCCCCAACACCGCATTTGAAGACGCTGGAGATCTGACCGACCTGGAACATGAAGAGGACGCGAAAGACGAACCAATGTCGCAGGTGGATTTGTTAAGACAAATTAAGTCTGAAATTCAGCAGATGAGGGCTGAAGTTAGGCGCGATATAAAGAAGTTAACGGATCAGGTGTCAGCACTAGGGGCGCGGAAGTCTAGCTGTGTGCAACGGGTTAATGACTTAGAATCAAGGATTACAATCCTTGAAGAAATTCCACCCAAAACCGCCGATGACACCGTTAAGCTGGAAAATACAGTGGCGCAGCTAAAATTACAGATAAATGATAGACATCAGGATCTGTTAGCCTCGGATTTAGAAATCACTAACCTCCCCGAGGATAAGGGTGAGAACATCATTCACACCGTAGAACTTGTTGCTAAGAAGCTTGGGGTCACCCTCGAGTCGCGAGACATAGTGTTCGCCGAACGGGTGGGGCTGCGCTCCGGGCGAACGGCCGGGCCTGGCTCGCCGCCAGCTGAGAGCGGGCCGGCACCGCGCGCGCGCTGAGTCGTGCTGCGCCTCGCGCGCCGCCAGCTGCGCGACGAGCTGCTGCGCGCGGCGCGCGTCCGCCGAACTGTTGACACTGAGAACCTCGGCCTCGCTGCACCGCCCCGGAGGTTCTATGTCAACGAGAGGCTAACTTACGTCAACAGGCATCTGTTCTGCCTCGTACGACAGGCTGCCCAGTGCGTTAATTGGCGGTACACATGGACGAAGAATGGTAAAATATTGGCAAAGGAGTTGGACCTTTGCCATACGAACAGAGTCTGATATCCGTCGTGTTTTTGGCGAGCAAGCGTTTGACAAAGAAGCTTAATGTAATAGGTAGTTCTATTATCCATCATACTAATATGATAATTATTCCTAATGTTGTATTTATGTCATATTTACAGTCTAGGCTCTGCATAAGACCTGTATTTTACCTAGTGAAAATGGTATATCTACTGAGTTTAGTAAAAAATTGCTTATATAAATATTTACATTTACATTTTATTATTTATATATGTAGGGGACGTGACCTACGGGTACGGCTGATGGAGATGATTGAAAAGACTGGAATTTGGAGAACTGTTGTTTTATTGCTATAATAGATTTAGTCTAAATAATGGAATGATTATGAATGAATGCTCGCGGTTTGCTGTCCGACAATGCACTGAAGTCGCGGTACAATGCGCGACCTAAGTTATTGCTTAATGTGCTGGATTAGCACTTCGGTGTTCAGTCGTATTGACTCGAACATGCTCCCGAAGCCTCGAGATGAAATGAGATGTTACAATATTAGTTACGTGAGACAAGGGTGATAAGTACAATTTATTTACTTACAAACTAATGAGTGTTAGAACAATAAGTATTTGGTGCGCTATGCTTAACAAGATGATAAAACATATAAGAAGGTAGTTTTTCTTTGTTAAACGAAATTTTATATGTATATGCGGAAAGTTTATACGTTAGAATCATCGATAGTGAACTTCGATTGTCTTTTTGCAATAGGAGACGTTACTTTGTCTCTGTTTAGTTCACGATCACTTTCACAAAAACTAGTACTCGGCTCGGGCCGAGCTTGATCTCGCGCACTTACATAACAACTCTTCTCTGGCAGAGATTGAGTAACACTAACACTCACACTTCGCTGTACACTCTCGTCACACTGCTGCACTGGCGAGCTGGCTGCTCGTCTGCCTCGCCAACACAGGAACCACAGGAATACTGCTACCGCTGCTGCTACTATGATATAAGGTAACACGTAGTGGTGTATGTCATGTGACGTCATGCGTTCAGAATATTGAGCTGATTCCTTAATAGACTGTATTTGACTACCGAGATGTTTTATAGAGATGTTTAGTCGTATTTTGTCATTATCAACTTGCTCAAATTCTAGGATAGGTTGCGATATGTTATTGACCAAATGATGTATTGGAGATAGTTTTGTTTGTAGTATATCAGGTTTTAAGGTGAGCGTATTCTCCAATGTTTGATAAGAATACAATGTAATATCGTGACGTTTTATCATACATTGCTTAGTAATATGAAGAAGTCCGGCCTTGCTGACCTGGCGCGCTAGTATTTCATCGTCACATATTATTCGCAAAGAGTATGTATTACAACAGAAATACAAATAGGTAGAAAAGTCGTTCAATTGAATCCATACATTTTTACAGCTATTTTTATTGAAATCTCACCGTGATGCTTCTGTCATTTGACAAAATTTTTCAGTGGGACCAAGATTGTTGATTGGGCCGTGCAACTTACAAAGGTAAATTTCTTCTTGATATTCACACGCTTGAAGATCTTCGGCGCTGGCTGTTATATAGGCATCCCTTTTCAGGTTAATAGCTACATATTCTGATATTGTTTTCACGCTTAACATACTTGTATTGATTTGCAGAGGTATGGATGGTAGAGGTCTAGATAATTGAAATGCTTGTTTATGCTGCTTTTCAATCGTGTCTTCCATTCGCTGTATAATATTATACTCGGCTTCTATAATTGAAGTCTGATTTTTCCACAACTGCGTTAGATGGTCTATGTTGTCATGTACAAGTTCAATGTCATGTTTATACTTCTCTGCAAATTCCTGATCAAGTACTCCAAATAAAGTGTTCGCAATTGTACCAACTGCATTGATAAGCCCACGTCGTGTGCGCGAACGTATGCCAAAATGCTGATTTAGCAAAAACTGGTTATAGTATTGCAGTTCATTGTACTCGTGTTGTAGCTGTAATGTGATAATATGACAATGACTCGTGTTTTGAATTTTGCTGCAAGTTCGCTCTAGATATTTTGACGAGTCTATTATAGCTTTATTTCCTTGCCAAAATGGACCCATATCGTAATACATGACGATCTTCCATTCGTCACGAATGAGATGTACTTTGCCCAGAGGGTCTAAATATAATGTATTATTGCTTTCGAACTGTTTGAAGGTAAAATATGCTTCTGCTGACATAAAAACGCTCATGAATAATAATAGTGAAAGTACCAAGTTAACAATTTTAGGATAACTGGTAGTTTGCTTATTCTGTTTACATTTTATTTCACGTTGTTGCTGTTCTTGTTTGTTTTCGTCTGTTTTCTTTGTAGGCAAAATAGACAACTTTAGCATAGGGCGCTTAACGTAACCGTTCTTCGTTTTTAAGGTAAGTACTCTAACGATTCCGTCTTTCCCTGGATATAATTCTGCCACTCTACCTACCGGCCATTTTCCCGCAGGTACGTTGTCGTCGTAAATAGTTACCAAATCCCCAATTTCAATGTTATGTCGACCCTTTAGCCATTTGCTGCGCATAGATAATTGAAATAAATATTCCGTTTTCCAGCGTTTCCATATATCCTGGAATACTATATTTACTAAATACCACCTCGTTCTGGCATCTTGTGCTGTTTCTATGATAGTTGTTCCAATGTTGCTTGTTAGAAAATGTCCTGGAGTAAGAAAATCGATTTCCTGGATATCCTCTGACATGGAACATAAAGGTCTTGAGTTAAGGCTCGCTTCAATTCGGGCTAATAATGTACTGTATTCTTCAAACGTTAAAGCTTGGTTACCGATTACTCGCTTCAAATGTTGTTTTAAGGACCTTATTGATCGCTCCCATATTCCAACCCCGCTTGGAAATGCTGGACAGTTCCAGTGCCACTCAATGCTAATTTCGGCAATTTCCTTGTGAAACGTATCACGTATCAAATATTCTCCAATTCTCTGTACTCTTCTTGTAATATCTTATTAGCACCAACAAAATTAATTCCATTGTCCGAATAAATATGTTTCGGTGCCCCTCGACGTGCTGCTAGTCGATGGAGTGCTGCTATAAACGATGAGCTGCTTAAATCAGATACCAATTCAATGTGCACAGCCTTTGTAACCATACAAATGAATAAAGAAATATATCCTTTGCTATTTTTTATTCCTCTGCCTTTGTTGGCTTTTATTTTCACAAATCCAGTATAGTCTACTCCTGTATGGTAGAATGGTGGTGCTGGGTTAGTTCGGAAGTCAGGTAAATCTCCCATGATTTGCTGTTGTTTTCGTGGCTCTTGCTTTCCACAAATTGTCCAGTTACGAAGTTGCTTTTTAGTTGCTCGGTTTCCTTTGATTATCCAATAGTTGTTACGTAATAGAGATGAAGTAAGTCGGGCTCCACCGTGAAAGGTGAGTATATGTGCTTGATCTATTAAAAGCTCTGTTAAACGACTACTATACGGAATGATTATTGGATATTTCATATCGGAACTTATGTTCGAATTTTTAAGACGACCACCTACTCTCATTATCCCCTCTTTGTCCAAGAACGGGTTAAGATTTAAGATCTTGCTATCACAACGAAGTGTTTTCTTTGTTATTAAGTTATTAATATCCGATGTGAACTCGATGCTTTGTATGTATTTAATTATACGCAGTTTTGCTTGTCTCAGTTCCTGCAATGTGAGATACGGCGGCTTTTGCTTACGCTCCGGTGCAAATGCACGTAATAACCACGCTAGTATACGTATTATTTTTATGAATGAGCTATGACGATTTAGTAACTCTTCAATGAGACTATTTTTAGAATTTATTTCTTGAACTGCGATAGCTTGACTTTTGACTTCTTTGTTAGTGGAATAGTTTATTTCTTGCTGCTTAGGATCAAATTCTGGTGTAGATAACCACTTAGGGCCTTGCCACCACAACGAATTTTCTTTTAACTCTAATGGGGACATTCCTCGACTTGCTGAATCGGCTGGATTTTGTTTTGAAGCTACGTAGTGCCAATTATTGGCTGCTATCGAATCGATAATTTTCTTGACTCTATTTGCAACAAATGGTTTCCAACGACCCGGGTTACCTTGTATCCAGCTTAATGTGACCTTTGAGTCACTCCACCCATATACTTGTATATTATATTCGGCGCTATATATGCTGCTTATGATTTTTTCCATGAGTCTCGATAATAATTCTGCTGCACAAAGTTCTAATTTTGGCAAAGAGACAACTCGGCCATTTGGAACTAACCTAAGACTTTGCCGCGAGCAGTACCACAGATACTTTGTTTGTTTCTTTGACTCTGGCATAGACCACAATTGCGTAAGCTTGGAGGGAACTATCACAAAAACCATGCAGTTGTATGATGCTACCCTGGTTGATACTTAACCATCTAGGAATCTTGTATAGACTTATGCAATTTAAGTCTTCTTTTAATTTGAACCATTCGTTCTTGATATCGTGCAAAATTTTGTCACCCCATTGAAGTTCTGAATTTTGCCAAACCTTTTGGAATATTAATTTCATTTTTGTTGTTAAAGGACCAAGCCAACCTAGAGGGTCAAATAATCTCGATATTTCGGAAAGAAGTATCTGCTTCGTAAGTTTTGCTGCATTTGGTAGTAATGTGTACTGAAAACTGAATTCATCTAAGATTGGGTCCCATCTCAAACCTAAAGTTTTGGCTGTATTTTCAGTTTTGAATAAAAAGGACGTTGTTTGCGTTGGTTGTGACAGACGAATGTTCTCTAAAACGCTTTGCTCGTTTGTTGACCACTTTCTCAATGAAAAGCCCCCGCTGCTTAGGCATAAATTTAACTCTGCTATCCTTATCCTTCCTTCTTCTAGGCTATGACACCCAGAAACCAGATCATCCATAAAGAAATCTTCTCGTAAGGACCTTGCAGCGTTGGAAAAATTATGTTCCTCATCAACCGAAAGTTGGCGGAGAGTCATCATAGCTAAAAAAGGAGCTGGTTTGAGGCCATATGGTACTGTTGCTAATTGATAACATTCGATAGTCTGATTAGTTTGATCGCGCCACAAGATCTTCTGCAATTTCTGATCAGCTTCGTGAACTAATATTTGACGATACATTTTTTCAATGTCAGCTGTATATGCGTATCGATATTGTCTCCATTTGATTAACAAAGCTTTTAAATCTTGCTGTAAATTAGGCCCTTTATGACTTATATCATTAAGGCTATATTCAGAAGAAGTTTTCGCCGACGCATCAAAAACGACACGTAATTTTGTAGTGCTAGATTCACGTTGAACTGAATGATGCGGTAAATAACATTCTAATGGCTTGCTGCTATAACTTGCTAACTTCATATGACCTAATTCTAAATATTCGCTTATAAATTGCCTGTACTGCTGTGCTAAGCTACGGTCTTTGCTTTACTTTTTCTCTAGATTTCTAAACCGTGCTAAGGCTATCTCTTTCGACGAGCCTAATTTTTCGCTTATTTGCTTTTTAATAGGTATTCTAACCTCGTAGCGACCGCTCTTAAGACGCTTGGTTGTGGATAGGTAGTAATCCACACACTCTTGATCTTCTGTTGACATTTCTTCTTGCTCGTGAATATCCTCAATTTTCCAAAACTGATGAATATTCGGTAAATCCCTTAATACAACGTTGCAATGAAACGTTTTCACGCTTCCCAATAGCAACCAACCAATGTGTGTTTGCTGAGCTATAGGTAATGTCATATCAGGTGTTTTGGTAACGCCGTCTAATATAATACTTGAATAAATTTCGGCCCCCAATAGTAAGTCAACGGGCCGACTCAAATAAAACTCTGGATCTGCTAGGTCAATGTGCTGGAAATGCGACCATGAAGGTTTTTCAAATGATCGATTTGGCAAATTCTTGATTAGATTTTTCATAATCAAAACATCGGTAGTGAACTCAAAATCTGTATACCTCGACTGACATGTAATACTTGATACGCCTTTGCAATTACTCTCTTTCTCACATACTCCATAAATTACGCCATTGAATTGCGGACGTTTCAAGCCTAATTGCTGTGCTGCTTTTTCGCTTATTAATGATACTTGTGAGTCTCCATCGATGAGTGCCCTAAAAACATGATGTGTACTATCGGCCGCTGTCACCTTCACTGAAGCTGTAGCTAAAAGAATTTCAGACGAATCTCGGTGTGATGCGTGTGCACCATGACTATTGTTTTGCTCTTGTTTATTGCGAATATAGTCGTTCGATTTTTGCCTAATTTGATCGGATATTAAATTAGGTTTTTGTTGCGTAAAACATTCATGTATAACGGTATGATGATTACCACTACACGTGCGGCATCTTTTCGCTGATCGGCATTTATTTCCATCATGGTTATAAATGCAATGTACGCAATAATTATATTGTTTTACAGTTTTAAGTTTCAATTCATTTGATAATGCAAGAAAATTTTCGCAATGGTATAGCGCGTGTTCTGCAAAACAAAGTGGACATTTGATCGCAGCCACATGCATGGATTTCGAAATAGGTTTTGTAGATTTCCAGTTATTGTCATATGCTTTATGATAATAATTATGCTTCCGGTTATTATTTAATGGACTTGATGAATTGTTTTGCGATTGCTTCGGCATGACGTCAGAACGTCAGCGAGATGTTTCTAAGCTAGTGAATTTATTTTCCAGAAAGTCTAGAAAATCTTTGAGTGCGGGCCACTCACGGGAATTCTTCAATGACCCAATATATTCCGAATATGATTCGCTGTCAAATTTTTGTGATAAGATGTGTACAATTAAAGGATCCCACGTAGTTGTATCTATTCCTAAATTTTTTATAGCGTTAAGGCTCTCTACCGTGACGTCATGAAGGTTTTTAATTGTTTGAAAAGATTGCTGTTGAATGTTAGACATTGAGGAATAAGTTTGCGTGTGCTGTAAAAATAAGTTTTTTGTTGTCAAATCGGTGAAATAGAATTTCCCGACATACCACATAATTGTCAGAGCTGATGGGTAGATGCTGAATTAAGCGTTCGGCTTCCCCTTTCACCTTGCTCTTAAGGAACTGCATCTTCTGAGCATTTGAAAGTGAGGGGTTTTTGTGTATGATTTCATTGAACAAATGTTTAAAGGATATCCAATGATGATAGTTTCCTGTAAAAACAGGGATGTCCATCTTTGGTGTTGATTTATCTTGATGTACTGATGACCATATCTTGCTATTAATAGATTTTTTCATGCTTATGAATGTTTGCTCGTGCTTGTTGAACTGTCATTCATATGACGGTTCTTCCCCTCCCTCGGTGATGATTTCCCAATGAAGGGTTTCGATAACTGTCCAGCGGTTTTGGAGATTACGCAGAGCATCTTCCAATTCCCACCTTTCAACAATCGAATCAATATGTATATTTATTACTGCTTGACTAATCGCTCTAAAGTTAACGGACTGCTTATGAAGCATATCGTCTAACTTGCTATTTGTTCCCCTGGTCTTAAATATTGGGGACGGTGAGCTTGGAGCTCCTTTAGCTGGTGCTGGTGTAATTAGGCCTTGCTGGACTAGTTGACCACTAGAAGAAGATGTACCGGCGGCTTCGCCGGTGTCTCTTCGCTGGGTGTTGGCAAACTCTTCACGGCTTCTTTTTTGAACGAAATCGTCCTGAAAATTGCTAATTATTTCTTTTGCTGCTAAATATGCTTCTTGTGTACGCTCATACTCCAATTGTACGAAGTATTTATGATTGGTTTGCTCAAATGGTATGGTATGCTAAGTTTGTCGTGATTTGCTTGAAAATCGTTCCATAAAGTCTCCAATAATTCGAGTCTCCGCTTACAATAATCAATGGTTTTACGCTCTACGCTATCCTTTTTAAAATTGACAAAAACTTTGTTAATGCTCTCGGCAATCTCAGTTTGATTATAGTATAAGTCTCCATCTTGCTGTTGTTATCTTAAAATAATAAAAGGAACGCTCTTACTTATATGCTTCTTGCTGGGCGTTGACACCTCTCAACTCCACCGTTGTCGAGCTGCACGATGGTGATGTTTGCTGCGGCAACTTGCTAAGTCACCGATGTACTGATAATCCACTCTCAGTACGATGTTGATGCTATGGAATGGTACTTCACACAGTACCCTTGCTGCTGCTTGCTACGGCAACTTGCTATGTTACAGATGTACTGAAAATCCAGTCTCAGTACGCTGCTGCTGAACCGCTACCACGATAGTCACTGCTAGGCTATGAACTATTTCACTGGATACACTGTGATGTTCAAGTTCACTTCACTTGCCGTTAGCCTCGGATACCCAAACTACCAACCGCGAAGTCCTGTTACTCGAAGGACCAATATGTAGGGGACGTGACCTACGGGTACGGCTGATGGAGATGATTGAAAAGGCTGGAATTTGGAGAACTGTTGTTTTATTGCTATAATAGATTTAGTCTAAATAATGGAATGTTCGTTCCCAACTTCACGTGCTATTCAATAGATGGCGCTATTGTGAGTTCACGAGGAAGTTCAATAGATGGCGCTATTGTGAGTTCACGAGGAAGTTCAATAGATGGCGCTATTGTGAGTTCACGGGGAGATCAATAGATGGCGTTATAGAGTTGCCATTACTGATTCCTAGATCTCGCTATTGAGATTTTCCGCCCATATCATAAGTTAAGTGATTTTGATGCAATAAAGTTGTATTTGCTTTGGATACAAATTGTGGTTTTATTTAACCTACTACCTCTGGAAGAAGTCTGAGTTCGTACATGGTCCTTATCGAGTCGGATAAGTGAAAGTGAAGTGAAGTGTTTTTGTGCGTCTTGGCGTGGAAACCAGGGTGGATCGCCCTGAAGCGCCGCACACCTAATCTGGTGTGCACAGTGAAGTGAGTGACCAGTGCTGCAGCAGCGGGGTGGCAGGTTCCAGCATCATCAGCACAGCGTGGTGCAGAGTGGAGTGGACATCATCAGCACCAGCAACGTGGAGGTGGCGCAGGGCGGAACTATTTAGTTCGTCAACACTGCAGCGGAGCCAGCCCAGTGGTGGGCGACGCGGTCTTCAGCGCAGTGAGAACGTAGTCAGTGCTAGTGAAGTGCGGTTTGTTGAAGTAAAAATCGTGAGTACATTTATTTTCAAGTTTCTGAAGATAGAAAAATTACCTCAGAGTAATAATTGAACTATAGTAAATTTATTCCAATAATTATAGTTAATTCCATAAAATTATACTTTTGTTTACTTTAGTAACTGTGCTCTTAAAATTATTATAATAATTACATTAAAGTTAATGGTAATGTTGAAATATAATTTGTGGACGTAGTTAATTTGTCTTTGGTAGATTTCGATAGAAGTTTTGTTTTTGGTATAAATTCTTACTTTTTTTGGTATACCATAAAATTCTTGATGCAATAATTAGTTAAATTATAATAAGTACAATTATAATTAGTTCTTTGTTATTTGTTTTTGTTGTCATAAATAATTACAAATATGGAAGCCATGTATGCATTGCAAAATAATAAAAGGCTTCTTATGGAAAAGGCTCAGATTAACTTTAAGAAAGCACCTAAAGATAGAATTACTACAATATACGTTGAGACCAGATTAGAACTATTTGAGACTTTGTGGAAGGATTTCTCGTCAACTCACAATAGCATTATACAGAATGCTACAGATGCACAGCGAGATTCCCATAAGTATTTTGTAGATGATGTTTATGACAGCACTGAAGAAGTTTACATTTCCCATAAAACTCAATTGAAAGAAGTTCTAAGTAAATTGACTAAGTCCAATTCTGAACAACAGCCAAAGACAAATGACCACGTAATGTCAAATACTGTGAGGTTACCAAAGATAAATATTCCCAAATTTTCTGGTAATTATGCGGAGTGGACGACTTTTAAAGATTTGTTTACTTCTTTGATTCATAAGAATGAAAGTTTAGAAGACGTGCAAAAGATGCATTATTTGAAGGGTTTATTGTTGGGTGAAGCAGATCAACTTGTGAGACACATTGCGGTTTCATCAGATAACTATAAAGAATGTTGGTCGTTGCTGCACAGTAGATATAACAATAAACGATTTCTGTCCAAATGCATATTAAAGCGCTTGTTGAATCAGACTAATGTAACAGAATGCTCAAGTAGCCTAAAGGGTTTACTGGACACAACAATGGAGTGTCTAAATGGTCTAAAAAATCTCGGAATTGATGTTAGCACGTGGGATATCATAATTATTTATATCATTAGTTCCAAGCTTGATTTCGAGTCACGAAAACAATGGGAAACCAAAATTAGTTCCAAGGCAGAATTGCCCGTGCTTTCGGAATTTGGAGATTTCTTGGAAGCCCGATTTCATGCACTCGAGTTTTTAGACACTAAGCGACCTAAACCGAATGTTTGTGTTATTAATAAACCAAAAACACACCATGTTGTTAGTACCGACTATAAAGCCGAGATAATCTTAAATTGTTCATTCTGTGGAGAAAGCCACAAAATTTCAAACTGTAAAACATTTGCTAAGAAAGATTGTGACGAGCGTCGGGAGTTTGCACGAGTTAGTAAGCTTTGTTATAACTGTCTAGGAACAAACCACTCCGTATATTCTTGCCGTCAACATACTAAATGTCACCTTTGTAAGAAGAAGCACCACACACTACTTCACCCAAAATCAAATGCCTATTCTGCTGAAATTATTGATAGTTCAGCCACCTCTTCCAGCCAAAGCAATACCAAACGCGTTTGTTGTTTTTCGGATGTTCACAACCATGCCCTGTTGGCCACAGCCCTGGTCAACGTTGAGTCAAGAACTGGTACTGGTGTTGTTTTAAGAGCTCTGATGGATCAGGGCTCTCAAGTCTCTTTTATCACAGAGGCTGCAGTACAGTTGCTTGGACTAAAGAAAACACCGGCTCACACCGACATATTCCGACTAGGCGATGACGTCGGAAACTCAATGCCCTCGAAGTGGATAGTTCGATTTAAATTACAATCACGTGTAGATCCCACCTTTGTTTTATATGTTGATGCTTATGTATTGAAAAGACTCACGTCCCATCTTCCTGAGAAGAAGATCATTCAGTTATCAGCTTCGTTCTCATCCTTAAAGTTAGCTGACCCGACTTATGATACGCCTGGGAAAATTGATTTGTTGTTAAGTACGCGTGTAGTCGGAGAAGTTTTATTAAGTGGTTTAGTTAAGGATCCGGGGGGATCTCCAGTCGCCCAAAAGACTAAATTGGGCTGGATCTTGTCTGGTGAGATCCCATCGCCGGTTATCTGTAGGCCAGTATGTTATCATACTGTAGTACAGTCAGTGGATGTCAATGACCTTTTGCGTAAATTTTGGGAATTAGAATCGGAGCCTTCAGGTCATAGTACGATTTTAACTGAGGAAGAACAAAAATGCGAGGATTTCTACTCTAAAACCACCAAACGCGACGCGACCGGGAGGTATGTTGTAAAACTACCATTCAAAACTGAGTCGCCTAGTTGCACGTTTGGGGGATCAGAGGTCATTGCCCGTAGGCGCTTTCTCAACCTAGAAAAAAGACTTTTAAAAGACTCGGAATTTAGGTCACAGTATAGCGCTGTTATAAACGAATATATACAGCTGGGACATGCTGAGGTTGTCCCACAAAAAGAATTAGGTAAGGATGCGTTCTACTTACCTCATCACGCGGTGGTGCGTGAGGATAAAAGCACCACAAAGGTTAGGGTCGTCTTTGACGCTTCATGTTCAGGCCACAATGGTATATCATTAAATAGAGAATTAATGGTTGGCCCAACCCTTCAACCTGATTTGCGTCAAATTATTATGCGGTGGCGGTGTCACCCTGTAAGTTTGGTCGCAGACATCGTGAAAATGTACCGTCAGGTTAAGGTTGCAGATGAGGATGTTGATTATCAGCGCATTTTGTGGCGTGACAATCCAATTGATGAATTAAAACATATTCGATTGTTGCGGGTTACCTTTGGAACATCTTCTGCGCCATACCTAGCGGTACGGTCTCTGCAACAACTAGCTCGGGATGAAGGAAATGATTTTCCTCTGGTGGCAGACAAGCTGCTTACATCGTGCTACGTAGATGACATTTTGACAGGTTGTCAGTCTGTCGCCGAAGGGGAGCTTATTTATCACCAGCTGAATCAATTGTTACGTCGCGGGGGTTTCGAGTTACAAAAGTGGTCCAGCAGTAGTGACGAATTGTTACACAAAATGAACGAAAATATTGATAAGCAGGATAATTTGGAGCTTAAGATGGATACGGTTACTAAAATTTTAGGATTAACTTATCAACGAAAGTTAGATGAATTTAGATACACAGTGCATCTCCCCCCATACGAGGGTCTCATAACCAAGCGGAAGGTGATCTCTGACATCGCTCGCTTATTTGACCCTCTTGGTTGGTTAGCGCCGGTGATAGTAACAGCCAAGGTATTCATTCAACGCCTGTGGATAACAGGATTGGAATGGGATGATCCACTTCCAGATCACCTGTTAAAAGAATGGCTTAGTTATAGAAATAATCTTAACCATCTTAAGGTTTTCCGGCTGCCCCGATGGATCCACTCGAATCAACTTGACGTCCTGCTAGAGTTGCACGGATTCTGTGACGCCTCCAATGTCGCGTATGCAGCCGCTGTCTATACTCGTTCTATTGATGCCAACGGTCAAGTTCATGTTAGTCTAGTTGCAGCTAAGACCAAGGTGGCCCCCGTCAAACAGGTATCCATACCTCGTTTGGAATTATGTGGCGCTGTGCTGCTTTCAAAACTTCTGCGTGAAGTTTCCGACACCTTGGGTATCTGCAAGCAAAATATACATGCCTGGACTGACTCGACAGTGGTGCTCGCCTGGCTGAGCAGCCACCCCAGTCGCTGGAAGACGTTCGTCGGCAATAGAGTGTCTGAAATACTTACTGTTATGGAGAATAGGCAGTGGTCGCATGTCCAGTCCGGTGACAATCCTGCAGACAGCGCATCGCGCGGTGTGAATCCTTCCGAATGCGCTAACCTAGAGTTGTGGACACAGGGACCTAGTTGGCTGAAAAATAAGGAAATTAATTATAGTAGAAAGGAAATTAAAGAAACTAACTTAGAGGAGAGAAAGTCGTTAGTAACGTGCAACACGGTAGTAAAAGGAATAGGTAACGAGTCTATAATTTCAAGATATTCATCGCTTAGAAAACTTACTAGAGTAGTAGCTTATTGTAAAAGGTTCTTAAAGTTTAAAAATAAAAATTACACTACTAGATTTGATAACTTCCTAACACATTCTGAAATTCAAGGGGCATTATTTACCTGTGTGAAATTATGTCAAGGGGAACATTTTGGGTCCGAGATAAATATTTTAAAGATAAAGGGAGAAATTAATAAAAAGGGAGTACTTACCTCGCTCAATCCGTATCTATTTTTATTTTTTATTTTTTATTTTTATGAGGTATCTAGATGAGGAACACATTTTGAAAGTTGGTGGTAGGTTACAAAGGGCCAACCTTCACGAAGACTCGAAACATCCTATAATTCTTCCTCGTAAGTCACATTTAACACACCTCCTCATCGCTGACGCTCATGAGAAAACGTTACATGGTGGGCCTCAGTTAGTACTTAATTATTTACGATCCAAATATTGGATAGTAAATGCAAAGGATACCATAAGGCACTACGTACGCAGATGTGTAGTTTGCATCCGTCATTCCGCTCGGTCAGTACATCCTTTAATGGGAACATTGCCGTCTGCTAGGGTCAATGCTAGCCGTCCTTTCTTTAGAAGTGGCGTGGACTATGCTGGTCCCATTAGCATCCGCCCTACCAAAGGTCGCGGTTATCACTCCATAAAAGGCTACATATGTTTATTCGTGTTTATGGCCACTCGAGCCATTCATTTGGAAGTCGTCAGTGACATGACATCTGAAGCCTTTTTGGCAGCCTTCAAGCGCTTTGTAGCGAGGAGAGGTCATTGTGGAGAGATGTGGAGCGATAACGACACCACTTTCGTTGGAGCTAACAAGGAATTGAAGGCGTTGTTCAAACACGAAAGGTCCGGCATAGCACCTGATATTGCTGATTGGTTGGCAACAAACGGCACAACTTGGAGCTTTATTCCACCCCACTCTCCAAACTTTGGAGGGCTTTGGGAGGCTGGAGTAAAGTCAACAAAATATCACCTTAAAAGAGTGATTGGTATAAGCACACTCACTTTTGAGGAACTGACAACAGTACTCACACAAATAGAAGCCTGTCTGAACTTCAGGCCCATTTCTACAATTAGCACTAACCCGGAAGATCCATGTCCATTGACACCGGGTCATTTTATAGTAGGTGAGCCGTTACTTCTCATACCCGAAATGAATTTTGAGAATTCCAATGTTAGTACTTTGAGAAGATGGCAGTTGACACAACGCATGGTTCAGGACTTCTGGCGTAGGTGGTCGCGTGAATATCTAGTTCAATTTCACCAAAGGAACAAATGGGCACATCAAACCGTAGAACCGAAATTGGGTGACGTAGTGTTAGTTATGGAAGATGATCTTCCACCTGCAAGATGGCTCTACGGTCTCATCACCGAAAAGCATACTGGCTCGGATAATATCACAAGAGTAGTTTCCTTGCGCTGTAAAGGTTCCACAATTAAAAGACCAGTGTCAAAATTAATTGTGCTGCCTGTAGCTTCATAACAGTGTTTATTTTTTACTTTTATTGAATTAATGTTAAGGATCAATTAATTGTTCGTTAAGTTTAAAATTAAGCTTATATAGGGTTGGATTTTGTAATAGTTTTGTTGTTCACATACAGTCCACTATTGGTTAACGTTCTACTAAATATTGTATTTTGTTTCATGGTGGGCGGTCATTCAGTTTGTATATTTAAGTTCTGGACATTCTGTCCATGGTGGGCGGGATGTTCGTTCCCAACTTCACATGCTATTCAATAGATGGCGCTATTGTGAGTTCACGAGGAAGTTCAATAGATGGCGCTATTGTGAGTTCACGAGGAAGTTCAATAGATGGCGCTATTGTGAGTTCACGGGGAGATCAATAGATGGCGTTATAGAGTTGCCATTACTGATTCCTAGATCTCGCTATTGAGATTTTCCGCCCATATCATAAGTTAAGTGATTTTGATGCAATAAAGTTGTATTTGCTTTGGATACAAATTGTGGTTTTATTTAACCTACGTCCTCCGGAAGAAGTCTGAGTTCGTACAGGAATGATTATGAATGAATGCTCGCGGTTTGCTGTCCGACAATGCACTGAAGTCGCGGTACAATGCGCGACCTAAGTTATTGCTTAATGTGCTGGATTAGCACTTCGGTGTTCGGTCGTATTGACTCGAACAATATAAACATAATTATTTTTGTATCTACATTATGTCAATTGTCTAAATTTGTATACATACGTTTTACATACATACGTTTAGCGTAAACAACATACAGTACACATTATTAGTCATCACTCAATACACCTCTTATCAGTACACACACTACTTATTATTTACAGATGGTTAAACAAAAACAATTGAAAGTTGGACTTTTCAACGCGGGATTACTCGGAACACGGCATGAGGAGTTCATAGTAGCCATGGAGAAACTGGATGTTGACTTGATGACTGGATGAAACCTGGATCAAAGCGGGAGAGGAAGGTAGGGCGCCATTAGTCCCAAACTATAGATTACGACACATGCTACGTACGGCTATCACGGGAAGGTCGCGAGGTGGCGGTGTTGGGTTTTACGTGCGTCGAGGACTGAGCGTCCGCGCTTTGCCGCACCCGTCTGTACCAACCGTAGAACAGATGTGGCTCCGGATGAACGTGAACACGCACTCAGTGGTCGTCGGCACCGCGTACAGGCCGCCCTGGCTCGATGTCAGCGTATTTCTTGACGCCATTACTGATTCTGTTACTTCTTTCCGGCATGTTGATAAAATATTATTACTTGGAGATTTTAACATTAATTTATTTAATACCTCTGATAACAAGGTGAAGCTACTTAACTGTTTTCTGCACAGCACCAATCTCATTAATGTTATTACAGAACCAACTCATTTTACTGACCACAGTGCGACCTTGATTGACTTGATTTGCACTCATGCCTCTGTCTACGGAGTATCAGTAAACCACATACCTGACCTTGGACATCATGCTATAGTCACAGCTGACCTTAACTTTAAGGTTTATAAACCTGCCCCATTCTGTGTAAGATATCGGCCATTAAATGACATACTGCAAGAACCATTCCAGAATGATATAGGGTGTATAGACTGGGACTCTATAGGCAAGTTGAACAATGTAAATTACATGGTCGAGACTCTAAACAGCTAAATAACAACATTATTTGACCTACATACTCCAGTTAAGAGATTTTTTGTTAAAGAAGCATCTTATCCCTGGATCACAACCACTGTTAAAGATATGATGCAAATAAGGGACAAACAGCACACTAAGTCTAGGCCGACCAAATCTGACATTCATATAGAATTCTATAAAAAACTTAAATATGAAGTAAAAGAAGCCATTGACCGAAAAAAGAGTGCTTACTTTAAGACACACATTAACAGCAAAATAGAACAACCTAACATATTATTAAAGTCCATTAAAAAAAACTTAACAACACACAAAACCCAAAGTCAAGATTTACCACAGCACTGCAATAATCCTGAAGTTTTAAACAGTCACTTCCTAAACATACCTGGTAATGATGAAGTAACTATATCTCATCTAACGCAGTTTGAATTTGACAGGTTTGGCTGTGGCAGTTTTAAAATTCAGTTTGTTAATGAGGAACAGGTATCAAAGATTATCTGTAACCTTAGGGCAAATGCCATGGGAATAGATGACATATCACTGGACATGTTGAGACTGACTCTGCCACAAACTCTGACCACTCTCACGAGAATCATAAACAGATCAGTATCAACATCCACTTTTCCTGACTTATGGAAGACTGCTATTGTAAGACCAATACCTAAAAAAGATAGTCCCAATGATATCAAGGATCTTCGTCCAATAAGCTTATTGCCGTGTATATCCAAAATTCTGGAGAGGGTGGTATGTGACCAATTAAGCAAATATGTAGAACAATTTGGTATTTTACCTTCAAGGCAATCAGGCTTCCGTAAAGGCTACAGTACTTTTACAGCTTTAATTGATGTAGTAGATAATATACTCCAGGCCAGGGATCAGGGCATGGGAACAATATTAACGTTACTAGACTTCTCTCGTGCATTCGACTGTATAAACATTTCACTTCTACTGTCCAAACTGACGTACTACGGGTGCAATGCAGCGACGGTTAAGTGGTTTCATAGTTACCTTACAAAGAGATACCAATTAATACCGATTTGGTGGTAACAAAAATAGTCATGAATCTTCATCCTCACTTCGTCAAGTAAATAGAGGTGTGCCACAAGGCTCCATTCTTGGGCCCCTGTTGTTTTTGATTTACAGTGCTGACATCGTCCATTCTATTACTTATTGTAAATTCCATCAATATACAGATGATCTGCAACTGTATCTCTCATGCCATCCCACAGACTGTCTTGACTCTATAAGAAAAATAAATGATCATTTGAATAGAGTATCTAAATGGGCATGTGAAAACACACTAGTCCTAAACCCATCAAAATCTAAATTTATGATTTTAAGGTCAAAACACACCATAGATCTAATGGAGCAGTATCACCCCACTGTTAAAATCAATGGAGATTCTATAGAGCAGGTATATGAGGCTCGCAACCTGGGAGTTATTTTCGACCCACAACTACACTTTGAAAAGCATGTAGCAAGTGCAGTCCAAAATTGCTTTTATCGCCTCAAACTGTTATATCAAATAAGACCATACATAAACACTGACATACGCATATTGCTATGTGAGTCACTCATCCTCTCTCGTCTAAATTATGCAGACACAGTGTATGGAGCCTGCCTACTGGCAAGAACACAAAGGCTAATACAACGGGTACAAAATGCATGTGCTCGTTTCTGCTTCAATGTGCCCCCACGAACACATGTAACTTCATACATAAATAGTGGGAACATGTTAAAAATGTCAGAGCGTAGATTACTTCACCTAGCAACACTAGTATTTGGTGTGGTCGCGAAGAAGAGGCCTGAGTATCTTTACGAGAAATTAACAGGGTCAGTGGATGTTAATAGCTACAGAACCAGGTCTTCAGCTCACCTGATCTTAACCCCGAGACATAAGACTGCAGCATTTCGTGGATCCTTCAAATATGCGGCCGCAAAGGTCTGGTGCAATATACCACCCCCTTTGAAGTGTCTGCAAAACATTGTATACGTTTAATAACAAATATAAAAAAGAATTGTTAGACCGACAAAAACTAATGCCATAAATTTTCAAATAATAAAATAGTACTTGTACGTACAAGTACTATTTTATTATTTTACAAGTTTGAACTTACCCGTCTTTATGCACATTTTGGTGGGAAGAAGTATCGTATATATAAAATAACCACACACTTTTAGCGGCTTGTGTCAGTTCATAACAACTACTCGTATGCCCTGACGTTCACGCAGCGACGAAGTCCGTGGTAATAGCATCGCCATAACTCCATCAATGTTGTATTCATATATATTTCAGTTTTATGTCAAAAAAATGACAATCACCACTCGTACCTATACACCAAACATATTTACGCTATTAATTTGGTACTTGCGTATAATTACGAATCAAAATAATTTATATATACATAGATATAAAGTGATTCAAATTCCGCGTCTCCTTTTCTTTCATCTGACAGTCAGAACCCGAGAGTATGTAAGGATGACAGACAACACGGCTCGATTAGCAACATAGATTAAATAATTAATGTATATTAAGCAATAGTCGAGTTAGTTGGTTTTTGGTATGTCGAAATAAAAGAAAAACGTGTGACAAGAATGTCGACATAATCACAAAATAATTTCATTTTTATTTTATATACTGTGTATGTTACGTTATATACAAATTAGTGTTAGAGTTATTAATATTTTTTATAAGTCTCCATATCCACATATGTAGTATTTTAATTAGTTGTAAGTAAGATTATTAGTGTTCAGATACCTACTTTTAAAATTGAAATGCGAGCTGTACTGACACAGAAATTGTCCGATTGTTATTTTTACCTGGTTCCATCAGAAAACCAGCGCTGCAACAGTACCTAATGTCGCAGCTAGTGCTGAGATGGGACCAATTCGGACTCGCACAGATAGCAATTAAGAACTTCTTTATGTGTACCTATATATTATTATTATCTGTGCATGTTTACGGAATAAATATTTTTTCTTTCTTTCTGTCTAAACAAAAACCAAAACCAGAACCGAAACCGAAACTGAAACCGAAACCAAAACCAAAACTAAAACTATAACCAAAATAAATAATACTCACGTGTTATTCTGATAAAAGAGTTAAATTGCCACTATGTTCCTTGTTCCTGTTTAAAATCGAAATTATTTACTCGGTTAACGAATTTAATCAACAAAAGAAGTTGGTGAAGGTACAAAAACCATGTTGTGGGGTAGAAGTGGCACAATTGCTTTCAAGTTTTGAAAACCATTTAGTTTATTTTTGTGTTTCATGTTTATTTCTATGGAAAGGTCCATTAAAATTATGTAAGAATATTACAATAATCTATAAATTAATTTTAAACCGGTTATATCATTCTTTACTTATTGATCCCACGCTAGGAATACAAAAGGAAGTCAAGAACAAAAAGAAACTGTATTTCAATCAATCAAAGATAAATTGCATAATTCATTTCAGCAAGAAGCGTGTTAAAATTAAACAGACAAGTTTTTTTGTGTATGTCTAATCGTTGTAACGAGCGCCCTCTGTAAGTGATAAGACAACATGCTACAGCAGCGTAATAATAAATGTTTTGTTATGTTTTCCAGATAAATGTAACTACTTACACTACATAGTAAAATACGTACTTATGTATACTAACAAAAATGGTCTGAAGTAAAACATTGAATGTTTATTTATAGTTTTAAAATAGTGAAAAACAAAACAAAACGAAACGAAACGAAACCGAAGCCGAAACCGAAACCATAATCAATACCAAAACCTAAACCAAAAACAAACTAAAACAAAACAAAAATAAAATAAATAATACCTATGTGTTAATCTGATAAAAGAGTTAAATTGCCACTATGTGCCTTGTTCCTGTTTAAAATCGAAATTATTTACTCGGTTAACGATTTTAATCAACAAAAGCTGGTGAAGGTATAAAAACCATGTTGTGGGGTAGAAGTGGCACAATTGCTTTCAAGTTTTGAAAACAATTTAGTTTTTTTTGTTTCATGTTTATTTCTATAGAAAGGTCCATTAAAATTAAGGAAGAATATTACAGTAATCTTTAAATTACTTTTAAACCGGTTATATCATTCTTTACATATTGATCCCACGCTCGGAACACAAAAGGGAGGTCAATAACAAAAAGTGTATTTCAATCAATCAAAGCTAAATTGCATAATTCATTTCAGCAATAAGCGTGTTAAAATTAAACAGACAATTTTTTGTTGTGAAAGTCTAATTCTTGTTTTTCCTGATAAATGTAACTACTAACCCTTCATAGTTAACATACGTACCTACTTATGTATTCTTACAAAAATGGACTGTACTTTTGGGTCTAAAGTAAAACATTGTAATTTTGTTAATATTTTTAAAATACTGAAAAACAAAACAAAACGAAACGAAACGAAACCGAAATCTAAACCGAATGAATTAATGAATGAATGAAATATTTATTTGCCAGAATATAGGTAAAAAGTATTTGGCGACATTGTAGTATAGTTTCACTATATTCAACATACATATGTCGTGCAAAATGTTTTGGTAAGTATGTAATCTAATGTTAGGCATGCAAATTTATTGAGTGCATAATATTATATATTTTTAATTTATTTACAATAGTAATATGTAAGAGCTTTCTTAAAATGTACAATTAAAATATATTAAAAATAATTAATAATTAAAGTCAAGAATAAAATTAATAATAATAATAATTACAATAATAAATCCTTTATGTCACACCCTGATTAAAATAATTTCAATTACAATTTTAAATGTCCTATAAATTAATTCACATAAAATATCAAATAATTCCAAAGTCACAACTATAGTTTAAAGTCTTTAAATTTAAGGTTAAGGTAGTCATCTACTGAATAAAAACATCTGTCACATAGCCAATTGTATAGTTTTGAATTAAATTCTAAGTGACTGAATTTCCTAAATTGTTCCGGAAGATTGTTATATATTGACACAGCAATATTCTAACAGTTTTTGTCACATAGTTTGTCTATTCCGTGTATATCTCTAATGCTTTTTTTACAATTTTCTTTTTAAATGGGGCTTTTTTATTTATTTCAAACATTGATTTGTTATTATTAACAAATTTACACATCTCAAAAATATACAGAGAAACCGAAACCTAAACAAAAATAAAAACTAAAACCAGAACCAGAACCAGAACCAGAACCAGAACCAGAACTGAAACTGAAACTGAAACCGAAACTGAAACCGAAACAAAAACCGAAACCGAAACCAAAACTATAACCGAAATAAATAATATCTACGTGTTAATCTGATAAAAGAGTTAATTTGCCACTATGTGCCTTGTTCCTGTTTAAAATCGAAATTATTTACTCGGTTAACGAATTTAATCAACAAAAGAAGCTGGTGAAGGTATAAAAACCACGATGTGGGGTAGAAGTGGCACAATTGCTTTCAAGTTTTGAAAACAATTTAGTTTTTTTTGTGTTTCATGTTTATTTCTAGGGAAAGGTCCATTAAAATTAAGGAAGAATATTACAAAATCTATAAATAAACCGGTAATATCATGCTTGTTGGCGCCTAGCATTCCATTCAGAGCAATAAGTTTCGCTCACATTACTCGTAGTAAATTGTTTGGAGTTTAACATTTTTCTTTTTTGTATAAGGTACCCCCACATTGTTTTTAGTAAAAATTTTCGTGACAGCACAAAGTTGATCGCTCCGTTAAATTATATAAAAGAACCTATTTATCTGTAGAAAAAGTGTAAATCTATCTGGGGGTTTTATTTATGTCCAACACGAGACATAAAAGTTGGCGACCGTGACAGGACGTTCTGCAAAACGAAAAAACAAACAAGAAATACGAAGCCCGGTTCTACATCAAGAAACGATATTTTGGAATATTTGGAGGCCCAGCCATTGCAGCCTACACCCTGGTTTACGGTCCAGACACAGTGATATCAACCGAAATCGCCGTACAGCAGCCCGGCCAATGCAGCTAAGTGCCCTTTCCTTGACCTCCTCACACATACCTACGTTCTTTTTCCCTACTGATCTTGCATAGTTCATAAACCTTGAGATTTTACTTGTGCTTATTTCATACAGATAGGTACTTATATAAACAAATAATCATCATCATATCAGCCGAAAGACGTCCACTTCAGCTTGGCAATTCTTACGGCTATGTCGGTTACTTTGGTTCGCCTGCGGATCTCCACATTTCTGATTCGATCTCGCAGGGAAACTCCAAGCATAGCCCTTTCCATTGCTCTTTGGGTGACCTTGAGCCGCCTGATAAGGCCCGTAGTGAGCGACCACGTCTCTGTTCCATAAGTCATCACTGGTCGAAGACTTTCGACTTGAGACACTGCGGTATTTGGGACGAGAAGATATTACGTAGCTTCCCGAACGCCGCCCAGCCAAGTTGGATTCTACGATTGATCTCTTTCTCGAAGTTGGACCTGGAATATAGTTATCTACAACTTCGAGTGCAGAATCTCCAACCTTAACTAGAGTGGGTGCAACATGGATGTTCGACATGATTTTAGTCTTATCTATGTTCCTTTTCAGACTCACTTGTTGAGAGACTCTGCTGAGGCCATCGAGCATTGTACCGAGGTCTTTTAGGGTCTCAGCCATGACTACTATATCGTCGGTAAATCGAAGGTGGTGCCTTTCCAGTCCAGAAGCTTGAAGACATCTTCCAATGCAGCGGTGAACAGTTTCGGAGATATAACATCTCCCTGTCTCACACCTCGCTGCAAGTGGATAGGTTTCGAGTTCTGGTCCTGGAGTCGCACTGACATAGTGGCGTTTTCATACAAACACTTTAACACCTCGATATACCGGTAGTCAATTTGGCACCTTTGGAGAGACCTCAGTACGGCCCAAGTTTCGATCGAATCAAAGGCTTTCTCATAGTCCACAAACGCTAAGCATAATGGCTGGTTATACTCTTCGGTCTTCTGTATAACCTGCCGCAGCGTATGTATGTGGTCTATGGTACTAAAGCCTTTACGGAAACCGGCTTGTTCGGGAGGCTGGAAGTCGTCAAACCTGCGTGCGAGACGATTCGTAATGACCCTCGAAAACAACTTGTAAACATGGCTCAGCAGTGTGATGGGTCTGTAATTCTTCAAGAGGGTTTTATCGCCCTTTTTGAAGAAGAGCACCACTACACTCCTTTGCAATGCTTGTGGCGTTTGACCTTCTAGTATGACGGAGTTAAATAACTTCTGAAGGGCCCGTAGGATTGGTGTACCACCCGCCTTCAGAAGCTCTGCCGTAACTCCATCATCACCAGGCGCCTTGTTGTTCTTAAGCTGTTCGAGGGCCATTCTAATCTCGCACAGGCTGACGTCCGGGATGTCTTCGGTGAAGTGTTGGGTTAGTCGTGCTCTGGGATCTGAGGCACAACTATCGACAGGTGACTGGGTTTTCGTATACAGCTGTCCGTAGAACCTCTCGATCACTCCCAGCAACTCAGGTCTAGACGTGACGATTCTGCCATCCTCAGTCTTCAGCTTCGTCAGTTGGCTCTGTCCAACAGACAGTTCTCTTGCAAACACTTTAGAGCCTTTGTTCCGCTCATTGGTTTCCTTAATACAATTTGTATTAAATTGGCGTGTGTCGCGAGTCAAAGACTTTGAGATCTGTCTGTTGAGCTGCCGGTATCTGGTAGCATCATCAGAGGATGTCAGAACCATTTTCCGTGTTTCATCCATAAGCTGCAGGGTATGGTCAGAGATCTTTTTGGTTCTGTTTGTACGGTGGGCCTTGAAGACCTTAGACCCAGCCGTATGGACAGCTTCTACGAGCCTGTCGTGGTATGAGTCCATTTCCTCGCAATCTGCTAGGCATTCGAAACGGTTTTGTAGTTCAAGCTGAAAGGGTTCAGGGTTTTGGATGTGGATGGGTAAAGGTCGGAGCGTAGACTTTTCAGTCGGGACCTCTGGAGCTTGACATTTAGGTTCAATGAGCCTCTCACCAGTCTGTGATCGCTCCCGGTTTTAACCGTATTGATCACTGAGACGTCATTGAACATCTGTCTGCTCGTCGACAAGATAAAGTCTATCTCGTTTTTTGTTTTACGATCGGGGCTTACCCAGGTCCATTTCTGGTTTTCCGACTTCTTGAAAAAGGAGTTCATCATAAAGAGTCCCTCCTTTTCCATGAAGTCGGCCAACATTTGGCCCCGGGGATTCCGGTCTCCAGTTCCAAATTGCCCCACTCTCAGCTCATTCCCGAATCGTTTACCCAGCTTCGCGTTAAAGTCCCCCATGACCACAGTGAAATAAGTGTTAGAGGTATGTATGGCTCCAGAAATATCCTCATACATGACCTCAACCTCATCGTCGGAGTGCGTTGAAGTCGGCGCGTAAACCTGTATGACCTTCAACGAATACCGCTTGGTAATTCTGAGTATAAGGTACGCAACCCTAGTCGACACGCTCTCGATTTTCACTATGTTGTGGACGAGGGACTTGTGGACTATGAACCCAGCACCACTTTGGGACAGTTGGTCGCCCTCCCGGAAATAGAGCAGATTTCCGGATTTCAGGATTATCGTGTCCTCCCCCTCTCTTCGGACTTCAGATAATCCTATTATATCCCAAAGTAACCTGCTCAATTCTTCCTCCAGTTCGATCATCTTCTCGTTGGTCCGCAGTGTGCGTGTGTTGTACGTTGCCAGGGCCAGAGGTCCCTGCCCTGCCGTAACCACGGCTGTTACCACGGCTGGGAATAGCAGGGCTGCCGGGGACTGGGGGGCGCGGTTTAGTTGTGTCCTTCATTTGAGGGGATCTGCCATAATCGCCACGCTTGGCAAACGGGTTGGCGATCGCAGTAAGGTAGACATTGGTACTCATGAGAACGCTGCTGCCCATTCTCTGGTATATATTCCCTCGGTACGACTTCTACGTCCCCCCACGGGATGAGAGGGGGTGGCGATATTCTCTAGGCCGTCAGCACACAGCACAAATAAGCAGTGATTAATTATTAAAATAAATATCTAAACAAAGTTAAAATTAAATTACTATATTGGCTGACCTCAATACCTGCGTCATTGCCGTATAGGTTTGAGTGACCTACTTATTTTAAAAGATATAAACATTCTATTTAGTGCAGCTACAAATACATATATATTCTAAAGTTTTATCTATTATGGACAATTAAATTAAAGCGTAGGTAAATAATCATACTTTTTTATAAGTTATTAAGATTGTTACGCCGATTATTTCAGGAACGGTGTCGTCATTTGCGACGTCCGCGGCCTGCTATTCCTATAGTCAAGCCTCATACACGGAGAACGGTCGGGTTCAGCACCGGCATTTCCAGACCACAGGTGACACAGGAAGAGGGACGTAAGATAAATATTTTATTAGTAGTTCATTGTATTCTTGCATAGTTTACCGTATAGCTTTTTATTACTAAGATACACATTTCTTTATTTACTTACAATGTCCAAGGATGACGGTTCTATGCAAGAATTACAAGATCTCATTGTGAAGCGTAGTTCGATAAAGGGACAAATTACCAAGTTTAAGAACTATTTAACAAGTCTGTTGTCAAAGAATTCTGTTACACGTATTGAATTAACCGAGTTGAGACTTAAACTTGATAAATTTGAGTCACTGTCGGTCCGGTTCGATGACTTGCAGAATCAAATTGAGATATTAAATCCAAATAATTTATCAATTGAGATTGATGAAAGGGATAATATTGAACAATTATTCATAACAAATATTGCGATTGCTCAGAATTTCATGCAAGATCGTCAGCCTAATAATCTCCACGATGAATCTGGTAACCGGCCCAATTCTAGCCATGGTTCAGTTGCTCATTTGAGTACTGACAACCACGAAGTAGGGTTTAAACTGCCACAGATACAAATTGTTAAATTCAACGGAACATTATTTCGTTGGCTAGAATTTCGTGACACATTTAAGTCAGTCATACATAATAATGATCGAATTGCATCTATTAATAAATTTCACTATCTATTATCTTATTTGGAGGGAGATGCAGCTAGAGTAGTGAGTAATTTAGAAGTTTCCAATTCTAATTATAGTGTTGCCTGGAAATTGCTATGTGAGCGATATGATAACAAGCGACAGTTAATAAGCCACCACTTGTCTGCCTCATTAAACATTCATCCAATGCCGCGCGAGTCAGATAAATCACTTCGTTTTTTAGTAGACCCCGTTAGCAAGAACTTGAGAGCGTTGTCTGGCTTGGGGTTAAGTGTTGAAAATTGTTGAAAATATATTGTGCTCTAAGCTAGATAATCGTACTCTTACCAAAATTGGAAGAATGACGTGGCACCTTGGACGACTCAACACCTAACTTGCAACAATTCAATAAATTTCTTATTGATCGAGCAGATATCCTTGTGTCTCTAAATCATTCTTCATCAAACCATAACAATAACAAGGCATCGGCTTCTACGTCATTTAAAGGTACCAACAATAAAGCAGAACGTCAGCATAATAAATCGTTGTTTGTCAGGGCGAACATAGAATCTACGATTGTCCTATTTTTAAGGCCAATTGTGTGGAAGAACGCTTAACTGAAGTGAATAAATTAAATCTTTATTCAAATTGCTTAAGGCCCGGGCACATTACATGAAACTGCTACGTCAGACCTTGTCGGCAGTGTAAAAAAAAGCACAACGCTCTTTTACACGTTCCGGTAGTTACCGAATCCCTGCCTACGGGCACCACAACCACCTCATCATGCGGTACGATAGCTAATCATACTACACAGAGCTCAAAACATATATTACTATCTACTGCTTTAGTTGAGGTGTGTAACCCTACCACAAATAAAACAGAACAAGTACGTGCCTTTTTAGATTGCGGCAGTCAATCGTCCTTTATGACGCAATCACTTAGAGAAAAATTATCGTTATCAGGTAATTCATTGTTAAACAATTATATTAACATTGTCGGCATCGGCAATCATGTCAATAGTAAAGTCACAGAGAGTTGTGTGGCGCAATTAAAATCGTTGATTAAACCGTTTAACGTTACAACAACGTTCTTAATATTACCGGAATTAGCAAGTAACATTCCCAGATACACAATAAACACTCAGCAACTGCCAATACCTCATGAGGTACACCTTGCTGATCCTAGTTCTAATAAATCCTCCGCTGTTGACTTACTGATTGGAGCAGATTTATTTTGGGATATTCTTGGCTGCGAACAGCGTTCTTTAGGCTCCAATAATCCCACTTTAAGAAATTCTCAGTTTGGTTGGCTCGTTTCAGGCCCAATCCAAATAAGCAATTTAAATAATATATCTAATATTCAATGTCATCATTCTTTGACTTCTGTTAAATCAGAAAATGATTATAATGCAGAAATTTCAAAGTTTTGGGAGCTTGAGGAAGTGCCATTAAAATCGCTGTTGAGTCACGATGAAAGTTTATGTGAAAAAATTTTTTTAATTAATACAACAAGATTAAATACCGTGAGATTTTCTGTTCGATTACCACTCATAGATTCACCTAATTGTCTTGGAGAATCATATACACTAGCAAAAAAACATTTTCACAATTTAGAGAAAAGATTCAGAAAGAACCCACAACTCAAGTCACAATATGTCAACTTTATAAGGGAGTACGAACAGTTGGGTCATCTCTCACAGTCTGTTGTATTACGGCCAATTATATCATATTTTTTGTGTCATCACGCCGTGTTTAAGGAAGGCAGTGAATCCACTAAAATTCGTGTTGTTTTTGATGGATCGGCACCTACTTCATCTGGATTGTCAATCAATGACATCCTCATGATAGGTCAAAATATACAGGACTCTCTATTCTCCATTCTGGTACGGGCTAGACAACACAAGTACATACTGACCGGTGATATAGAGAAAATGTATCGCCAGGTGCCAACTCATATTGTGTAGAGAAGATGAGTCCCAACCTATTAAAACGTTAAAATTAAATACTGTAACTTACGGCATGGCAAGTTCCAGTTATTTGAGTACACGTTGTCTGTGGCAACTAGGAGAAGAAAATTCAGATGAAACCATTAAAAATGTAATTCAGCACGACTTTTATGTGGATGACATGATTACATCTCATGATAGTGAACACGAATTAAAACATATTCTTCTAGGGGTTACTGAGGCACTTAAATTAGTTTGCTTTAATCTAAGAAAACTTAAAACTAACATACCTAGCATTATTGACTCATGTTCTTTAGATGTTAGTGAAAGGTTAACTCTCAGTGAGTCTTCTAGTACCCTTGGTTTGGGCTGGGATCCATCGACAGATACACTGCATTTTCCAGAGCAATTCCCAGTTCCTTTCGATAGCAATCACCCGACTAAACGTTCAATATTGTCTAATTTATTTAAAATTTTCGACCCCTCGGGTTTTCTCAGTCCGTGTGTAATGCAAACCAAGGTTTTATTAGAACAGCTTTGGCTGGAGAAATTAGTTTGGGATGATCCAATTCCTGAAAATATTGCTTTGAGCTGGGCTAAATTTACCGATTCTCTATCCGCACTTGAGAACATAAAAATTCCAAGTCATGTTTTATTTTTTTTTTTTTTTTTATTTAAAACTTTAGCACAAATAATATTGTACATAGACGGACTTAATGCCATAGGCATTATCTGCCAGTCAACCTTTGGGTGGTGCAGAGAGACTAAGGTAGGTGCACTAAAATGGTGAAATATAAATTTAATAGATTCTATTGTGGTTTAATTATATAAATAAATACTAGATATAACATTTCTACATATATACATGCTATATAAGTACATACATACATAAGTTTACTTGTTTACATAAATACAATATATACCTACACAATATATAATACCTATACATACGGACATACTGATTTTCCTATTGTATTGCTGATAATGGACGTTGCTTATGAGTGATGTGGTCACGAATCTTTTTTTTAAACGTATAGCGACTTTTAGCCATCCTGATTTCGGGTGGTAGCGCGTTCCAGAGCAGAATGGATTGGACGAAGAAAGATTTATGAAGGAAGTCAGTTTGATGAGGAGGACATTCTAGAAGACGATTATGAGATGAGCGAAGAGTTCTATTATGGTTAGTACATAAATATTGAAAATGATGGGTCAAATAAGAAGGCGAGGAAGGAGAGTCAAGAATAGAAAACAAAGTAGTTAACGCTCTTAGAGTTCTACGTTGGCGGATAGGCAGCCAATTAAGTTTCATGCGATAAGCTGACACATGATCATACTTTCGAAGATTGAATACGAATCGAATGCAATTATTGAGAAGTCGGTCAAGTTTAGTGATGAGATCTGCATTCAGGTCAAAGTAGCATACATCACCATAGTCAATTGTGGGAAAAATTAAGGCCTGTACAAGCATGACTTTCGTCTCGGATGGAAGAAAATTCTTGAAGCGATAGAGTGACCGCAAAGTCCACGTCACCCTTTTACTGACGGCGGCAACCTGGTTTTGCCAGCTCAACGTCGTATCGATCATCATCCCAAGATCCTTAACACTCTGACTAAATGGAATAATGGAGTTGTCGAACACAATAGGTGGTAAATGGTCGATATCAACTCTGCTCATCATGCGTGAACTGCCTACCATGATGGCTTGACATTTTTCGGGATTGACTATTAAACCAAACCTAATAGACCAATGCTTAGTGAAATTTAAATCCTGATTTACCTTGCGAATCGCTTCAGAGAGATTGTCTGTAGTCGCTTGAGAGTACAGTTGCAGGTCATCGGCGTAAAGATGATACGTACACTGAAGATCACGAGTTAAGAAATTTATAAATATAGAAAATAAGAGAGGAGAGAGAATACCGCCTTGAGGGACACCAGTGTCAAGATTACTCCAGTTCGAAGAACTGTCACCGAAGTGAACTGACTGTTGGCGTTCCCGAAGATAAGAAGAGAACCATTCCAGTGCCTCGTCAGAGATCATAAGATGGGAAAGGATGGCTAAAAGGATGTCGTGACTGACGCAATTAAAAGCATTCGAAAAATCTACCAATGCTAAAATTGTCACTTTTGTATCCTCTATACCACCTCTAATGTCGCCAGTCACTTTCAGAAGGTTAGTGGTGGTGCTGTGGCCAAGGCGGAATCCGGATTGGAAAGGACTAAGAAGGTTGTTTTTAAGCACAAAACGGGAAAATTGTTGATGGACGCAGGACTCAAGAATTTTAGAAAGGAAAGGAAGAATTGATATTGGGCGGTAATGCTGGGTTAGTGATGGATTGGATACCTTGGGACGGACATAGGCTTTACGCCACAAGGAAGGGAATGAACCGGAGTCAAGGGAATAATTAATGATATGGGTTATTGCAGGCAGAATGGAATCCAGGATAGTGGTGGTCATGCGTCGACTGATGTTATCACATCCCAATGCATTGGATTTAATGGATAGGATAATCTTTATGACCTCATTGGAGTCAACAGGAATGAATTGAAATTATTGAATATTAGAGCGCGTTAGACCGTTCACTAATGCTATGGTTAAGGATTTGGTTAGATGATCCATGGACTCAGTGGTAGTGAAATATTGATTAAGGTCATCTAAACGTACCGAACTTGGAAGGTCTAAATGTCGCGACTTGCCGATACCAAGAGTTCCAAGGAACTTCCAGATACCGGCAGGAGTAGAAGTGGAGATATTTTCTAGAATATGACGGCGTTTAGCGTTACGTACCATTTGATTACACCGATTCCTGGCGGTCTTAAAGAAAGTCCAGTTCTCGTCACACCTGTCCCTTCTGAATTTTCGAAAAGCACGATCCCGTCGTCTCATTGCCATTTTGATGCTCTCCGACATCCACGGTGCAGGCGGGTGCTTTATTTTCGTTTTTTTAATGGGCGCGTGGACATCATACAGATCGATAATCATTTTGTTAAATAAATCAATTTTCTCATCTATTGAATTTGCTAAAATAATGTGTTCCCAGTCGGTCTCGGAAGCATCTTTGCATAACCGTTCAACATTCATCCGAGCAAAAGAACGCAAGTAGAGCACCTTTGGCTTGGGTTTGGGAGGCTTTAGGATGTAGGATAGGAAAATAAGGTCATGATGGGAAAACCCAGGAGCAGTAAGCTGCCCGTGAGTGGAAACGAAGGAGAGATTTGAGGTAAGGATAAGGTCGAGCCAACTATCATCACCAGATATGTTATGGTGTGTAGCTTGAAGAGGTAGTACATGCAAGCTAGTTGACTCGACAATGTTCCGTAATTTCCGGGTACGGGAATTGTTGTGGGAAAGAAGGTTAGTGTTAAAATCGCCCATAATGATGTGGTGAGCGTACTCAGAACCCAAAGATTCCAATACCAATTCAAAATCAGTGAAATAGTTAGCATTCGGGGGACAGTAAACGACCCCAACAACTGACTTAGCGCCTTTTAAGGAGACTTCAAGGAATAAGAACTCAGCTGAGCCAGAATAGTTGGAAGAAGAGGCGGCTAAAATTTTGTATTGAAACGCGCTACTGAGATAAACCGCGACACCACCTCCCCCTTTACCAATTCTGTCATTTCTTATTAGTATGAAACCGGGGAGAGGATACAAGGTAGATAGAAGCTGGGGTTTTAGCCAACTCTCCGAAACCAGAATGGCATGCACATTACAATTGGTGAAAGCCTCTAGGAAGTCACTGTAGTGCGCAGGAATGCTTTGGGCAATGATGTGGCAAACGTTAAAGAAGTTTTTATTTGTGCTGAGGTTCTGTCGAAGAGTGTCACCAAGTGAGTCGCTTAATGAGCAAAAACTGTCATCATCAGTACACGTAGATTCATGAGCAGAGAAATATGATTCATTATCAGTACTATCAATATCGAATATTAAAATAATAACTAAATAAAAAATAATAAATAAATATATATATTATATTAAATATAAAAATAATAGATCCCAAAATAATAAAACACGGAACAGTGCAATACAAATAGGCCTATTTGTTCTGCACCACCCACCAGCTTACAACATAATATAGTTTATATCAATAGTATAAACAAAATATTGAGATACAAATTAAACAAACATGAACAAGACGCTTAAAGGAAAAGAATTAATAAAAGAAGTCATCGGTGCATGGAACCTGCTTCGTAAACGAACCGAAATGTCAATTTGTACGTTTCGATTGACGTTTGACTTTAATGACATTCAAAATAACGCTATCGCTAACGCTGTGAAGTCCTCTCCTTCTCCGCAGCGGTCTGTATCACACCGTAAAACATATCTCTTAAAACCAAAGACCCATGCCCCCCTTTCTCCATCTTATGATAAGTTCGCCCAAAATCTGTTAACCTCCACTCCCCCACCTTCACAGCCTAATGGCTGCGCTTTCATTAATAGCAGTTCTCAATTAGACTCCTCTTCTGATTCTTTTCTTATCAATTTAATTATTCAGATTCTTTCTTCTATCTCATCACCGTCCCACGTTGCTAATTCACTTATTCCTATTTCTACTACAATTCAAAAATGGCTCCGAAACTGGTTTTAGTCCAGCGGAACGTGAGGAGTGTTTTCCACAAAAAACATGACCTCATCTTTCTTCTAAACCTGTTCACTGGACCACATTTTCTTTGAATGCACCAATAATAACCCTGCCTACAATTTATACGAACTCCTCCCTAATTTAAAAATTCCCATTCCCATTAACTTTTCCTCTTTGCTTATATTCCCCTCCCCAGAACTCTACGAAGTATTAATGTGTTTTATAAGATGCAATGGCATCAAATTGTGATTGTTACGTCTGAATGTTTTGTTTTAGCTTAATCGACAAGATACGCAATTAGCTATAACATAATATATATAAATTTTGGTTAAATTTATCGCACGTATTCCCATTTCACATCTGACATTGGCAGAATTGTCGACATCGGCATAATTTCCATTTGAAAAAAGAAGAAGAAGACATTCAAAATCGCCGTACAAATAGACACAACAACAATACAGATATCAGATATAAGAAACCAAAGCAGGGTAAATGTGAATCTACTAACTAATAGTGGCATGCAAGAAATAATAATACGAGAAAACTACTGATCAGATTACTTATACCTACATGTGTGACGATCAAAACCAAACGAGAGATTTTTACACCGGTAAGTTGGAAGTTATAATGAATTGAATCGTAGATGAAAACCAGTGAACTATGACGTAGTAGGTTTACATTTTATTAATACAATCTATTTGTTTTTCAGTTTATCACCAATACCGCTGCCTGAGTTTGATGCTCCATCTGCTGCCTTTGGGTACTGGGCAGATAAAGAGGCTAACTCCTCGGCCGTGGTTATCTTGTGGCGCTTTGCATCACATGTTTTTATAAATATAGTAGAACCCTCAGTCCAGACCGCGCGCATACCAAAGAGCAATCGTGATTTAGAAAAGACCTCTTGCCTGGCCTTCGTGAGGAATTCCTTTACTGATATAGAGGACCCTTTAAGCTTCGTTTTGGCCCGCCACACTGCTGTTTTGAAGTCGACAGTTGAAAATCTGGGAAGAATAGGTCGTGGACGGTCCTTACTGGGAGAACCAAGTCTGTGGCAAACTTTTATTGATGTTGCTGTGATATCATGGAGGCATAGCTTGGTGTTGAATATCTCTAGCACCATTCCAGCGCAGTCTTCATTCTCTTTCTCTGCAATGCCTGAGAACAGCAGGGCTTTTCATCGGTTCCTTGTCTCCATGTCGTCCAACTGTTTAGAGCAATCACTGATTTGCTTACGAAGAAGACCAAGAACGTTGAAAATGACCTCTCTGAATGTTCGAAGTTCTTCAGCCACCTTCGACACTGTGTCTTTTGAAGATCCCTTTGAAGACCCCGCATTCTGGATCTGAACTTGGAGTTCGTTGCGTGAAGTCTTTTGCCGATTGTCTCCTCAATCCTGTGTTGAGTGCTTAAAATCTCTGAGAGATTGGACATGGTGATAGTGATAGTTAATAATGTGGTTAATCTCACCAAAATGTAGTGTGAATGTTGTGCTGGCAGGTGGTGTAAATAAACTTCTTTGGTTACATAAAAAGTGATACAAACGTAAGTACCACTGTAATAACTATAGGGCACTGAAAATTACAGCCAAAAACGTAGAATTAACTTTAAATTCAATTTAAATACACAGAGTTAATTAAAAGTGCGTATGTATGTTTTCTACACCTACCCCCGAAAAAAACATGTTCTCTGTGATTAGCCGATATTTATACAACTTCACTGTTTTTGTGATGCTTCTCAAACTGCGTATGGAGCTTATATATATGCACGATCAGTGAACTCTGCTAATGAAGTCACTGTAAAATTATTGTGTGCTAAATCCAAGATTGCGCCAACTAAACCTACAACGATCCCACGCTTAGAGCTCCGTACTGCGCTCTTGGCCGCTAGATTGTGTAAGGCGGTCAGAGATTCCTTGCGGTATAAGGTAAATAGTGAGGTTTATTGGAGTGATTCCAGTATTGTTCTGGCATGGCTTCATTTCAGTTTTAAGAATCTTAAAACCTTTGTTGCAAATAGAGTTTCCAAAATTTGTGAACTGACTGACATAAGTTCTTGGCGTAACGTTCCAACATCAGTCAATCCAGCTGATCTCATATCTAGGGGGTCAGTACTAATCATATTAAAGATAGTTTGTTATGGTGTCAGGTCCACAATATTTATTACAATCTGAAGACACTTGGCCTGTTTTAAATAACAATGAAGTGACTGTGAACAACTTACCGGAAATAAAACAAAATTCTGTAATTGTTAACTTAGAAACTTCAACAGAATATTATATTAATTTTCAAAACTATCAACTTAAATCGAATATTTGCCTACGTGATACGATATATTAAAAATTTAAAATTAAAGTCTTGCAATAAATCTATAGTATCAGGTACTTTATAAACAAGTGAGCTACATAAGTCATTTATTAACTTGTGTCGTTTAGCACAGCAACAGTCATTACCAAGCGAATACAAGGTACTCGCCCACGGCCGCTCATTAAAATCTAAATCTAAACTTTTATCATTGACTCCTTTTTATTGCCCCAATGACCAATTAATTCGAGTTGGCGGTCGTATTGATTCCTCAAAATATCATTATGATAAAAAACACACTGTGTTGCTTGATGCATCTCATCATCTCACGAAATTAATATGAACATATTCGAAATCTACATGCGGGCCCGCAGATGCTACTGGGAATTATTAGAGATTACATTTGGCCTATTAATGGCAGACGTCTTGCTCGACAAACTGCTCGTCAATGCACCAAGTGTCAGCGGTTTCAAGCTAAGCCGTTGGAACCTATAATGGGTAATTTACCTTCCCAAAGGGTCACGCCTAACTTCCCATTCAGTACTGTAGGCATAGACTTCGCCGGTCCCTTTTTTATTCTAAATAGGAAGGGACGCGGTTCGAAATTAGTTAAAGGTTATCTTTGTCTTTTTGTATGCCTAACGTATAAATGTGTCCATCTTGAGGCTGTAAGTGATTTAACTAAAGATGCCCTCATTCTTACTTTTCGACGGTTTGTGTCACGACGTGGAAGGCCATTGAAGGTGTTTTGCGATAATGATCGGAATTTTGTATCTGGTGCTAAGGAACTAAATCATTTTTTTTAAGATTAACGCGGACTCTCTTTTTGATTTTGCAAACCGGGAAGGGATCAATTTTGTTTTCTCACCCTCCTACGCCCCTCACTTTGGTGGTATCTGGGAAGCCGGTGTGAAATCGGCCAAGTATCATATCAAACGTGTGGTGGGCAATTCTCATTTAACTTTTGAAGAGCTGTCTACCCTTTTTGCACATGTAGAATTCATTCTAAATAGTCGTCCACTTTGCCCGTTATCCTCATCGCCTGATGATCTTCTTTGCCTTACCCCTGGTCACTTTCTTATTGGCCGGCCTCTCACCGCTCTTCCATCACCTGCCTTAGAAGACCGTAATTCTAATAATCTACAACGCTACCAACGAATACAGCAAATTCTTCTGAAAGAGGATAATACACCGCCTCTGTGTTGGAGAGAAACCGAAACAAAAACCGAAACCGAATCCGATACCGAAACCAAAATCGAAACCGAAACAAAACCCAGAAACAGAACCAGAACCAGAACCAAACCAATACCAAAAGAAAAACCAAAACCAAAACCGAAACTGAAAGGTCCATTAAAATTAAGGAAAAATATTACAAAATCTATAAATTAACCTTAAACCAGTAATATCATGCTTTACTTATTGATCCCACGCTCGGAATACAAAAGGGAGGTCAAGAACAAAAAGTGTATTTCAATCAATCAAAGCTAAATTGCATAATTCATTTCAGCAATAAGCGTGTTAAAATTAAACAGACATTTTTTTGTGTAAGTTTAATAGTTGTATTTCCTAATAATGTAACTACTAACACTACATAGTTAACATACGTACTTATGTATTCTAACAAAAATGGACTATACTTTTGGGTCTGAAGTAAAACATTGTATTTTTGTTAATATTTTGAAAATGGTGAAAAACAAAACAAAACGAAACGAAACGAAACGAAACCGAAACCAAAACTAAAACGAAAAGGTCCATTCAAATTAAGGAAGAATACTTACAAAAATTGATAAATTGGGAAAATAGGAAGGTTGTAAGCTTTTATATACAGAGGTAAACAAAAAGAATTGTACACAAAAATTCTTGGCCCTGTTTAGAGAAGTAAACGGAAGGTGTTTCTTCAACTCAGGCTATAGACGTACACCTGAGATTGCGTTTGCAGTGAAACTAATTAGTAATTAGGGCCAGACGGACACAACGCGCCAGCCTTTGCTCATTTTGTATAAGAACTTTTTCTTTTCTTTTCATTTGTAAAATGTATAAACCTGTGGTTGGAAATACTTAAAGAGGCAGGTTAGGCTGTGCTTGTGGTTCTGTATTTTATACAACAAAAGTAATAAGTAAAATGTTGTTACATTTCTTTCTGTTATAGCTTATATGAAACAGAAAGAGGCTGCCAATCTGGCTCGGGAGAGATCCTATTCAGCTCGTGGGTACAGGCGTGTGGCCTCGCAGCTGCGGTGGCAGCAAGAGCATAGTCCTCTAATGTCGCCAATTGCAAGCAACTCCGGGAAGACCGCGATCTGTTTATGGTCCAGTCAGTGTGCCCGAATGGCAGGAGTCGGCAATAAGGAAGGAAAAATCAGAGCCCTCCGAGGGTTTGTGCACCAATCACCTGGGGCATGGCGTAAAAAAGGGACCCCAGAGCAGCATACTAGCGTTCCTGGGGCTCACTCCACCAAGCGCTAAGAGAACTCCACGGCAGGTTAGATTTAGTCAGTATGAGTCCCCATATACCCATTCGCAGACACTTTTTGCGGGTGGAATGCGTAAAAACTCGCCTTACCTTAACAAAAAAAAACTATTATGAGAAGGAAACATAGAACTGCATGAACTAGGTACTAAGCCAGGTCAAGTCCAGAGTATATCTAACATATATTATTTTCATTCAATATTACGTGAAAGAAATTTAGGAACTAAATTGAAAGGGCTAAAGATAATTAGTATGTTAATCTTAGACAGTTTGACTATTTGCTAAATGGAACCATTTTATTTGAATTCCTTGTATTCTAGTAAATATGCGTGATCCAAGACAGTTAACGCGATTCTTCTAGACATAGCTAATCCTCATCCTTCAGTGTCATTTCACTGCGGGTCACGGTTGATTCTGGCTTCTAGGAGGGCCCAATATAGACAGATGGTCACCCACGTGGATATACACACATCAACAAAGTCTAGGGATACGTTATTTTGAAATCAAACATGGCTTTATTGTTTAAAACCTATTTAGTTTCCTTAAAAAGTTTATTTACAGATTTAAACCTTGTCTATTCTTTATTCAAAATTTAAAAATTAAAATGAGAAACAAATGAAAACACGCAAAGCACAGCGCAATCTTGAGTTGTATCTAATTTCAAGAAGTTGCATTAAAATTTTTTTTGCGTGTTAATTGAAGAAAACCTGATAAATTGTTTTATTTTCTTTTCTCAATTGGTTGTGTAAGCTTTTTAGCGTCATGCCACGCCATCATTTGAGTCGAGATGAAATGTTACGGGCAGTTGGCATGTTACAAAACGGTGCTATTCAACGCGTCGTTGCTGAGTCTCTGGGCACAAGCCAAAATGTGGTATCCAGGCTGTGGTCACGTTATCGCGCTACTGGAGATGTGGCAGAACGGCACACAGGTAGATATCGTGTTACCACTCAGAGACAGGATCGATTTCTCCAAATGACCGCCAGAAGACTACCCAATATCACAGCGATGCAACTAGTGCAAAGGCTCCAGGAGGGTCAGCAGCTGCTGGTGAGCGACCAAACCGTGCGAAGGAGGCTGCATGAAGTTGGTCTTCATGCTCGCAGACCGCTACGAGTCCCAGCGCTGCGACGTGGCAATCGCGGTAGGCGACTTTTATGGGCTCAAGAACATTTGACATGGAGTGATCAACAATGGTCATTGGTGCTGTTCACTGATGAGTCCCGCTATGGATTTCATCCAGATTCGAGACGAACACGCGTTTGGAGAACTCCAGGCAGGGTCAGCCGTCTCCGACATCCACAGGAGGTCCACTCTTACCAAGGCGGGACAATTATGGTGTGGGCAGGAATACGAATCGGCGGACGAACCCAACTCATTTGGATTCAGGGCAGCATGACTGCCCATAGATACCGTGAGGAGGTAGTAGGACGTGTCATTGTCCCGCTCAGGGCCCTAACGGGGCAAGAATTTCAGCTCATGCATGACAATGCACCTTCCCATACAGCGCGGCTGGTGAGGGCCGCCCTTCGAGAACACGATGTTCAGGTATTAGATTGGCCTCCACAGTCGCCAGACTTAAACCCAATTGAACACGCCTGGGACATGTTACAGCGAAGAGCATTGAGGGATTTTCCGCCCAACTTGACAACAGAAGAACAACTTTTCGAACATTTAAAAAGAACTTGGGACTGCATACCCCAGCAAGACATTGACACCTTAATTTTAAGTATGGAAAATCGTTGCCGCTGTGTGATTAATGTTAGAGGAGGAAATACCGATTACTGATTATCAGATTTGGTAAGATTTTTATTCATTTAATTCGATTGAATAATTTTATAAGAATAAAATGTTTTTGTTCACTCAGTAATTTTCTATGGCTTAATTAATTTAAGACTTTTATTAATTAGAAAAACAAAATCGCATCGTGTTGTTAATGTTTAAATATCGGCCATGAAATTATCTTTAATTCTTCCATTTACAGTCATAACAAAATGTTTATAGTTTTCTAGATAATCAATGAAATGTTCAATATCCCTAGATTGTGTTGATGTGTGTATATCTAACCATCCGAGGGCACGTATAGCTTTCACAGTCGTTAAATTACCTCAGAGGTCTACTAGGTGGCTTGAACTGCTCTAACGCCAGGGTAACCAGAAAAGGTACGAGAAAAAAGAGAACTTTACACAATTATATTTTTTTAAGATTTGCATGGCACACGTGCATACTTGTCACCTGATGATAAGTGATCACCGCCACCAATCGTTACTTGCAACGTTAGAGGAGTGCAAGCACGTGTGGCGCAGCAGCTAAGACACTTGTCCCATCGCTTCGTGTCCCGGGTTCAGACTTCAGATTCCCGCGCCGGAAAACTTTTTGTGTGACCCATAAATAGTTGTTCGGAGCCTGGATAAATTTTTTGTCCGTCTATTTTATGCAGGGCTGGGTAAAATACATGCTTTGCTTTAATTGAAATATAAATTACAAAATGCTATATCGCAAGTAATTAAAATACGAAATGCAAAATATCTTTAAGTAAGGTATTTGAAATATAAAATACAAAATACAGTATTTTAGCTATGTCTAATTGGAATACAAATTACAAGATACAAAGTATGTAATCTAGACAAGCACGGGCTGAAATGAAAGTAGAGGAAACAAGATTAATTATTCAGTAAAACCAAAGTTTCATTTTATAAACACTCTAAAGGCTGGTTTTCTGACAGTACATTTAAATATCTATATTTAAATGTACTGTCAGAAAACCAGCCTTTCGTTGGAGAGTGAATAAAACCTGCTAAAGAAAACAATCTTTCTACAGGTTCTGGTGAGCACAAACATGTGTTAAATTGTATGAACACATTTTTTTTAATATTTGGATAGCTCTCAAGTATTGAAAGCACTTTGCTTCTATCTTTTAGGAAGCTAACCAATTCTAACTGCATTTTAAATGTCTGCAGTTAATCACCGTCTCGGTTCCGAAAAACAATAAAATCATAATCTTCTTTACTAGTGGTTTTACTCCTGCTGCTTTCAGGCATTATTTCAATTTTGTAACTTGTTTCTAAGGCACAAATGGCGAGATTTTGAATTCCTAGCCTCCCATCTGCTGTGATGCCTTCTGGCAACCAACGCATTTTATAACTAGGGTGGCAGCATGACGCCAATACGGCTCTATTTACTACAGGCGACGATTTTTTAAAACTTATTTTATCTTTTTTTAAAGCTCTCTATTAGTTGTGGTACAATGAGAGTAAACTGCCTGAAGTTGCTATCCTGCAGTCGATGTAATCTGGTTCTTACAGACATTAAAGTAGGCAAGAGTTTGCCATAGTAACAAAACAATTGTTGCCCTGAATGTAATCTAGAGCTGTAGCAATTGGTTTTAATACTTCAATGATTTCCACCAAATATTCGAGTTCCATGGCAGACAAAGTGTTACTCTTATCCAACTTATCAAATAGGTCATCAACAAGCTGTGCTATAAAGTTATGAAGAGAGTTCCATCTTGTGGGACAGGGATATATTCACTGATATTCAAGACAGTCTTTTATGACTTCAACTGATTTGGGACTTCTGGGCATCTTCCATAACAAAGCACATTTAGCAATTGCTGAATAGTGAACCCTGCTAACACGAGTAGCTTTGATGAAGTTATTCATATCTGTAGTGACCAAAAGACTATGGCTGGCACATCTGAGGTGCCAAGCAAATATAATTCTCTGTCCCTAGTTTCTAGTTTATATATTAGCGATAGTGAGTTAATATAACAATATTAACTCACTATCGCTATAAAACTCATATATATATATATATATATATATATATATATATATATATATATTTTTTTTTTTTTTTTTTTTTTTTTTTTTTTCAGTTTATCCAATTAATCAAAATGAGACTTAAGTGTATTTTAATGTTAAAATGTATTTTGAAGCTTCAAGTATTTTAAATACTAATTACAAAATACCTTGGGATCAGGTATTTTAAATACGAATTACAAACTACATTGTAAGGTAGTAATTGAAATACAAATACCAAATACGTATTTGTATTTTAATTACAAGTAGTTCAAATACTGCCCAACCCTGATTATATGTTTGTAAAGTATCCCGCGAGACAGGGATTAGATTTCCTAGTGCGGGCGATATTATTATTTTTATAAAGTGCGTTGCCAGCTTAGAAGAAAAATATAGGCCATATCATACCATTTGGAAAGGAATTACATTCGCAGTTAATTTATTCCACAGAAAATTTGTGCGTGGTAAAAAGTTTATTGTGATGATGCAGTTTTGTGAACGCAAGGTGGTAGACATTCATTTAGGTGATACATCTTATGGCGAGAGGATCTGTTTCGGACTGAGTGGCAGGTATAAGTTTGAACAAATTTTCTGAAAACTGAAAGACAAAGTCAAAAATTATTTATTCCGTAAAAAATTTACATATATGTGGAATCGTCATATTTTTTTTACCCTACCGTGTAGTGCATGACGTGGCAGCTACTGAGAAAGACGGCCAGAAAACTCAGTAGGAATCCTTTTTAAAATAAAATATACTTAAGATTAATTACAATCATGTGTGTTGATTCAGAACAACTCAATACCAAGCACTTTTATCACTTAAATAATCAGAAATGTTGTAATATGCCCTGCCTATATTTGTAATTTGGTTTTAATAATTCTTTTAAACTTATTCGTAGACAATTCTCTTATATCATTGGGAAGTTTGTTATAGGATCTCAAGACTCAAGTCTAAATATCAAAGAATTATCAATGTTCAGATTATAATAGAAAACCTTTTTAATATTGAGCATAAAATCTTTTGTGTACAACATGCAGCTACGAAGTTATAAGAGGGTTAAATAATAGCGCACCTTAATAACGCAACTATGTTTTTAACATCATTGTTCCTAAGAACAAAAACTGGATTTGAAGAGAAACAAAGGATAGTTCGCTGTTGCCGTCCGCGTCGCTTGAAATTATGGACCAAATGCCCCACGGCATTGCACTCTGCACTCATGCACCATTGGTTTATACCTATAATAATAACCAAAGAAACAAAGTTCACAAAGAAGGGTAAGAAACTTAAAACAGCATTTTCAAGGTATTCATGCTTTTGTTTTCCTTAATACTTCGATAGAGATTCGATTCTAACAAATATCTATATATAAATAATAGTTATTTGTATACTTAACATACTTATGTATGTAAGTGGATTAAAAATACTTGGAAATTGTGTTTAATTAAAAACTAATCTTTAATATTCGCATGCCCACTGAGGGTCTGTCGGCAACCCTGCATAACTATGTACAGACGCCAGCACATCAAGCTACCCCAATCTGTAAAATTTCCCCAATTGAAAGTGAACCTTATGCTTATGTGATAAAGTTGAAAATCTATAAAAGAAATTTGACAGATTGGGGTAGCTGGATGTGCTGGCGTCTGTATCTACCATCTTTGTGACCATATCTGAAGCGAATGATGATAGTCCATTCTATTCTTAAATTTTTATTACAAACATTAAACAATGGCGCCTGCTTATCGTCAGCATGCTCGCGACTCAAGGGATAAAACAATATAGTCTTAAAACTAATAATGGTCTTCATGAAAGCAATAATTGTCAGATAAATATCTTCCTGACAGCGATTTTTCAAATTTTAATTTATTATTCCTAAATATATTCGGTATATACCCAAAAAAGGTGTCACATATACATATAGTGAACGTAACTTAAGGAGCTGATATTTAAACAGAGCTAGGTGATTAAGTAGTGATTAGCGCCCAAATTGGTACTAGAGAGTTGTTATTTGCTGACTGTAGGTAATTCGTATAATCGTATAACGCAACGCTGCAAGTACAAACTAAACTATTTTTTCAATCTCTCTATTTTACACGTTACTAAAGACTCTGAATAGTCGTGAACACAAGTTGTTTAAAACATTCCATTATAAGCAAGCTTAGTTAAAACACGGAAGTTGTACACAGGCTTATTAAATGTTTACATTTGAATTTGGAATTTCTGAACTGAGCGAGTTAAGAGATATTTTTTTTCTTGTTATTAGACACCGTTGCAATATGCACTATGCAATCTAGTCCCTGTTTCTATTATAATATTCATACTTCCTTTCATAGCACGATACTTCCATTACCGTATCCAAAAAAAATGTACCTAATAATCAAAGGAATCGTAATAAGATAGTCGTTCGCGTTTCTAGAAGATCTGGGCAAAGTGAATTTTCCCCGTCGGTATGTTGACTCTTGAAATCCTGCAAGTTTCTCCTGCAAAACACAGATCAGATATCAAAACCAATTTAATATTTCCAAGAAGTCGTTAATCAGCAGAAGCCCTAAGTAATCATTAACTATCCAATGTTAGTATTAAGAAATAGCTTTCTGAACGGAGCGGTGCTTTTAAATGGCTTATGTAAAGTTTTCATAAACCTAAGTAGTTAATCGTCGAATTAATCACGGCCGGGTACTTTCTAAATACTTTTTTGCCGGCCGGGTTTGACTTCTAAATACTTACGTGACACATATTATAGACACAATTATAAAACTATATTACCAGTTCACCGGTTAAAATCGTGCAAAAATATAATAAAATATGTAATAAATATGCAATAAATTTCTCAGAAGCTGACACGTCATGCACTGCACGGTAGGGTAAAAAACAAATTGACGATTCTACACAAATGTAATATTTTAACGGAATAAATGCCTTTTTGAATTTTGAATTATACCCACATCAATATGTTTCGCCGGATCGTCTCAACTGTAACGTGTTGAAACCGGGTCTCCTTAGTTTGGTGCACTGGATTCGGTGGTCGCATTAAAGCACGACCGTCGCTATACACACGAGGTCCATCAGACAACATGTAGTAAAATATATCTTAAACTCTGCTTTAGAACTGGCATCTTCCCTGCCCCGCTAAAAATAGCCATTATTACTCCTGTGCACAAGGGTGGAGGTAGAGACGATATTAATAATTATAGACCGATTTCTGTTCTCACTAGTATATCCAAAATTATTGAAAAATTAATAAATGTTAGGCTTATTAATTACTTAAACAAATTCAATATCATCTCCGACTCACAGTTTGGTTTTCGTCAAGGTATTTCCACTGAGGACGCCGTCATAACACTAACTTCATTAGTAGCTAATCATCTTGACAATGGAGATAAGTGCCTAACTGTCTTTTTGGACCTTAGAAAGGCATTTGATACCGTCTCTACGCCTATCCTTGTGAACAAGCTGGAAAGAATAGGTATTAGAGATATCGCGCTTGATCTGTTTAAGAACTATCTTTCAAATAGGAAGCAGAGTGTCAAAGTGGGGCAACATATGAGTGATGTCACAGATCTATCATCATACGGCGTCCCCCAGGGCAGTGTATTAGGTCCAACGCTCTTCTTGATATACATAAACGACCTGTGTAACATGAAAATTCCTAATGCCAAAGTCCTGTCGTACGCCGATGATACAGCTGTCATCTTCTGTGGTAGATCATGGCATAATGTGCAGCTAAGTGCTGAAACAGGAATGTCCCAGGTTGCGAATTGGCTCAATGCTAATGTTCTTACATTAAATACCTCCAAAACAAACTTTATAAGTTTCAGCATCTGCAATCGTACTCAACACACTTGTGATGGTACAAATGCTGACAATTGTAACTGTTCTAGTATTGGCAAAGTTTCTAGCACAAAATATTTAGGGGTAATGTTGGATCAGAGATTGTGCTGGTACCCTCATCTTGAGCAAGTTGCCAATAGAGTCCGCAAGCTAAACTGGATTTTTAAGACTCTGCGTCATGTGCTACCTAGGGCTATACAGAGTAGCGGTAAGCCTGGTGCAAATGTGCTCAATCAAATATATATTTCTCTTGCACAATCAATATTGATATACTGTATTCCTGTTTGGGGTGGGGCAACTAAATCTAAATTCATCCAATTGGAGCGAGCACAACGTGCCTTGCTCAAAATAATGCATTTTAAAAAAAGGAGATATTCTACAGAGAACCTCTATAAACTTAGTGATGTATTGTCAGTTAGGAAACTATACATTACTCAAATAATTTTAAAAAAGCACAAAACCTTACCTTATAATTCGGATATACACGCTAAAAGAAGAAAACACAATATAGTTCAAATACCTACAACCAAGACCAATTTCGGATCTATGCAATTTAGTAAACGATCAGCTCAATTGTATAACAAAATAAATAAAGAAATTTTCGTATATGCAAAATCTTATCATATATGTAAAGAAATGTTGATTGACTGGATAAAACCTCTGACATATGATAATACTGAAGCTCTCCTACAAAATATAACTTAATACAAGTACACGACCCGCTCATACACTCAGAGACTCTCCCGCACCTACACGTACATCCACACACACGTACTCATACAACTTCATATCCATAACACTCATGTACAACACATACTCAACAACACATACACACACACGCACACTCTCACACACGGTCACATAATTATATTTTTGTTTAACTAATACTTTGCTCTATTTTCTACATATTTTGTTTTATTTTGTTTTTATTGTGTTTTAAGTATCTACTGTTGTGAAGGAGCGGAGTCCTCTAATACAGGCATTATTTGCTTAAATGAAGACTCCAAACCCAAATTGTTTGTGTATAACTTTTGGACACAATAAACGTTATTATTAAACTGTAAATAACCATTTCGAGAATTATTTCAAAAAATAATTGCCGAAATGGTCGTATTTAACTAAACCATTATTATCATAAATTAAATTACAATTATATATAAACATATATAAGCCACGATCTAATAATCTATTTGTATCTAGAATAAATATATCTAATTATATTCCTTCTCCAAAACTCAAATCAAACGAAATTTATTTTTTATTTATTTTTTGTTACAAGTCCTGGCTGGACCGTTGATCTTGTGAGAGTTGCTGGAAATCAGTGGCCGTTGGATATTTGACCAGAATAGTCGTCTTTATGCTGACATGACGATGATCATTAACATTTTCAGCAGTTTTGAATGGGCGTTTTATTATTAAATATTGGAGCGTCATATTTGCTAAAAAACTTTATGAATCTTTATGAACATATACAAGAATAAAATGCGTAATAATATATATTGGACTCGTTTTAAAATCCGGGGGGCAAATGGTAGTTAGGAACGGCTCTAAGTAGCAATTGTTTTGTCAACCAACCGTATCATGAGATAATAAATGAGCTTCACTAAAAAAAAGAATCAAGATCCAGTTGCGAAAATTCCCCTTGTTAACGTTATACGAGTACAAGAAGGCCGGAACAAGACATTCAAATATTATTTGAGTGTGAAGAGGTGATATATAGTTATTGAGAATAAGAGTACTTTAAAAAATATTCTTATAAGATACCACTATCATATATTTTACTAAAATTAAATGCAGAATTCAATAAATTCCCATGAAGTGGTACAGTACCCTTGAAAATTAATTGAGGTTTCATTTCCACGATATAAAAGTTAAGTTGTATACAATCGGTGTTAGCGACAACTTCAGTTTAATATTAATGTTGAATCGCTCGAGAATGCTTCAATTATCACTTATTGGAAATTTATCAAGACCACATTTGTCGAGCCGAGGTTTGATTACAGCGATGGAAGAATGTGTGGTTTTAAAACGTGATTGTAAAGAGAAAAATAAACTTCAAATGAGAGAGGAAAAGAGGGTTTCTAAAACCGCGAAAAAATGTTTGTGCTGTCGTTTGGAAAGTGAATTTTGGTTTTGTCTATTTCACAAAGCAATTTTTTATATTTAGTCTCACAAATGGATCGTCTTGAGCACTCCGCACTATTATCTGACCATGGAAAATTACCTCTAGTTTTTATCCTTTTCAGTAAAAGTTTCCCGGAGTCGAATTTTAGTTTTATAATTTTTATTTTATTGTGTTACACATAATATCATCCATTCTCTATTCTTTATTGCATTCTACAATATATGTATATAAGTTGGTAGGTATAATAAGGTAGGTATCAATTGCGGATCTCTGGGTATAGATTTAGGAGAGAGGAGGAAGATATATAAATGAAGTTTAAATGTTTGACACTCAGCCACCCATACCAGCCAATAGGTTTATCACTGCCTCGTTGGTTTAGCGGTAACTAGTTTAAACGACGATAATAAAGTGCTAAGTCTCGGATCGGAGTAAAAAAGTAATTTTTCTGTTAAGAATATTTCTCAGTATCAGCCCGAAGGTTGGGATTTGACGGTATTATACCCCCGTGTCTCGTAGAGCAAAGCCGTCAGTTCTGTACCTGACCTCTTTTATGTCGTGTCGCTAGCCATGTGTAAACGTTAAATATGTAATGATATAGATTTTTATTTATACCTTCAAGAGTGGCTAATCAACCGAATGGCCTTTTCACAAAGCGGTAAAAATGTTCCAAATAGGATTATAGAACTATTTATTGAAAATTCTTTAACATAAACATCGAGATAAGTTAAACTCTCATTCATTTTGCAATGAGAGTCTTATTGTTTAATAAATGAATTATGTCATGATTTATTAAGTTATTTATAAATGAATAATAAAAGACTTCATTTACTAAACAATAAGTACGACTGCATAACCATGATTGAATGCCACGTGAGCTTATTTCGAATACAGAAATTGTATAAAATTAAATTATGTAGGACTCGGAACCGTAGTAGCGATGATTTAGTCCCTTATGACCAAAACTGGGTGACGCATTCTGTAGACCGCGACATATGAAAAACTTTAGAGGAACCCTTGCCCAACAGTGGAACAACATAGGCAAATAAAATACTATATCTAAAACACTGAGATCAGAATAACAATATGCAATAAGTGGCCATCGCGATCTCAAAATAATAGAAAATAAAATGGATAAGTTTATATAAACTCATGTTTATGGAGTCATGTGGACATTTATTGTAGAGATATCAGTGAAACACTTTGTTTTTATTTCCTAATATCTTTGTCAGTCGGTAGTATTTTAATAGAATTATAAATTCTTGTTTAGCCTTAACATATAAACAGATACACATATATAATCGCGATGCCTCCAAGTAAGTAAACACTGATAGTTCGCTTATATACCTAAAAAAACTTATGATAGCCTGGAAGTTTATAGAACGAAACAAGTTTGTCTCGGAGATGATTTATTGGTCCATAAAGGTGAAAAATCTAGAGGAACTAAGCACAGTTACAAATGTTCAGCGAGCGAGAGCGAAATAGCTTCTCAGTAGTTTCAGTAATAATAAATATTCACAATAATCTTATTAAGATTGCCAGCGAAGTTTTCTATAGTCAATCCATATTCTGTAAACACATAGTTAGACAACGTGTGTAGTTGTTTCTTCATTAAAAATTATAAGTATTAGTTACTCGTAATTGGTTAGATTATTTATGGAACTCGATATATTCTCTCTAACAAATAATCAATTATATCAGTTAATCAATTAAATTACTATGAATGAAAGATCAAGCTGATATTCTTACGTTCTTGATATTGTTTAACACCCATTCGTTTTCTTTTTTCTAATAATTTCAATTAATCTGTGGACAATGTTGTGGGTTATATGTTTGTTAATTTAGCGTAAGACTTTTGTTGTTATACCTAACATGTAACTGTTATTGTCCCTAATAAATAAAAATAAGAAAAAATCCCATTACCAATAGCATTATAATATATAAACCAAACATTCTAAGCCATTCTTAAATCAACATTTTTGCTGTAGTGAGAATCAGACGAACAATCTATAAACTTTACTATCGGCTTTAGTATAGTTCCTAGAGTACACATTAATATTCAATATACCGTTTAAAGTTCTTTATAATTTAATTAACCGAAGTAGGGTATGATTGATACTTTTAAGTTGGTCCTATATAGACGTTATTATAATCATCTCATCAATCTTTTTGAAATCCGTAAGTATATTCGTTTTAAGATTCTTCATAACGTTACACTTCCATTTTGGATTTTAAAAGTTATAAAAGCTGCAAATTAATGACCTGTTCGTGCTAAAGGTTGATTTATACTTAAAGCAATCTAAAGTAAACTGCTCAGCGAAGAATCCGAGCAAAACTAATGCATGCCTGCGTTGTTAACACGGAGTGGTAGTTAGGTTAATGACTGCGTGTCTCAATACATTGCAGACTTTACATTACAGTACCTAGTGAGTTTTCTAATTTATGTTGTGAACGAGTTATTTTATTTATTTAGCCAGTGGTTTAGTGAGTTGCTTTGAAGGTCCTTAGTATATCTAGTGTACATTATCGCATTATAAAATGAAAGAAACATAACTAAAAATACCACAATGAGCCAAAACACATCATAAAAACAGTAACCAAATTTTTCCATTCATACGGCCCGTATCAGATTGCAATAAAAAAATATATATTTCGAAAATGTCTGTAACTGGAACTCTGTATGGTATGACGTATGTGGGTCACCTGATGGTAGGTGATCACCGCCGCCCATGGACACTCGCAATACCGGATGAGCCACAAGTGCGTTGCCGGCCTTTAAGAAAGGAATAGGCCCGTTTCTTGTAGTTTGCCATGTCATGCAGGATCGGAAATACCTCCGCAGTTAATTGATTCCATAAAGTGGTTGTGCGCGGCAAGAAATTTCTTGCGAAACGCACAGTGGCAGATGACTATTCATCAAGGTGTTAACGATGAAATTTCCACTTTTGGCGGGAGGGTTTGTGGCGGAATGTGGTGGTAGGTCTCTGGGTTGAATTGAATTGAATTGAATCTGGGTTGAATTTAGGGATGTATGGTGCCACTGTGATCGCTCTTCATTAATGCGCACAGACGCGGGTTGCTTATCCAATGGAGGATCAGAGAGAGCATTTTATCGTTACGAATGTGTACTCAAGTTCATGGAGGGCGATGGTGGTTACGGCGCGTTCACGGTCGTCTCCTCCACCAGCGAGAAAAGTAATGGCATGCTGTGTAGTCGTCTTCTATATGTAAATAAATAAATAAGGTTTCTCTTCACGAAGACTTTAAAAAAGCGCTTGTAAATAGTCAGAACATGTTTGTAGTAATATAATTTAGTAGGTATACATAATTATTTCTAGTTACATAGATATTTATGTTCACGGATTGTATGAAAACATTTATAAAATTTATTTTATAATAGTTATAATATTTAGTTAGCTTGTATTAAGTTATTGTCAAAGAGATTATGTTTAAGTTTAATTATCGGATATAGTTTTAGCTATGGTTCTGTCTATATTAAGGTACGAATTCAATATTATTATTATCTAACTTCTTTTATTTTGTTGCCTTATTAAAAAATAATTATCTCGTACTTAAAAGGTGAAAGAAAACATCGTTAGAAAACCGGCATAACTGGGTGTAGTTTAAATAAACTAAAACACGCTTTATTATAGAACCAAATTAAAAAAATAGAAAAAGCATATATTCTAAAATCTATAGTCATTTTGGAGGCAGTGTTTACAGAGGTCATTTAATATGTATAAATGACCTCTGTAAACACTGCCTCCAAAATGGAGATATATTCACTTACGCCGATGATACTGCCCTCATTTTTCATGGGAAGACCTGGTCTGACGCTTTCGGTTATGCACAGACGGGCTTTGATCATATTTCTAGATGGCTGGCTACAAACTCACTAACATTAAATATAGAGAAAACAAAATATATATTGCCTTTTCTCCTGCTTGCACAGGCCAGCCCCCTGGCTCTTTTATCATCAAAGCTCACAATTGCAAGACAGAGGACCTACCATGCCGTTGCCCTAATCTAACCAGTACGGACTGTGTTAAATACCTTGGCGATCAAATTGACTATAGATTAAAGTTCCACCATCATATCGACCTACTCTCATCCAGATTACGTAAACTTATTTACATCTTCAAAAATCTACGTCATATTGCGGACAAATCAGTCATAAAATTGGTATACCAAGCTCTATGCCAATCAATTACATCGTACTGTATCATATCTTGGGGTGGTGCTACTAAAACTTCACTTTTGAAATTAGAACGGGCTCAACGCGCCATATTAAAGGTTGGATGGCGTATTCCCTTTCTATTCCCGACAACGACCTTGCAGAGTATTAACAGTCCGACAGCAGTTTATATTAAATATAACGATGAAAACCCATTCACTTACTCCATATGCCCCACTTAAACTAGCTGACAAGCGACGAAAACACAATGTCTGTCCCACTGGCTCCTTTAGAACCCTCCTTGCACGTGGGAGTTTCTCCCATCTCGGTGGTCTCGTTTACAACAAACTTAACAAAATTTTAAATTTATATCCAAAATCTAAAACGGAATGTAAAACTATAGTTACGTACCAACTGGCTAATTGAACAAGATTACCAAAACACGGAATACATAATAACCACATAAAGTCACACATACACACACATATATATATATATATACGGGACCACCGAGATGGGAGAAACTCCCACGTGCAAGGAGGGTTCTAAAGGAGCCAGTGGGACAGACATTGTGTTTTCGTCGCTTGTCAGCTAGTTTAAGTGGGGCATATGGAGTAAGTGAATGGGTTTTCATCGTTATATTTAATATAAACTGCTGTCGGACTGTTAATACTCTGCAAGGTCGTTGTCGGGAATAGAAAGGGAATACGCCATCCAACCTTTAATATGGCGCGTTGAGCCCGTTCTTCTATATATATGTATATATATATATATATATATATATATAATATAATATAATAAATTCTTTAACTTATAAAAAATTGTCTCTCCTATGTAGTTAACAATAAAATTAAATGTAAGACAGCATATCTGTCCACTTCGAAGCGGCCGAGGGCCTGGTGATCTGTAATACAGGTTCTATAAGAAACCTACTTCAGACACCAGCTCTCACAAAGGAAAATGTATAGATAATAATTTAGTTGTAAGTATTGTAACTACCTTTGTGGAGGAATAAAATAAAATTATTATTAATTATTAAATCTAAAAAAAGCGTGCTTTTCACGTAAATATATAGGAGATTATAATCACAAACATGCACGAGAAGTAACACAAATATCCCCGAGATTTTCTCGCTGCGGGTCAATAAGGATCTCACAAATCCTCCACAGAAAGATGAAAGAATCCCAAAAGGTGTAATATTTTCCGGTTTTCTGAACTTAATCCCTTCAGGAAAATAAAGCAGGAACGCCATTCAGTAATATTAGTGCGGCGAAGGATTTAGCCCGTTAGTAGGGGCACTCGTTTATTTACTCCGCTACTTATTATTCTACCGCTGAACTGTGGCTAAACAAAATATCTTCTAATATAGCTCGAACTAATAGAAATTCTAAGCCGGCATTGAAATAAACCGATTGAAAAGAATTACCATTAGATTTTATCCGTAATATTCGGATCTTTTGGATAAATTTAGTATTTTATTTAAGTTCTCGCTTCCAAAATTCGTAACGGTGAATTTTTAATGTTACGGAAAAATTCAACTCTGAATTGTGCTTAACTTTAGTGTCCTCAAGTTATTAGTCTCCAAGCTGAATTTCATCTCTAAATATAGTTTTTAATTCATGAATCAACATTAAACCACTGTCGCTCAGGATCTGAAAAAAATATATACGTATTATTTCTGTGGGCCACATATACAAGAGCAATAATATCCTACTGGTGGGATTTCGGCCACGGCGGCCAGTTTCAATTGAGATTAACCTTTGGCGTCTAATTTTTAGGCGCCCCGTACAAAATGCATCAAATAATCGTTATTCTTGTATGGGCAGTTAATTTATTTTTTTGTGTATATTACATGTTGATGTGCTACCCGGTGTTCAGTTTCATAGACAACATTCTCCTTTAGTTATATCCACTATTAATCGGGTCACATTATGGTAAGTGAACACCGCCTGGACAGACTCACAACACTAGAGGGGCCATAAGTGCGTTGCCGGCCTTTAATGAAGAAAAAGGCTCGCATTTTGAAAGTTTCTATGTTAAACCGGATCGGAAATACCTCCGCAGCTAATTGATTCACCAGATGCTTGCTAAACACGTACGGTGCTGATGGACAACCATTGTCAATGCTAGTAGCAAAATAAGCGAATTATTTCTTATATAAAGTTACCATTATGTTATTATATTTTTTTTAAATGTAGGTATACATGTTTTATTTGTAAATATAGTTAACAAAGGTATTATTGATAAAGTTATAACAGTACAGCCATGTTGTACCATCTAGGCAAGCAATTTCACATGTTTCAAATCTTTTAAACAATTATTGTTAAATATTATATAATAATATTTAATATAACTATCTAGTTACATTAAAATTGTTCCTTTAAAAATTCGTCATTAGTATAATAAGCTTTATGCTTCAGGAAACGATTTACTTTGATCTTGAAAACGTACCATATTTCATTGATCTGATTTCTAGCGGAAGCTTGTTAAACAGAATCGGTACCACACAAAATACACCGGATCTCATTAATTGTGTTCGACTTGCTTTGTTTCTGAGGTTACTTTCACGACGGCTTCCAGCAGGTAACATACAACTCAGTCTTATTTAAAAAAAATACGATTTCACTGATATAGAGCCATGGCGTAGTCAGTAAATATAGTTCTATGAACTTTTCTTCTTTAAACTAATATTGAACGTAGCCATCGTTTTTTGGCCAAGAAAACTTAGTGTTTGCACGCGTGCCGCAGCGGCTAAGACAGTCGCCTCGCCGCTTCGTGTCGCGGGTTCGAGTCCCGCGCCGGACAACTATTTGTGTAACCCATAAATAGTTGTTCTGAGTCTGGATCTAATTTGTGTCCGTCTATTATATGTTTGAAGTACCCTGCGACACAGGTATTAAATTCCCTAGTGCGGGCGTTGTCTTATTTTGAATTTCTCCAAAACATTATCACATATCAGTTAGATTTTGTAGATTGCTGGAAAAAAATCACAATAATGTATATACAGATTGTAAGAGTTTTGAGTAAGATGTAAATAATGACCTTTTTTAGTTGTCAGCACAGGTTATCTATGCGAATTCGCAATAAAATTAATTACAAATAATTCTATATAAAGTATTTTTAATGAGTGATAAAAATTTGTTTATTTGAATTATCATATTACGAACCTTTATTATTATAATCTTACTGTATGTTGTGTGGTAACAATAATAATTATCTATTATTAAAGAATACTTATTAACATATAAAAAATAATTAATTTACAAACATAACTCCTACTTTTATGTTTAAATACAAGATTTTTTTAAGTTAGGGAAATTATACATTTTCGTCTAATTATCTAAAATGGGCTCCATGGGATTTTGATACTTCATTTTATGCTTATTTTTCGTTCCAAGCTTATTGGCTATGGCTTTTGGTAGTTTATTTAGAGTTTTGGACAGAATGGATTTCCAAACCCATTCATCATTAATACTACTTGGCAAATAATGAATACTGAAACTAGTGAAAGTAGATTAAGAGATCAAACAGTAGTATTGAATATTGGTGATGAACTGGTTTCAGACAAGCTTACCATTGCCGATTTTTTAAGTGCTTTTTTTTGCAAATATACCCGTGGATATTACTAAGTGTCTCTCATCACCAGATGTGGCTGAACCCTTTTTAAATCAAAGTTTATATCAAACTGTGCCTAAATTTAGTTTTTAATCTGTATCAAGTGATGGTATTATAAAAGCTTTTAAGAGTATTAAAAGGAAAGGCACAGAAGATTTGTGGGGACTGTCTGTTAAAGCAATTGAATCAATCATACTAAACATTGCTACAATCCTTGCAGCCATCTTCAATGGCTGTATAAGTGTAACTTTAAGGCTTTCGATTGCGTTGATCACCGTACAATCATTGTTAAACTGAAGTATTATGGAATATCTGGCACATCTCATGATCTTGTGATGTCCTATTTACCGGTGTGAGAACATATCGTTTCGATAGCCGGTATCACTTTGGCACGTCTTCCTGTGAAAATGGGGGTGCCCTAAGGATCTATATTGGGCCCATTTTTATTTCCATTTTATATAATTGAACTCCCTTGTCTGGTAGAGAAAGTATCAGACATGGTTTTATTCGCTGATGATACGTCGCCCATATTTAAAGTAAATAGGAAGGATAAAGATCTTGTTGAACATAATAAAACACTCAGCCTTATATCAGAATGGTTTTCGGCAAATAATCTCTTGTTAAATGCAGGGAAAACTAAGTCAGGTTCTCATTGCTGAATGTGACTCAAATTGTACCGACAGTTGCACTTAATGCGGAAATATTAGACTTAGTCCCATCGACCTTTTTTTTTTGAATTGACACTTGATTCAAAATTGCAATGGGGTCCTCAGATTGAAAAGTTAGCAGGTAAATTAAGTTCGGCTTCCTATGTTGTCTGGAAAATAAGACAATTGTCAGATGAACAAACTGCTAGACTAGTGTATTTCGCGTACTTTCATAGCATTATGTCGTATCGCAATCTGCTGTGGGGTTCGACGGCTGACATAGGTACTATTTTTGTATTGCAGAAAAGAGCAGTCAGAGCCATTTATGGTTTAGGCAGTCGCGATTCATTGCGAAATTTGTTTAAAGAAATAAATATACTTACTGTACCATCGGAATATATATATCAGAATATAATGTTTGTTAGAAAAAATACTAATACATATAAAAAGAAAAGTGAACTGCATAATATAAATACTAGGAATAAAAACAAACTAGCCATGCCAGGCTTTAGAGTAAGCATAACTAATAAATCATTTTTAGGAAATTGTATTAGGTTTTATAACAAGCTTCCTACTGAAATTACTGACCTGCCTGACAAAAGTTTAAAAACACATATTAAACGTGTACTTATGGCTAGGGGTTATTACACCACTAAAGAGTACATCGATGACAAAGACGTCTGGCTCTCACTACCTACCTGCACATTGCTCGCTGGAGATCTTGTAGCCATATAGACATGACTGATCTGCTGAGTTACGTGAACTATCTGTAAATGATTGCTATCATATACTTAATTTAAAATTATTGACTCTGTCTCAAAATAAATAATGTAATTGTTTCGAAGTTTTTCTTTTGTATACCTAAATATAATCTAAAATAATAAGCATTCAGACAACCGATCGAGCATATATTGTGTTTGCCTACTAAATAATTACTCTAATTGGACCAAATCCCGTGTTCATGCCCGCTTGAGTATGTTTCGCCGGACCGTCTCAACTGGGTCGTGTTGAAACCGGTAGTAGATGAACCCACTGAGTTTGTTTCGCTGGGTCTTCTCATTTGGGGCGCACTGGATCCGGTGGTAGCATTAAAGCGTCGTTATTAACACAAGGTCCGTCATAATAATAAGACCTTAATATAGACAGAACCATTGAAAATATGTAGTAAAAATATTAGTCTTAAACTAGATAATTAAACATAATCTCTTGACAATAACTTGATACGAGCTAGCTAAATATCATTGCTATAATAAAATAAATTTTATAAATGTTTTCATACAATGTGTACCTAAATATCTATGTTACTAGAAATAATAATGTATACAACTATATTACTACAAACATGTTCTGACTATTTACAAGCGCTTTTTTAAAGTCTACGTGAATAAAAACATTTTTTATTTATTTTATTAATTTTACTACTTTACTAAACAACAAACAGTAGTTTACATATGTGTGATATAACGCAGCATATTAATAGCCCACGTCAAGGCAATGGCCTCCTCATACAATGAGAGGTGGCCTTTGCCTTTGCTGCTTGCCTGGATACGCCTAGTCCAGCAGTAGATACAAAAAGCTAGTCGTGCCCGCGCCTTGGCCCTAAACTCGAGAAAACTGACGTATTGTTGATGGTTTCTTATTTTAACCCTTTAAGGGTTAAAATAAGAAACCATCACCAAACCAATTTTAACCTTTAAGGGTTAAAATAAGAAACCTACAATAAACCAATTTTAACCTTTAACCCTAGAATACTAACCATCGCCTGCGAGGCCGCGACTCATAACATTTTTCGCTGTAAGTCAAATTTGCGCGGCGATTATAACATGTGCGCTCGTGCCAACTCAGTGCCCCCCGCGCCGCGGTGGATAGTAGACGCGCGTCCCGCGGGATCCTACCGTTGGCGAGTTATTGACCTCTCGATCGCCTGATAGGCGATCAGTAGTATTTAAGGTAATTAATTTTTATATACTTGTTTTTTAGTTATTGTATTTTATTCTGAAATATTATATAGTACAGTTATATTAACAAATACTATCTTTGCAGACAAAAATGGACGACAATGCAATTGAAAATATTTTGTTGAATGGTGACTCGGAGAGTGAAATAGAAGATAATTTAGAAGTGCAAGACTACGACTCTGATGACAGTGTTGCTGATCCTACATATTTTGTTCCTCATCAGCAAGAAAATGAACTCTCACCTATCACTACCCTCTTCACTGAACAACTCGATGAAGTCCCAACATTTCCAGAGCCATCAACCAGCAATCAGAGTACCACATCAACTCTTCCACGACCCAATTTTCCAGCTACAGAAACGACTTCAGAATCTCTGATTAATGAAAATTAAAAGACTGATTTTAAATATATGTGCCATTAAAATGTGATTGTTAGAATATTTAATTTTGTTATAATTTTATAGAATGATTCACGTAGAACATGATTGTTATTTTTTATTACCATAATTACTTAATTTTTAATTAGTTTTTGTTTATATACTAAATGTCTACGACGCCAAAATATGTGAGAATAGTATTAACTTTAAGGCTCAATTTAAAAGACTGATTGTACTAATTTCAAGAATTTTATAATATGTTTAGGAAAGGCAGAGATTGACCTATTTGATTGATTATTTTTTTTAACTTGTAATAAAAAAGTATAAAACAAAACTTACTTGTTTTAGTTAAGGTAGCCTCCCAAGCGATCATTAGTATTAAGTAGTATAAAAATTATATTAGTATTCTAGGGTTAAGGGTTAAAATAAGAAACCAGTAACCACAACGGGTTAAATAAATTTTACAGCAGCGTATAAAAATGCTTCTTTACCACAAATTATGGTTCAAAGTTAATGAAAATCATTGCCATTAGGAATTGTTTTGTGTTATATATACATATATATACTAGGATGGAAAATGTAACAAAGTATATTGTACATAGGCGGACTTAATGCCATAGGCATTATCGACCAGTCAACCTTTGGGTGGTGCGGAGCCACTACGGTGGGTCCAATAAGATGTCGATTATTATTATACATACTAGTACTACATATATACATAAATACAATAAATACATAATATAAAATATACATACGGACACAAAAGTTTTCCTATTGATTAGATGATGTGATGTGATCACGGATCTTCTTATTTATTATACCTACTAATGGTAAAATCTCAACAATTATATTTGCATATGAAAGTTAACTATAGCGATGTATGTAATGTACGCAATAAATTATTTGCCTTTCGAAAGCAATCAGTATAAATGAATTAATTTATTTTGCTTTACCCGAATTAAATTTACCGAAAGTGATTCTGGTATTGGAAAAAGCGTCAGTTTGTCATGGTACATTTATTCAGGACTAGTTAATAGTTTCTCCACAACGTAACCGACTATGGGTAGACGGCTCATCCATAGATTACGTTTAGCAGAGGTGAGTGCTGATATCAAAAGGTTACTTAAACCTAAATCCATGAATTGGATACCTGAATTTTAATATTTAATATGCTAGAATTCAGTTCCAGAGTTCCTAAATGTATGCGATTCGTATGACAATGGAAAGAGTTGATCTTTTGATGGAGTTAAGAGAGTGGATTTCTTTAACACTCTTCTGGTCTTATTTTTTTCTTATATCAGAAGGCGACAAACGATCAAGTGGGTCACCTGATGGTAATTATCACCACCGCCCATGGACACTCATAACACCAGAGGAGTCGCAAGGGCGTTGCCGGCTTTTAAGAGTCAGCAAACAAGTGTTGCTGGCCCTTCCCTCACCGCCAATGAGATTAAATTCGTAATTAGATTTGTATCAAATTCTGCAGTTACTCACGCTTTTTGAAGAACTGTTTTTCCTTTTTGTGACGTACATACTAGCTGACCCCTAACTTCCGCAACGGCCTGAACGAGTTCGTTGGTACTTACTAGTTTTATAGCCAGTAGGTGGGGGTTAAGGTTTTTATTGCGCCACTGTTTCTTACCACCCGTCGGCAACTTATCACCTTTACTTAATTTGTCTAGCTCTTACAACAAATGTTTGCGATGAGCTTACTTTTTAAGCGAGTTCCTTACTCTAACAGACTATGCAAGTACTGGTTTAACTCCCGAAACAAAAAGGGTAGATATAAAAATGAAACATATGTCTGTCTGTCATTATACAGTATTTCTGTTTAAGTCTGAGTATCTGTGTGTGTTTGACTGCTTGTAGCATCGTATCGTTTTCTAACGAATTTTCAGTGCGATTGCATATTTTTTTAATCATGTATTTTCATTAGTGTCCTTATTGCCACTCAGAAGTTACACATCTTTCTCTAGTTAGCTTTGGAAGTTTTAGATGGCAAAGTTATTGCTATTGAATATCTATAGTTGAAGTCGAGGACTTAGGAATACTGAATGGACTTAAAATAATATTAGAGACAAACGCATAGTTTTAAATATAGATGACGAGATTTTAGACCAAACTACTGATACAAACTACCTGACTGATTCTTTTACAATTCAAACTTGATTAAAATTAATTCTAGTAATAAAAAGTTTTACAGATCTAGGCTCGAAGGAAAGTAGTTTATGGTTTTAAATCGTATCAGTTTTGTTACAACCGAAACGGATGGCTTAACATGTTCTCCGAATCAACTAGAACTAACCAGACTCCAAATCTAATCTGTTTTTACACAAAGTTTGTATGGAGTAGAAATCGCACCTGTGACCGCTCGGACGTCGCATAGGTGTTCAGAGTAGCCAACTCCGCTTGAATACGGGTCGTTGGCATATTACATAATTGTTTTGTTACCATTGCGAGAAAGTAGCAGCTGGAAACTCAATAAGTGAAGTGGAAGACCATGTCCACGGGGACAGAGTAAACATGACTGTACGAGATTACTGTGGGCATTGAAAAATTTAATCTCACGTGAAAATAGGGTTACCGGATGAAAAATTAAACTCCTGACAAAACTACAATTTAGTCCCACGAACTAATATTTTCGACATGCACATGCACAAAAATATATTTCTATGGATAAGCGTCAGTAATGTCAAATTGTCTTTATTAAGCTATTGCATAGCTTCTATCGCGGGCCTTGAGCGTGGGGGCCGAATCCAGAAATTCCGTAACGAAAAAAACCTAACACCCCCCACTCCGACCGCCATCTATCGATAAATACCAGAACTTCTAATGACTTTTTGAAATATCACGCTTGTCTCTTTAGTTCAGCAACCCGCCTTTAGGTGGCACTGGTTGTATTGGAAAACTACCGTAATCAGCTTGTACTTGTTTGTGAGAAAGTATATAGGTGTATAGGTATTTATCATCTACGTACAACATTGAATATCTGAACTCGTATAATTTGTGTACAAAGTGTTTTAAATATGAATAAACAAAGTGCATTTATTAATGAAGAAAGTCACGAAAATATTGTGAAAGAAAATGAGTTAGTACTCTATATACATTCAGTTTATTATTATTATCACAAATACAGTATTATAAAATAAATAAATAATTATAATTGCATAAGTTGATAAAAAATGCTATGCAATAGCTTTACCGCGGCAGTCTCCGAGTGCCACACGTCTTTTTTAATATTTATTTATAAACGATACTCCATGAACATGGCGTGTCGTATATAAAGACCATCGAGCTCATAGCTAGATGCATTCGCCGGTCCGAAAGCGATTGGCAAGATTAAGCAACTAGGCTCGCGGTTAGTCCATAGATGGGTGACCACGAAAGAGAGGTTTTAATTTCTAAGCATCTCCGTGCTTCGGAGAGTACGTGCATACACACGTGCATACAGCACTGTGTATTAATAAAAACTAAAGTCACAGAATCACTGTATTCAAAAGCGCAAAATAATGTAGGGTTGTACAAACCCTTCTTCGTTACAACTTTGCGAGAAAAGGCAGAGTAAAATAATAAAAATAGATATAAAAAATAAATAATTACAAGTCAGTAGTCACTTTAGAAATAAATATTATACATATATTGGAAAAGATAAATCAAAGAGTTCTCAATGGATGGAATAACATATTAAGTAATAATTAATTTAAAAAAAAAACAATAATAATAATATAGGTATATCGTAATGATTACGTTAAAACTACCAAAATAAAATGTATTATTCGTTGCGGGATCTGAGACATATCTGAGACAATTAAAGCGATTCTCCGGGATACGCCTGAGCCTCACTGCTCAGTTTCCTTTCATTGTGTAGCACTGTTGACTGTCCTGAGCAGTTGATTGTGAGTGGTAAGTAACATGAAGGGCTAGTCCCATAGAAAATGAAAGTACAATTTACATAATTCATTAGCAATGTGCGTTTCATATTTATAGTAGAATATTAATTTAAAGTTATCTGTGTAAAATAACTATTTAGTAGGTTTAAAGAAAGAGAAAGAAAGAAAAGAAAAACTACTATTACTATTAGTAGTAAGCAGTATTACTAGTAGTAAGCTCTTTCTGTGTGTAATCTTGTCTAATATTTATACACTGGATAGACCAACTGATAATTATTCATTAAAATATTATAAAACCTTTAATAATCAAGTTCTTTGGTTAAACGTTTCGTATATTACTACAAAATCTATATAACCCAAAATTTAATAAGGTCTTGTTGAAATCCTTAATAGTCCTAAAAATACTGACATTACAGGACAAATCTTGCCATTTGGAAACCCTGAGCACAATGGCCGCCGTCTCTACACCGCAGGAAATTGCGAAAAATGCGCTCAACTCAGGACTAATGGACATGTTTGTGCCTCACTCGCTCTCTCGCCGCCTCCCCCCCTGAAATATTTACGGAGCTACTACTTTACACTTTTTGTGACCAATTTATATCGCTGCTTATTTCTACTTTTACTGAATTTAGTGCACTTATTTCGGTCTTTACGTAAAATATCTTAATTCAAAATAGTTAGGTTTCTAGTAGATTGATGGATTATTCAAATATATTGTGTTCATTATACACCAATATTTTACAGATATACAGATACAGTAATTATATGAATTTTCGTATTTTACGTTGAATCAATTTATTAATATATAAATTGATTCAAATATAACAAATATTTTGTTATATTTGAATTTATGTTTCTGAGTCATGGATGTTTTCTTTGTACTTAAGTATTTATCTATCTATATAAGTATGTATATCGGCTTGTGTTGGTTTGGGACTAGGATGATCTGTGTGACATTGTCCCTATATATTATAATGATTAGGGGCTAAAGGTAGCTATTCTCAAATATACATATATAAAGTTAGCTTTATCTAACTTTTATGGGTTTCAAATAAAAGATAAATTATGTTTTATACGGATCCCTTAAATAGATTTATCCAACATAAAATTAACTTTATATTTCGTCCCCGTAGTTGGAAAACTAAATAACTCCGATATTGGCGATTTTGACTTTTCCCTATTTTCAAAACACCTAAAACATGCCGCATATTTGAGCCTTACAGGCATTTTCGTATCTGATTCCGTTCCAAAAAATAGTCATATTTGTCGGAAAGATGGAAAAATAAATATATTCATACAAACACATTTTTTTAAAGGAAAAATAAATAACTCAGTAAATAAATCAATAACTGTGGTCAATTATAAGTTGAGTGTCAAATAAGTTAAATAACTTGAGTTGTTGAATTTTTCCGCAACTTAAAAATTCTTTTACAAAACTAACTTAGTTCTACGAAAACTAAATAACTCTATTTATTTAATTCTGCTATTTAGAATTCTGATATAACGTATCTAATTTATAAATAGTTGATGTTATTTATTTCTTCTACAACTAGATACAGATGAATTATACAATGCTAGGCAAATAAAATTAAAAATTAAATAAATTAAGTTGTCATCAGAGGTAATCAGAGGGTCAAGTCCCATTTCGGGTATCAAACCAATGCCACAGATGAAGAAAGACACCTTTTTGTGATTCTGGATCTACATGGATTCCGGACACAGAAGAAAAAAATAAAATAAAGACGAAACTTAGTACTTTAATAGACATCAAATATTTCATTGGATAAGAAGAAAAAAAGAGTTAAGAGATTTGAACGAATAAACCCCATTTTGTCGAGAGATTCTGAAGATGAAACAAGTAATATTATAACAACTCGAGCTATTATTGAAACCCCTATTGACCCAATCTCACCGGGTTACCCCGATAGAAGAATCATGGAACGCAATATCACAATCGCTGAGACAACAGATTCAGAAAATAAGGAAATAGAAACTGGGGTGCTTAAAATCCCCGACAAACGCCGTGTTACCAAAACCGATGACCTCTGGCCCTGGCAACATATAACACTCGCACACTGCGGACCGACGAGAAGATCATCGAACTGAAGGAGGAACTGAGCAGGTTACATTGGGTTATCATAGGATTGTCTCAAGTCCGAAGAGAGGGGGAGGACACGATAATCCTAAAATCCGGGAACCTGCTCTATTTCCGGAACCAATGGCGACCAACTGTCTCAAGGTGACACCACCTTGGGACAGGGTTCATAGTTTACAAGTCCCTCGTCCACAACGTAGTGAAAATTGATAGTGTGTAGACTAGGGTGGCGTATCTTATACTCAGAATTACCAAGTGGTAATTTTTGAAGATAAGACAGATGTTCAATGCGTATAAAACCGGTAGTGATCCCAGACTGGTGAGACGCTCATTGAACCTGAATGCCAAGTTCCAGACGTCCCGACTGATAAAGTCTACGCTCCGATCCGATGGACGTGGATAGGTAAAGACCTATCCACGTCCAAAACCCCGAACCATTTCAGCTCTACCTGCAAAACCGTTTCGAATGCCTAGCACTAGGTAATCTAATCCCTGTGTCGCGGGGTACTTTGCAAACATATAATAGACGGACACAAATTACATCCAGACTCAGAACACCTATTTATGGGTCACACAAATAGATGTCCGGCGCGGGATTCGAACCCGCGCCACGAAGCGGCGAGCCGACTGTCTCAGCCACCACGCCACACATGCAGTCAAGTGGACTCATACTACGACAAGCTTGTAGAAGCTGTCCATACGGCTGGGTCTAAAGTCTTCAAGGCCCGCCGTACAAACAGAACTAAAAAGATCTCTGACTTCACCATGCAACTTATGGAAGAAAGACAGATAATGGTTCTGAAATCCTCAGATACCGATAATGAAAAGAAAAGAAAAGAGCAATGGAGAGGGCTATGCTCGGAGTTTTCCTGTGGGATCGAATCAGATGTGTCGATCTCCGCAGGCGAACCAAAGTCACCGACATAGCCCGAAGAATTGCAAAACTGAAGTGGCAGTGGGCGGGGCACATAGTTCGTAGAACCAACGAACGTGGGGGAAAAAGGTTCTCAAGTGGCGACCACGAACCGGAAGAGGAGAGAGCGTGGGCAGGCCCCCTTCAAGATGGGCCGATGATCTTGTGCGGGTCGCTGGAAGCTACGTTTGGTTTGAATAGCGCAAGACCGGCAATTGTGGAGATCGGCTGATATGATGATGATGATGATGATGATGTTGTTTATTTTTTAAATTTGTGGCAAGAATTTTTTTTTTTTTTTTTTTTTTTTAAATTGGTTCACAAATCGGACAATACAATAACTCATTCATATAAGACACAAAAGTATATAAAACAAATATCCAAATTGTATGCCCTAAAATAGTGAACACGGCGTGCTTTGATAACTAAAAACTTAAATTAAAGAATAAAATTAAGTATAAAAATAAATTAGGACAATATTACTTAAACTAAAAATTTAAATTAAAAATTGACTAAAACAAATGGAAAAGTTAACAATTTTCAGAGCATTGGCTCTTCAAGCTTTTTTTGATACAATGTTTAGCTGATGCTAAGCCACTGGAGAAGATGTCAAAAAGCTGTCGTATGCCATTATAACTTGAGGCCATTCTATAAAATGGAGCATATTGTCCAATATTGGTTCGGCAATGAGCCGTTTCAAATGTACGCCTATTACAAAGTCTACTACTTTGGCGAGGTACAACAAATTGAATTCTCTCCAGTAAACTTTCACAATCTATATGACCATTAATTAACTTATAAAGATAAACAATATCCGCACCTTTCCGTCTTATTTGTAAAGTTGACATGTTAAAATGGTTTAGCCTTGCTTCGTATGACATAAGGTTTTTACATTGGTTATTAACATATGAGAGTTGATATAGAAAGCGTTTTTGGACTCGCTCTAGTTTACTACGGTAAACATCATAAGTTGGGTTCCAGACTGGACTTCCATATTCCAATATGCTGCGAACTATGCAATTATAAACAGGTATAGTCACACAGGGATCCCTAAATGGTTTCAGTTGCCTAGATATAAAACCAGAGAGACGGGAAGCTTTTTGCACTATGTGATCCGTGTGATGTCTAAAATTTAGTTGAGAATCCATAATTACGCCTAAGTCTCGAATCTGCGATACCTCATCCAGGGCTACATTATTAATAGACAATATTGCTTTGGATGGGTTTCTTTTCCTGGTAAACTTAATATGCTTACATTTACTAGGATTCAGAATCATATTATTCTCGATGCACCATCCAGACAGTTTATTGATTTCATTTTGCAACTTTATTAGATCATCGTCACAGTTAACAATTTGATACAATTTTAGATCGTCGGCATACATGGTGAATTTGCATTCCAATTTACAAGCCAAATCGTTTATGAAAATCAAAAATAATAAGGGGCCCATATGCGAGCCCTGGGGTACCCCTGATGGTATAATGTTTGACTGAGACTTAAAACCTTGAACCACTACCATTTGAGATCTATTTTTTAAATATGATTCAGACCAACGCTTTAATGACCCATGAATACCCATGTTTTCCATCTTATTTAGCAGAATGTTGTGATTAATAAGGTCAAAGGCCTTGCTAAAATCAGTATACACGGCGTGTACCTCCTTCCCTTCGTCCAATGCATCTGCAATATCACTAACAAAACATAAAAGATTTGATGTTGTTGATTTCTTTGGGAGGAAAGAGGAAGAATAGTAGATAACAATACACTTTTTCTAAACTTTTCTATTTATTCCTTAATATAACTTTATTAATATCATAATACAGCGTTTATTTCATATGAGACGAACAGTTAAAAAAATATCAAAGTAATAATAACGTACAAAGCCACAAAATTTATCATTTAAAAATATTTTGAGTTTGATAAATTCAATAACTGCACTTATTTCACCAAAATTTACCCTACCAAATGTATTTAGGTTGTAGGAAAACTAAATAAATAGCCGAAATAAGTAGATAATGGTAGTTACGTTATAAATAACAGTTGTGGGAAAATTAAATAACTTAATTTTTTATTTGTTATTTAGTTATAGTTAAAGATAGAGTTCAGTTTGTTAAAGCATAATGTGAAAGGTTATCAGGTCCACAAAATATAAAAATGCCGACGGCAAAATTGTCTCACATTTTCTTACAAATGTACATTAACTAAACAAAAAACACTAAATCGCGTTTATATCAGAACTACAAAATCAGAGTTATTTAGTTTTCCAACTACGGGGACGATTTATTTCACGATATTTCTAATCTAATACAACATATGTTTAATATAAAAAATATGCGACTTGAATATTTCTATATAAACATATTTCTTTACGTACTTAGATACCGCTAATATTTAGGCGTATTTTGTAAATTTTCGTAACAATATGATCATAAATAAGCCAATTTCATAAGAAGTGCTGTGCGGAAGTTCGTAACATTATACAAAGCAGAAGTTAGCCAATTGAACGTGTTGCTTCGAGTTGGAAGTTGGCGTCTGTTTCACTTCTCAACCAGTTTATGTATCCGGCAAACATCAAGTTTAACTGAATAATGCGCTTAGATTTTGATTGCTGTGATTGAGTGCAGTAAGTTTTGCAATTTGAAAGGAAACGTTATTTAATGCAAGCAAGTTGATTGATGCATTATGCTGAATATATATTCTGAAAGAGGCGACATGTTTCGCAATACTAGTTAAGTATTTTGTTGGAAGGTATTCCATTCAATAAATGCAGGTACATGAAGTAGATGTGTGTCATCGAAGTAAACAATATATATATCCAATATTTTTCTGATTTTTATTGGGGTTCAGTCCGACCTGTTGATTTAAAAACCTAAAGGATACCAGTAATATAGATTGTGAGACACGTTGTGGCACCCTTATTTTATATATTAGGAGTTCGGGGAACAGCGTAGGGCCCCGCTGAAGTAAAAATACGGATTTTACAAAGATATTGAATCTGACGACTTTTTAAGTTCGTAGGCAGTCCATCGCTTAACAGAATTAAGTGATATACTGCAAAAAAATTATGGCAAGCCACCAACCACAAAATAGTTATAGATTTCCATTTTTCATCACAGATTGTACTTCCCATCACAGATTGTTCTTCTAGGGATTTGATTTTAGCAAATAATTTCTACGTTGAAATTCACATGTATTAGAGTTTCTTACAAATATTTAAATTTAAATTTAATTTTTTAAAATTCGTTAGCATCGTTTTCTTTATAACCTCTATATTGCAATAAGGCACATTTCCGCTCGATTTTTTTCTGCTGTTTTAAACATGTTGTTTGTCAATCTCCGAGCTTAATAGCCATTATTCGTACGCCTAATTTATGTTCTCCATTTCAGCGATTTTTTCCCATCCCCGTTATTTCTACCAGTTCTTCTGATTGTATAGATTGTCTCCAAAGTATACTCTCCTCTTTTATCGAAGTCTGATAAAATTAAAAAGGTTCTGAGAGCAGAAAATAAGCCTCTAGCTTTGATTAAAACGTAATTCATTGGAACACAAAAATTAATTACAGGGGCAATCATCGAACATCCCATTCCGACATTTTTGTTAGAGACGAATTTCGTAAAATTTTCCACGCCGCTGCTTCAGGATTATTCACTTCATTTCTGTTTAATCCTGACCCCTTAAAAAGGTCGGACATGATATTACACATTGGATAGAAGTACAGGTAGGATCGTCATTTTGTTTTAATTACGTGCGACACAATGAAAGCGGTATGTTGGATGCTAATTGATAAGAAGGGCAAAGGGAGCCAGATGTTGAGTTCATTGAGACATTGAAGAGATGAGTATTTTTATAGAATATCTTTATATCTGGAGTGAGGGTTATACCGTTTAACTTCGTTCTTATTTCAGTTCTATCCCCAGGTCCCTGTTATCAGGCAAAATAAAATGCTTCGTTGAGACTAGTCTAATGCCTATCTATAACAAGAAATCTTTTGTCTTATGAGTCCAACTGTTTGAAACGGTTTAATCACGTCGGTGGTTTAATCTTCAAAGTATCTTCATTCTATCAGCAGTAACGAAAGTTTAATTGTGTCCATAATTTCAGGTGATATGATCACCACCGGAAGACTCAGTGTAGGCCCTCCACAAAGTGGACCGTCGATGTGGCAAGGGCCACGGCAAGCCGCAGAAGACTGGCTATTGTGGAGATGCTGACATTATGACGATGACGCTAAGGGCAGTTTCTAGTGCAAGTGTATCCACTGACGTTGCATCGACTGTACCAAATAGTTAAATTCTTATCGCATTTGCATTACCACTAGAAATAGGAAATAAATAGAATTGTTCGATTTTGATGCACACCACAATTCTATATATTTAATAAAGTAACTTTAACATAGATTTCTTCATTCTTATTAGTTCCTAAGTAGCTCATTAAAATCAAATGTGAGTGCTACTTTTGATTTAATAATACAATAAAACATATAATATGTACATGTATGATCTACCAAGATATTATAAAATAAATAAATAAATGGTATAACTAATATTATACCTACTAATTTATACTTAATTTCATTTATTTAGGCAAGTTTACAGAAATGTTGTATAAATTATTTAGTACGCTGTATCATACTGAAGCATGCAATCATTTACATTGAAAATAATTTTGTGTAATAGAATTGTACTTGTTTTAAGTATGCACAGACTATATGTGTGTGGAAATAAATTCGTATTAATCCTTATAAAGACAGCTACCTCGTAAATATATGTATATGTTATGTTGCTTAGAAAGTGGTTCCGTTACTTTTACCGAAACATAAACCGTATTTTTACTTTGAAAATAACTTCTTTATCGGGAAAGTTTCCTCAGAAAATTATACCATATCTAAAAATTGTCAATTGCCCACTATGCCATGGTATCCAGTGAGTACAGTATTTATATCAGACATTTGTACGAGTACAAAAAGTGCATAGACCGATTTCTTTACTGTTTGAACATTAATGCAGTTTCTATTATAATGTATTATCTATAGTCAATCCCAAAAATATTGTTGTCTATGCCCAGTTCTGTGTGGCTGGTTTTTATAATTTAGACATATTTCTGGGGTGTACGAATTCTTTGACTAAAATGCATCAAATTCGCTTTTCCTATATTAGGTCTTAGATTATTGGCATCCATCCAGTTAATAACCGAGCTAAGGGTATTGTTTATATCTTGCTCGTACAAAGCCTTCGTCTCACATTTAATTGTAACTGTGCTATCGTCTGCAGAGAGTCTAATTGGGTTATTAGATATCTTTAATATAGAGAATTAATATGAGAGGGCCGCTAACTAGGATGCCTTTAGGCACACCGTATTTTGTTAAAAGTGTACCTGTGAAACAACTTCAACAATTTAATGTGTATGCTATGCCATCTTAAATATTCTTTTAGCCTACAGCTTCAATCCACAACTGTTATAGAGTTGCCTTGCATAAAAATATCTGACATTAAAAATATTTCGATTATAATTTTTCATAAAACGTACCTACGCAGTTACCTCTAAATCTATATATAAAAAATATATCATTAGAAATATTATTTTTATACCACTAGGGAATTTCTAGATTTAAGTTAAGTAAATATATGTAATATATTTATGGATTACTAGGCCGCTGCATCAATATTGCAAATAAATAGAACTACTTGCATAAACCTTAGTGTATTAAAAACAAATTATTTGTGTACAGAGTAAAACCTATCTTGTTTGCAGTCCTGTCGCTTACAGTGTTCACAGTACTGATATATAATTCCAGTTTTCTTTTACCGAGTCTCTTCTCTGGTGGGTATAAAACATCCCTTACCTTTTTACAGCGGCGATTAACTTCAGATCAGAGTATACACACCAGGAGTTTAAGTCAAAGAACGCAATTTCTAGTATAAGAAACTATTTCTTAAGACGGCAAAATAGGAAATTATTGAATTAATATTTATGTTGCCAAATAAAAAATATATTCTACGTTTTATATTCCTATTACAAGCTAGAGCAGCTTTTTATCTTTTTTAAATAAAATAACTAATGTAATATCGTATAGTTTTAAATATCATAGTCATAATCTGACCAAATATAGAAAATCAAGTATTAAGACATCAAATGGTGTAATTTTACCTTTTACCAGCTGTTTAAGTGGAAAATATAACGATTAACCATTACGTTTATAATGGTTAATCATCACCATTTTATTGTGTACCTTTATTGCCTTTATTTATCAATTGTTTAAATACTATAAGTGAAAACTTGTAATTGGCCTTAACTTAAACATACAACCTTATTAGGTTTAAATTAGCTGTAAGTTTTCTAAACTTAAAAGTAAAATAAGCGGGTGTGTTCTTTAGCTATCAGAAATAAACTTAATCCAGTTCCAATTTAATTTAGTTCTAAAAACTTCAATGCTGATATTAATGTAGGCAGCACTTTTTAACCATACATTCATAAATGGTCTCATAGTTGAAATACTGGCCTTGTTTTCTCACTAATAAGTATCTATTCTACCACACGAATATAAATCTTATTTTATTTCGTGTAACAAACACGTGAAATATTGTGATAAGCTAGTTAGCGTAATAAAGTCTTTATGGTTCTAATAAAGGTGAGTTGTTTACGTTCTGTTCTGATGGTGTACCTATTTATTATGGTGGTTATTAAATTTTGCTTGGGTTCAATTTGTGTTAAGTACCTATTTACAGAATTAATAAATGTTAGGGAACAATTCGCAATTTGGCTAATTAATAATAATATGATATCCTGGGACATTACTTACACATGGCTATCTTTTCTTGTAGTAAGCAGAATTTGTTCTATGGAAACCAGATAACTGATATACTACTTTGTTTTTATAAATATGTCCTTTTATAGATAGTTACAACTAGAATTAGGACAAACATATATGTTACAAATATCTGTCCTGGGTGGGAATCGAACCCACGACCTGCGGCGTGAAAGGTAAGTAGCAATCTACCAACGTCGCCAAGGTTCCGTAGCAGCATTTGAGTTTGAATGAAAGGTAAATCGTTCGGTTTTCCATTAATGACGTATATAGTCATTATATAGTCATGGCTGAGACCCTTGACGACCCCGGTAAAATGCTCGATGGCCTCGGAGTCTCTCAACAAGTGGGTCTGAAAATGAACATGGATAAGACAAAAATCATGTCGAACATCCATGTTGCACCCACTCTAGTTAAGGTTGGAGACTCTGCACTCGAAGTTATAGACAACTATATTTACCTAGGACATACCATCCAACTAGGTATGTCCAACTTGGAAAAGGAAGTCAATCGTAGAATCCAACTCGGCTGGGAAGCTACGTAATATCTTCTCGTCCCAAATACCGCAGTGTCTCAAGTCGAAAGTCTTCGACCAGTGTGTGTTGCCAATGATACGGAACAGTACTTACGGAACAGAGACGTGGTTGCTCACTATGGGCCTTATCAGGCGGCTCAAAGTCACCCAAAGAGCAATAGAAAGGGCTATGCTTGGAGATTTCCTGCGAGATCGAATCAGAAATGCTGAGATCCGCAGGCGAACCAATGTAGCCGACATAGCCCAAAGAATTGCCAAATTCAAGTGGCAGTGGGCAGGGTACATAGCTCGTAGAACCGACGGCCGATGGGGCAGAAAGGTTCTCGAGTGGCGACCACGAACCAGAAGACGCAGCGTGGGCAGGCCCCCTACAAGGTGGACCAACGATCTTGTGCGGGGGAAGCCGCTGGATGCGGATAGCGCAGGACCGGCTATTGTGGAGATCCTTGCGGGAGGCTTTTGTCCAGCTGTGGACGTCTTTCGGCTGATATGATGATGATGATGACTTACTAGATCGCGTTCGAACCAATTGTCGGTGGAAGTTTGCATGGTAATTAATTTACATCATATTATACTTTTTTTTAGTTTTATCGTTCTCTTATTTTAGAAGTTACACACAGGGGAATTCCTTATAGATATAGATATTTACACCCAGACTCAGGACAAACAGACATATTCATGCACACAAATATCTGGTAATTGAATCCACGACCTGCGGCGTGAAAGGCAAGTTAATCTAAAAACCACGCTGATCGTCTTGTCAGGCCGTATGAACATCATGTTAAAATCGGCGCAAAAAGGGTCGCCGGTGATAGTTGATATTGTAACAAATTTTTGTTAAATAATTTTTTAATAAATCAGACTAATCGAATAAAACCAAGATAGCTAATAAAATCAAGGCTTCACTATTAATTGAAGTCAGAAAATATCATTACCGGCGGGTGACCTCATTCCACTGGCTGATTTTATTCGAGAGCACTTTAGGTCAAATTGAAACCATTACAGGGAAACGTGTTAGTCCGAAAAGGTTAAGTAACATTGATCGACTGCTGAGCTTCTATATATTTGAAAAAATAGACTATATAGATGTTTTAGTAATCCATGTAGTGAGGGGCCATTTTATCTGAAGAGGAAATACTATTGTCTGCACGGTTTCACTCTCAACGCATACGTGTGAAAAAGAAAATAAAATGCAGGTCTTGTGTTTTCCTCTTTCCTCCACCTATGTTGAAACGATTTAAATTAATTTATCAGTAATTAAACGAGATTAAAATGATGGATGTATTTTAACGTTTTATTCTTTCTGTTTCAAGTCACTTAGTAGTTTTAGTTTAGATCAATAGGAAAGCTTATTTCAAATAAGGTTTTCTATTGATCTTTGAAAACTAGATTTTCGTCATAAAAATGTATAATATAGCTGTAATGTGTAATATAGCTGAGGCGGAAAAATATTTCCCATTTGAATTGCAGTTCTAATCACTAAATTTTATATAGTAAATGCTAGTTTGTTATTTTATAATTAAAAATAATATTTTGACTATTTACCAGCTTTCTTAATGTGACTATCATAAATTGACACGGATGTTAATTCTCAATCAAGCGAACTTCTGAATATATTTAAATTTTTACTCAGTTTGTCATGGCGGAGGTTGCCGGTTGGATAGAAATTTCAGTCATACATGCTTCGGCCACACAATGACAACACATTACTGTATGAATCTGAAAACATCGGCTAGGATAGCAATGGGATGCATGCTGTATATGTTATTAGCTATGACTTCAATTTATAAAAATAAAGGATCCCGTTGGCGTCAATATGTCTAGCGGCTTTAAAAATTGATATTTGATTGAATCCCTACAGCTACTTTATGATACAACATGTTCATTATTACACTTTTAGATAGATTTTTCCAACGTACACTGAATTTGTGAGTTGACTCCGTGTGATGGTTTCCTCAAAAGGCACACAAAGTACCTATCGATAAAAAGTAAAAATGTTTGGCAACGCTAGCGATGTTTCGGGTGTTACAAGCACAGCGTCCAAATACTATGGTAACCTCTTACTCTTTGGTAGCCTGGCTGTATATTTGCTTGACTTAACAATTTGTAATGAAGGATCTGGAAGGTCTTATATTGCACTCTCAAGTTAGACACAAAAACAAATTGGGTCACATGAGCATACCTAAAACCATTGTTATGGAGTATTCCCTCAAAATGGAAACTTTATAGCTGGCTTACTTGTTTTGTTAGTGGTATGAAAAGATATAATACTCAATAGATCTTCAGACTTAAATATGCTACAATTTCAAGCCCCACGGGCACGATAGCCTGATACTAGCATCTTCATAAACTATTTAATCTTTTACCAAAGCCTTTGCCTAATTCCTTGTAAACGCTGAAATACATCCGCTTTGTATTCCACTATCGTGTGCACTTGAAGAGTATTGAATAAGAATATTTTATATACAAAGGCGATGCATAGCAACGTGTGCTCTCATCCGTAGCGTTGTAGCTCCGTAGAACCTACGGCGTAGCAGCATCGTAGCGTACACGAATGTGGCTCAGGGACATTCGACAAAAGCGGTAATCAGTTAAGCGTTGAAATAATAAATTTTCAAACAAGAATAATAAATTTTATTTTGTTTAAAATAATAAAAAAGAAACACGCTTAGTTTTTAGTTAAAATATGAAGCAAATAGGTCGCAAATAGATAGTACACGACGTCAAACCGTGGGCAGAAGATTTTTAAATTAATAATAATAATAAACTTTATTTCTTAAAATAGTTGCTGTAGTACAATACAAATGGCAAATTACCCGAAGTCCCTTTTAGGTTCATCATTAAGTGTGATGCTAATATATATCATCTAAAGTGAAAAGTGCAGCTCAATCTAGAGATAAATAGCATTAACTGACACGGGGTTTCAAAATTAGTAGTAGATCAATTGAGTCAGCTTTATGGTAAAATTTCATAAACCTTAAAAAATCAATGCAGCTAAACTTAGTATTACGTGTATTTGAGTAATGGATTTTTTTCAGAAATACTGAGGTATATATTATGATAAGGAGGTTAAAAACTCTGGGGCATTGTTTGCTTTTTGTTGTATTTGATTCGTAATTCTACAAGATAGTGTTTGTTTAGATAGTTAGATGAGAACCCCCAAGTTCTGAATAAATTACTTTTATTTTCATTGTTTGAAAGGTAGTTTAAAGAATAAAATGGTAAGGTACATTATCTATACATATAATAAATCTGTAGAAAAAAAAATTTTGTACATCAAAAGAAAATCCAAAAACAATAGCCACAACCAACATTAAAGAACAACCAATAGAACCGATTTCCAGCATTTTTAAAATTTTTGTCTGTTTGTCTGTTTATATGTTCGGGTATCACGTAAAATATACGATAGCAATGTAGATAACTTTTATACACAACGATTGAGCGTAACTTGAGGTAACATTTAGTTTTTGTTTTATTGCAATCGGTTCAGTCTATCAAAAGATATTAGATTTTAAAGTAATCATGAAGAAAAATAACACACATTGCGTTACTACAAGATGAACTAATGTTTATAGTTGAACTACCTAACTGTCCGATAGATGTCATTGTGCATATTATGACATCTCTTTACTGAATAAACTAGGTTGATAGTTGATTTTTGTTTCGATAGATGTCGTTGTGCATTTCTTTTGACTCGCGGTGTTAAGATTTGCCCGTGTTTGCTAATTGCATGTGTTACGTAGGGCTTTGAATGTTCCGAATTGTTTCGAAATACGGTCTTGGTTGGCTAGAAGTATGTCGTTGTCCAAAATTGGTTATTAAAATATTCTGTTTTCTTTGGCGAATGTACAGACGATTCGAATTTTATTGAGTCTGAATTTATTTGCATTTATTTGAATGTAGTAAATTAACCCTGTCTCTCATAATTTTCTCAGCACAAATCTATATTATCTACCTATTTAAAAGAGGAAACTGACTGACTGACATATCAAGCACAGCCTGAACGGCTGGGGTTATAGATTTGAAATTTTGCCGGTAGGTACTTTTTATGACGTATGCATTCACTAAGGAAGGGTTTTTGGAAATACTAACCCAAAGGGGGTAAAATAGAGAATGAAAGATTGTATGGAAATCCGTCATTTTTGAAGTTAAAGAAAGGCATTGAAACTTGTATTTAGTAGGTCAGCTAAAAATAAAAAATAAATATTTTAGAATTTTTGGAAATTCCACCCCAAGGGCGTAAAATAAGGGATGTAAGTTTGTATTAAAAGTGTGTAATTTTTTAAGTGAAAAGCATGAAAATTGGTGTTTGGCCTTTCCGTTAAAAATAAAAATATGTATTTCAGGATTTTAGGAATTTCCACCCCTATGGGCGTATTATAGGGGATGTTTGTTGCGTGTGGGTATACCTATAATGGTTCTGAGGAATTTGAAGCCACCTAAACTTTGCAACGGCACTAGGCTTCAAGTCAAAACTTTGCATCGTGTTATAGAGGCTACTATTATGCCTGGATCCGCCCAGGGAGATACAGTGTTCGTGTCACGTATTCCGTTAGTGCCAAATGATCTCCCTTTTCAATTTAAAATACTGTAGTTCCCTATAAAAGTGTGTTTCGCGATAACCATCAACAAATCGCAAAGTGAAACTCTCAAGTTTGCTGGAATTGACTTGAGGAAGGCGGGCAGGTTCATGTGGCGTGCTCACGTGTGAGTTCATCCCACAGTCTGGTCCATGTAGTGCGAGGACCTACGTCTTTTGCTGAGCTCCGTAAAGTGGATGACATTGAACATCCCACATACCAGGCCGTTTGCCGAGCACGCCATTTATTACATGGAGGTCAGCATTGGGATGACGCTCTAGCGGAAGCATGCGTGAACGATAGTCCACATCGCTTGCGACATTTGTTTGCCATCTTATTGACCTTTTGTGCGTTATCGGATGCTAAAAAGTTATGGCAAAAGTATCCTGACAAGTTTGCTGAAGATTTTATGAGACATGTTCAACTAAATACTGATGGAGAAATTCCTGACAGGGTACGTGAAATTTGTCACAACAGGTCCTTATTGGCTATTCAAGAGATAGTTATAAGTATAGGAGGGAACCCGATCAGTCAGAGGCTACGAAAATGAACAGGAGGTTTCCAATTTATTGTTAAAAATATGCGATGGCAAGGGCTCCCCGTACAAGAAGATAGAAAAGTTATTTTGATTGGTATCTTACGTTACATCACAGCTAGGAGCTAATTTCTTCTGTGTACGGAGATACCACAAACATGGGAAATCAAGCCAGTCAGATATTTTGACTCCCCGCAGCGACCAAGCTGCGGAAATACATTTCAAAATATTGACTCATGCGTCCGGGAATAGTAGAGAATATAGCTCAATAAATACAGTTATGGAAGATGATGACGCCACGCACTACCCGATAGAATTTTTGGATTCCCTCAGCACACCCGGAAGCATGGAAGCATCCCACAAAATAGTTTAAAAAATCGGTGTACCAATAATTCTCCTCAGAAATTTATGTCCTCCCAAACTTTGTAACGGCACTCGGCTCAAAGTCAAAAATCTGCAGCAAAACATTATCGAAGCTAAAATATTAACAGGTTGCGGCGCCGGTGATATTGTTTTTATTCCAAGGATACCTATAATTCCTAAAAACTTTCCTTTCTCTTTCAAACGAGTGCAATTCCCAGTCAGTCTCTGTTATGCCATGACGATTTATAAATTTCAGGGCCAGACATTATCCGTTGCGGGGGTGGACCTAAGTATCGGATGCTTTTCCTATTGTCAACTATACGTAGGTCTTTGACGCGTAAACAACCCCAATAACGTTTTTGCGTACGCTCCAGATGGTTCCACAGGTAAAATAAAGAAGCACTAAATTAAATTAAATATAAATGTATCGGTATCCTCCCACAGCACTTTACACAAAAAAATACATTGTTAAGTTCCGACATCCACGCGAACGAAGTCGCGGGCACAGCTAGTGTTAAATACGCTAGTAATGAGGATAAAACAAATGAAATAATGTAATACTTTTTAAAATTAGGGTTACATGAACTATGGCTTATTCTAATCACTAGACGATATTTCATATTCTAAAATATATTTGTGCAACGTGTCTGGTTTTTAAATGAATATTTTGGCATTGTATGCTTGAAAATTCAACTTACAGTAATAATTATAATATCCTGCGTCATTACTGACACACGGCCATCTAATCCCAAACTAAGCTGGGCTTGTACTATGGAAACCAGATAACTGATATACTGTTTTTCTTTTCTAAATACATACTTATATAGATAATTACACCCAGATTCAAGACAAACAGACATGTTCATGCACCCACATTTCTGTCCTGGGTGGGAATCGAACCAACGACAAGCGGCGTGAAAGGCAAGTTTCTACCAACCACGGCAACCGGCCCTTCAAGTTCCAGAAATTTTACATGTTATCATTTCAAGCCGATAACTGACTAATGTCAATGAATTTCACCACCCTAAAGAAGTCGTCCCAACGATATATCTACCAAAGAACGTGAAACAGCGTCTCTCTGTGTACTATGACCATCACATTGCGATCACTAACCTGTTCGCTAAGCTACCCGTTTTTGGAGATTATAGCATATCTCTGCAAATAAGGGACAAAACTCCATTGTGGAGATCTTTTGGGGAGGTCTTTGTTTAAACAGTGGACGTAATTCGACATCATGGCGTTCAAAAGTTTTATTATATTTATTTAAACTAATAAGCAGATTTCTTTTTTATCAGATACTAGTCAATTGAGGCAAGCGCAATAAAATAACACACTAAGACATTCCTTTGAAGTTCTAACCTTGGTTCAGAATGGTTACTGGCGGTTTTATGTAACTATTGCTTTATGTTAATATGTGATGCCGTTCAGCCGATTGGGGTTCGAGGAGGGTATTTTATCGATACGAATGCAAACTAAGGGTCATGAAGGTCGATCGTAGCCGCGGTACGTTTGTGGTCGTATTCTCGGCCGGCGAGAAAGATATTATATGTCTGATTGTGGACAAGGTCATGAGAGTTTCTAATAGCTTTAATTTATGTAACTGACAACAGTGTAGGTGCATGCTCCATCTTGATCAGTCGGAACCTTTTACACCTTATACAGTTCTTTTTTAGGATTCCGTACCCAAAGGGTAGAACGGGACCCTATTACTTAGACTTCGCTGTCTGTCTATCCGTCGGTCACCAGGCTATATCTCATGAACCGTGATAGTTAGACAGTTGAAATTTTCACAGATGATGTATTTCTGTTGCCGCTATAACAACAAATACAAAATACAAAATAATATAAATATGTAAGCGGCTCCCTTACAACAAACGCGAATTTTTGCTCTTTTTTATAGATAATGGTACGGAACCCTTCGTGTGCGAGTCCGACTCGCACTTGGCCGGTTTTTCAAATGTATAAATTTAGTTCAGTAATGAGATTTCACAATACTGATCAATATTTCGGAATCTCATTTATCATATCAGCCGAAAGACGTCCACTGCTGGACAAAGGCCTCCCCAAAGATCTCCACAATTGCCGGTCTTGTGCTACTCGCATCCAGCAGTTTCCAGCGACCCGCACAAGATCATCGGTCCATCTTGTAGGGGGCCTGCCCACGCTGCGTCTTCCGGTTCGTGGTCGTCACTCGAGAACCTTTCTGCCCCAACGGCCGTCGGATCTACGAGCTATGTGCCCCGCCCACTGCCACTTTAGTTTTGCAATTCTTCGGGCTATGTCGGTGACTTTGGTTCGCCTGCGGATTTCGACATTTCTGATTCGATCCCGCAGGGAAACTCCGAGCATAGCCCTCTCCATTGCTCTTTGGGTGACCTTGAGCCTTCTAATAAGGCCCATAGTGAGCCCATCAATATTTCGGAATCTCATTAGTGAAATAAAATTAAACTGAGACAAAAAAATTTTGACAAGCGTCTGAAAATCTTAATAGCTTTTTGTGATATATTTAGATAAATCAGAGTGCGGGAGTCCAAAATCAACAGGGTCTACTTTCCATCAAGTTAATCTACTCGTACTTTTCAAAGATTCTATGAACGCCTTTCGTTTTCTCTAAGATCTCACTCATCATAAACTCTAAAATTTAATTTAAGATATTCGGATGTTTGTTTGTAATTTGCAGTTTTTCACAGACTTATTTAGCAAATTATACAATCTTTCCAACTTAAACATTCGTTTGCACAAAATAAAAGCACAAGTTAAAAGAAATTTACATAACAAAATCGGGGAAAATAAGATTTCCAGTCGACCAAAACTTCTATTCACCGTTTGAACTCTCAAAACAAATCATGTGAAAGTTTTACCATATTTTTAACATATTTTATGGCGAACAAATATCTTAGAGTAACTTTCATAATCATTGTTTTATTCGTTTGCCGGAGTTGTGGTGAAAGGTAATTAGCATTATTTGTTGAGAGTACTTCGTTCTTATTTTTATATGCCCTATCTACATTATCAAAAGTATTGAAAACAGAATCATATTATTATGTAAATACGAATCAATCTTTAAATATTATTAAGCGTTTTCTCATTCCGTTCTGTGTTTTACTCGTCAAGTTTTAATTTGTACGTATTCATCACAAACTATGGAATTGGCAAAGTTTACTATTTTGTTGGCCTTTTATTCCTACTTTCCTTTTATTTCAACGTTGTTTGAAATGATTGGTATAAGACTAACACACCATGTTTCTTATCTGCTCGTAATTTTATCATAAAGTCTACTTATTTAGTGTCAATATTTGGACACTAAATACGTAAACTTTATGGTAGAATTTAAAGCACCAAAATTGATATTACAGCATCGTCCTACTCGTGTTATAAATATGGAAGTTTGTGACTAAGGATGTATGGATATTTGTTACTCTTTCACGCAAAAACTACCGAAGGGACTATGATTGAAGTTTTAGTTTATAGCTTATGTATCCGAGTAACACATACTTAGGCTTTAATTAATTATCGAGGGACTGAATAGGGATCCATGGGTGCGCCCGTACAACATGGTACTGGGCAAGCTCAGACCCTGGGTCCCTCCGTTGACGAGTACCCTGGACCCGGATTTTCAGGAGGAAGTGGTGGACACCCTCTTCCCTAGGTTCCAGGACGGTCCCCCGGACCCTCCGTCACCGTCGCACCATGATAGGAACGACCAGTTTGAGGTGACGGAGGGGGAGCTGGACCGAGCAGTACGGCGACTTGCAGCCCGAAACACCGCCCCTGGTCCGGATGGGATACCGGGCAGGGCATAGATTTACGCTCTGGCAGTCTTGGGGGATCGGTTGAGGCAACTGTTTACCAGCTGCCTCCGTAATACCGTGTTCCCCACCTGCTGGAAAGAGGCTAGGCTAGTGCTGTTGCACAAGCCGGGCAGGACCACCGATTCTCACTCGGCGTTCCAACCTATCTGCTTGCTGGACGAGGCAGGCAAGCTCTTTGAGCGTGTAATTGCTGCTCGTCTCAGCGAGCATCTGTCGCGCCTTGGCCCCGACTTATCGGACTGTCAGTTCGGCTTCCGATAGGGACGTTCCACGCTGGACGCAGTTAAACGGGTCCGCTCTTTGTCAGAACAAGCTATCCAGGCGGGCGGGGTGGCGTTGGCGGTGAGTTTAGACATCGTCAACGCCTCCAACTCCGTCCCTTGGCGGGCGATAAGGGAGGCACTGGTCCATAACAACGTGCCTGCGGCGCGCGGCGGCATTTAGAGAAGTGTCCTCTACTGCAGCCACGTGCAAGCAGCTCCGGGAAGACAGCGTACTGTTTGTGGCGCAGTTGCTGTGCCGTACTGGCAGGAGTCGGCAATAGGGGAGGGCAATTCTGAGCCCTCCCAGGGTACGTGTCCCGACCATCTGGGACATGGCACAAAAAGGGGGGCACCGGAGCAGCATATCCGCGTTCCCGGGGCTCCCCCGATAAGGCGTCAAGAGAAGTCCACGGCGGGTAGGTTTAGTCGGTGCGAGTCCGACATACCCACCCGTAGACACGTTTGCCCCCTGCAATTACAAAAAAAAAGGCTATAATTAATAAAGTTTAACGCGGATAAAACCTAGGTTAAGCTTTTCTGCCTAGCCAAATGGCAAACGATTCGGCTACAGTGGCCAATCTCTACGGAGACTACCATACTTAAAACTACGCAGAAAATATATTGCATGTGTGTGTACATAAACACAGCTGCACTTTTTGTTCCTTTACACTCATAATCCGACGGTTTGGTAGCTGAGGGAGAGATAAGGTGCAAGATTGACAGCTTTAAGGTCAAAATAGCACACATATCAACTTGGAGTAACCGTATCAACTCGATCCTTAACGAAACCTTTTGGTTACGTGCTTACGTTAGGTTGACGCCTGTGTGACGGCGAGGTGAAAGGCGATACGGTTACGATCCGTTTCCGACTTGATATCTTTACTTGCTCTTCGAAACACCAGCGACTAACATCGCCAATTTTCAGACTCCAGTCTGTTTTTGGTTGACAACAATCTTTGGACCAAGCCGGATTTAAATAAAGAAGAGGTTATTCAGAAAACTTTGCGGTATTGTATTCAAACGCAGTTAACAAGGGAACATGAACGAATCGCGGGTCAGACCATAAAAGTGTTATTGGGATATTTCTGAAAGAAACATTCAGAGTCGAAAAGTAGGTAGGTGGTTTTACGCCCTCGTGGATAGCATTATAAAACGCCGGTTGCGTCTGTTTACAGTCACATAGCTTTATATAGCTATATAGGAATAGGGAGTGTACATGTGTTTGAGTTCATAACTGTACACTGTCCCTGTTAGTTTCCGCAGACCATCCAGATAGCTGAGCATCGATTTCGTAATGTCGTCCATTGCGATAAACCTAAAATCTTCATAGCCTATTTTCTACTACCCAAATTAGGCTATGAAGATGTTAGGTATATTAGGTACTAAATTTTCTTCTCGGATTCAAGATCCAACAACCCAAGTCCATTTTAATTAACAGAATAATGCGTGATTATGAACTTGCGCTGGGTGGTGTTGGCATAGAATATCATCACCCAATCTCATCCCGTGGAGGACGTGGAAATTGTCCGAGGGAATATCTACCAGAGAACGGGCAGCAGGGTTTTTCTGTGAACTATGACCATCAAACTTCGATCGCCAACCCGTCTGCCAAGAGTGACGAGTATGGCATATCTCCCCCATATTCTTTGGGGAGGCTTCTCCAGCAGTGGACGTACTTTGGCTGACATGATGATTATTGACTTTGAGAACAAGACTGGTAACGGGGGAGATCCTTGGGTAGATCTTTGTCTAGCAGTGGACTCCATATGATGAATATGATGCTGATATACTTTTAAAAAATCTAAGCTTTTCTCATAATATTAGCACAAAAAAGGTATAACATATTTAGTGATTTATGCGAATCCAGTCTCATAACAACGACTACGCATCTGTAAATTGAAAAGATAAGCTTTATTTCAAGTAAAGCGAACATCAAGAGAGATTCGATTACGTGGATTATGTCATACAGGAGCAAATTTAAAAAAATGTCCCAATCTTTTTTAGCATTAATCTGTCTGGAACGTCGACATTAATATATGTGTAGTTAATAGTGTCCATGCTCGGAATTATTTGTTCAGAATCGTTATATATAAAAAAATAAATTTAATCTTTCTAATTGTATGCAAGTCTTTGAGGAGATTTTTGGGGGAGGCCTTTGTCCAGCAGTGGACGTATTTCGGATGATATGATGATGTTGATGATGACCATGCACTATAATAAATAGAAAGTTAGATATAATATCATGTTTATTTACTTTAGCATAGTGCGATCGACGATTTAATGAAACCACGTCATACATAACGATTCTAAAGAAATAGTTTGGATCCTCCAAAGGCTTTTGATATTAAAGAATCAGTGTATAGATATTGGCCGTGTGGTTTCCGGGCCAGAAAGCATAAAAGGGCCACCCAATACCATCCATTGTAAAAGGTGACTAAGGGATACACCAGGTAGTCAGGCAGCAGCGCCACCTGTGAACTAACTACCACCTAACTGCCAACTCGCATGCCAATCGCAGTAACTACGACAAACCACTCCCAATGGGAACGTTATAAAAACCTTTGGGGGAGGCCTTTGTCCAGTAGTGGACGATATCAAGCTGATGATGACGTTAAGATAATATTAAAGCTTGAATATGTTTCGCCGGACCGTCTCAACTGGGCCGTGTTGAAACCGGTAGTAGATGAACCTGCTGAGTTTGTTTCGCTGGGTCTTCTCAGTTGGGGCGCATTGGATCCGGTGGTAGCATTAAAGCGCGACCGTCGTTTTAAACACAAGGTCCGTTATCATAATAATAATACTGAATTCATACCTTAATATAGACAGAACCATTCAGACAATGTGTAGTAAAATATAAATTTCAATAATTAAACCTAAAATTAATGTCCTTGACAATAACTTAATATAAGCTAGCTAAATATCACTACCATTATAAAATAAATTGTATAAATGTTTTAACATTCCGTGTACCTAAATATCTGTAATAAGTAACTAGAAAAATAACTGTATTACCTATTACAAACATGTTCTGACTATTTACAAGCGCCTTTTTAAAGTCTACGAGTAATAAATAATAAAAATTATCTTATTAAAACGTGGTCCAAATTACGTTTAATATTTTTCAACACATATCTATAACGTTTATTAATTTTGTGGGTTTTGTAAAAATTGTCCAAAGTAATAAAATAGTGCTCGATAATTTCATTACAATATTGGCTTAGATATTTAATTAATTTATTAAGTATATCGTAGTACAAAATTTTATGGAGAAATAGCAATAGAAATTCTTTATTTATCCAAAAGTGTGGTGAGTACATATAGTATAAATAAAATACTTACTCCAGTACCTTAAACATTCTCTCGTTTTATGAGGGTATAGCCATTTACATCATTCTGTCTCCCGCTTTGCTGTGGAAGGAAGTGGAACTATTCATTTTCTAACTCCTCTTTTTTTCTTTTTTATTAAATTCGTTGCGGGATCCAAGACAGTTAAAGCGATTCCCCGGGACATGATTGAGCCTCACCTCTCAGTGTCATATAATTGTATGCCACTGTTCATCCTGGCTTACAGGAGTTGGAGTGGTGGGTAAGAGAGGGGACTAGTCCCGAAAAAAATTACCTTAACACTTAGTCAAATTTTAATTTAGTCATTATAGGTATTTTATGTGTCCATATAGCTTATTTATTGTGCGTAGAGCCGTCGCAATGGGAACAGCGGGCAGCCAAACGGTCAGAATGGCGGACTTTAGTCCAAGCCAAAGTTGACTGTTTGTAGAGTCTGGAAGGCGCGCTGAGCTGGATACCAAGCGGGATGAATTGAAAGCCAGAATTACAATTATGACAATGGTGTGCTCACATGCCCACAATGTGCGAGGATTTTTTCAAATAAAGTTGGCTACATAAGCCACATGCGAGCACACGAACGTCGGCTACAGTAGGAGAAGAAGCGGTCTCCGTGGCCGAAATCGGCCGGGACCACATCATCATTTATTGTAGATACAAATACTAAATCGATATGCCCATCTAACGTCTTGGTTTTCTTCTAACCCCAACAACATTGTTGGTTTATTATTTTTAATTTACTTCTTCACGGTATCTTAATCAGTGGTTTCCGAAAGAATGAATCCACGTCGTTAATATTATTCTATTTTGCTCAGTTACATAATCAATCAAAGTGTTGAAGACATTATTAAACGAAAAGACTCTCAAGTCTGTGAATTGCCTCTCTCACAAAAACAATTATCATTGGATTAAATTAATGGCGTGCTACAAAACACCATAGATTTTAACAAAAACAATGGCCCCGTCTTTCTTATACAAACGTGGGTTAATACTCCAATACTAAATTTCCTTAAATGGCGCCGATCCTGGAGGTTTACTTTAATCGTTTAAACAGTGTTATTTTGATTTTCCTTCCTAACTTGAAATTACCAAAAGTCAAACTAAGCACATTAATTGTTATTTAGTTTTGTACACAATTAATTGTTTTTTATTTTACATCAGTAAGTCGTACGTCAGCCTAAGTATTGGCTTAAAACTTACGAAAATTAAAGTAATCTTATAATAATAATAAAAAACACAGATATTACAAAAGCAGGTGAAACTATAATAGGTGCAGTAGTGTTTCCACTGTGTTGAAGTTACTATCGCCTCATTCCAATAAAAATATTATTTATTTATTTATAACAATGACATTGACTAAAGATAAAATTAAAATAATAAGATAGCAATAAAATTCAGTTAAAATTAGTATTAGTAAAATGTATTACAAAGTATATATATTATATTTCAAAAACTGTTCGATACGATAAGCTAAAATTAAATTATAATAATATTAATTTAATATCTTAAAATTATACTTTCAAAATAGTGGATAGTGGCATCGGTTTATCTTTGTTATGAGGAAATAGACTTTAATTTGAATCTTAATCCACCAAATTACCTATTTAAACCTTCAGTATTAATATGATATGCCATCATCATCGTCAATCTCCTCCAAATAGGCCTCCTCCAAATGTTTGCCTTAGTCACCATGCTTGGTATGCTAGTTTGCGGTCGCAGTTAGGTGTTAGCTATTACAAAGGTGGCGCTACTGCTCAACAAAAGTTGGTTACCTACTTATAATTCGTATAAACTCGCATTGGCATAGACTTAGGGACCATGGGATAGAGCGCAATTCGGTTTTACAACATGTTAGTATTCGCCATCATTCGTGTTAGGATTCACTCGGGCTACGTAACAAAGATGCAATGGCTTTCTCGCAATAATATCCAAGAAACCACATTTATGAGTAAAGCATAGTAATAAATAAGAAATAATACTGAGGGCATAATATTAAGGCCTAACAATAATAAGTACGGTTTTCTTGTTATCAATCAAATGTCAAATCAACCATTCCGAATGAAATCAATAATGAGCCCTATACTTATATTAATAAGAATCAAAACGATATAGAATAGGCATGGTTCTTTGGCCACGGAATAACTAGGAAAATGTTGTGGAGGTTGCCAAAACCGCGAGGGCCGTATGTCTTTCGCAGACTAAACGTTGGGCATCGACTTTATAATGTAAGTTTATTTTTTTTAATCTGTATTTATTACTTTTGTGATAGATTTTTTGGTATATATTATACAGATGATGTTTTTTGGGACAGACAACCCGTGTGCACGAAAACTAGTACTTAGTTCTTTAGCAATATTTCATATACTAAATACGAAATCACTTACTGCGATCGTAATTTATGCAGGGCTTTCTAGATTAGTCATGACAAATCTTGCCCAGGCGGCAAAATTTTCGTTCTGGCTTTTTTGAGCATTTTGTTAACGGACGTGGATTCTTTTACGACTCTTCAGCCGGTACTGATGTGTTCCTGTAATAAACTTCATAAATAAAATAAAAAATGTCATGAATGCAGAAATTCCGAAGGAATACATGTTTTAAGTTTGAATAAAGCCTGCATTCAATTATTAGATGAAGATTCGAAAATTTATATTCGAATTTGTAAGCGTGGTTACAACACTATACTTATAGATCAAACTGCTAACTATATTGGCACTATTAACTAATGTAAAAAAAATCCATAAAACACATACAAAACCGAACTTCAGAAGCGTTTTAATATTTTTGAATAGAATTATATTTATTACGTCTGTAATCATGGCAGTTAATAGAAGTTAAAGAAATATCAACAAATAGCTGTTGGCAAGGAAAAGTATCCTATCGATAGCAATTAATGCGTATGGCGTTTGGTGGTAATAGAAATATAACCAAATAACAAAATTTTGAAGCACAAGTCGGACCTGCACTTAGTCGATTTTAACTAACCTACTCGTAATTATAGTATATCGATGATAATATCTCAAATCCAAAAATTATCTTGATCTTTGAATACTTAACTATACTATTCTACATACATAAAACACTGTTTAGTAAATAAATAAGACATGTAGTAGGTGAATGGCTCTTGGATCTGGTCTTTAATAATCCGAGAATAAATTCCCTGTTGTTTCTTATTACGCAATCTTATGAAATATCTGAGATTCTCAAATTTTGTAACATTTTTCTAAATTTGCGCCACTCTCGTGTCAGATGGTCTTACATCTGGACATTTTTTTTTACATTTTCATTAAACTCTAGAATCAGTAGGTCTTCAAAACCTTAACGAACCGCAGTTCTCACCGTACACAATAGTTCTTATACTGAATTAATAAATTTGACAAATACATTTGAAATGGTTGAATAGTATTCTACATTTATAAAATTCTGTTTAGTAATTTTAAGGCTTTCCTGTTGTATAAAACACTTGACAGACGCGACAACTGAGCGGCTTTTACCTTTTTAAACGCACTAAGCTATTAAATGATGAGGATGGTGGGTGAACAGCTAGATTCAGCCCTGCTTGGTAGGTTCACCGAGCTACATGCTGTTACGGTTCGGTGAGTCTGCCCATGTGGTATGAATTTATTATGTATACCAACATAGCCTGTAAGATATATTGTTACTAACACTATGGATCTGCTGGTCTGAAAATAAATGATTTTTATTTTATTTTTTATTATTTGTTTATTAAATCATCTGAACTTCATATATAAATTAATGAATAAGCTCCTATAACTAGAATTGAAGCCTCCTTGTAAGGGCAGTGATATAATCCTATTATATTGATGAAACTTTTTAGTAAGTATATAAGCTACATACCTATATTATATATCCAAATAAAACTGGCTATAATTTGTGAAGTATATCGCGGATAAAACTACTGGGCTCAGCCAGTATAATTATATTTTCTTGACAATTAGCAGTGGCGTAGTGCCCACACAACAAGATTATTCTCGGATTCATTATTATTTATGTTAAAATTTATGTTTCACATTTATAACTTACTTTGATGAGTCTATATCTCACTTAAAATTTGCTGCGGGTAAGTGTTCTACACAAATACTTAGTACATACATTTTAATACACAAAGAATTAATAAATAAACCCTCATAAATATATAAATGCCTTTGTAAAAAAAGGTAGCTAAAGTTATAAGGGACGACTTTATTCGTATACTACATACATTGGAAAAAGACGCAAGACACCATATTTCTTAAAGGAATCCTGATTACAGCTTATAACCCTCTGAAGTTGGTTATCCCGATTCTATATCATGGAAAATTAGTCCATTGAATTTATCTCCCAGTGTACACCTATAGGTAATTTATCACGTTTTCTGGCGTAGGTAATTTATTCTACCTGCCACACCGACATTAAAAAGATCAGCCGACCGTGCCGGTCAAACGAAATTAAGTACCCACTGTATAAATAGGAGATGCAAAATTAATACAAAAAGGCTGTGAAATCGATGAATGTATTAAGCTGACCGGTGATCCTGTTTGGAGGCTTTCGTACAGACGCCAGCACATCAAATTACCCCAAACTGTAAAATTTTTCCAATTGAAAGTGAACCTTAGGTATGCTTATGTGATAAAGTTGAAAATCTATAAAAGTAATTTGGCAGATTGGGGTAGCTGGATGTGCTGGCTTCACACTTTCTGCTGGCTTTCACTTTTACAATGTTTGAAAATTTGTGTAAATTAAAATTTTAAATATAAAAAGATTCAATTATTATCTACGAAGGTTGTAATGCAAAAAGTTGGTAATAGGTACAGACGCCAGCACATCCAGCTACCCCAATCTGTCAAATTTATTTTATAGATTTTGAACTTTATCACAAAAGCATAAGGTTCACTTTCAATTGTGGAAATTTGACAGATTGGTGTAGCTGGATGTGCTGGCGTCTGTACATTGATAAATGTTTACGAAAATATAATAGAATTATTTATTTATTTAACTAAGAGTCATATATGTTAGTAGGACTTACATCTATTTATTATATATTTATTAGCTATTAGTAACATACATTATTATACTGCAACCGTCATCCCTGCGACAAACCATGGGAGACAGTACAGCAACGACTTATGTAGTTGCAGTCCAACCAACTTGCAATTATGCCTAGGATACCTTTAATAGGCAAAATACAAATGATTATCATTGATATTATTGTCATTTTTTAAAAGGATAATTTATAAATTTATTATAATTTGGTCCTTAATCCAGATAAGTACATCACGAAACATGACTTGATGTACAATACACAAATTTTCTACAGATTAGTAAAACTAATACATATTTATAAACTTATATTATATAAACTTATATATGTATATTAATTTTCTTTAGAATATAATAGACAGTCTAATTCCTTTGTGATATTTATGAATAACCAAATAATATCTCGTATGTCCAATGAGGATGCTGAAGTCTCGGTTTGCGAGTTCGACTCGCATTTTGGTATTTACAGCATATCTTACTTTTAATTACTAACAAATTTTGTATCAATCTATTTAATCAAAATTAATTTTATTTCCTCTACACAATAGTCATGTATGTAAGTATAAGGTAGGTAAAAGTTAGGTAGGTAGTAACAAATGTGGTCTCATTTCCTTTAGATCTCTTTGCGCTTTATGATTACTGGGGTGGGTGTTGGAAAGCAACAGTAATCAAGAGTGATCGATGCGAAGCTGCATCCTCGGCGGTCAACACCCACAAAACCTCGTAAATTTCATATGAAGCTCACACTATTCGCCTGCGGATAAAAAAAATAAAAATAAAATAAAAAAGGTTTTTATTCACGTAGACTTTAAAAAAGCGCTTGTAAATAGTCAGAACATGTTTGTAGTAATATAGTTGTATACATTAGATATTATTTCTAGTAACATAGATATTTAGGTACATCTTGTATGAAAACATTTATAAAATTTATTTTATTACAGAAATGATATTTAGCTAGCTCGTATCAAGTTATTGTCAAGAGATTATGTTTAATTATCTAGTTTAAGTCTAATATTTTTTTTTTTTTTTTTTTTTTTTATATATAAATTTCTTCATCCGGTCTCTATATAACAGACTGGCATTTGTTTACGATTTGAACGCTTGTCTGGACAATATTCCGTTGCTCTGGTAGCTCATTCTACAAATGACATCGATGTATTGTCGCAACCCAAAAGGTAAATCATGAAAGAGGCTTTAACCTCCAGCGATAAGCCAACACAATGTTACAGGAGATAGAAATTGAGAAAACATTTCAACCGAAAAAAATATAACTCACAAAAATGAAACTCATAAATCGAAGCGAAATATTTCGTGGGTCGGCATTCAGAGAATCGCGCTCAACTACAGAGCGGAATAGTAGAAAGGAAAGGTATAAAAGCTTTACCCTTCTAAAAACACGTAAATAGAAGCGCGGGCTCTCGTTTCGTTCGGCTTCGGCGGCGCACACACGCGCATCTACCGGCCTTACATACGGGGAATAAACGACGTGAAATGGGAAAAAAGTTAAATATGTATGAGTGCGGGTAAATATATAAATCGGTATATAAAGGTTTATATAAAATAGATGGAAGAGCGCGCGGTGGTTGGGTTGAGCTCAGTCGCGCGCGGTCCTCGCAGCTGCCCGACGCCGCTTCATCTCGTCAGTCATCCCGCGTCGTTCCGCGTACTACTTCGGACTTAGCGTCGGTTTGGCGCCACTTTTACTTCGTAACTATGAAGAACTGGACTTTAATTATTTTAAAATTCTATTATGAGTAAATTCCGGCAGAGGTAGTGTTTTTGTGTTATGACTTAAGTTTTACTTCAGGTGGATGGTCGGAGGAAAGTTTCACCAACTTGGTAAGTGTTTATAAAAGTTCGCCGAAAGTTTTATTAGTAAATGTGAATAATATAATACCTGTGCCAATGTGTAAGGGAAGGTTTCATCTTAAAAATTACAAGAGTAAATAAATAAAGAAATTTATAGAATACAATACTATATTCCTTTTATTTTCTTAAAAGTAGTTTTAATAATTATTTTGTGACTAAGTATTGTTATTACCAAAACTGTGAAAAGATACACATACAAAAATTTGTATATATTAACTTCATAAAACAATTTAATTATTAATTGTACAGACAACATAAAAAACTAGTTAAAGTATAATTTGATTGAAAAACTTATTGATAAGGCAATGAAAAGTCGAATCAAAAACATGCATTGTGACTGGAAAATTGTATATTAAGCCATATTTATATGCGTTCCAAAAATCATAGAAAATATTTTAGGTAGATTAACCATTCTGCTGCGTTTGAATCCAACTAGTCAGATACCATAGCTTAAATATTGTCTGGAATATCTGTCTTGATGTATTTAATAACAAGTTTTTGAATTATAAGTTTCTTATCTATAAGTGTAGATTAAGTTTGTTCAGTAGATACATTTTTATTGACGAGCCAGTTGGCATGCTTGGTATAAACTTGCCATTTGTGATGGTGGTTTCGAATCCCAACCATATATGTGTCCATGAACATGCCTGTTTGTCCAGAGTCTGGGTCTTATTATATAGTACATATATATAATTATATAGTAGTATATCAGTTAGTTAGTTGACGGTCACCGTAGCCTAGTTGGTAGTGATCCTGCCTACGAAGCTGGTGGTCCTGGGTTCGAATCACGGTGAGTGCAAATATTTGTGTGATGAGCACGAATATTTGTTTCTGAGTCATGGATGTTTTCTATGTATATAAGTATTGATCTATCTATATAAGTATGTATATCGTCGCCTGGTACCTATAGTACAAGCTTTGCTTAGTTTGGGGCTAGGATGATCTGTGTGACATTGTCCCCAGATATTATTATCTGTTTTCCATAATACATGCTAAGCTTAATTTGGGGTCAGATGGCTGTTTGTAAATAATGTCCCTGGATATTATAATACTTCACAAATAGACTGCCTTGTTAATCTAGTCATAGTGTGTTTAATCGTAGACTCCGCGGTTCCCGGGATGGCAAAATAATCTTACTAGGACTGGGATTGGTTACACGCGTATGCATAAAAGGCGTCGGTTCCGCACCGGACTTTGCACCAGCCTTGTTGGCTAGCCCTCAGTATTGGTCTATGGGGATGAGGGAATACAGTGTACCTGTATTTAATACACACTAGTGCTAGCCTAGTCTCCGTTGAGAATATCCGCCGTGGCCAAAATTCGATCAGAACATTACAAAAATGTATTAATATAATACAAACACATACAACATTACAAACTCATGTTAAATTATTATGTCGCTAGCACACATAGCCAAAATTTTACATTAAGCATTTATGAACTCCATGTATAGGTCAATACCTACCCCGAAGCGGTTGGATTAATAATTAGAATCAAAAATATTTTAAATCTACTAAAACCGGAAATGTGTTGTAATAAATTGAATGAATGAAATAAAATTTTATTAATAACTAGCTGTGCCCCGCGGTTTTACCCGCGTTATAATTTTATAAATTATCACAGTTCTTCCCCAGTACGGGAAAGCTTGATAATAAGCCTATATGTTGACCCGACCTCTTAGTAATATTCACGCAAAATTTGAAGTAAATCCATGCAGTATTTTTTGAGTTTAGCCCGGACATACATACAAACAAACAGATAAACAGACAAAAATTCTAAAAACTATATTTTTGGCTTCGATATCGTTAGTAGATCACGCCCCAAGTATCCTATTTAAAAAAATATTCAATGTACAGTTTTGACTTTCCTACCATTTTATTATATGTATAGATATTGAACCGATGTTGCCATCGACGATATTTATTATTTTGATATTTGACCGGCCTGTTGATCGAGTAGCAAAACAGACTGCTAAGCCAGAGAACGGGTGTTCGATCCCCACCCAGGATAAATGTATGCGTGATGAGCACGATTTTTTCCCATGTCTGGGTGTAGTATATCTATATTCACCGCTTCGTGTCGCAGGTTCGAGTCCCGCGCCGAACAACTAATTGTGTGACCCAAAAATTTGTTCTACGTATTATCTAATCTATTTAACAAAAATTGTTGGTCTGAGTTTAGATGTAATTTGTGTCTGTCTGTTATACGTTTGTAAAGTACCCCGCGATACAGGGATTAGATTCCCTAGTGCGGGCGAAAATTTCAAAAAAAATATGTTTTAGATGCTCCAAGTACAGGCGTCAGCAGAACAAACTACCCCAATCTGTCAAATTTCCCGAATTGAAAGTGAACCTTATGCTTTTGTGATAAAGTTGAAAATCTATAAAAGCAATTCGACAGGTTGGGGAAGCTTGATGTGCTGGCGTCTGTACAAATGAATTGAAAATGTCTGCCCGATTTCGGCCGCCTAATATTTGAATCTAAAACAAATAATTTGATACAGGTTCAATTTCTGACTGGCCAACAGTTATAATGGGAATTTAAAGACAAAAAACACGTTGGCCTACCTGTCGTTGTTATAAAGCTTATGACTAATCGTGCTACGATCGTGTCGGATTGCCGTCCCGTCGGATTAAGAGAGGAAAGGAATAAAAAGTGCTTAGTGTTTGCGCTTATATTAGTATCTCCTGCGTAGCCGGCCTTACGAATGGGCGGCCGTAGCCAAAAAATCGATTGGAGAATATCTGTCTTTTTAACATCTGTCTTTACCTGCGTACTGCAAATCAGATTTAATACCGATCATAAAATATTTCATAACTAAACAATTTCTATAATTCATTGAATTCCTCTATCCGCGTGTGCGAGTGTCCATGGGCAGCGATGATCACTTACCCCATCAGATGAGCCACACACAATAAAAATGAATCAGCGAAAGTTTGTACGCTTATAACTTCCGACCGACTGCACTAAATTGGATAAATATTTATTTTATGTATTCGTTATTCGTTCGTTTTTTATGGTCGTTTTTTCTTCAGCACTATTTGTTTTCTCACAGGAAGGATTAACGAAAAAATGTTGTACATATTACAATGCATTAAATTAGTTATTAATAGACAGTTTCCAGGGTTATTTCAATATAAACCTCTTCCAGTAGACCCGCAAGAGAAGAAACTGATGGGACTGGCAAGATGTTACGAATGGATAAAGGTCAAGCACAGTATTGATGACTTTTCCTACTCTAAGATATAATTTTTTTGCCGAATATTTACGTTTGAACACGTTCATTATCATCATTATGTCAGCCAGTTTGTGTTTAAATAATCAATTCGATAAATAACCAAAGGACACCTCTCTATGGTAAATGGTTACATAGCTGACGTACGACGTCAATAATAATACAATATTTTAATAATACCTTAAGTATATTCTGTAAGGTATAGATAATTTTACAGTCAGACTAGTCTTAAACAGCAAGAACACTGATCACGAACAAAGGTGCATATCTGGGGCTAAGTGCGGAAACCATACCCACTAGCATAGTAGTGAAAACAATGATGAAGATGATGAACACTATGGTTTAACTCCCTTATATTGGTACCTCTTTTTATGCATGCAACCTGTGGACTAGCTACATGCGAAAATCGTATGAAGCCCTTCGAGTCCAATTCAATAACGCGTTCAGGATGTTGGTGAGGCTCTCCCGCTTCTGCAGTGCGTCGACAATGTTCGCGGTGGCTCTCGTAGATTGTTTTTTTACAACCATGTGCATGCAAGGCACTTCCTTGGTGCGACGCGTGCGTAGGAGCCGCAACAGCATACTGGCCGTGCTCGCTGATAGGTTCGACTGCCCATATATAAACCACTGCTTCAAGGTTCACATTGTGCACGGGGGATAAGTTGGCTAAAGCCGATTTTCTTAACGAGTAATAATTATGATGTTTTAGTTAATTGTATTTCTGATTTTTTGTCTCTTTGTTTTGATTTTATGTTTTTGTATGTTATTGAATAATGTGACTGTGATTTTATTTTATGCAATTTATTGAATTGTTATGAATCTTAGTTGCTCGAGAATAAATGACTTATTATTATATTATAGTCTTATTATTTTTAGTCACGTGGAATTTAAAGCTTACTGACGTAGAAATCAACTTCCCTCATTCCCTTCGATTTGATTCCTAAATTCTGATATTGTCATTCAACAAATGCTGGTTTGTGCATTGATACAATTAAGAAGTTTACAGCTTGCTTGATTGACAGCTTAAAACTTATTTCCCAAAACAGTTTTCAAGTTACAAACCGTTTTGTAGAACAATCAGTCGTAACAGATATTAAACTCCGTGCCAAGCATCGTAACAATTTGTTTGGTCGGAGCACAAAACACTGACAGTTAAATTAGTCTGGCCCCGCAAATGAATGTAACGGCGGTAAGGGCGATGCTCAAACACGCGTTTTATATAGTCTACTAGGCTTTTAATTTTACTTGAATATCCCTTTCGGTATTTGGTAATGTTGGACGTACCAGGGATACTTACTTGTACAAGGTGTAACATCAGTGGTGGAGGAAATCAATCAAGAAAAAGTATTTTTTTTTCAGTCACTTGCAAAATGTGTCAGCTGATGGAAATTGTTATGAGAAGTTTATCTTTCTTTTATATGTTACTAATTGATGTCTTAACATTTAATTAAATAGGCGAGTTAAACTCTTTCCTTTCATCTATTATTTTTGTCAGAAGTCGTATATCGACCAAAAAATACTTATTAGTGAGTGACAAGAAAGTTGTAGAATAAAAATGCGAATTGCAAACGCTTATATAATGTTTTACCATTTAATATATTTTCAATAGAGGCACTTCTTGTTATATTAGAGGACTTCTTGTCATACTAGATTAGGTAATACGTAGAACGTATTAGTCGTAAATAGTGTAAAGCCAACTTTTTCCCAGGCTCCATAAATAAAAAGAAAAAAGAAACATAAATCGGTGAATAGTATAATATTCAAACGATGCATAATAATAATGTACATATGGCTTTGTTTTGTTTTATTGATTTTAATTTTAGTCTTTTTTTTTCTTACATATTATTATTATTATTCTGTAAAACAATAATTGTCAATGACATATAATAAAGTAAATGGTTTGTGATAATCGACTGGCAACATCAGCGTTATCAGCTCTATAACAGTAAAATGTCGTAGCAACTGATGAGATAGAGCCATTTCGGACTTGCAATGCTACGATTTTGTTTCTCGTGTTATGTTTCTTTACATTTTTGTTGTCTGTGCAATATTCTGAATAACAATTTTCTCTACTTTGCTTTTAATACATTTATTTTGAATATTATTATATATTACTTAATTATTACCTTCATAGCCAAGTGCATGTTTTTGTTTTCCAACTTTGCGTGTAACATTAATAAACTTGCTAATGTATTAATTTACACAAAATCACAGATGTATTTTATGTGAAAATGTATGTACTGACATATGGACTTGTCAATGCTATAAGGAACTTGAAACATAGAAAAATTGTTCAACTCTTGACGCGAACATTATTGTAATCTCATCTTATGTGACATCACATATGTCTCCAATAATTCTTTTGGCGAATTTTACAATATTTTATAAAATAATTAATATCCTAGGCCATTTAATAATCCCAAACTAAGCAAAGCTTGTACAATGGGAAACCAGATAACTACACTACTTTTAACTATACTACTTTTCTTTTGTAAATACATACTTATATAGATAATTACACCCAGACCAAGATATACAGATATGTACATAAGCAATATCATATTGAAACCTATATTAAATTCAATGCTTACTAGTTCAAATCATTCTGAAATTAATTGTAGTAACCCCTAGACATTTAAAACAAGTTTTATCAATAGCTTTCAAATCCTTAATCTCATTTACATAAATACATTTTGTGATTATAAATACTGAAGTCTAATTGATGCAATACTATCTTTATTGTTAATCAGAATTCTTAATTTAAGGACTTAACAGTAAATTACAATTCAATACATATATAGGGGTTTTATAAATAGCTACAATTTCTTTTATTATCAAGAATAACGCTCGCACTAAGCAAATTAATCCCTGTGTGGCGGAGTACCATATTATATTATTACTACTAATTTGTGTCTGATAAGTAATAATATAATTATATTATATTATTACTTATCAGACACAAATTAGTCGTCATGCGCGGGAAACAAACCCAGGACATAAAGCAGCGACGGGACTTTCGTAATCACTGCGTCAGCCGTGCAGTCTTCGAAACGTCCTTGAGCCACCTAAACCTAATTTGACATGACATAGACTGAAGATGATTTTAATTTCTCAGAAAAATTGTAGCAGCCCTACCTTAAGTAACAAACTTAAGGTATGCTTGTAAAATAAGGTTTACCATAAAGATACTTCACCTTATTTATCACTTTTGGTGTCTCAAATTAACTTAAGTTAATTTGGGACCGCTTGATTGAATCCAGGTTGAATAAACTTCGCGCAAAATCAGTTACGAAACACTTGTAAAGTTTGGGGTTGTTGTACGTATATTAAATAATTATACGCGCTCATTACAATATTAATAGAAGGTAAAGGTATAATTTACATTTTATATCCTACTAGCTGTACGTGGTTTTACCCGCATTAAACTTTATAAATTATAGCCTATATGTTAATCCAGGGTGACAGCTAACTCCGTAACAAATATCATTAAAATCGCTTCAGCCATTTAGACGTGAAGAAGTAACAAATATACATAGCCCCTACAGTTGAAGTAACACGGGTTTATATTAAGTCAATTAGAATGCTATTAATACATATCCTGGGACATTAATCACACACGGCCATCTGATCCCAAATTAAGCGAAGGTTGTACTATTGAAACCAGATAACTGATATACTACGGATTTGCTTTTCAAGGAATGTCAGGTATTAAGCATCAGAAGGATGTTTGTATAAAGAGCTATTCTAGAACACCACAAAGATATACCTAGTATATTAGACCTATCCCATATCGTAAAACAACGAATCATCAAAATTCCCGTATTGCCTTTGAAAATCGCCTTTGCACAGCGTTTTACGAAACTATAACTGTATAACAAATTCAATAAAATATATAAATTAATATTTCTATCACTAACTGTGGTAAAGAAAAAAATTAATTCTACTTTGATGCACTGGTCGTATCAACACACGGAAGACTTTTTGATTTTTTTAAAATAAATGTTAACTATCCAAAATAGCTGTAATAATTTTTATACTTAGAGATTAATTTTATTATCTTAAGTATGGTACCACACACTACATATTCTGAAATGTATTTAATTAAGGAAATCTCCTCACAAAACAGGCCCCGCCTAGTGTGAGGTGTTTTTTGTAATGCTAAATGGTGTACTGTTTGTCTTGTTTAATAAATAAATTATAAATTACTACATATACTAATTTGCTTTTGTAAATACATACTTATATAGATTGTTACAACCAGAGTCAGGACAAACAGACATGTCCATGCACACAAATATCTGTCCCGGGAGGAAATCGTACCCATGAACTGCGGCGTGAAAGTCGTCGTATCTACCAACAGCGCCATCAGGCCCGTCTCGTTACCGACATTTGTTACATTCAATTCATATCCATCCAAAGGTGTATTTAATTATCCTTTTTATTTTTTTTATCGAATTTCAAGTGAAATAATTCATTTTTAATTCAGTAGGAATAAGCGAAAACAATTTAACGTTGCTAATTAAAATTTTAGAAACTGCTCGCACAGAGCGTTGATATACAATTTAAGTATCAGTATTAGTTTAATACTGTTTTGTCAAACATACATGAACGTTTGACCAAAACTATATTTAAATGAAACTCATTTGCGTTTAATCCAGATATTACGGACACTATGGGCTCTATTCTGGGTTATCCGTCATCCCTTATTAGATATTCTAGTAACACGTGGGTTAAGCTAAGTGACTATAGTGAACGACAATCTATTTTCATTTTGATCTTACTTATTTTCTTATCGTATGGGCAGTGGTTACCATAGTGTCAGAGTTGTTGCCCATTAGGCATCTGGCATAATTTAACGGCTGTTGCTTAATGGCTACAACCGGGACCGACAGCTTAACGTGCCCTCCGAAGCACGGAGACGCTCAGAAATGAAACCATTTTGGCAGTCACCCATCTATTGACTGACCGCGAGCATAGTTGCTTAACCTTCCCAATCACTTACGGGTCGGTGAGAACATCTGTCTTTGAGCGCCATTTTGATCTCACTAATGTTATATGACCCATTTTACGGAGACTACGGGCTCCACTCGTGAATCAACCTTCTCTTGCATCTTTACTAGGGCACTTTGGAAGTACGAATTCCAAACCGCCCTATGTTTCGGTTTGGTTGCCCTGGGTTGACTTAAAATGTGAGTTAGTAATATGTGATAGTTTTTGTTTATTAATATATATTTTACTATTTTAAGTGAGGCCGTAGAATATAAGTATCTTGTGTATATTAAAATATAAACGTGTACAAATATAATCAGTACTTATATCTTGTTTTCTGTATTAATAACATTTACTTTTTCTTTTCAGGGCCCAGAAAAATGATGCCTGTATTGCTAATAGCAATATTTGGTAAGTGATTGAATTAGAATGAAATAGTAATAATTAATTATAATGTGCGGGTAAGCCCCACTCTCCTCGGAAAGTAGAATCATGTTAAAGAAGGATTCGATCGCGCGGAAATCAAAGCTGTAAGCGAACACGCGGACCAAGTCGGCCAGCTGGCTACCGCGGGCAACCAGACCGGCATGTTGAGCGCAGAATCCAAACACGTGAGCAGAGCAATTGGATATTCAATCAAATTGTCTTTGAAAATGCATCTGCGGCGCGGTTGCTGAAATGCTGTCGTTTAGAGTACACAGAAAAAAAAGCAAGTGCGTTTTGACCACATGGCTGATGTAAAACTACTTAAGTTCCATCTAGGTCTCTTATAGCCAGATACATAAGTATCAGGCTATGAGAGAAAGAGAAAAGAGATTGTGTGAACGAGAAAATGACAATAAAGGTTAGTCGCGTTAATATCTGTAAACAATGTTTTTATCTAATTATGATACGTGAAAGTTTAAAAGTGTATATTGAAAAGATACTTTTGGGTTGATGATGTGTTAGTTAAGCATCCAACTGAACTAAGGCCCAATAATTATAGTTCTTATAGCAATGATGCATTTAATATTATCTACCGCTTTTTGTATAATTGAAGACCTTGTCGTTATTCAATGGAGCCTGGTGTTTTATTGTTGCAGTGAAAAACAAATAAATAACAACGCTGGTGTAAGGTTTGGTAGTGAATCTCCTGAAGCAAATTTAGATAAGTTTTAAAATACTATAACAAACCTCAATTTTTAGAGGTCGCCCGTAAAAGATTAATCAATGTTTATTTTTATGTCTAAGTATCTTTTCACTTTCTATCTATTCTATTAATTACTATTATATATTTTAATTAAAATTATTTTAATTATTCCTATTCCTGCTTAATGTAAAATAGTGATCGATTGGTTTACATCATGAATGAAATCAAAATATTATGTATATAAATTTTTCAATATATAAAGAATATTTTGTTGGTTTGGATGTGTTCAACGCAACACATCCAAACCAACAAAATATTCTAGTCGAATAACTTACCAACAAATAACCAGTTTATTGTACCTTATGTGTTATTTCGGCAGCGGCTTGAGCAGCTATTTCAATATATTTTCGTAATTTTACTCAAGGAAAGGAAAGTTACAAATAACAAGAAAGACGAACTGTCGACTCCGTAACTCTATGGAGCGCCAATTTTTCACCATAACGAATGACACGCGATGTTTACTAAGTTGCGAGAGGCATAGTGGGCTTACCTAGTTATCCCTATTTTTACAGAGTATCGCTAGTTGTCTAGTCGTCGTTTATTTCTTAACCTATGTTTGTACTCCTACTTCAATAGGACTCTTAAGAACTGCTGCAGGATACTTCTCAGCAATGACTTTTAGGATGCCATTAGTGCTGCTCCGCAATCTACTAAGTTAAGAGGCCACCCGCCTACGAATAATAGCATGAAAGCCGTCTACTGTAAACATGCTAGAAGCACTACAAAAGCGGTGCAGGCCTAATATTATTAATTTATTATTTTTTAAAAGCCTGTTCGTGGCTTACTACCTGGCAAAAATTCACTTTTCCAAATGTTTCTATTTTGTGCCGAGGCCAGGGCGGCAAAGTTTTTGCCGCCAAATACCGCATATATTAAGAGCCGAAATTACGCTTTCAATTGTATTTAACTTGGTGGTCGACCTAATAATTGAGCATAATATTTTTAATATTAATAATATTCACACCCGGCCATCTGATCCCAAACTAAGCAGAGCTTGCACTATGGAAACCAGATAACTAATATACTACATATACTACTTTTTTGTAAATATATACTTATATAAATAATTACACCCAGACTCAGGACAAACAGACATGTTCTTGCCCGCAAATATCTGTCCTGGTTGGGAATTGAACCCACGACCTCAGGCGTGAAAAGCAAGTATTTGCCAAACCCGCCAACAGGCCCGTCAAAATTGTAGTATATACTGCCTAATCGGTCGAGTGGTAGTATGCTTAACCGCACATAATGCGTTCCCAATGCCGGGTTGAGCCAATAAGAACTATTATTTCCGTTAAAAAAATCTCAGTATCAGTCCGGAGTCCATAGAAGGTTGGCAGTGATTTCCTCCCATACCTCGAAGAGCACTTGAAGCAGTCGGTCCTCTACCTGACGTATTACCGATTTTGTTGTTTCTGTATTTCGTTGCACCTAATGTAGCAGGACGCGTTACCAATGAGACTGGCCACCGTGGTCGAACTTCGATTCTGATCATTACTTTTTTATTGGATATATAATGCTTTATAAATTGTCTTTTAACTCAATGGTAGGAACTTACAATGATCCAACTGATAATATCTGCTGGAAGGAAAAGAACACCCATACACACTTACACATACATGCATATTGACGAGTGTAATTAAGCGTTAATAATAAAACGATACCAAAAATGTATGTAGACAGAAGATAATATGATTCTTAGGCAATTTTCCAAAGCTAATGTTGATCGAGTCACTACCGAGGGAGTCGTGTTTTACTGTTCGTCATGGCTTTTAGGGTTCCATTTTACCCTCGGGGTACGGAACCCTAAAAGGATGCCAAAGAATTGTTTGGATTAAATATCAGGAACTCATGGAAGTAGCTATCGTGTTGTGATGATTTCCTCCTACTACTACTTCCTACTTCTTTGATTTCTACCTACTTTCTTTCTTGTTCCTTGTAGGTACAGACGCCAGCACATCAACGTACACCAATCTGTCAAATTTCCCCAATCGAAAGTGAGCCTTATGCTTTTGTGATAACGTTGGAAATCGATATAAGAAATTTGACAGATTGGGGTAGCTAGATGTGCTGGCGTCTGTACAAGGAACATGTGGATATTTACTAGAGAGAAAGATGAGGCAGCTTCTATATACAATAGAAGCCAGAATATACCATACTAATTCTTACCATGGCTTTTTATATGCTTTTTTAAACGCTGTTGTATGTGAATGTTTGTCTGTATGTCCTTTATAGAATCGTTAACTTTGCTTTTGATCATGTGATGATCTTCAGCAAAGTGTTGTGAAACTGCAGGGCATAGCTAAATAAAAAATATACATTATTACATCAATACTTCAGTATACACGTCTGGTGATACTGAAGTATTGATAGAGGTAGGGCACAGCCTTCATTCGCTCAAAGAGCAGCCCGACTGGGGAAGTCCATACCTCCACCTTTCAGAAGACATTCCTAATAATAACATTAATACGGTCGCACGAGTTCATCGGGGGGGAGAGTCAGCAACACTTGTTTGCTGACATTTTTAAAGGCCGGCAACGCACCCATGGCTCCTCCGGTGTTGCAAGTGTCCATGGGCGGCAGTATAAATAAAAAAAAATATACTTGACAACAGTATTATACCTAGTGGATAAATGTGGATTACTTAAATATAACAATGTACTCGTAATGTATTCGAGAACACAATCCGTGTATATTATGTTAACCACGATGAGCCATGTAAATACACAAAGTCTAAGTAGTACATTGAGACGATGCACGGGGCGGCATTTCCACGAGGCGATGCGCAAGCACGCCCAAGATTAGTTTATGTAACGAACTTCACACAAATACCGACGAGAATACCTGATGAATTTAAGAATAATAAATATCTCTTCTAGACGATAAAATTCTTTCTGTGGTTCTTTATTTAGTTTAACAAGACTCAAAGTAAACACTAACACGAACGGTTGAGCGCTTTGTGTGATTCAATCAAAGCTCCGCGGATCTAGTTAGTCCGGATATACCTAATGTTTTTTTTGTTAGAAACCTAGTGAAACACACGAACATCGGCCAACCTGCTAATGGAATTACAAAAAAAAACACTTTTACCCTCTTGGAACTACGTTCGAATTTTTAAATAGAATACGCTTTGGTTTATATTAAAAGTGCCACAGAATTAATATTACGTTGTTTTAGTATAATTTTATGACGGTATGCGAAATCAGAGTTATGTTGTTGGCAATAAAATACGAACAGATGGAATTCTTGTTGAATGTAATTTCTGTCCACAGTTAAATATGGTTACCCATGTAGGAATACGAATACAGCTTTGGTTATAATTCTCTTATTCAAACTTGCGTAGGTATTATTTTAGAGATCTTATATTAAAGCGTATTTTACTTCGAAATTTCCTTTTAAAAGTTTTCCAATCGCAACACGGAAACTCGATTGCCTTGTAATTTATTTGTTAATCTGGTTCGGTAATTTATACTTTCAGCTAAGACTTGTGATTTTGCGTTTCTTAAGATATTTTAAATGTTATTTTGTATAGTATTGTATTATTAGCTGTTCCCCATGGTTTCATCGGCGTTAAACATTGATTATAGCCTATGTGCTATACGCACATATAAGCTATATTACCACGAAGTTTCATCAAAATCCGTTCGGAGTTTTTGCGTGGAAGAGTAAAAATATCTATACATTCCATACGTCAAGACTCACAAACTTTCACATTTATTATATTAGTAGGATAAAATCTTTGGGCACTAATATAATTTATATGAAAAAATGCCTAAAATATCAACCCAACTGTAATAAATGGCATTCCATCAATGCTTGTTGATATTACAATCGCACATTACGAGAACCTCGTGAAAACTGAGAAAGAAAACTTACACTAGTTCACGAGGCTACCACCATGTGTGGCGTGAATTCAACCAGCATGGGCATAACATTTACAAAATATATGATAACATTAATTTTACCTTCTTCTTCATTTATTATCTTTATTAAAATAGTTTCCGTACATATAATAAAAAAAAATATGATGATAATGATGTTCCGACGGATTCCGGCCACGGCGACTGCTCCAATTCCCGTGTCTTTAATGTGCTCTCATATGACTCATGTAGCCAATCTTCTTTATGAAGATCCTTGCACAATGTGGGCATGGGGGATCTCCATTACTGGAGTGCTCACAAGTTATAATTTATAACCGCAGGTGGTTGGGCTTTTGATTTATCGCGCTAGGTAACAAGTGCAGCGAAATGCAATTTTTTTAATATAATGGCTTTTATATCCACTATACAACATCCAAATAATACTCAATAGCTCGCGTCCTATCCAAATCATGGAATATATATAGCCATCCTATAACACCAGTACTAACTTAGTAATGTTACGATAACTAACAATAGTTACCTATTACAGTGTTTTACAAAGTTGAGGCTGCCAAATATGTCAACACCATTATGGCCTTGGGTCAAAATTGCTTTGTTAAATTTTGAACTGTGACTTTTATTAAATAGGGCCCGTGTATTCTTAAAATCACCTTTTCAGCGTTTCAGTTTCAGTGTGACATTTTACCGTCCGTGTTATTACATGTTTTTTGTACTATTATTACCTAAAATATACTGAGAGACCAAACAAATAGTAAAAACAGAAGGCTCACAACCAGTAGTCTTACAAATCAGAGCAACGAAACGGGATCGCCGTAGCGAAGAGGCAGATTTTGTATTCATAGGTTGTGATCGCTGGCGCACGAGATTTTCACTAGGTACCTATGCTGATACGATCCAGAGCAGATAATCTGGTCTTGTCTTTTTTCGACTTCTTTTGTTTTACGACATTTTTCATCAAATAAAAAAAGTAATAGTTGATAAGAGAGCAAGTCATATTATCCCAAGAAGTCAAAGCACTTGTCAAAAATATGAAGGGATGGCTTTTTGATAAGTTTGATTGATGTGATATCAAAAGAATTTTTTTTATGGAGCAATAAGGAACGTCAATTCGCCTATCACATATCGTTGCAACTATAATCAAACCCGAGCCAACTTGTTAATTTATCACATATTACTTACTTACTTATCGTATGGGTAGTGTCAGAGTTGCTTAAGCCACCCTGTAGGCCTCTGACATGGCTTAACGACTGTTGTCTAATGACCACAACCGGGACCGACAGCTTAACGTGCCCTCCGAAGCACGGAGACGCTCAGAAATTAAACCACTTTGGCGGTCACCCATCTATGGACTGACCGCGAGCCTAGTTGCTTTCCCTCGCCGATCGCTTACGGACCGGTGAGAGCATTTAGCTATGAGCGCCTCATATATCACATCATCACATATTACTCAAATAGTATTTCAAATAAATACGAGTTAAATCTTTTTTCCATTTCGTAAAGTATGGTTTTGATTCAAAGCATTCGTCAGGGGGTTACATAGGTAGGCAGATCCGTTATAATGCAATTAAACAAGTAATTGAAGCACAGGGCTCTTCATGCGCACAGTGGAGTAGGGTAAGCGCACCGATCACTGGCGACAAATTACCTCTTCAAGCGCCGCCGTTTCATATTTCTCAACAAGGAAACAATTTAGCAACGGGACCGTTTTCGTGTCTATTTTTTATTATCTGGCGAGGATGAGCGGAATATTAATGGAAGTTTACGACCAAAATATTATGGAAATTGTTGAAAAGTACATATAACGTTCATAGATATATTGAATCTTGGTTACAAGTTTACCGTTATCAGCACTATTCATGTCCGATTATGTTATAAATTTCGGAGTTTGGTAAATGTTTTTAACATAATGTCTTCTTGGTCTAATTTCAAAGTGTTAATAGAGTACTCTTTATTCCTTCATAACCATACTGGATGAGCTAGTTGAAAAGAACGGAATGGGGCCAAGGGTCGTAAAATTGGTAATAGTGGTTACCTAGTATTCAACGCTCGAAACGGAACTCGAGGAATCCTTAAAAGTATTAGAAGGTCCTTTAGATGCCTATTTATTATTAATTAATTATTTTTATTACGTATAAATAATGAATTAATAATAAATCCAAAATATGTGGATTACAAAAGATAGATAAACATTACTATTTTTCATTATTATGATTACAAAATATATATATCAGTACTGCATGTGTCAATAGTAATCTCTTCCAACAGACCCAAGAGAGGAGAACCAAAGCGTGTTTAGGATTTCATATATGCTTTACATACCAATAGTACCTATATTTGTTTAGATTTTTATTTAGTCACAAATTGAGAAATTAAAACTATTTAAGCAATTAATGGCACATTTTAAAGATTTCTGAAACTTGGTTGCAGTTTAGGATATTGAAAACGCTAAAAGGAATTAATTTATAATGATCTAGTCTATGTACTGGCACGATATCAAACGTTTTACCCGTGCAGGATTCGGTAAGATGACGTTAAGTGTCTTCTTTGATTTAAATTAATGGGGCATTTAAATAATTATATTAATTCAAGACCGAACGCAATAGCACGATGACGGAATCGTTAAAGCACATGTGACCGGATACCCTGTGGTCCGTGGGTTCGCTTCCCATCTGCACTTAAATTTATACGACACGAAAGACGTATGAAAGTTTAATAAATTGAGTTTTCAGGTTGACTTCATAATAATAAATCAAATCAAACTTACAATGAGAATAGTAAAATGGAATCCAACGAGTACCTAGTAAATTAACAGGGGCCGAAAATTCTGGAAAACTTTGCGGGTTTGTTTGTCACATTATTATAACACAACAGAAACCTTTTGCAACATGGTATTTTGTGAACGGAAATTAACATACATGTGGCATGATATACGAGTATTAATCGGAAAACTATAGCTATTTAAGTTACTTTTATTAAAGTTCAACGTGTTTTATCCCTATTAGTTCCAAATGAATATGTCTATTGTTTGTTGGAAATTTTACTTGGTATGTATCGATGCTTAAATTATATTTCTAAAGCAGTGTCTGTGATTTAGACTATGTTTGCACTAGAGAAATGAATCTTAGGATCGCGGGGACCAAACTCAGACTCAAAAAACTATATATGAGACATAGGTACTTGTCCTATGCGGATATCGAATCCCAAACACTAGGGTGAAGGGGAAGTAGCGAAGCAACAAACTACGGCGTTATAAGTGCAGTATTGTGAAAGGATTTTTATAAACCAATGAATTATTTTTTGTCCTAACAATTACGACCATAACATAAATTTTCAGCCAAATCGTTTAATTCCCTCTCGAGTGATGACATTTTTAACACCTTGATGATTGATAACTGAAAATGTGGCCGTGCGTACCCATAAGATGTTCACTGTAGAATTAGATAGTATAGGTATTATAGACCTTATGTTATTTTTCTGAAAAACACGTTATTCGTGCACGCCACAGCTGGACCGTGAGTATTATTTAAGAGGAAGCGCTTTGTACGGCAATTTGGTAATATGGTAAAGTTGGTAGAATGGAAAAGGTCCATCCACATTTAATTCTATATAATAGGACCTTCCCTCCGGATCACGAAAGTGTTTAGACGTGTGCATCTATGTAGCTTAAATTAATAAAAAACACATTTAAAATTCAAAATATTCTAATAAATAAATTCATAAAGTACTAGGCGCGCATAACGTATCAAGCGACGCACGGTGCTAGTGTGAGTGGGATAACAACACGTGTGACGGCAATAGTTACCGGAGGTACGATTCACACATACCACCTGTCAAGCCACTGTCATCTGTCAACAGTGTTACCAGAGTAAGAAAAGTGTTTTTAGTAGAAGTTAAATTAAAATAAATTTCTGCACGAGTGAATCGAGTAGCATGCCTCTTCGACGTTCTCCACCGCCAGCCCCGGTCGCTTCTGCGCCCGGATCTATGCACTCTACGGCAACTATACATGCACCAGTGACTTGTGAGTCTGATACAGCATCAGAAAGAAGCGGCCGTGACAATGTCAGTATTCGTAAGCGTAGACGTGACGACGAAGACATAAAGGATCTTAAAAGTCTGATCTCGTCATTGACAACGAAGGTTGATCAAAACTTCCTTGAAATGAAGCAGAGCAATGATGCGCTTCAGAAAAGTGTGAAGTTTATGTCGGAAAAATATGACACAATCCTAACTACGCTTCAAAGCCTAAAGGAACAAAGAACAGAAGACAAAAAAACTATACAGAAGTTAGAAGAGAAGATTGAAACTCTTGAACGTAAAAATAGGTCTGCAAGTTTAGAGATACGAAATGTGCCCATCAACTTACAAGAGAACCAAAAATATGAATCTAAGGAAGATGTTAGTAGAATTGTGCAAGGCTTGTCTAAAGTTGTCGACATCGATATACAGGACGGTGATATAAGAGATATCTATCGAATCCCGACCCACAGAGAAGGGAGTAAACCTATCTTAATCGAACTCAACAGTGTCATGAAAAAAGAAAAATTGTTACAAGCGGTCAAAAAATTTAATAAAAACCAGCGAGATAAATTAAACACTACGCATCTAAACATTCCTGGGCCTGCCAAACCAGTGTACATATCTGAAGCCTTAACTCCCAACGCTCAAAAACTGTTCCACGCTACTCGGCAGTTTGCTCGAGAAAATAGTTATGCCTACTGCTGGACTTCACGAGGTGCTATATACCTCCGTAAAACCGAAGGTGCGCCTCAAACGCGGATTGAGTCTGAGTCAAGCCTTAGGGTTCTTGTCAAGAAGTGACTAGCTTGCTTTTACAAATGGCAGCTGAATTTGCTGATACATTGCTTGATAGCATTGTGTTGCCTACTTTTTATGTGTAGTCTTATAAGTATTTATACTGCAAATGCATATCTTAATAATCTAGTTATAACTTTAGCTATTATTCCTTTTTGCCTATATTTTGAATATGTTTACATAGATATTATTATTATGCTTTTAATCACCCTTGTTCAAATTGTAATATATAGGACAAAACTTAAATTTATGTATTTAAATGCAACTAATGGCAGTAATTACAACTCACTACCACAATTACAGTTGCAAAACCCACCCATTCGATCTAAGCACAATAACACACACAAGTACGGGTACCCTAACATAAACACTAAAATAACATTCAATCCCTACTACTATATTAACCTATATCTAATGTGTAATTCAATGATGCCTTGTCGTATTAATTTACATCGGTCATTTTTAATTACAAAGCAAATTCGATCGTGGCAACTTAAACCAATTTATGGATTCGGTTGAATCACTTGATATCTGTCGTTCATATGTGAGTTTACCTAACCAATGTCTTAAGCATCTACAGACTTCCAAACCAACTTTAAACATATTACATGTCAACATACGGAGCTTAAATCGCAACTTTGACGGTCTCGTAGTCTTGTTACAGTCCATGGATATAGTGTGTGATATTATTATTCTTTCAGAGTGTTGGTTAAGTAAAGTTACAGATATACCCTTCTTAAGTGGATTCATGTCAGTTGGATCTTCATTCAATAACCAGAACGATGGTGTGGTTGTCTACATAAGTACGGCATTAAGCTATAGGACAATTCAGCCGGTAATCATAGATGCTAACTGTCTCATTGTGAAGCTGAGTGTAGATACAGCCATTGTAGCAATTTATCGCACACCTTCAGTCAGAAATATAGACAATTTCCTTAACTCCGTAAATAATATTCTAGAGTCCCTATCATCACTACCGACGGTAATAGTAATGGGAGACCTAAACATAAATATTCGACCCGGTAATACTGACACAAACTCAGAGGACTACCTAAATGCATTGGCTTTCCATGGGCTCCTGCCTGCTCATGTACTTCCTACTCGGGTAGACAACTGCCTGGATCATGTCATTCTTAGAACTGACAAATACTCCACAACGCTGGTTCTGGAATCTTCTATTACTGATCACGCCCCCATTCTATTCAGCATTGAACGCAACCTGCTACACGCTATTAAATCTAGAAGTGTGACTCGATATATAAACATTCCTTCTGTCATTAGTTGTTTAGAAAATACAGATTTTTCCGATGTTTTAACTTGCACCAGTCCTAATCAAAGCGTGGAACTACTTATTGCTATAATTTCAAGAACAATTAACCAGAACAGCTCTGAAAGAAAAGTGTCGCATAGGAAACGTATTATTAAACCATGGGTGACCCCTGGCTTACTGAGGTGTATACGAAATCGTGATCGGCTACACAGAAAGACAAAACAAAATCCCAATAACCCTACTACTAGACTAATATATACCAGATATCGAAATTTTTGTAATAATTTATTAAAGATAATTAAATGCGATTTTGACAAAAGTATGCTTCTCAGGGCCAATGGTAATCCTAAAGCAACATGGGATGTAATAAGGGAAATTAGTTACAAAAACACTTCACGTGTAAACAAATCAGACGAACTCCTAAACATCTGCAACGATCCAAATTCGTCTGTAAATTTTATTAATGAGTTTTTTGCAACCGTTGGACCTGACCTTGCTCAGCAAATTACGCAAAGACAGAATTTTGGACAATCAAATTTTGAATTTAACTGTTTGATTAATCCGTTAGGTAATTCATTAGTATTTCTTGAAACTGATTGCTTAGAAATAGAAAGCATAATCACAACACTTAAATATGACTGCGCCGTTGGCCATGACGGAATTCCAGCTTCTATCATCAAAGCAGCCAAGCATGTTCTTGTTCCAGCAATCACCCATGTCTGTAACTTATGTATAAAAAAAGGCACCTTCCCTGATACTTTTAAGAAGGCATTAGTCACACCGGTGTTTAAGGGCGGGGATGGAGATCGTGTCGAAAACTATAGACCAATTTCTGTGCTCACGGTATTGTCCAAAATTATGGAGAAGATCATAAATAAAAGATTGCTAGGCTATCTTGAACGTAATAGCATCATTGCTTCAAACCAATACGGTTTCAGAAGAGGTACCTCAACAGAAGATGCAGTTCTTGAGCTGACGAACCAAATAGCTGGAAATCTTGATTCACGGACGAAAACCATAGGCATATTCCTAGACATAGCCAAAGCTTTCGACACGGTCTCTACCCCCAGCCTAATTCGCAGCTTGGAAAGTTTGGGTATTAGAGATATTAGTCTGAATTTATTTCGTGATTATCTCACAAACAGAAGCCAACGAGTTAAGGTAAATAATTACATCAGTGATGAAGTGAACCTAACTCATGGCGTGCCTCAGGGAAGTGTACTCGGTCCGACCCTGTTTCTTTTATATATAAATAGATTCTGCCAACTCATAATACCTAATTGCAAGATCTTCGTTTACGCAGATGACACTGCGCTTGTCATAAGTGCTAAAATATGGGAGTCTGCCCATCGTGCAGCGGAACATGCCCTAGGGATAGTCATGGACTGGTTTTCATCTAATCTGCTTTCAATAAACGTGTCCAAAACTCACTATGTCCCTTTCTCAGCTAATACTGTCGCACAACCTAATCTGCCCGATATTAAGATCCATAGCTGCCTGTCAATAAGCACATCTTGCAAATGTCCATCTTTACAAAGAAGTTCATTTGTTAAATACCTGGGTGTTTATATTGACAACACACTGGGTTGGCGGAAGCATATCGATGCGACAGTGTCACGAGTTCGCAAATTAATGTTACCCATGAGGAAATTAAGACGAGTAGTTGATGGCACTCTATTGAAAACCATTTATTATGCTTTAGTTCAGTCATTATTTGCCTATTGCATTTCTGTATGGGGTAGTACATTTAAGACCTACTTGTTACGACTGGAGAGGGCGCAAAGAGCGGTTTTGAAGGTCATGCTTTACAAACCCTATCGCTATCCAACAACCCAATTATTCCAAGACGTATCTGCCCTCACTGTCCGACAACTCTGTGCGCTTAAGATCATCTTGCGAGTGCAGTCATCTTTAACCTACGACCCTAAGCTAAATGAGCATAAACGGCGTAAATATCTTGTATGCACAACTATAGCTGCCAAAACAGATTTAGGCAGCCGAAGTTACCCAACTGTTAGCGCTCGTCTATACAACACTATAAACAGATTATGCAATATATATCCTTTGCCTAAAGTGAAATGTAAACTTGTGGTCAATGATTACTTACAGAAGTTAACCTACGAGGAGACTGAGCAATTATTTTCAAAAAAACCTTCATAATTCCTATGTAAAATAGAACTTCAGCCCGGTGATATACATACTCAACAAAATTTACATAAACACATACGCAATCCCACACACACGCAATACCACACACACACACACGAACACAAATAGACTCAAATAAACTTACACACACCTCAAACACACTATTATCTATGTATATTGTAGTTGTACGATATTTAAGATGTCTTAATCATAAGTTTTATTTACTAAATATTATTAAAACTGCAACGTCTAAAATTTGGTATAAAGCAGCAACTCATCAATACTAGGACTATTTTTATCACATAAATTGTAAGAGGAAGGCGCCAGTGTCTGTAACACAGTTAATACTATCATAGACACTGACGTTCACTCTATCTCTTTATTTAAGCATCATTGTATATATTTGTGCATTTATGTGTAGATGAGATGGAAAATTTGTACTTGGCTTTTTGATAATAAATTATTATTATTATATAATTATTTTATTTATTTATTTAAGGATATTAAAGATATATGTGACGAAACAGACCGCGCGGACGGACTAATTCAAAATATTTTGTTGCTTTAATTACTGTTTTTAAACTGTGTTTATTTTTATATATTGTGAGCTTGACAAGTACAAGTGTATGTAAATACCCAAGTGCTGAATAAATAAATTTCATTATTTCATTTCACATTCTGTTGACTAACGAATATTTATTAGTAGTAACGAAATATTAGTAGCTAGTAATTTTAGTACCCTGGTTAAGTCGTAAGATCTCGTCTTTAAGAAAAGGGCGCTCATAGCCAGATGATCTCACGGGTCCGTGAGTGATTGGCGAGGTTAAGTAACTACGCTCGCGGTCAGTTCATACGGAGGGCACGATATGCTGTCGGTACCGGTTGTAACCATTAGGCAACAGTCGTTAAGCCATATTAGAGTCCTACTGGATGGCTTCAACAACTCTGTAACTGTACGATAAGTAAGTTTAGGAAAAAATATTTTCATGAGTCATTGCGAGCTCGATCAGTCCAGTACAGACGCCAGCACATCCAGTTATCCTAATCTGTCAAATTTCTTTTATAGATTTTAAACTTTATCATATAAGCATAAGGTTCACTTTCAATTGCGGAAATTTGATAGATTGGGGTAGCTTGATGTGCTGGCGTCTGTACTTATCGTTGATATGTGGGAGCATATTACCGTTAGTATTACAGCTATCATGTAACAACGTTTCATAGCTGATGACAAATTGGATTCAGTGTAAGCCACGTCAGTTTTCGCAAAAATCCTCCCCCATTATTTGTTCATTAGTTGTGTCTCCCGACGGCTGGCTGCTTCCATCTCTGGGAATAACGAGATTGTAACTATATGTACTTAGTATAAGATACTGGCAATGCCCCGCGGTTTCACCCGCACTAAAGTAGTTTTGGTGTAAAAGAGTAACAAACATACATCCATACATCTATACTCACAACTTTCACGCCGGTATAGCTCGCAGACGGTAGATTTTTTCCTACTTACTTGACACTTAGCGTCATATTTTGAATAATTCACACAATATCTTTATAAATTGTAGCCTATGTGTAATTCTGATGTATAAGCTATATTGTTGTGAAGTTTCATTAAAATCCATTCCGTAGTTTTTACGTGAAAGAGTAACAAACATCCATCCGTACTTACAAACTTTCGCGTTTATAAATTAGTAGGATTATATCTACATGCCTCAACTCTTGTGGATTACACCTTCACTTACCTTTTCGAGATTTATCATGACGTTTACAGATAGCCTCGGAGGCTTTCACTGCGTCGCCAGACAATAGAAGCTTGCGGAGTCGGTTTCAACGGCTTGAGCTCCCGAAAATATTAATAATAATAAACATCTAGGAAAACTAATACCCTGCCATCTGATCCCAAACTTGAGACGACATGCGACAGACAGAGCATGTATTTTGGCATCCACACAACTTATAAACATATTTATATATTTCTAAATACGTATATCTATAGTAATAGTAATAGATAAATTATGGGTGTAATAATCACCGTAGCCCAGTTGGTAGTGCTCCTGCCTGCGAAGCTGGTGGTCCTGGGTTCGAACCCCAGTAAGTGCAAATATTTGTGTGATGAGCACGAGTATTTGTTTCTGAGTCATGGATGTTTTCTATGTATATAAGTATTTATCTATCTATATAAGTATGTATATCGTCGCCTGGTACCCATAGTACAAGCTTTGCTTAGTTTGGGGCTAGGATGATCTGCGTGTCATTGTCCCCAGATATTATTATTATTATCTATAATGTGTGTAATAACACAAACCAAAATAATTGTGATTGTGTGTGAACATGTCTGTTTGTTCAAAGTCTGGGTGTAATTATCTATATAAGTTTGTATTTACAAATGAAAAGTAGTATATCAAGTATATCTGTTATCTGGTTCCCATAGTACATGCTCTGCTTAGTTTGGAATCAGATGACCGTGTGTGAATAAAGTTTTTTTACCATAACGGCCTACCTGATGGTTTGACCTCCATTGTATATTACATGTTAAACTATATATATAAATTATTAGTGTTCCGTAGCCAAATGGCAAAAAACGTCTCAATGGATACTAGCCGGGACATATTATAGTGCACGGAACATATTATAGTATGTGTGCAAACACAGGGGACTTCCTATTCCATGACTCTCATACTTACTTACCATATGGGCAGTGGTTACCCTAGTGTCAGAGTTGTTGCCCATACGGCAAACAGTCGTTAAACCATCTTCTGAGATGGTTTAACGACTGTTTCCTAATTACCACAACCGGGGTCGACAGCTTAATGTGCCCTCCGAAGCACGATTCTCATGGTCTGATAGGACGAATAGTGACACGACCAGGGAAAGGTAAGTTACGTGCTCACTAACTCTATTAATGTTCCTCTAAAAGGAACTGATTAACTATTCTGTTCTTGAATAGAAAAATCACTCAGCTAAGTATATAAACAGAATATTGAAACCCCGAGGATTATAATAAGGTAAAACGAACAATTCGTCCCTGTTTTCAGATAAAGAGGCATCTTTTTTACCGAGCAGCCGCTAGGAGTAAGGAAGTAAGCACAAAAGTCGATTGTTCACGAAGAGCCACGACTAACTGGGCATCATTTCTACTTAATTATAGGCTACGTTAAGTTATACAACCTCGAGATTGTTATATAAAATTTCTACGCAATTTTTTTCTACAGATTGCCATGTCAATCGGAAAAGTTATAAAAATGGCTGCCTTATAAAAATTAATTCAATCGTTCATAACGCAAACCGAAAGCGTTATGGACGATTGAATTAATTTTTATAAGGCAGCCATTTTTATAAGTTATTAAGGGGTGTACACAGTACTATGCCAAATCGAACGTCAAGTAATCGAATGTCTAAATAATCGAACTAAGATCATCGAATGGTTAATAAATTGAACATTTAATCGAATATCTCCTTTCGCATCATCACTATTTGTTTCTCAATATATGGTTGCAATTCTAATAAAGCCTTACCTACTTTTCTAGTAGCGAATGTTTCATTTATTAACCATTTGATATTATGAGCGTTCGAGTTATTCGATTACTTGGCGTTCAATTTGACTTGGGGACCGGTTATTAAGAATATATATTTTTGTTTTTATTGACTTATTTATAAATTGTAAGTAAAAATGGATAAAAGAAGATAAGGTATAATCGCCCTCCATCTACAATAGTGCGAACGGTCAGCGTATTCGCATGTTAAGATAGATTGACAGTTGCGTGATTACCGTACAACTTATGGAGGCGGAAATTCCATCCATATCACCTGGATGAATGGTCGTCTACCACTGTCGGACGGTCACCGTAGCCTAGTTGGTAGTGCTCCTGCCTACGAAGCTGGTGGTCCTGGGTTCGAATCCCGGTAAGTGCAAATATTTGTGTGATGAGCACAAATATTTGTTTCTGAGTCATGGATGTTTTCTATGTATTTAAGTATTTAATCTATCTATATAAGTATGTATATCGTCGCCTGGTATCCATAGTACAAGCTTTGCTTAGTTTGGGGCTAGGATGATCTGTGTGACATTGTTCCTAGATATTATTATACTGCGCGTTTCACAAGAAACTTTTTACCACGCACTACCACTCTGTGGGCTCAATTGAGTACGGAGGTATGTCCGATACGGTATGACATAGCAAATTACAAGAGCGAGCCTATTACTCTCTGAAAGGCTGACAACGTACTTGCTGCCTCTCTGGTGTTGCAGGTGTCCATGGGCGGTGGTGATTACTTACCATCGGATAACGCGCTTGCTCGTTTACCTTGCTATTATATAATACTGTTCGGGGACATTATTCACACACGGCCACCTGATCCCAAACTAAGCAGAGCTTGTATGGAATATTATATCTTTATAAGTATGTATTTGCAAAAGACAAGTAGTATGTTTAGTGTATCAGTTAAATCTCAAGTCATTTATTCCGTTAAAATATTACATTTGTGTGGAATCGTAATTTTTTTTTACCCTGCCGTGCAGTGCATGACGTGGCAGCTACTGAGAAACACAGTTAGAAAACTCAGTAGGAAACCTCTTTTTAAAATATTTATTTCTTACATAAAATTACATTTTATTTCAATTTATCGATATGATCTTAGCTAAAAAATGGTATGTAGGTCCTGGGAACCTGGCACCGGAGCAGCATACCTGCGTGCCCGGGGCTCCCCCCACCAGGCGCCAAGTGAAGTCCACGGCAGGTTAGGTTTAGTCGGTGCGAGTCCGACATACCCACCCACAGACACTTTTTGCGGGTGACATGCGTAGGCATTCCCCTGCCTCATAAAAAAGACCCTGTGAACCTTTGTATTATGGTACTTAGGTGTCTTAGTCGTTTCTGGTACGCGCTATATCCGTGGCATCCAACCATCCATACTCTTTAAGTTGATGGGCGGCATTGGAGCCGTCGTCCCGTAATGAAGAGATAATAACAATTTAATGGCACCCTCTATATATAGCTCTACATTTATATACAAGTTTAACTCGAGAAGCAGTTTTGTTTATAAAATTATACATAGGTACGTTTGCTTAAAGAAGCTTTTACCTAAACGTTCAATTTTGTTATGATTGATTTTGTGTGTGTCTCGTTATACCATTTTGCCGTCCGAAACATGTATAATAAGACTTAATTGCCCTTATGCACCGTGATAGAAATCAAACCAATTAATAGTAAAAGAAGCCGGTGACAATAGATCAAATTAACTTTAGATTAGAGAAGGGTATATTTTATCAACACTAAGGCTGCTTTTCCACCAGAGAAGGGCTATGCTACGTTGCTATAGATGTGCTTGATATCCACCAATCATAGTCATTGGTGCACATAGCTCAGCACTGGTGGAAAAGGATTCAACTAAGATATGTTTTTATATGGAAGGCTGCGTGCTATGGATGTGTGCTATGGATGTGAGCTATAGATGCCTGGTATGGGTTGCCGCGAGTGGTGTAACTATGTGCAGATAAGAGTACCTACAGTAGAAATGAACGCGTGTGTGCCTCTTCCTTCACTGCACCGCCCTCGCCGCTTCCCTACTATCGATACATCGCATAGCTCGAGCTGCGCACCTTCCTCGCGCTGCTCCTTTGCGACGGCGCTTCTTCATAGCACATCTTACACCGCTACATAACTTAACATCAGTGGAAACAGCCGCATAGTTTCGTAGCTTATCTTTTACATTCTCGCAGCATAGCTGCATAGCATATCTCTGGTGGAAAAGTACCCTTATACGCTTCCACCATTAACAGGAACTTCCACATCTTATCTCCCGATCTCCATTTTTCCTACAGTTTTTCTATATATTGTTAACCAAACGAAAAACGGCAATTGCCCCATTTGCTAACTCTTACAATATTACATTTTATAAACGAATGTTATGATTAATAAAACATTAAGATACAATTTTCAAAAATAATTCAATGAATATTCAAGACCAAATTCGCTCAAAAGATAAACAAGAAAACAATACAAGATTGACAAGTCTGCCTGGGAGGGTTGCCAGCAAACAAATTGGAATCAATTACTGAATGATAAATACAATAATTGTTACAAATTAATATATCTGTCTCCCAGTCCTTGACTACGCAGATGCCAGCTATCTCAATCTTACGGAGGACAAGCTTGACAAACTTGAGCGTCTTCAAAACTTCTGCATACGATTCATATTTGGTCTTCGAAAATATGATCATGCATCCGAATTTCGCAAAAAACTCAAGTGGCTTCCCATAAGACTCCGCCGAAATACTCGCATTCTATCCATACTTTACAATATTTTGTTCAATCCCGCTAGCCCCCACTACCTTAAGGAACGATTTGAATTCCTACGTGATTCACATTTGAGGTCTTTGAGATCATCAGAAAATTTGAAGCTTACAATGCCGGTGCACTATACAGATTTCCTAGATAAGTCTTTTACTGTACAAGCAACTAGACTGTGGAATGCACTACCAGTGCCAATACGACGTGCTCAAAATATAACATCGTTTAAAAATATGGTGAAAAACCACTACTTACGTTAATATTTAGATTAGTCCTGCTACTTGACAATTTATTTAATTTCCGTTTTTATTTTTAATATAAATTTATTTATTTAGTTATGGAATTATGTAATATTTATTAGTTTATTATATTTGTTTATGTATGAATATGAATGTATGTAAGTACATTAATCTATGTAGTATATTCATTATTAGGTTAGGACACTACACTCAGAACTGACGACGGTACACTATCAGCTGCCTGTCATTTTCAATTATGCTAGTCCATCCTACGGTTGTCTGGAAGAAATCGCTATTATGCGATAAGACCGCCAATTGTACATTATTTAAATATTAAGTTTTTTTTTTGTAAAATGTTTTTTATAGTTTGTGCAATAAAGTGTATCTATCTATCTATCTGTAGAAATATTATCGGTTTATATCCTTGGAATCTAACAAAAGGAAAGGTAACGTCACAAGTAGGTTGGTTGTTATTTTTAAAAATTTAATTGTTTGAACTGTTTCTGAAATCTATTAGTAGAAAAAAGTGGGAAAATTGGGTGAAAGTTGTGGAAAACAGGTTGTACTTATGATATTTTATAAAATTTATGAGGGCTTCATCGATACAGGTCTTAAAGTTGTGATAATATAATTATTATAGTAAGACCAATAATCACTCTATGGACAATATATAAAATATATTACCCATATTATGTAATATTCAGTTCAAAATCATTGTGTATGGACAGCAAATCTAAGCATATTATATTTTAGACTGTTTGTACTACTGTCTGTACATTGGAATTTAGAATTGCAGAGGTTTTTCAACATTACGTTTATTACAGTTAGGCTTTCGCTACTTTACCGGACTTCCAAGGCTTAAGTTTGATCTAATTCAGCGTTTTATACCTACGACATATACTAACCGTTTAAAAGCATATGTTAATACCTAAAGTCGCAACATTCCACATTTATAATTTCTAAACTGCTCAGAATATAATGGAACCTGAGTGGGATAAATTTCCCAGCAGGCTTATAGGATTTCCTTGTCGTGCTGCTATTTATACGAAAACTGTTATAGCCTTTCCTTCGGTCACTGGATTTCATACACAATTTGGAACCCAGTCGAAGTAGAAAGGTCAACTAGTCGTAGATAATACCAACAAGCAGATTTAAATAGAACAATTTTTTTTCTTGGATGCGGTGAGCAAGTTTTTTTTTCTATCGGTACAATAAAAACATAATTACACACGCAGTAAAAACACTAATATTATTTTTTTCGTATACCATAAAAAACAACGTAATAATTCGCAAGTCCTAGTTTTACTACTAATCATTTTTAAACTACTCAAAATAGAATAACAGTAATTTTATATTAAGTAGTTTATTTCGTAAGTAACTAGTTAATTAGTGTCAACCTTATTAAATCTAAGTGAGCCTGACTTCTTGCATGTTGTACAGTAAACAAAACTGGGTAACAGAAACTTAAATTGCGAGTCATATCCACACTAGATCAAAAAGATTTCCGGGAAATGATGTGGTTTTTCAAATTATTAAATAAAAGATCGGGTTCTTTTATTTGGCGGGTAAAATGAATTTTTGTTGTGCCATACATATCCCTACAATTTCCAATTTAATTAATATTTCGCTATTTGAAATTAAACAAAGAAATATCAACTATCAACGTAAATTTAAACGCATAAATTCCGATTGGCGTTGTTATGAACGTATCTGATATTCATTTTATTTAATTACGCGCGCGCTAAAATAGAGATAATTTTTACGAGAAATTGTTATTTGCCATTTTTTACCACAGAGTTGACGTTGATTTTGATGTTCCGTTTGTTTTAAATTATATTGATAGTGTATTTTAAAGTTGTCTATTCTTTTTTTGTGTATACTACTTAATTTTTTTAACATCTTATAAGTAGATGTTAAAAATATTGTTAGTAGCTACGTAGTATACACAACAGACAAACCCATGTCTATAACAACAAAACGAATGAGCCAAGTTTAAATGATTTTTTTTTCATTTGATTGGTGGTTTTTCGTTTCATAATTTATTGAAGATAGCAAACTTAATAACAAATAGGCACAAATGTAAGATAGACAGCAAAACAATATTTAGAATCGGCTGATAATGTTTCAAGTCAAAAGCGTTTTAAATTCTTGGCGGAGATAAAGTCGGGATTTTCTGATACTTTAACGCAAAATGCCTGTTAGTAAGGAGCCCCTATGACTTACTTACAAATGACGTCATAAGTTAGTTTCGAGTGTTCTTAATCTTGTTAAAACTCGAATTTTATTTATACTATTTTGGTTTATTTATGGTCCGTTTAAATATTGACAAATAAAAATACGTGAAACCGCGATGAAGACAAAGTCCGAATTTTGTATACTCTACAGATGTATACAACATTCGGAAAAAAATTATCACTTAATAAACTAAACACTAATAATACTATATACTACTACTAATGCATATTAAACTTAATCTAAAAATAAACATTTAAATTTGGATAAAAGTAAAAGTGAGAAACACAGAAACGTAAACATGAATGTGAGTAAATACTCCTTAAACAAGGATGGAACACATTTTCAAATGATAATAATATTAACATTATTTGATAATGAATTAAATAAATAAATATATACCTATCCAGGATATAATTATCACACAGCGCGATTAAGTTCAAACTAAACGAAGCTTTTGCTATACCTACAAGTCAACTAACAGAAATATATTTTTACTGTTTTTTATTAATGTATAAGTACAGACGCCAGCACATCAAGCTACATCACAGTGAAACTTATGCTTTTGTGATAAAGTTGAAAATCTATAAAATAAATTTGACAGACTGGGGTAGCTGCGTGTACGTACAATACACAGAAAATATCCAGATGAAGATAATTAGACATGTTCATGAACACAAATATTTGCCTTGAGCGAGGATCGAACCGGCGACCTTTGGATCTGAAGGCAAGTTCACTACTATCTGAGCTACCGCGTCTAAGCTACCGTGTCTAAATAAATTTAGACGACCGCTGTAATTCAGATAGTAGTAAACTCAGAAATTATTTAGTCAATTTCGTCTCTAATTTGACTAAATAATTTATAAATATATCAAGTTAACCAACAAAAGACTCTGATTTAAGTAGAAGAAGAATTGTACGTAACGATGGGGGTCTAGGGACCTTTTGTGCTACCGTCGCTCTGCGGTAATACGAGAATATACAAAACAGCTTCCCCATTTGAGGATTGGAAATCTTTACATATTATAAAATCGTAGGAAAGCCAAAACTGTACATTGAATATTTTTAAAAAGGATACTTGGGGCGTGATACACATTCGATATCGAAGGCCAATTCTACTTTTTAGAATTTTTGTCTGTTTGACTGTATGTATTTCCGGGCTAAACTCAAAAAGTAGTGCATGGATTTACTTCAAATTTTGCATGAATATTACGGAGAGGTCGGGTCCACTTATAGGCTAAATTGTAGGAAAGTCGAAACTGTACATTGAATATTTTTTTTAAAAGGATACCTGGGGCGTGATATATATTCGATATCGAAGCCCAAATTATAGTTTTTAGAATTTATGTCTGTTTATCTGTATGTATGTCCGGGCTAAAATCAAAAAGTAGTGCATGGATTTACTTCAAATTTTGCATGAATATTACTAAGAGGTCGGGTCAACATATAGGCGATATATTATCAAACTATTACATACGGGGGAAGAGCTGCCATATATTATAAAATTTAACGCGGGTAAAACCGCGGGGCACAGCTAGTTTTATTCATAAGGTTGTACCGTTACCGAGTGAAATTGGATTTTGAAGGGCTAAAGTGAAATCTACTACTCACTACCTGTCGTATGGGCAGTGATTAGTGTCAGTGTTGTTCAAGCCGCCGCGCCCGTCAGGCCTCTGACATGGTTTAACGACTGTTGTCTAATGACTACAACAGGGACCGACTGCTTAGCGTGCCTTCCAAAGCAAGCAAGGCACTCAAAAATAAACCATATTGGTGGTCACCCATCTACGAACTGACCGGGAGCCTAGTTGCTTAACCTCGCCGATCACTTACGCACCGGTGAGAGCATTTATGAGAGCCTGATTGCAAATCAATATAAGAAAAATATAATAACCCATAGTGAATGTTTAAGTAAAACATTCGCTACGAGAAATTTTCCACTATATCAACGTGGTGTTCAGATATTTTTCCAACGCAAATAACTTTTCACAGAGCAGTGTAAAGCAAACGTTCATTTTTTATTAATTTCGTTAACTTTTGCTATAAAGCTACATTTTTTTTGTATAAAAATCTTCAAAGCTTAGACTAAATTGATCCCGAAGCGGAGTACTGTCAGCTCTTTGAATAAATAAGATGTTCTGAAACGGTCCTCAGCTTCGATGCGTTATTTTTTCATATCTAAATGAGCGGACTGAATGCTGAGGAAAAATGTAATTTATTATTCCTTGTCTCTGATACAGAGTTCTGAGTGCATTACTAGAGGAAAAAAACCTTTGTTTGTTTTTGAGAGAACGCTGTCGGGGGTCCACTCCATCTACAGAGCTTTGGGTAAATGGAGTATTTATTTATAAAAAATGTTGTTCAAAATGGTTATTAAGAGATGAAGTCCTTATAGCCATTTGTCTTCGCCAATCCGTAAATTGAACGCCAATGTTAAGCAATTAGACGTGTGGTCAATCAGTGGATGGATAACTACAAACCTGGCTTAATCTCTTACCGTAGCAAGATATCTGCCGACGGTACGACGCTGCGTCTATGGTTAGATACTTACGTGTTTTTGACGGACTGATTGGAGGGTTCGATTCCCACTCAGGACAGATATTTGTTTGCATCAAATGTCTGTTTGTAAATGTCTGGGTGTAATTATCAATATTAGTATGTATTTACAATAAATTTACAGAAAAGTGGGTAGTTTATGTGGTACATCAGTTATCTGGTTTCCATACTACAAGCTCTGCTTAGTTTGGGATCAGATGGCCGTGTGTGAATAATGTCCTAGGATATTGTTTAATATGTAGCGTAGTGCTCAAAGTGTTAATCTCGCTCCTACGAATCATAATACACACAATTTATCGCATGGTACCAGTGCGTATGATTCCTTGTGTACACTGACCACATTTTCAACACTGTTATTTCATACTCCAATCCTTTGCTAGGAGGTCCGGAATATAGTTGTGTTTCTAATAATATATTGCTGAAAAAAGAAGTATTATCTTAACTTGCTATAAGTTAAAAAAGTAACTCTTTGTTGTTCAGCTTAACGCTTGCCTATGGGCCGATATCACTTGTGGGTTAGGACCACGACACCTTGATTGACGCTATCGATTTGGACCGGGTACGTAAGGTCCATAATAATAACAAAACAGTATGTTATTATTATGGACCTTACGTACCCGGTAAGTATATATTTGAGTGTCATATATATATCTTTAAAAACTGTATTAAGTAAGGTTGAATATTAAAGCACTCAACGTATACATAACTTTTTATCCTTAATAAATATACAGCATCCGTTCTGTGATCGACAATAATATCAATTAACAAAAAATATATTTGCGACGTAGTCTCTCCACTTCACAAAAATATCTCTTCGACCTTTTTAATTAAGCAGCCATATTTTATCTTGAAGAAACATTATGGTAAAAAAGTAAATTATTTATATTATATTCTTTGTTAAAACCGATCATTATGATAAGTAAATGTTCTTCCGTAGCTATTGACTTTTCCTAATTTTTCCTGGTATAATAACGGTCGCTTGTTCTGTCGTCTGCAGAACAAATAATCGGATGTCTTTTTTTTTAGCTGGCGTGATGTAAACAGATGACCGCGGGTTCAAAGCTCTCGTTTCCGTACGGGGCGCGGGGATGGAAACAAAAGATGCTCGTTTCCTCGGCTGTACTGCGAGGGGGCGGGGGCCGCGGGGCCCCGCAAACCTTACAATGAAGGCATTGTTTGTGCCCGGTGACAGGAAAAACTCCGACCTCCGTGTTTCTGTGCATTTTTTATTTCTTTCTTTCTTTCGTCGCTGTTTCTCGGTAAGCTCCTTTGACTATGCCGGGAGGAAATCAAAGTTGTTTTGAAAGCACTATCTCTCGGGATTTCGACGGTGGCGAATTGATATCAAAATTTCATTATTCATACGTCTCGTGGATCAAAAAGAAAATTTTATTATTATTACAATCTTGAGATCGCGACTCGTCCTCAATGAAGTGCTTGAATTTAACGTCGTCTTTCATTTTCATATTAAAATGTAACTTACATTTCTGCCTAGAAAAGTATATAATAAGTACGTTTCAAATTAGTTTCATTCCACGCTACGTTTGAAAAAGAATCCAATTTTCTAAGAAACTTGCTAGTTTTACTTCAAAATGTAAGTGGAAAACTTCTCACGGGAAATCGCTGAGATTTGTGAATTTTCTTTTAACATGATGACGCTAATCGTCTCAATTGCCTTGAAATTTTTTATGTGTTCGAGTGATCTGGAAACTTGTTATTAGCCCGTATAAGTTTGAATGTTTTATAAAAGTGGTCTCAGCCCTGCGGGTATGAGATACATCACTGGACTGCGGTGTATCCGCCGGATGACCCCCCTCCCGCTGACCCTTTCCGGGCTTGGTAGCCTCTCACGATTCCTTATTTACCCGTTTTTCCTTATCAACCCGTACCATTCGCAACACATTACCGAGGATCTTGTTGGTGAAATTGAGGTTATTTCAACCTTACTTATATACATAGGATGTGTGCTGTGCAGTATTAGGGTTTGTTTGGTAACTTCATTTTATCTTACCAATTTCGGATTTTACGTGTCATTAGGGAGTTTCTCAAAACTGATATTATAGGTAGGTTATGTAGTTTTGCTGCTACCAGATGCCAGCCGTATTTCTGTGGCTCCTACTAAATATAAAATGTGAATGTGACGTAATAGCTTTATAGAGGACTGCAACTTACTGCACTTTGTATAAAGTTTGATAGAAAACTTAACGAATTCCTCTACAACTCCCATTTAAACATCGTAACTATTTTATGATATGTTTGAGCGAATTCTCGTTTGTCAATATAAGTTTGCTTGGAAAATATTTCAACTAAAACTTGCATTGTAGGTACAATTCAAGTCATTCATGTAAATTAGTAGTGTAACTTTGTTATTGTTTGTTTGTCCTGAGTCTGGGTGTAATTTATCTTACATAAGTATGTATTTACAAAAAAAAAGTGTTTTATGTAGTACTATCTGTGCCCCGCGGTTTTACCCGCGTTAAATTTTATTAATTATCACAGCTCCTCCCCCGTAGGTTATAGCGTGAAAATATGTAGCCTATATGTTGACCCGACCTCTTAGTAATATTCATGCAAAATTTGAAGTAAATCCATGCAGTACTTTTTGAGTTTAGCCCGGACATACATACAGACAAATTGACAAACGGACAAAAATTCTAAAAACTATATTTTTGAGTTCGATGTCGATTGTAGATCACGCCACAAGTATCCTTTAAAAAAATATTCAATGTACAGTTTTGACTTTCCTACGATTTTATTATATGTATAGATATTAGTTATCTGGTTTCCATAGTGCAAGTTAGGCTTAGTTTGGAATCAGATGGCCGTGTGTAAATAATATCCCAGGATATTATTATTATTGTTTGTTCACATCATAATACAGATAAGTTTTTTTTAACTCTGTAATTACGGCTTGCTTGTTCGGCCTTATGAGCCTTGAGTAAAATATATTTTTATTTAATTTATTTTCGTCATTAACAAAATGTCAAGTAAAGTCCTTAACAGTCAAGTCATACATAGTCCTTGTTCTACCCCAGTAAAGCAGTGGAGACTTTACTAGAGGCTTACATGAGGTCTTAGATTCAACATAGAAAATTGCAATTCTGGGTAATTCACTTTCCTCCACTTGAGTACGTTGACCAAGATGTTATGTCTAATAAACCACCATATTTACACATAAAAACTCGAATTTACACTAGTTTTTGTAAATAAAACAACATCCTTTTCCGAGTTGGCGCCAAAACTCTCTAAAAATAAGTGTGTATATTTGTTATTTAAGGTACAAAATAATTTCTTCATATTAAAATTGATTGGATACAGAGATTAAATATTAAGACAAATTGAATAAATCTATCGTTTTAGACAAAACGATAGATTTATTTAATTTGTCTTATTATTTAATCTCTGTATTCAATCACTCATGCATAAAAATGATATCCACGGCAAACGAAATAATGGATTGAGTTGAGTATATTAACATATTTTTTTTTAGATTTTCTTACAAAGACAACGCCTACAAGAAAATACAATAAATTAAGAAGTGAATATCAGAGGTATCCACCAAACCCTCAGGAAACATGCGTTTGTGTGATGAGCAAGATTAGACTACCATAATTGTTAGTACCTTGTTATTTATTTAAGGATTAAAAAAAATATATGTGATAAGACAGACCGCATGGACGGACTAGTTAATATTTTTTTATCACTTTTTTACTATATTCTACTATGTTTATGTAATGCATTGTAAGCTTGACAAGTACAAGTGTATGTTAATACCCAAGTGCTGAATAAATTTCCTTAGAAATTATCTACAAACTATCAGTTGTCCACCATCTTAGCATTATATCTTAGCTGAGATTACCCATATAAATTCTGTTTTAATTCTTTTAAAAACTTTTTTTTTTTGTTACAACAATTTTAAGTAAAGTAATATGGGACCATTTCGAAAGAAAGGGCCTTCTTTCGAGGTGATCGCATGAAAAAAATCAAAAAATAAAATGGGTTTACAACCAATGGAGAATTCAAGAACAAACATAGATACAAAAATAAAGTCGAATTGTTAACATCCTAGTTTTTAAATTCCAGTAAAAATAAAGTAACTATACTTTATTTCTCTTGCATAGGTACCATTTCGCAAATCACATTTCGATACAAAAGTGGTAAATAAAAAGTTGAAAGAGCCCAATATTTTCTTTCAATAGACCCATTATCAGGGTCACCTTTTTCGATATAGGTACTGTGAGTTATCAAAACATCGGACACGTGCTAGCGTGACGAGGGTACCGCCGGATTCACGCTGTTACTATGTTAATATCCTGGAAAAAGAAGTCTGTCTTAATCTGTTCTGAATTTTGTGACATTTTTTAGTTACGGTTGTTTTATATATTTGTTTTATACGGCCTAATACTAGTAAAGAAAATTATTTACAGAATAAATTCGTATAAAGAATTGGTGTATTTTTTTTTCTTTTATTGTTTTAGAAGGCAACGCCCTCTTTGTGGAAATGAATCCCTATGTCTGGGTTATTTTACAAAATATAATTTAGATAACACAAATAGTTACCCTGCGTGGGAATTAAACCCGGGACACGAAGTGGCAAGGACAAGGACTGTCTTAGCCACACGTGACGCTATTCAAGAACTTTAAGTTTATTAATTAACTAGCTGTGCCCCGCGGTTTTACCCGCGTTAAACTTTATAAATTAAGGCCTATGTGTTAATCCAAGGTGTCAACTAACTCCATATTAAATTTTATTACAATCACTTCAGTGGTTTAGACGTGAAGAAGTAACTCACACACTCACAAACTTTCGGCTTTATAATATCAGTGTGATTGTGATGTACATAACTCCTTTTCGTCACTAAAACTTTTTAGTATCAAAGAGTCAAGCGAAAGATATATTTTTCGAAAATATTTTTATAGGCCTTGAACCAGGTTAATATGCATATACTTTACTCGTAAACTCATGCTATTGTTGCTTGGAACTGTTGCAATATTAAAGGAAACAATTTCAATATTCCGTAAGAGTGCAAACGTGCAGCAGAAACTTGACATCCGAGCGACAAAAATGCGCCACTCGAGAGCACGGCGCGGGAGTAACGGGGTCACAGTATGTATGTATGTTACACAGTACAGACACTACGAAGTGTTAAGGAATATAGTAATACGCTATAGTTATTTATCTTAGAGCTAATTCAGCCGCCAAACAAAATTCGTTTCCATGAAGAGCTGTAGGAATGGGAAGTAGCAGTATCCAGCAGCTATTGGCCTCCTGTATAAAATACTATTAAGGAGTTTAATTACATCGGTTTAGTGATAAGACCGTCACTTGGATCGTATTTATTTTCTTACTTGTTTGTTTTTTGGATTTACGTAGGTTTTAGAGGTAATTTGGCAATTATTTTCATATCATGAAAAGTTTTACAATGAGTAAATGAGACATTATTTTTTTTAGAAGGGTAAACTGAGCAAGGATACTAGAAATTATATATATACTATTAGAAAAAAAACTAATCACTTGTAGAAAAACCATTTGGTTATTATCTATTTCATTTAAAGATTGTATTACAATGTTACACAAATTAAAAACCATGAAACCTGGACGCGCTTAACGCTACTCGTATTTCGTGTAATTTATTGTTTTCCTATTATATTTTACCATGTTTCTACTGAGTACTTTATTCTGTGGCAGGAGTGCGGGGCCGTGCAAGCCCATTGTTACAGAATTCACATACTATGGAATGCTCACAAGTACCCTTTTTCCTTCATAATGGTGTCGACAAAGTTCATTGAGTAATACTACGTTTGTTTAGACTTCAAAGTGAATACAAAATGCATGTAAACAGAAAAACGCCCCTCTACATAGAAAATGTTATAGTCGGAATAGTAATAAAGGATAATGGATTCGCAGAAACAAACATAATAAAAAAATCATTAAACATATTTTCTGTGTTATAATGTATATGTAAAGAGAATAAATTATATATGCAATTTGCAATAATCAGGGATTGACCTATTATCACGGTTGATTTATTTTAACCAATTTTCCACGCGATTCTTGTACCTGTTCGCATAGACACACTGATACATAATAGAAAGGGATAAAGAGAGCATAACAGATTTTGCCTCACTGAATTTAATTCCAAATGTAAAAGTGATCTTTTTAGTATGAATTTCTTATGTTTTTACTCGAAAATACTCTAATTGTATAAAGTCCCTTTCTTTGTAAGACGACCTTCAACAATAATGAATCATTCAGCTCTAAATAACTACGGCGTAGCAGCTCGTAACGCGTTACGAATTTAGTGAACTATCCAAACTAATATTATAAATGCGAAAGTAACTCTGTCTGTCTGTCTGTCTGTCTGTCTTTGCTTCACGCCTAAACTACTGAACCGATTTGTGTGAAATTTGGTACAGACATAGTTTGGAACTTGAGAAAGGACATAGGATAGTTTTTATTACAAAATAAAATAAAAAATAAAATTTCCGGACATACAGCGCCATCTATTGGTCAAGAGTCGGCATCAATTCAGTACTGAAAATTCATCGGAAAAATGTAAATAAATAGTAAAAAGGTATGAAAATATAATATAATACAACTTTTAGTACAAAGAAAATGCTCTAACGGAGTATAGATAATTCTATTAGTACTATATGTCGAGTTGGTGATCGTGCAATGGTGTCGATCGTTACACGAGTTCGGTTCATGTTATTGTTTTAATTCATCTGAAAAAAGTAAATAAATAGTAAAAAGGTATGAAAAAAATAATCCAAACTAATATTATAAATGCGAAAGTAACTCTGTCTGTCTGTCTTTCTGTCTGTCTGTCTGTCTTTGCTTCACGCCTAAACTACTGAACCGATTTGTGTGAAATTTGGTACAGACATAGTTTGGAACTTGAGAAAGGACATAGGATAGTTTTTATTGCAAAAATAAAATAAAAAATAAAATTTATTCCGAACATACAGCGCCATCTATTGGTCAAGAGTCGGCATCAATTCAGTACTGAAAATTCATCGGAAAAATGTAAATAAATAGTAAAAAGGTATGAAAATATAATATAATACAACTTTTAGTACAAATAAAATGCTCTAACGGAGTATAGATAATTCTATTAGTACTATATGTCGAGTTGGTGATCGCGCGATGGTGTCGATCGTTACACGAGTTCGGTTCATGTTATTGTTTTAATTCGTCTGAAAAAAGTGAATAAATAGTAAAAAGGTATGAAAAAAATAATATTAATATAATAAAACTTTTAGTACAAAGAAAATGCCCGAACGGAGTATAGATACCTAAATAATCCGAGTTGTCACTATGCTCGATAGATGGCGTTGGAAGGAAATGCCAGTTTGTAACATAAGTAAAAGTAGTGAGCGTGGAAGAATGTTGCAACAATGTAAACTGCTGGTTTGGGATGAATGTACGATGTCCCATAAAAGAGCAATCGAAGCACTTCGTCGCACGATGAAAGACATAAAAAACAATCAAGGTATTATGGGAGGAATGGTGGTTCTATTGGCAGGTGACTTCCGGCAGACCCTGCCGGTTATAGCAAGGGGCACACCGGCAGATGAAATCAATGCCTGTTTAAAAGCATCTGTGCTATGGACACATCTGCAAAAGGTTTCACTGTCGACGAATATGCGAGTATTACTCCATAATGATTGTCAAGCCGGGCAGTATGCTGCTGCTCTTCTGAAGATCGGCGAGGATCGTATGCCTACCGACTCCGAGAGTATGATCACGCTGAGCAGCGAATTATGCCAAATTGTGGATAGCACATACAATTTAAAAAATAGTGTCCATCCGAATTTACGCGCTAATATCGAAAATCGGGAATGGTTATGCGAAAGGGCGATATTGGCGCCAACAAATGAAATAGTGGGCCGGATAAATGACCAAATTATGTCTGACGTAGAGGGAGATGTCATCGAGTATCTATCAGTAGATAACGTCGTGGATACCGAGCAAGTGACATCTTACCCAACAGAGTTTCTCAACTCCTTAGAGTTATCAGGAGTGCCTTCTCACAAGTTGAGGCTGAAAGTTGGAGTTCCTGTGATGCTTATGAGAAACCTAGATCCACCAAGGCTATGTAACGGCACATGGATACAAGTAACCTATTTAGGATGGAATGTCATTAAAGCCGTTATTATGACTGGAATGGCAAAAGGTGAAACTGTAATTATTCCCCGCATTCCCATCATTCCAACTGATTCGCCATTTCTAATTCAATTCTGAAAACTGCGTTTGCAATGACCATAAATAAAGCCCAAGCGCAAACGCTTAAAGTTGCGGGGGTACATCTTGAAAAAGACTGTTTCTCCCATGAACAACTCTACGTTGCGTGCTGAAGAGTGTCAAAACCACAAGACCTATATATTTTTGCAAAGGATGGCAAAACTAAAAACGTGGTATACAGAAATGTCTTGGTGTAAGAAACTTTAATAATCTGTAAGCCTAAAATAATAGAAAATTTTTCAAGGGAGAAACAGTATTTTTTTCTGAAATTGCAAATCAAAATAATATTTTGATAATAAGGGAAAAATAACATTTTCGCCTTTTTCGATCGGCAATAACGGCTTTAATGCCCTAAGTGAGTATACATAATATCTTCAATTCAAAAGCAGAGCTCATTATGTTGATTTTTGAAGAGTTCCCTAGAATATCTTCCACATTTTATTTTTGGAAGAGATCCCGCGAGATCGGGAACTATGTGGGTAAAACCAAAAATCTGCCGGAAGTCACTATTCCACGCGAACGAAGTCGCGGGCAAAAGTTAGTTTAGAATAAAGTAGGATGGTAGAAACCTTTTTAACGTTTATTATATTTTAGAGATGGCTTGAGCATCCACTCTCCTCTATAGTTCGGTGAGACAGTGAAAGCCTCAAAGGCTAACTGTAAACATCAAGTTGATTAAAAAAAGCCTAGAACATGATAGCAATCCACGCCTGTTTTGCTAGGGTGGGTCAAAATCTACCCTAGCAAAACGTAGTAGTATTCATAAAATACTACTATACCTTTTCTTCTTTTTTAATAAACAACCAAATCGGACAAGGTCTATGCATCATTGTGACTACGACTAGTCGGATAGTTGATTAATAAAGACTGCCAACAGCAAGAATAACATCATATACAAATGAATACGGCAAAACAGTGGTTCCAAAATTACGTTACACACGGCAAAAAATGTGCTACTGTAAAATAGACTATACAAAAGCGTAGATTCGTAAATGTGTTTTTGCTCCAATAAGTTCAGTAACAAAGGAACACAGCATACCGCAGCATAAAATTGTGCTTCTAACTAAATCTTTTTGGCACGATAACTCAAATCATAGTGGATATTATCAGATTTGGCCGTCACGTATACCGCGGCAAGCTCAAAATTGTGAACAATGGAAAAACGTAACTCAGTTACCGGGAGGTTCAATTGGTACGTTCGCTAAATCGAAGATTTACGAGTATCAGTCAGAATTGTTTGCTCCGTTTTGATATTTACGCAACACAGCTCATAAATAATGGAATCCAGAAATGTATTTTGGTAAAGAGAAAAAGCTATTATATTCTTTCTAATCTAAAAATGAACGCGCACTGATATATACATATAAAACGTAATTATACTTAGTTATTATTATTATTATTATATACTCAAAGGCAGCAATGGCGAAATTTTTGCAACGCACCTGGATGACTATTTACATTACTCTAGACTTAGACTTTTGTATGTATATTGTAAAGTTATATCATGTATTATTTACAGATATAAGAACTATGTGAACCACCTTGAACCTTGTTTCACGTAAATAAATGTATACCTTGAATTATAGTTAGTTATAAATATTGTACATATTTATTTATATGTATGTTGGCCCGACGGCCGTTGGGGCAGAAAGGTTCTCGAGTGGCGACCACGAACCGGAAGACGCAGCGTGAGCAGGCCCCCTACAAGATGGACCGATGATCTTGTGCGGGTCGCTGGAAACTGCTGGATGCGAATAGCGCAAGACCGGCAGTTGTGGAGATCTTTGGGGGAGGCCTTTGTCCAGCAGTGGACGTCTTTCGGCTGATATGATGATGATGATGATGAAACATATATTATTTAATTTTGTATCCTAATATGTATATTGGATATAATTATGTTAGTAAAAATTATTAACTAAATTAAACCTACGTACATATAAATTAAAATAAAACTAAACGTCGACAAACGAATCCTCCTAATCGTTGTCGGGGAAAGTATTCAGAAAACTGACAGCATTGACACGATGGATGGCAATACTGTCATCCAACACATAGAATGTAGTATCCATATGTTATAAATTAAGTACTTATAATATGATTCTGTCTCTGTTGTACGATTTTTCATAACTATCATCATCATATGTAACGGAAGACGTACACACACTGATGGACAGAGGCCTTCCCGAAAGTTCTTCATAATTGCCAGTCTTGCGTTACCCATATCCAGTGTCTTCCAGAGACCCTAACAAGATCATCAGTCCATCTTGTAGGGGGGCTTGCCCACGATGCTACTTCCGGTTCGTGATCGCCACTCGAGAACCTGTCTGCCCCAGCGGCCGTCAGTTATACGAGCTATGTGCCATACCCACTGCCACTTCACTTTTTTCATTTTATTTTTTAGCTCATGGAGCATACTTTAAAATATACGAAAAATATTTTTAAATTAACATCGCTTCCATTTTTAAGTTGTGTTTACTTTTGTATGAATACATACCTATCTATTGCCATTGTATAATTTCTTCGAACACAAACGCCAGTGGAAACCGGAATCCTACAAAATTTTGTTGGTGTAAGTAATTGGAATTTATGTGTGAGAACGGTAAAGTCTTTTCCGTGTTCGCTGTCAGGGTACAATAAAGGCAGATTGTGAAGTTGTCTGCTTTTTTTGTAGTATAGAATTAAAATTACAGGCGGAACGGGCGTATTTTTTTAAAGTGGAAAGTGCGATACTTTTAGAATGCATGATCAATTTTTCACGCGTCGTCTTAAGGCGCAAAGTGAATCTCAATGGTGCCTTTACAAAGATATTGGAAGTGAAAAAACGAATACTATTTTAACGAATGTTTTAGTATTTATACAATAAATACGCAAATGACTCCATAATAATTAGATTTTACATCCAAAACCTCCAGATTTTCTGTGGCCTAGAAAGAGCTTATATAATGTTCTAATTTAGTAGTTGTTTTTATATAATTCATATATTTTGTATAAAAAACATCGTCAAAAAAGTTATGTTTTTATAAATTATAAAAATTTCCTACTATTGCAATTTTAATTTTAGATATGTTAGTTTCGGGTAGTTTTATATCCTGTAGATTTATTATGGCTCCTACGCAACTATTTTTGGCTGTATGATAAAAAGCAAAAGAATAATTAAAAAGTGAATACATCGCATTGCACACTTGCATTGTCAAAGTCCATCTCAACACAACAAGGCACCTGAAAATGTCATTCACTCGCAAAAAAGCATTTTGAAATGTCTGCTACTGGCTATTTTGTTGCCCAAATAAATCTCAGTTACACTTTTTGATACAAAACTGTATTTGTACTCCGGACCTCAATATATGTCATTCCGCTCACTACATTTATTACAGACTAAGAAAGTGGAACTTTTCATTTTCGCAATCGGCCTTTTTTCTTTCTGATTAAATTCGTTAATGCAAGACAGTTAAAGTCATTCCCGGGACATGCCTGAGCCTCATCGCTGAGTGCCATTTCCTTGTGTGCCACTGTTGATCCTAGCTTAAGGAGTTGCAGTGGTGGGTCAGAGGGAGGTACTAGTCTCGTAGGGAGAATTAAGAGAAAAAAAGAGTAAGTAAGTAGGTTTAATACTAAATTACAATTAAACGTGTTATGTGGACATGTACTAGGACCTAAGGATACACACACAGATGACAGATCGTAGCTTTGTCTCCATTTGTTCTTTACCCTTTGTTTGTCTTAAGTTAATATCGATATCGTATATAAATCATTTAATATTATGCTAAAATAGTTAAAAAATAATCTATTTATATCATAATAATATACCATCACGTGTGAGAACCTCGATCTCAACGTGCCAACTCTGAAAGAGGAGATTGCTGCCTACAGCAAAAAGTATCAGTTAAGGTCGTAAAATGATATCGCTTCCAGAGAGTACGCTGTTTATTTTTTTTCTGACTGAAATATAAATTGCATCCAAGCTTTAGTAGGAAGTTTCCGAGATGCTGAATGGGAGCATAATTAAAAGCTTCATTGGCTGTTCTCCACATAGATGAGTGTTTTACTGATGCCCACCTGGCAGCCAGATATTTACCATCAGCCAGCAATTTGCTTGTTTTGATGAAACAGATTGTTCAGTAGCATGATATTTGAAAATTGTTTCGGATACAATTAACATTTAGATATTGACCCATGTTTAAATCTCAAGGCAACATCATTAAATCCTAAAATGACGTGCTACAAATGTAAAACATTGAAAATGATTGTTTTGGTAACTCATAATCATTTTTGATTTAATGGACTATGGTTTTGTGTGGTGGGTTACATTTTTTATTCAACGTTTATTTTAGTTTTTGGTTTCATGTCTGGAAAGTAACAGAAATCTGTGTCTTTATGATTTTCAACGTATTTTCCGTTCGTTTTTTGCCTCTTGTCATCATTCACGCGGAACACATTATATACTTGATATACAATTCGTTTCATAAATACGTTTTCAGATCATTGAGCCTCGAAATTGGTAAATAATTACTTGGAGCATGGTTTGATTTCGATAACATAACATTTTATTTATTGATAAACGTACCTTGGTAGCAAAAGAGTGATTACTTTCGGTCACGAGTCAAGTTAATTATTTATTTGTACAAGTCTTTGAAGTTTAGTGGCTTCTGAGGCAGCTCAGGGTAGTTAGTGAGTACGTAAAGTTAATATACATTTAGTTTTGTTTTCACCATGAAGGAATGTAATCTTACTAATGTGTGTTGGAAGATTTCTACTGGGATTTTAGTGTTGCCACTACATCTAATGTTTGACCTATACAGCTTTAACAGCGTGAAATATAAAAGCGTTTTGTTGAATTGTGTATAAGAATTATTAGATTATGTTATAATTGAAGATGGTAGTAGACTGACGGGCGTCTGTACACAGCAACCTCAGTGGTATTATTTGTAAAATAAGAAGATACTATTATTTTCCAAGCTTTAAGCTTCTTTCCATCTTATCCCTTAATGCGATAAGACCGCCCATTATACACCTTATATGTAAAATATTTTAATGCGTTAATACAAGATAGAGTATTATATTTTATACCATGTCGGCGTCGTTTTTTCGATATCGGCGTTCGGTGTAGAAACGCCCTAAGTTTAACGTTATTCATATGGGAATAAACAATAAAAATAGCAATATTTTCAGGTTAGAATCTTTCGAATTTTATCTTCATTAGATGTTATCATTAGCTACTTAAGGGCTTATTGCACTCCACGTTTTTTAAGCGGGTCGTTGATGCGCGTTTGTAGCGATAGAGACGCGCGTAAGCATTGCGTTTGTATCGATTCAAACAAACACCAAACTACTCTGTAGGATAAAAGCGCTCTGTAGGATAAACGCGGCACGTTTAGAAAACGTGGTATGCACAGGCTCTAAGAGCGGCGATGAAACTCATTATTTCCGATACTAAAACACTATTTCTTAGGTCTAACTAACCTATTCATTTCCGTCGCTACTATTCACGTCGCACCGTAACACACAAAATACACTACGTTATAAAATTGAATTGAAGAACAAAGAGATACAGGTAATATTTTATGACTATCTCTCAAACAATATCTCTGCTGAGTCTTAGCATTTCCGCCGGAAATCGATTCGAGAGATTCCTTCCGTATTATTATCTATTATGGAGGAGCTTCGCTGAATAAGCTCCTAACAAGATTTAGTGTATTTGAAAATATTGAATAACGTTTTACTTATATTTTAGAAGATTGAATGCTAATGGTATCGTTTCGCAATGTATTAGGCTTCCGAATTTTCGATACCGTTCCTTATATGATATTTTGAAAGAATAGGTTAAGAATAGAAAGTTCAGTTGCGCTTAGTAGAACATGTCTGACTTAGGTTCGTATTTATTCGTATAAATCAAACTAACCTCAGAGGATAGGATCTTCAGGATCTGATTAACCTTTCAGATTTGAAAATCACCTATTCAAGTGTAAAGTTAAGCCGGTCCGGATCTGTTTAACATTTCAGTTAATTAATAAATTTGGATTTTAGTTAGTTACATCAACATGTGTGCATGAAGCTTCAAGCAGAAATGTATCATCAATAATTTTAGTAAATGTATTTATTATAGAATAGTATAGTATTCATTAGATTAAAATCATAAAGTATTTATTGTAGAGTATGAATTGTTTATACTAATACATTATAGATAGTTTTCGTAATTATTATTATTTATAATTATAACTAGCTGTGCCCCGCGGTGTTACCCGCGTTAAATTTTATAAATTTTCTTTGCTATTTATCTCACGGAGCCCGAGACCTTTCCAACGAATGCAAAACCGTGGAAATCGGTTCGTGCGTTCTGGAGTTATAGCGTCAGGAAGGAAAACCCGACTTATTTTTATATAGTAGACTAGCTGTGCCCGCGACTTCGTTCGCGTGTTAATTAGTTTATTTTGATGTTTTTGTTTTTTCTAAAAAAAAGTAGCCTAAGTTACTCCTTATTACATCAGCTACCTGCCAATAAAAGTCCCGTCAAAATCGGTCCAGCCATTTCAGAGATTAGCCGGAACAAACAGACAGACAGACAGACAAAAATTTTTAAAAATGTAATTGGTGTAGGTACCGTATATATATTCATATTATGTAGAAAAAAAACGGTTATTTCAATATTACAAACAGACACTCCAATTTTATTTATTTGTATAGATAACTAAATACATAAGTGCACCTGCCATGATCTCTCTGCACTACCCTAAGGTTGACTGGTAGAAAATGCCTTTGGCATTAAGTCCGCCTATGTACATTCCCATCGAACAGAAGTATTAATAAATAATATAAGCGTTTATAAACGGGTTTTATAGCCAGATTTTGAATTTACTGTAAAACTAACTCATAACAGAGGTTTTATCTGATTTAACCCATGACGGAAATCATCCCAAAATGGCAGTGGGGATTGTAGGATCGCAAACGTCACTAAAGGAATTAACCGGCGGGCAGTCCTTTAATTGGCTTATGGAATCATAGATTTAGTAAATTAGCTTGTCCCCAAAAGGGTTCGCTAAATTTTGGGGACCGCATTGAATAAACTTACTGAAAAATATGTTGGAAGGCACAGTACAGTCGACGCCATGTCAGTAGTGACCTAATACCTAAGATTACCGCCCAGTACTCTAGGTAGAGTACAAATAAGACAAATATAGCTTACCGAGTTCGTTGATACCTTAAAAGCTTGATACAACTGTCAGCGAACATCACCATGTAACCAATTAAAAGTAGCTATAGTTATGAAATAGTTCTTACGAGAACGAATATGTAGAATGTTATTTAACCTAAGGAACACTATTAAAGTAACGAGCCCTAATCCCGCCGATCAACTGTTACGCAGTTTTGTGGGTTAAAATGTAATGTAATGGTTTTTGTTGCAAATAAATGATTTATTTATTATTCATAATAATAATACATCAAACGAGAAATAAGTCTGGGACGTTTTTTATTTACAATGATGGAACAATAATAATAATAATAAGAATCGTTTATTTCGGATAAAACATTTTCCATCTATTGTTAGTACAAAGTTCTGAACCTGATGTTAGTAATCTTATAATATAGTAATAAACAATGCACTGAATAACAACCACACAACTGGGTATGTACAATGTCTCCCTTGTTTTGTTTGTTTATTTTTGTTTGTTTTGTCGCGATTACGGGGGAGTAATCATGCCAAAACAAGACAGCCTTTATTCCACAATATTATTTTGTTGATAAAGCTAAATGTTATGATAATAATGTCTTTCTGGTCGAATAGCTGGTTGAGGCTGGTATATGGAGGGGATTGCGGAAATACAGGTCTGTTTATAAGTAGGTGATGGTTATACTTAATACCCATCTCCTTACTTAAAAGGCTATTGCTTTCAAATTTTCGCATTTAATTGGTATTCAAGAGATTAAAAACCAAGCCAAGTAATTATGAAGAGCGTAAGACTTATCCTTTTGTGGTATCTCTTAAACCTTTAAAGTGTTTTAATTTCTATATTTTGCGGGCTAATTTTACGTGGACCCATCAATCTATGGTCAATAAAAGAAAGTGCCACGTTTACGGGGAGACTAATATATATATTTTTTGTAATGTAACTACTGCTTAAACGATTAAATCGAGTGGTCTAGGTAGTCGCCTAGCTCGTTTCTATCTCGGCACCTGTGTGTTGCAGGTTCGTTCACCGCACATAACATACATATGTGTACCTACGCATAAATGGATGTTAAGAGCCGGGATATGGTGTGTGTTCGCTTATAGCATGTTTACAAAAACCCCGCGAAACGCGAAATATATCGAGTGCGGTTGTTGTCAGTTAACTCCAAAAAATCACTTTTAATTATCTAGATAAGTGTCGCAGACGTGTTTCTCACTAATAGACGTTTCAGCAGGTCTGTATACTTCGGTATTCTTTACACATATGTATTCTAGAGATGGGTGGCAACTAACTTATGCCCTTTGTTAGATTATTTTAGCTAATAGACGCAGATATAGAACCCCGATGTTTGAAATTCGTCATATTATGCATAAATCGTCAAAGTGGAATTTAGTGGTAAGCTCATATTATTTAAAACCATTGACTAAATATATATTATGGAAGCGCGTAAAAATACACAATGAAAATCTTGTATAATTTTAGTGACTCCACATAACTCTTTGTTCCAGTTTCTATTCTGTGGAGCTTTACCGGTAAAATGTTACTTACACTGCACAGATTACCCTACACTGGAATGTACTCGGAATATTATATTTGTTTTGAAATCCTACAAAATGAGACCCAAGATGAGAAAAAGAGTACTACCGAACTACGAGAAAGACTAGTCACGTCTCCGACATTAAATTCCTTCAAGAACAGATTGGATAAGGAATTCATCTCCAAGCTATTTGATACTCACGCATCATCTAACTAGCTGCTAGTGTGTTTCACTAAATAATAATAATAATAAAGAAGACCTTTTCTAACCCATACATATATAACGATATGTTAACACTACATAGATTGTTACATGGGGGACTACTATCCCCAGAGACGCTTATGCCTATAAATTTGACTGTTCCTCATACTATACCTAGACATCCAATAACTAGATCTTTCCAGCTAAATAATAGCCGAACCAACTTAGGACTCAATGCTCCTACGAACAGAATAATGCGTACTTGCAACGAAATGTTATCTTACGACAGTAGTATTGACATTTTTCATCCGACCAATATAAAAAAGTTTAAAAGGGTAATACTGTATATTCTTAGTCAGACTTAAACAATTAATGTTGTTTCTCTGAATATATTTGTTTAATTTAATGTTTTTTTTATATAACAATGATCTAATGATGGATCATTCATTAATTTATCCATGTTAACCTTGTTTCAGTTTCTTTCTTTAATTTAAAACCAAATTTTAGGTAATATAGTTTTATAAGTTTTTGTTTTGTTATAATACCTATTGTAAATGTTGTATACACCTGTAATGGCAAATCACACAGAACTTGTGTTTAAACATAAAAACAATTTTAAGTTGCATTGTGAACTGTCGATGGTGTGTCATTAATAAATAAATATCCTACTTCCAACTAATATTATACATGCGAAAGTTTGTGAGTATGGATTTAATCTCTTAATTTTTTCCTCCAATTTACGTCCCTTTGTCGATTATTGAATAGATTTCTAAGAAGTTTCACTTTAATAAAATCTTAATATACAAAGACTCCACGTTGAATAAAAAAAATTGATACGTGTTCCAACAATTATACTGATATCGAATATGTGTATCATTATTATCAAATCATTTTTAAAGTAAAGTATCAAGAAAAACTTGAATTATAATTGTTATAATCACGATTATACTTTAATTAAATCGGCTACTCATTTAGTGTATACTCATATAATCATGTAAATAAATACTTGTTAGTTTCAATTATTGTATAGTCTGTATTGTCCCAAACGAAGTGTGAACATAGTACAACTTTCTAATTGAAATGTGGATAAGTTTATATCAGTGGTAGTTCATATGGTTTCACGTATTTACACAACTAAGCAAATACACAAACATATCGATGGCCCCACAGAATAAACGTGTAAGTCAAAAACCACAAATTTTCAGGAAAAAATAAAAACGATTAAACTTGAATAACTGTTGTTTGGAAGTATATAGGGTTAAACAAATTATATCAAATTAAAGATAAAAAAATATATTATTACATTAGATTTTTTAGTTATTTTTAATTTAAACGGTTTTCCGACAACTTATGAAAAACCATTTTATTTTTATATTCTTCTTAATTTCTATGACTAGATAACAGTAAACTTTCATTACACGGTTATTCGTGTAAAGTGTCAACAAACAAAACTAATAATATTATATTACACTATTATTCGACAGTAATCAAGTTTCTTTAATACCTAGTTACAAGCATAAGCACGATTGTTTACAGTAACTTACTGTATTGTTTGATTATTGTAAAGATAAAATGCATTTATATCAATGTTCATAAGATGGATTCTCATTTATGTAATATACTTTTGCTATCGCATGGTGTAATAGTGTAAACTTCATCAATTAAGTGAAAGGTTGAAATAAAAGAAAAAGGTTTAATAAAATAAGAATATAATAAAGTAACTATCAACTTGCATAAAAACTAAATAATAATCACAAAGTAAACAACTTAAATCTCTTTCATGATTAGGAAATAGTTACCTATTAGCTTGAACTGATTACAAAAAAAAACTAATCATTTTGTAATCTGAAATACTTAATCTTCTAATCTCCGTCACTATCATTGGTGACAGAGATCGAATTGTCCAAAGGAACTAAGTTTCTATAAAAAGTTTGGTAATGGTCTGGTATGGCTCCTGAATCACACAAACTTATCAAATCCTTATGTAAAGGGAGAGGTATGGGTAGCAGTTCAGCGTATGCAAGTCTTAAGTTTTCAGGATCGTCAGTAGGTTCTCCCCGCCGCCTTCTTGAGTTGGTCCTTACTGTGATTTGCATCTCCTGTAATTCGTCTTCAAAACTATACCTGAAGTAAATTGAATGAGGATGCTCATGAGAGAAGTTTACTTCTTTTATTTTGCTCCAGTTAATTTTATTGCCGTTTATGTCTTTTAACCAATTCTTCCCTTTTATCAGCTCTTTGAAATCTATAAAATTATTCTGTGTCATTTGTTTTACTTGGTATTTAGGCTCAGTAACTTTGACATTCTCTATCTAGCTATACATTTGATCGGGCGTGTATATAGTATGCCTTTTCTTGGAACGCTCGATTGTATCATGCATAGTGTCGCACTCCGATTGCCTATGACCTTTTTCAAAAAATCGATGAGTTATTTTTATCTTAAATTTTTGCGACGCAAAAGCAAACATGGCAAACACAAATGGATTGCGATTTTGCCCGGCACATGAATCGGAATATAAAGATATATTTTTATCCCTAACTCAACGTGAAATTGAATAAATGACCACAGGCAACTTGCTATTTCTATGGCTCCCCTCTTCGCAATCTGGGAATGCCAAAGATAACAGTATCCTTTTTTTATCTAGAATATTATAAACTGTAAAGTTATGCACGGGATATTTTCGTTTGTAAATATTCCTACTTCACTTTGAGGGATACTCAATACTTTTTCGAGATCAAAACATGCCACAACACTATGCATTTTATCAAAAATATTTTTTTCTTCTTCTTTTAGCTGCCTTACTAGTTCCTTTTCTCTTTAATGTTTTTCATAGTCAACTTTTAACTGTTCTTGTCTTACATTGTCAGCTGTTTTATGTATTGAACACACTTCACATAAATCTTTTTTAGGTTTGTGGGAGGAAAGGTTAAATTTACTATTAAATGTGGTTTCATATTGCCGCTTAGTTGCTTTACATGCAACATTATACCGCTCATTTGTACCCATCCATTCTAAGTACAGTGTTTGCATTTTAGATATATTCAATGTTTCAAGAAGGTATTCTTTCTGGCTATCTTTTCTAACATAGTGTGCTTCAACTCTTTGAAATAAGTTTTTGTGGTCAATGATGCTGCTCTCAGTCTCTTCTGACATCTTTCTAGGTCTATTTTTATGTCTTCCTATGTTATCTTTTACATAATTTTCATCTCCTAACTTCTCAATAGCTGTATATACTACTTGCTGTTTAATAGACAAAGTATTTAAAAACATGGTTTTGCAAATTCTAATATTCGAATCGTTATTATCAGGAAATTGGTATATTAATGTTTGAGTACGATTATTTTTGCGTTCTAATGTAATTCTTTTAACGTGTTCCTTCTTTACATAACGAGCAATGAAATCCCATTGTCTTTCATGATCGCCAATATTCCAAAACTTCATAAAAATGTTTATCCTCGTTTCTTCATTTATCTTTTCATAACATTGTAATTTGCAGTTGCAAGGCGGTCCAATCGATTTTTGTTGGTATTTTTTCGTATTTCTAATACTATCTGAGTTGCAGCGCCCGTGCTGCAACGCAGTGAGCAAATTCTCAATATGGGATTGCGCGTCTAGTAGAATACATATAGGTCAATGGTTACTATGCGTAAACTTTAACTATTAAGACCAAAACACTAGTATTTTAACACTTAATGCTATAAACAATCCGATTAAATACCGTAGGAGGCAATGCAATACTCTAATTTTAAATAAAAATATATTTTTAAACTTTCATTCAACATAATGACACATTAGGAATAAAAATTAAGTGCGTCATTACACGAATAAATGTGTAAGCTGCTATTATACGAACTCGAAGAAGTGCACAAGTCCTCTCAAACGTTTGCTTGTTTTAACACGTTTATTCGTGTGAAATCAGGAACCTAAAAAGCGTTTAACAATAGCATATACTTTTATTCTTGTGATATAAATGCATGATTTTTCCCTAGAATAAAGGAATGAAATGATATAATAGGTGTATATTCAAGTCAAAAATTAATACAAAAAATTGAGAAGGTGCTGCATAGGTCAAAGAAACGAAAAATGCAATAAAAAAATATTTGTGTAAGAGCTCTTGCACGTTTATTCTGCGGGGCCATCGATATTATCACGACTCAAAATTAGTAAAACGACTCAAAGTTAGTAAATTTTGAGTCGTGATAATATGTTTGTTCTTTTTTTATCGGGACTAGTCCCTCTCTCTTACCCACCACTGCAACTCCTGTAAGCCAGGATCAACAGTGGCACACAATGAAATGACACTAAGCGGTGAGGCTCAGACATGTCCCGGGGAATCGCTTTAACTGTCTTGGATCCCACAACGAATATAATCAGAATGAAAAAAGGAGAAGTAAGAAACGAATAGTTCCACTTCCCTCCAGAGCAAAGCAGGAGACCGAATGATATAAAGAGGCTATAGACTAATTCCAACTAGAGAAGCCAGCTGTAATAGCACCTAGGATCAATTTTTGGGTCCTAAGTGAGCTGTTATATTTGATTTCAATAGTAGGTACGGCAAAAGCGCTTAAACGCACGGAAGTTGTGCCTTTTTGCTACAAGATCCGTATAATAAACTACTCCAGACATTGGTTGCAAGCTGTTTAACATAATATCACGCTGATTTTGCCAGAGATCACAATTTACTGGTCCTTATTACATTACCTGCAGACGAGTTTTCACTTGTTTATTATTTTGACCTAGTCCGCTTTACAAATGGCTGCTGCGTTTTGAGCTTCCGCCTATTTGGCACTGACAGACTGTACAGAAATGCACGACTGAACGTTCCAAGCCCGAGCAATTATTCTGATTCATTCAACGGAACATATCGACCTCGATTCAACTATCGACTGAACCTGTACAATTGTTGCAAGTTTTCAATTATTTCATTTAGTAGACATAGGCAGAACTGATCGCCGCTACGGTCATTTTACAGTTGCGCAAGTTCCAGCATCGTAGGCTGAAAGAACAATGTGTGTTACGTACGGAAAAGTTAGAGTTGCACGGGCTGTAGGTCGGGAGCTGGGGATTTTCATTTTATGCCCACGTCAATAATTGGAGCGGTTGTTCATGTGTATTTTTTATTTGTTGCAGCGGTGCTCTTGCCAGGGCCGCATTGTTCGTGCTCGGCTTCCGAGCGCGCCACCCCCGCCCCACAGCTCGACGTAAAACGGTTCGTATTTTTCATTGTTGCTGTAAAGCCTTATAGGTTTTGCTTTATTTATGCCCTTTATAACTCTCGGTAGAAGATAAATGCACGGGGGTCGCTGTTCTGTTTTTGTCACTTATTTAATGGTTTGGCAAAGAGGAAAACTTGTGTGTGGCAGTTTTTATGTGACATATTTCAGCCCTGAAGATTGTAACTATTTTAAATTAAAAAGATTTACATGCAGTTTTTAATTACTAAGATTTATTACAACTATAGCGAATATTTAAAAGACAATGCCATATAATTTCAATATACTAATAAATATATGTTACAATATATGTTTTTGTCTTAGGTTAGGTATTATATAGTATTTTAATTTTAATTGTCATCGTATCTTACTTATTAGATTATTTAAATTATTTTACATTTTTTACTAAATGCCATTATTTATTATGAAACTTTTTTAATAAAATTAAATCCAATTGCTCTAACGAGTTGAGAATGTTTCTATCTACCTAATGTTTGAAACAGATGAATTTGAATTTAGAAACGAAGATCATGGATAGATAGATATTTGTTCTTAGAAAATAATATGGACTTTCTGGTAGTGACGAATAGCCGTGCCATCGGATTATGACCTAACTGGGAACAGAAATTGCACCTGGGTTTGCGCACACACTTGTGCACTATAATATGCACCGGAAAAATGGCTAGTCTCCATTAAAACAGGCCGCTTTCTCCGAAATTCAACCATGTTATCTTTTAAGTTCACAATGGTTGGGATGGTTATTGTAAACTCTCTATTTGTGGTAGCCCGATAAAAAGAAATCCATTAGGGCTAAGTCGGGTGACCTCGGTGGCCACGGCATCAGCAAAAGCAAGCGATTAGTTCTCATCTTCAGTTCAATCTTTTACAGAAGTTTTCTTTGCCTAAACGAGAGTTGAGAAGATTGTTTTTGGATATTATGCTCTTATATAACGTCATAAGTCATCACGTATAAGAGAGCATTATTATAATGAAGTCAAATGAAAATAGAAACATGGATTTTGTTATCAGCCAATTGTAATTTTAAATTGAACTCCTTGTAACTTATTGCCGACTAGTTGTGCCCCCCGGTTCTACCCGTGTATTTTTTTATAAATTATTACTGCTCCTCCCCCGTAGGTGATAGCGTGATAATATAGCCTATTTGTTTACCCAACCTCTTAGTAACATTCATGAAAATTTGAAGTAAATCCATGCAGTTCTTTTTGAGTTTTGCCCGGACATACATATAGACAAACAGACAAAAATTCTAAAAACTATATTTTTGGCTTTGATATCGATAGTAGATCACGTCCCATGTATCCTTTTTTAAAAATATTTAATGTATAGTTTTGTCTTTCCTACGATTTTATTATATGTAAAGATATTTTAAATTATATATATATATATATATATATATATATATATATATATATATATATAACATTAGACTAGACTGATAACATAACAAAAGTGTAGCCTACTTACGGATAGAAAAGAGGGGTTGAAGTATGGTAAGGAAGAATATTGTGTACAAATACGCCATTAAAAGCAACATGACACTTTAAGCGAGTTAAGTCAATACATTTTATGTGAGTATGTGGGTGACATCGTAATAAATGGGTTGGAAAGCGGTGTCACAGTAAATAATATCTACTTTAGTATGTCACAGTTGATAATATTGTATGCCTCGGTCATTTAAACTTAATAACGAAAAGTGTCATGAATGTACAAGAACTTATCTTAATTTGACTTGACTGCACGTGTGGCGTAGTGGCTACGACAATCGCCTCGTCGCTTCATGTCCCGGGTTCGTTTACCGCGACGGACAACTATTTGTGTGATCCATAAATAGTTGTTCTGAGTCTGGATGTAATTTGTGTCCATCTATTACCTATATGTCTTTAAAGTACCCCGCGACACAGGTATTAGATTGCCTAGTACGGAAGTTGTCTATAAAAAAAATAATCATATAAACCTATATCTGTATACTGGAGGCATACTATTCTAAGACCAGTTTTTGATTTACTTTGCTCTTTCATTTAAAATACTTATTTTTAAATCTTCTCAATGCACTATCTATTACAATGACGTATACAATTTTACTTATAATTCTCACAACTCACAACAGTCCAATGACATATGTACGTGTAAAATGTTTAAACTGAGACTTTAATCGTGTGTACTTAATAATTTGCTCAGTATGACGTAGTATGGCATACCGCCAGTGTACAGATGTACAACATGAGTACTAATAAAACTTCCATTACAATATTTTTTACGTACACACGGCTACACATCAAGTTAAACATTTCCAGTATAAGCTGATCTCGCGTTGTATAGGATTTCCATACAATGATAGGTCAGCTCATGTTGGGAATGTATAGCTTGATATGTGGCCGTGAGTACCATTATAAGTACCGTATCCTCGTTTTCTGTATGTGAGACTTAAAGATGATAACCATATAGGTGTTTTGTCTATATAAAGAACTGCATATATCCTAACATCATCATTATAACAACTGTAAAAAGGCCACTGCTGGACCAAAGCATCCCAAAGAATCATTTTAACGATCACAGTTATATTATAAAGGCGAAAGCTTGTGAGTGTCTTTGTTACTTCTTCACACAAAAAGCTACCGAAGGGATTGTGATGAAATTTTGTAGTAATATATATCAGAATAACACAAAGGCTATAATTTATAAAGCTTAACGCGGGTAAAACCGCGGGGCACCGCTTGTATGCCATAACCGTCATGCTTGGCAGACTGGTTACCTATCGCAGTATGACGGTACAGACGCCAGCACATCAAGCTACCCCAATCTGTCAAATTTCCCCAATTGAAAGTGAACCTTACGCTTTTGTGATAAAGTTGAAAATCTATAAAAGAAATTTGACAGATTGGGGGAGCTGGATGTGCTGGCATCTGTACATACAGAGAGACGCTGCTGCCCGTCCTCTGGTAGATATTATATTATTCTATTTATCGTAACGTTATAAAACCAAATTCCCTCATTCTTGGTGGAGGTTTTTTTAGGATTGAACATCATTTAGCTGACATGATCTTTGTATGTTCATATGTACAGAAAGCCGCATCATCAGCAAGTAACATGGACTGCATTTTATTTTCAAAATATTAGATATGACGTAAAGTACAATAATTTAACCAAAGGAAACAATAAATTGTCAATAAGTTGTTATTAGCGAAAATATTCGCAAGGTTCTATGTATATAGATCCTTGCGGTTATTTTCGTTGGAATTGATGAGTACTAAAAACATTTATATGCTATAGCATTCGCAGCGCACGCCAAATAATAATATTATGGGCAATATTTTGTTGTTGTTTATTTTATTGTAAGTTAAGTTATACAATTTAAGTTACGATAAAAGATTTTACCATAAAATATACAAACAGTTTAGATTCCCGTCTGGCCCACCCACTTTGCGGGTTTGATTTCCGTACAGGACAACTATTTGTGTGACCCACAAGAATTTCTTATGAGTCTAAGGCTGAGATCTATAGAGCGTACTTAGACTTTGCTCAAACTTTACTTACGTAAAACTTTGCTAAATATATGCTAAGCTTATACTTTGATTTGGTATTTATAGACTTTTTGAAGTTAAGGTTATGCTTAGCATAAGCTAAGACAGACAAAGTCAAAACACCAATTGTAATTTCGTTACATGCATTAACTTCTGTCTAAGTAAAGTCTGAGCAAAGTCTAAGTACGCTCTATAGATCTCAGCCTTAGTGTGCTTTGCGTCCTGCAATTATGATTGTAAAGAACCCCGCGACGCAGTGATTCTTGCCTTAGTGCGGGCGATGTCCTTTTAACAAAAATAATATAATATATCTTGCTGTCTATATATCCGTGCAAAACGGGGCGAGTCGGTAGCAACAAATATGTTTAAAATTCATGAATTTGGTCAAAATCAACTTTACAATGCATACGACTAAATGTTGAAAACGCTTTTGCGGTTTAAATTATTCTGTTCCTCCCCAACATCGAATTACAGACATGCATATTTTTTGCCAAACGAAATGTTTAATTTTGTCGAATCCTATTTCTCGTATGTTTGTAAATAACGCTTCATTCACATTGATACAAATTGTACCTTTTAAATAAATTTGTTGTATATTGAATTGCTTTGAATCGTAAAATTTGGTACAGCAGCAGTAGTAACACACTATTTTTTCTTAGGATTACTGTTAATCCCCTTAAGTGTCATCATAATGGGCAGTTCCCGATAATGATAATTGATGAGTTTACTGGATGTTGAATCTACCAAAATGTTAAGGACCTCGGTCTGCTGGTCTGTTGGCTGGCAAACGCAAATTCCTAAAGTAAGTCTAAGCTCACTCATGTCATGGGCCCTACTATATACAACAAGTTACCGGATGCCGTTAAAACAGCTCCTACCTTGTCAAGTTTTAAATACCATCTCAAACGCTGGCTTATTGAGCAAACTTTTATAATTATAAGGAACTATTGAATTCCAAGTGAGCGACTAACATTGACATACATATAATCTTATTTTTATTTTACTTAGCTTGTTTTAGATTTTAGGTGGACTTATTATTTGAATTCTAAATTTAATAATTATTGACATGTAAACTGACTTTATGAAATAAATGAATATGAATATAAGCCAAAGACAGGCAACTTGCGGTTTCTGTATAGATTGAAAAATTACTTACCATTCGAGATAAAAACGCCCGGCCCTACTTTTTCATATAATCGAAATTATAATGTGTATTACTTTCATTTAAGCACAGCAATCTTCTAATCACAACAAAAATCTCCGTTTATCCCATAACCGTCTTTTAAAATGCCCTGCTCGTCGGACTAACTTCATCCAATTTGCCTTTTTTATACAATCTATTCTTCAATGGAATGCGCTACGTCGGGTTATCAAAATGATTAAGACTCGGTTTAGATAAATAGAAAAACTTGTGATCACATTCACAAAAACTAACGTCAGAGTTTATGTATATATCCATATTATTATGTAGTTATATTATAGCATGTAATTACGTAAGTACTGTAATTATGCGATAGTAGTTCATATTATCTGTAACCTTTTTGAGTCATTTTTATTATACATATATCACGATGTCTATAGCTTGATGCTTTCGCCGGTCCGTAAGTGATCGGCGAGGTTAAGCAACTAGGCTCGCGGTACGGCCATAGATGGGTGACCACCAAAGTGGTTTAATTTTTTACCGTCACCGTGCTTCGGACAGTTATTCTCACTTGACCCCACTGTTGACGCCACCACTGGTGACAAATAAGATTTCTTTCCATAAAATGTCCCATTTGCCACCAGCGGTGGCATTACCAGTGGTGGCAAATGGGAATGGTCACTGTTATTGTTCCCAGTTGCCTCCAGCTGTGACAAATGGGAAAAAAATTGATACGCCCACGTAGTGGCGGACTAGTGCAGGGTAAAGGTAAATACACATAGTGATGTAATTCAATTTTTCACGAGTGATGCTAAATAAATGATATATTATTAAATGCTAATTGAAAACGAGAGAAATAAAACATTGAACAGACAAATCAATTCTTTATTCACAATAATTTACTTATAGTCGAATAAAAATGTTACAGATTAAGCTTCATATATAGAATAATTTACTTTGAATATTCTGGTTTCGGAGGGCACGTTAAGCTGTAGGTCCCGGGTGTAGTCATTCGACAACAGTAGCCATGTCATAGGCTTCCTGGGCGACTTGAACAACTCTGACACTAGGGTAATCACTGCCCATACGATAAGTAAGTAAGTAAGATTTACCATATTATCACTGCACCACCCAAAGGTTCACTGGCAGAGAATAATACATCTGGCATTAAGTCCGGCTTTGTACAGTTTTGTTGTTACATACTCGTACAAGAAGGTAAGATTAGGTATTATTATTAATTAGGCTTCTTTTGAACTACGAAAACGGCTTAACGTGTTGTTAGGTACCTAAAATTAATACTTTTTAATTGTGTCTACTTTACATAAGAATTAGTATACAGGAAGTAAAGTTCCGTTGTATATTTGAAAATTGATAGCATTTTCATTGTATAGACAGTAAGGCTGCTTATAGTAGTGAATATTTATCTTTAATATACCTTTGCCATTTCAGTTATTATCTATTGGGATCGACTCACTCTCTAATCAAGATCTAAGGCGCTCACAGCTAGATGCTCTCACTGGTCAGTAAGTGATTGGCGAGGTCAAGCAACTAGGCTCGCGGTCGGTCCATAGATGGGTGACCGCGAAAGTGGTTTAATTTCTGAGCGTCTCCGTGCTTCGGAGGGCACGTTAAGCTGTTGGTTCCGGTTGTAGCCATTAGGCAACAGTCGTTAAGCCATGTCAGAGGCCTAATGGGCGGCTTGAACAACTCTGACACTAGGGTAACCACTGCCCACACGATAAGTATGTAAGTAATCAAGATAGTCTATTATTACATTATATCTACTTGTTACACCATTTTCTCCACATTATAATGACATAATTATTAACATGCTATAATTTTTAGCAGTAGGTACTCGTAAATTCCACTGAGTGGTTTGCGTGTACCGCGTTAACGCAATTTGAATCGAAAAGTATGGAATGACTAATTCTGTACATTACTGTTTTAATTATTCATGAAATACAAGAAAAAATATCGATTTAGCCTCGGTTCTGATACTCAAAACCTAGAGCTGCTTTCTTTGCTTATGTACAATGTGGATTAATATTTAAAATTTATTTATTAAATTGTGAGATATATTTTACATGCATACATTATACATAGAACACACTTGTGCACTATAATATGTCCCGCGGAGATGGCTTATCTCTATTGAAACTGGCCACCGTGGCCAAAATTCGGATAGGAGGAATATAGAGAACACAATCAGCTGTTGGAATATAGAAACCGAATAAAAATGATTAGTTACACACCAACTTTTTAAAAACAATTACAGCTCCTATCCATCCAAATATTGTCTGAAACAAATCGTTTAATGCGATAAGATCCATTATAAAATATTTTATTATATTTTTCCAATTTATTTATCCTGTTTGTGTGTGTATGATAAAGAGTATTCTATTTTACTCTAAAAATACGATTTCTGAGTTATGATACTTTACTTGTGAACGGCCTACAATGACTATATATTTGTGTAACAAGAGTTTCTGTGTATACAGCTTTATACGTGACAGTTTTTTCTGGCAGAGGAGCGAGCCCGACGTTTCAAAAGCCACGTACTATTCAAACGTCGTATATTTGTTTTAGCTAATGGTTTCACCATTTAAATACTATTTCCACTTTAAATTTAATCACACTTAACGTTATCAATTTAGCTATTACCAATACATTTTAAGTTACAATTTACTACCAATTGGTTTCAAGCGATAGGCAGTTTAGAAGCTCGGTAAATTAATTAAATTAATAATGATAATGAAATATGGAGTGTACAGAATTGTATAAAATACTTTAATCATCTAGTATTTTTTATTCTAGTCGGTACATTAAACCGAAGAATTTATACAAATTATCGACATGATTCTGAATTATTATGTCTCGAATGCTTCTGTGTCAGTAATTTTCAGCAATAGCATTTCTACCCATGAACTTTGGGTAGTGATAAACGGTAGTAAATTATAAGAGAATTAGAGCATATCGTTCATTTTCTCAATGAATAGTTAAACTTATTACATTAATCTTGTGGCCCTGAGTTGCCAGAGCTCATCGGGTGGGGGTAGGGTGGTCAACACATGTTAGTATGCTTGCCGACTTATTAGTTAAAAGACATATCTGTCTTCTGATTAAGATTAGTCCACGGCTGGACAAAGGCTTCCCTAAAAGATATACAGAATGCATTATGTCCATCATTTGCAGGGATATGCGATAATCGCCACGCTTGGCAGACGGGTTGACGATAGCAGTGAGATGGTCAAATTACTCAAAAGATCACTGGTAGACATTCCCTCGGAACGGCTGCTACTCCCCCCACGGGATGAGATGGGGTGGCGATATTCCTGACACCTTTACGCTCACTTGGCTTAAGATTATTCTATATCCTAATCTTAGTTTTCAAGTTACTGGAATTGGTTTTCCTACTCCATGCGTAACAACTCAATAACAGGATATTTAGTTGTACTGTCCTGCATAAACAACGTATGCAGCGCTTGTCTTATAGTCAATTGCACTCACTGATCCATAACTCATCGGGGAGGTAAAGCACCTAGACATGCGGTCTGTCTATAGATAGGTGACCGTCAAAGTGGTTAAATTTCTGAGCGTCTCCGTGCTTCGGAGGGCACGTCAAGCTGCCAGTCCCAGTTGTAGCCATTAGGTAAAAGTTTAAGTCAAGTTAGAGGCCCTCTGGGCTTGAACAACTCTGCCACCAAGTTAACCACTGCCCATACGATCAAGTGCGCACCGATGCAATGATTATAAGATCATTTTGCAAATTTAATATTTGTTGAAATTTAAGTGATTAAACATCATATAAGTACATGCACTGTAGACACAGCGCTAGTGTAGCTAGCGTATACATTTGAGTTTCTACTACATGTCTACATAGGGAACATCTATAATATGGAAGAAATATATGATGTAATAAATAATATTCCTATAAAACGCGCTATCGTTTATTTTGATATTCAATAGCTATATACAATATCAAAATAAACACGTTGTTGTACATTTATTATATATTTTAAACAGTACATCCATGTTTGAACGAGTAGCATCGAGTCCGATCAGGGGAGCCGTCGCGGAAACTAGATAAGCTCTACACACCGGACACGCACGCCTGTTCATATATACATTCATCCCCATATCAGTGGATACACTTGCAATACCAATTGCACCCTTATTGTCTACGTAATAAAGGTATTGTTAATCTCATAGAGTATCTGCTGAATAGGTTTTTGAAATTGCTGTAGTCATTTACTGCTAGATTGACTAAAACGATGTACACACGTATCACATGTGTGGGCGACATTCTAGATAAGTCCAAGTTTTTTTACGAGCTCATAAGGACACTTTTGGCTTTGTTGTAATATTTTGTCATTTCATTTTAATTAATGGTTGAATTATTGTACATATTATGTTGCAAAAACATACATGTACATTTTTTTTTAAAGGCCACGGCTTCACTATGAAATCTAATCCCTGTGTCGCGCGGGATACTTTGAAAATATATAGTAGACGGGTACAAATTATATACAGACTCAGAACAACTATTTATGGGTCACACAACTAGTTGTTCGGTGCGGGACTCGAACCTACGACACAAAACGGCGAGGCGAATGTCTTAGCCACCACACGTGCAGTCACAACACACATTGTAAGATATACGCTTGCAATAAATAAAATAAAAACCGGCCAAGTGCGAGTCGGACTCGCCCGTGAAGGGTTCCGCAGGAGCAAGTATTTCAGTTGATTAAGTGAAAGGTAAATTGCGGTTTACGATTTATTACGCATTAAAAAAAACTATTTACTAGATTTCGTTCAAACCAATTTTCGTTGTTAGTTTACATGGTAATGTACATCATATATTTTTTTTAGTTTTATCATTCTCTTATTTTAGAAGTTACAGGGGGGACACTCATTTTTCCACTTTAGAAGTGTCTCTCGCGCAAACTATTCAGTTTCGAAACAAATGATATTAAGAACCTCAATATCATTTTTGAAGACCTATCTATAGATACCCCACATGTATGGGTACGATGAAAAAAAAATTTAGTTTCAGTTCTATGTATGGGGAACCCCCAAAATTATTATTATTTTTCTATTTTTGTTTTAAAATCTTAATGCGGTTCACAGAATACATCTACTTACCAAGTTTCAACAGTACAGCTCTTATAGTTTCGGAAAAAAATAGCTGTGACATACGGACGGACAGACAGACATGACGAATCTATAAGGCTTCCATTTTTTGCCCTTTGGCTACGGAACCCTAAAAACTAATTACTCAAACTGCATTATTTTATTAGGTGAAGGTATTTCTCTAGTAGGAATACTATTCGTGGTAAAATAACTTGCCCTTTATGAATAACATGACAAAGTATTTTTTTTTTGTTTTCTGTATATGCTGCAATATATTGTCTTCTTTGTGGGACATTCAGTAGTATGTTGGTTGGTGCTATCGCCGGCGAGCTCGGAATCCTCTGTGTCACATTCTCAAGGTATTTTACGCTTCAATCGCAGCACTTTCTTGTGATTTGCCATGAGTAGCCGAGCCAGAATATATGGGTGTCGTTCAATACGCTTTTTAAAATTTCTGGTATACTGTACAATTTCTTGTTTTACAGTGGGCAGGCGTAGATCACGGTGTAATAATTCGTTGGGTTTGAACCTGGGGCATTGGTTATCATGCGTAGTGCTTTATTTTGATACCTTTGAACAGTTTAATTGGGATGCAGTACCCCACAGTTGGATTCCATACGTCCAGACGTCCATACTCATTATTTCATTATAAAGTTTTCGCGTTCGAATGCCAAATTGCTTTCTCAAGGTGAAAATATGTATTTTCCAGGTAAGTCTTTTGTCTAAGTACAATCCAAGATATGTCACATGATCTGCCTGTTGTACCGCAATGTTGATAAGTGTGATTGGAGGACAAGAGTATCTCCTTAAGGTGAATATAACGTTGACTGACTTTGTTTCATCTACAATCGGGATCATTGGCTGTAGTTATTAATAGTTGGTAGTAACCTGCCTAAAAGTTCCGGGTTCGATTCTTACACAAGACAAATATTTTTGCTCATGGACACGTCTATTTGTTGTAGGGTATGTATTTACAAAAAAAAGTATTTCTATCCGTTGTCTAGTATCTATAGTACAAGCTCTTCTTAGTTTGGGCTAAATGGCGCTGTATCATAATAATATGTCCTGTATATTTATTATTTATATGTTCACAAACTGGGGACACGGGTCTCTCTCGACTCGTAGTTCAAGTCAACGTTGCAGTAATGTTGCTGCATTTGTAATCTGGCCAATGTGGACTATTTTGAGTTTATTAGGATAAATAAAATTAGTACCTGTTTCACAATGTCCAGGTAAAGTCCCGAATAAGCTACTTGCAACTTATCTATCGAATAAAGACATCGTTTGCGTTTCACAATCCATGAATAGTGCTAACTGGCAAATAAACTGCATAGTAAACTATTGGCCAGATCAAGCTTCAGATAGCAAAGTTAACTGATGGATAAGATATCTGACAGATGTCATTCGATGCTTATTTTGGTTGTGTTTATTGTTAGAATAAAATGGTAAAATTTGATACTATTGAAAACGAAATTGATGAATTATTTGATCGTGAACCGCGCATAAATCCGACACCGCTAAGAAAAACACCACCGAAACACCGCAACCACCGCAACAAACATTTGTTGACATTAACATTTGACGTCTATTTATTTGACTTTCGTACGTTTAATTTCACGCAAAAAAAAACAATTTATGTATGTATTATTATTTGATAAAATAATAGTTAGAAGATAAATTTGAAAATATTTATGCAGTAGTTGCCAGTTAGCATTATTCATGGATTGTGAAACGCAAACGATGTCTTTATTCGATAGATAAGTTGCAAGTAGCTTATTCGGGACTTTACCTGGACATTGTGAAACAGGCCCTAAGAGTTGCAAAAAATTTGGTATGTAAGCTATCCGGTCGAGCTTTTCCACCGTGCGGTAGCGGGTGCAAAAACCTATGGCATGTGAAGTTTCCTTATCCACACTAGGCCCACGTGGTGGACTATATCCGATGCGCTCTTATTGTGAGACGAAGCCCTTGGCCTGCAGGGGGACAGAAATGAGCTTAATCAATATAAAAAAATATTCGGTTGAATTGCCAACCTTCTTTTAAAGTCGGTAAGTAGAAGTAAAGTATATAAAATAATGTCAATTAATTTATTATGAGGCAATTTTGAGCCGTTCTCAGCTGTTGCGCTCATCGGTCTGTTAGTGATCTGCGAGGTGAAGCAGCTATGCACGCGGTCAGTCTATAGATGGATGACCATAAAAGTGGTTTAATTTCGAGCGTCTCCGTGCTTCGGAGAGCACGTTAAGCTGTCGGTCCCGGTTGTTGTCGTCAGACAACAGTCGATAAGACATGTTAGGGTACCACTGGGCGGCTTGAACATCTCTGACACCAGGGTCCTAGCATTACCGTAAATGCTAGATATACATACTAATTATATGACATAATAGTTTTTATAGGCTTGGACGCACAATTAGTGCTTTCCATGATGATGAAAATAATGCAATCAAGCTAATTGAATGCATTTTTTCCACCAAAGCATGAATCTAATAGCAATCGGCTTTAAAGTATATTTTTGTAGTCGTGAGTGCTCTTCAAGACTCTAAAATACATTAAAATTGTGAAGAAAATGATTTGTAAGTGTGGTTGTGTTTATGAATAGTTAATATTTGTTCTACAAGGAGGTTTTATAAGCTCGTAAAAGCTAGCGTTTTTCTTTTAATAAAAGTGTAGATAAGCACTTACACAGAACTAGGTCACAAACAGTTTTAAAGTCTTACTTACATACGGTACTTTGCTAGAGTAAGGAGTGAGGCAAAATTGAAATTCCCAGTACTGGAACGTCAACTTTGATATTTTTATGTATATTATTTTAAGGACCGTACTTAGAAAGACGGTGCACGGTTCGGAACTGCTCTTAAAGACTCCTCAAGAATCAAACTAATCAAGGCTTTGAACTGAGACTTATCTGCATTCATGGGCTTTAGTTTAATTTTACAAGTCCTATGACCTAATTTATTAATGCCTTAAGTTTCAGTAACGCAATTTCCCCAGCTTCTCCTTTAAAAATATGTCTTTGAATGACCAGCATGGTATGCTTCCGCTGGTACCATTAAATGGTAGTATAAGTTTTTAATACCTAAAAATAGCTGTCTCTAAGAGACTCTCAACATGACAGCCGAATGACGTCCACAGCTGGACAAATGCCTCATCAAATGATTTCCACACACTGAGAGAGGAGGGAGATATTCCCTCGGGTCGTCTTCTACGCCCTCCACGGGATGTAATGGGGTGAAGATATTTTTATGCTGTCGGCCACACTACTGTTATGATAATCACTCTACACCGGTGTAACAGCAAATGCAAAAAAATAATAATAATAATAATATCTAGGGACAATGTCACACAGATCATCCTAGCCCCAAACTAAGCAAAGCTTGTACTATGGGTACCAGGCGACGATATACATACTTATATAGATAGATATATACTTATATACATAGAAAACATCCATGGCTCGAGGCGCTCACAGCTAGATGCTCTCACCGGTCCGTAAGTGATTGGCGAGGTCAAGCAACTAGGCTCGCGGTCAGTCCATAGATGGGTGAACACCAAAGTGGTTTAATTTCTGAGCGTCTCCGTGCTTCGGAGGGCACGTTAAGCTGTTGGTCCCGGTTGTAGCCATTAGGCAACAGTCGTTAAGCCATGTCAGAGGCCTAATGGGCGGCTTGAACAACTCTGACACTAGGGTAACCACTGCCCACACGATAAGTATGTAAGTAAGTATCCATGACTCAGAAACAAATATTCGTGCTCATCACACAAATATTTGCACTTACCGGGATTCGAACCCAGGACCACCAGCTTCGTAGCAGGAGCACTATCAACTAGGCTACGGTGACCGTCAATGCAAAAAAAGAAACAGCTATTTATGTACATATTACAGAAAAAACCTTCAATAAGTCTATAGTCTTAAAATATGCATCAGTCGAAAGACGTCCACTGCTGGACAAAGGAAAAAGAGTCCTAAAACAACGTGGTAAATATCTCGATAGCTTGTGAAGCTAAATAACATATACGTTCTTACATTTATCAAGTTTCGAATTGCTTGACTAATTTTACGTAAAACTTGCTCAAATTAGGTGTCAAATGTTTTAAACTAATGTGTGTCATGAATATATTCCTATACCGGCCGAGCATTAGAAGTACGTATGCACGTCATCACATCATGAATTTATATCTAATTTAAATTGCTAAAAAATAATAAATAAAAAAATAAATATAATCGTGACTTCTGATAAAAGATTCTGATCTTATATGGATTCCATAATTTCATATTAAAGTGACTGCACTGTATTATTTGATTGCACGTGCTGGGCGGCTAAGACAGTCGCCTCGCCGCTTCGTGTCGCGGGTTCGAGTACCGCGGCGGACAACTATTTGTGTGACCCATAAATAGTTGTTCAGAGTCTGGATTTAATTTATCTCCGTCTATTATATGTTTGTAAAGTATCCCGCAATATAGGGATTAGATTCCCTAGTAACTCCCGCACCAGGGAATCTAATCTTCTTAGTCTTAAAATAGTCTTAAAAAATAAGAATTTTCAAATAGTGTGCACGCTTCGTATATAAAATCCTAAATGGAAGGTTGATAGTGAAGGAAACTTTATAATATATAAAGTGCACCGATATGTATGTACATACATTAACTAGCTCAGCTCCTTTTTACGCCCACGTAAGTAATATTTAGATGCATGAATTTAACGATAGTTATTACAAAGTGTAGCAAACGTGTGTTTCATCAGACTTTGTAAACAGTGGAACGCTTCACTACGTGTTAGCTCACTGGCTTTACATGCTACCTAAAATTATCGTGCTCTGATTATCGGGTAATGTAATTCATTACCTCCTGCCTTAGCGAAATACTCGTTCTGTATCTAAGTATCAAATCCCAATATTGGTTAACCCGTAAAACGATTTTTGCATCACACAATCCTGAATATAAATACGTACTACGTATTTAAATATATATACTTTCTTTACTGACGCTGCTCGGGAGTTGGATGGTCTGAGCTTCTTATTATATAAAAATAGTTATCATATAATAATACATTAACGATAATGTTTCAAAGTGTTAGGTATTAGTAAATTTGACTCACGCATCTAAAGTGCGGTACTTAAATGTGTAAAAACGTAGTTTACTAATCACGTACAAGTCAAGGTATTTAACTTTTACATATTAGAGGAAAAGCTCAATTTACCTGAGAAACTGTTAATATCCCGCCGAGAAAAAGTATCGTACAATTGGGGATGACTGCCATATCATGGATAAACGTAGCACCCTAGGTGCGGGAAATCAACCAGAGTCAATCTCAACAGTAAACCCGCAAATCGGATGTGTAACCGCGACAATACAGCTTCATTCTGTCTATTAATCAACGAAGTTTCGAGTAAAGAGACCTCTCTCAATTATAACTTAAAACGCCATTATGCCACCATTATAGACTAACTATAGAAGACGAGGCAATCGGACACGAAATTAGGACACAACTATTAATAAAGAATATTAAGTATGTTCAAAAATAATATAAAATATATTTTTATTACGTCGAAAGATCGGTCTAAAGACGAAATGAAGGAAAGCATTAAATAAAAAAAAAACTAAACTTAAAATTATAATTATATTCAGAAGGTAATATGCTTATTAGATGGACTGTCAATAGGGTACTGGAAGCAACATAATAATATATGGGAAACATCAAAGAAGAAGAGATTTAGAAACAAAACTTATTTATGAAATCTTTATCAGGCAAAGTGTACCTATAACATTAAATGGAAGATATACATATAATTTTATATGAGGAAGCTCCTTACAGCCATTTACTTTCCTTCGCCTTTGTTTTCCGTATATTTGTACTTTGACGTAAAGAAACATTTTTTCCCCCTAATGGATTTACCTCATTGAACGTTTCTATGCATTATCATTTTAATGTCGCATTGCTCATATTCGCAGACGTTTCTCTGTGATGTGGGGTATGCAACCCCTGAGGGTGAGTAGTGAGTATTCAAGCGTAAGTTTCTATTTCTAAAGAGGTCGCACAATGCAACGGGTACATGTCATTATAAGGATTGTGTCCTAAGAGCTGGCTTAATGGCCTTAAGCTTATATCTACACCATTAGTAGACACCTATTACGATTGCTTTTACGAAGGGAAGAAAGGTTTTAATGGTCAGATTTAATTGTGATGATGTCAAGCTTAAGGGGATGATTAAAAGAGGGAGATTTATTTTCATAAAGGTTTTCAAAACTAATGTTAATGTCATAAAATATTAATAGTCTAGAATATTAATGTAAACATTTTGTCAGCCAAACCGCAACCGCACAATCATGGCAGCGTGTAAATTGGGAAACTGGCTTGTTTGTAAGGATCATAGTCGTCTCTATTAATATTTTACTTATTACTGATTAGCTACTCATTTTAAAATCATACTGCATCGTAACTGTAATTAAATTACAGCTTCAATGATATTCGATACCGAGGTTGTTTGGAAGAAATTGCAGCAGCGATTATTAGGAACAAGGCTCTCGAACTTCTGACTTCTTCTTACTTGGGCAATAGAATTCAGAAGGTCGAAATAAACGGTAAAATATCTCCGTGATCTCCAGTGGTAATGGGCGTTCCACAGAGGTCAATTCTTGGCCCATTTTTGTTTTTAATTTATATAAACGACTTATCATGCTTATCCCTTACATAGTAAGTGTAAGGGATAATCATGATATTGTGTTGTTTGCAGATGATACTTCCTTGACGTTCAAAATAAACCGACAATTAAGCAATTTTGACGATGTTAGTGACGCAATCTCTAAAGTTGTTCATTGGTTTAATGCCAATAATCTTGTGCTTAATGATAAGAAGACTAAAGTCATACAATTCACTACACCGAATGTGAAACAGGCGACAACCAATGTACAACTTAATGGAGCTAGGTTGAATAAACTGTGTTCTTGGGTGTCACAATTGATTCAAAGCTACAATGGGGCCCACAAATAGAAAAACTGTCCGGCAAATTAAGTTCTGCAGCATATGCAGTGAAAACTATTAGACGGCTGGCTGATGTTGACACAGCTAGAATGGTTTATTTCAGTTATTTTCATAGTGTAATGTCTTATGGAATTCTTTTCTGGGGTAGCTCTGCTGACACTAACACCAAATTTATATTGCAAAAAAGAGCTGTAAGAGCTATCTATAATCTTAGCCCGAGAGTGTCTCTAAGAGAAAAGTTCAAAGAGGTTAGCATTCTAACTGTACCATCTCAGTATATATATGAAAACCTTCTGTATGTGCATAAAAATATTTCTTCTGTAAAAGGAGCGATACACATAATGTAAATACTAGATATAAGAATAATCTCATATTGCATACTACCCGTCTCTACATAATAAGTAAATCTTTTATGGGGCAATGTATAAGATTCTGTAACAAACTTCCCAATGATATTATAGAATTATTAAAGCCAAATGATTTATTTAAGTGACAAAAGTGCTTGGGATTGAGTTGTTGTGAGTCAACCCACATGATTATAATTAATCTTAAGTATATTTTATTTTAAAAAATGATTCCTACTGAGTTTTCTGGCAGTGTTTCTCAGTAGCTGCCACGTCATGCACTGCAATTTCACACAGATCATCCTAGCCCCAAACTAAGCAAAGCTTGTACTATGGGTACAAGGCGACGATATACATACTTATATAGATAGATAAATACTTAAATACATAGAATCATCCATGACTCAGAAACAAGTATTCATGCTCATCACACAAATATTAAAACTTAGTTCTGCTTAATAATTTAATAATCTTGGTTTACGACAATCCGATTCCACCAGCTTCATTATAATCGCGTTTACGAAAAATCATTATTGTATATATTTATAACAAGCTGTGCCCCGCGTTAAATTTTATAAATTATCACAGCTCCTCCCCCGTAAGTGATAGCGTGATAATATGTAGCCTATATGTTAACCCGACCTCTTCGTAAAATTCATGCAAAATTTGAAGTAATTCAATGCAGTACTTTTGAGTTTAGCCCGGACATACATACAGACAAACAGACAAAAATTCTTAAAACTATATTTTTGGCTTCGATATCGACTGTGAATCACGCCCCAAGTATCCTTTAAAAAAAATATTCAATGTAGGTACAGGTTTGACTTTCCTACGATTTTATTATATGTATAGATATTTTTAGAAGGCAGTGCACCATATTATTTTAATTTCTGAAATACATTCAAATACAGAGAGAACTGTTTATTAACTTTGCCATGAATCCATCCGAATCCATCTTGATGGTCGAACAAGAACCTTATCCTAATCATGTTACATAAACATTACTTCCAATCTTTATTTTCATTCTTTGTAAAACCGGAACAAGGTGATTTTAACAAATTAAATGATGACATCAATGATATTTACCATCTGTCGGATCTTAAACGCGTTTAAACAAGCTAAACGTCCGGAATCGAGCTTTAAGAAATTAAACTAGGTTAAGCTTAAGCTTAGTTCAATGTTGCTGGTGAAATTCAAACTTGTGCTCTTAACTCAGTTAATAACATGAACTGAGTTTATCTTCAATTGATCGCGTTTAATTGTAATGGTGAAATCGGCTCTTAGTCGCCATTTACGACACCCAAGGGGATTTGGTATGGGGTGGTTCTGTTATCATTTCAGCACAGAAACCACACGGCTGAATTTCTTACTACTTTTTCAAAACAGTAAACTTTTAAAATATTTAATGCTCGTCAGACATCATTATGATGCAATACGCTAACAAATAACCAAATCAACCCCTACGATGCCTTATGTAGTAAACAAGTGTCGATACATAGACAATTTACATCAATATGTATGTGCGGTCTCGGTTCATGATAAATTGGAATAAGTCGGCCATTATTCTGGCGCGTCTATCTATCACAGCTGTCTTTTACTATACAAGGGCGAGCACATATTTTATATTGAGTTATTATGGGTCTTCAATACAACGAAATCTAATTAAAATTCCATATTGACGAGGATTTAAAAGCTTTTGGTTCTCTTCAGTCATGTATCAATAAAAATATTCACAATTTAGCGAAGATTTCGTTTTTATATTTAACTAGCTGAACCCCGCGGTTTTACCCGCGTTAATGTTAATAAATTATCACAGCTCCTCCCCCGTAGGTGATAGCGTGATAATATATATTACCTATGCCTATATGTTGAATTGATTTTTTTGTAATATTCATGCAAAATTTAAAGTAAATCTATGCAGTACTTTTTGAGTTTAGCCCGGACATACATACAGACAAACAGACACACAGACAAAAATTCTAAAAACTTTTTTTTTTACTCGGATATCGATTGTAGATCCCGCCCCAAGTACCCTTTAAAAAAAATATTCAATGTACAGTTTTGACTTTCCTACGAGTTTATTATATGTATAGAATAGATAGATAGACTAGCTCTGGCCCACATTACTTGGAAGAGATTGATTTAAGCGATAAATTCGCCATTTTTATGGACTCTATTTCTCGTATTTTGCCATTTTCTTCAAAATTTGTGGTATACGTTAGAGCCAAGAGTCACCTATTTTAGCTATTTTTATAAAGCATTCAACTCACGGCTTCACCCATGTGGATGATTCTTACTAATATTATAAATGCGAATGTAACTCTGTCTGTCGCTCTTCCACTCCAAAACTACTGTACCGATTTAAATGAAATTTGGCACACAGATAGTTTGCAGCCTGAAAAAGGACAGTGCTACTGTTTAGTGCGAAAAAAGGGTTGAAACGGGTTGAAAGGAGGGGATGAGAAGTTGTGTGGAAGTTTCGTCATTTTACCATACCTAACCCTTTCCATTACTTTTTGTTGGCGACAAACCAAAAGACGAAGCGTGGGCTTGTGAGGGTCGCTGGTATGTGCTGGACGTGGGAAGCGCGGGACCAGCAATTGTTTGAGAGAGATGTGTTTAGTGGTGGATGTCTTTCGGCTCACAAGATCATGATGATGTGGTTAGCAAATGCTTGCTTTTCACGCCGGAGGTCATGGGTTCGATTCCCACCCAGGACAGATATTTGTGTGCATGTACATGTCTGTTTGTCCTGAGTCTGGGTGTAATTATCTATATTTTTATTTATTTATTTTTATTTATTTATTTATTATCTCATCACAAAACATTGCTTACAATAAACATAATCCAGAAATAATACTTGAACCTGTCCACGGTGTCCAGGGATGGAAAGAAACAATATTATAATAATTCCTGGCTAAACTGAGCACGAAGAATCACTGATAATTTTAATGTACGTCGGACGAACAACAACCGCGCTCAGCGTGCCACCCATGGACGGTTGGTAAATAGGAGTAAACAATCTATTTTGTGATAGACTGGTGCCTGATGTAGGTTCTAAAGAACCTGTATTACAGGTCACCAGGAGCTCACTCCACTGATTGCATATTCCTACCATGCAGGCATTTTATAATTATAGCTGTAAATTTTATAATAACTTATAAAAGTAAAAATACTAGAAATAAAAACAAGTAAAAAAGAAAAGTAAAACATGTTAAAGCAATTACAAATTAAAAAATAGCAAGCAACCAAACAGACTATGAAACTCAATTAACAAAAGACTAATTAAAAGTGAAACAAAAACTAAAAAAAGAAAAGTAAAAAACAGCGTAACGTTAGATATTTTGTGAGTATTATGATAGAGTGAGTGTATGTATTAGAGTGAAAGATTTTTGTGTGAGCGTCAGTATAGTGTAATGGGCTTAAGGGCAGATACAGCAAATATAAATGTATATTACTGGAGTCTTTAAAGATACAAAAACTTAAAAAATTATTAGGATAAAGGCCGTAGTATATTTTCAGTTTGCTCATAGTTTAATGATTTTAACCATTTAGTTACGTTTAATTTACAACTTTTTGATGTTAAAGAATAAATAGAAAGAAGTGTGTTAATTTTATTGTAGAGAAACGGGCCGAGGAAGCCGTAAAAGTTACCAGCGTGTTGTGTTCGGAAACTTTGAGTGGGACATACTTTGCCTTAGCGACGTTTTGCCTGTACAAATGCCGGGTGATAAGCTAATTGAGAATGCTGTTTTAAAACTATTTGTAGTATAAAAATCTGCCGAACAGTAAGAACGTCCCACATTGAGAAAAGTGCTAAGGTTGGGAAGCGATATGGAAGTCCCATACTGACCTTTAAAATCGCTCGCTGGGCCCTCTCTATCTCAATTAAGTGGGTTTTGGCTGCTCCTCCCCACGATGTTATGCAGTATGCAATTAATGATTGAGATAGTGCAAAGTATACTGTTTTTATTGTTATCTTATCCGCAACGTTTTTAAGATTTTTAAATACATAAATTAGTTTTCTAAGTCTAGTAACAAGTACTGAAATATGAGGTTTAAAGGTCAAAGACTGGTCAACAATGACACCAAGATATTTAATACATGACATTCTATCAAGACTGGGGCATATACAAGTGTCAGCCAGGCTCTTACAGCCATGAACTTTTATAACCATTGTTGATGGAGGTATAAGATTAGATCTAAAGGCAAATGTAATGTATTTAGTTTTCGTGACATTTAATGATAGCAAGTTAACTTTTAACCATAAGCAGACTTGATTTAATCCTATTTGGGCAATATTAAAAACTTCCTCCCAGGTGCAACCGTTAAATAGAAGCGCGGTATCGTCAGCATATGTAAGGATTTTACAGTTACTAAGTTTCATATTACAGAGATTGTTAATGTAAACTAAGAATAAAGTGGGACCCAGGATACTTCCCTGAGGAACTCCACAGTTGACAGATTGTTCATTACATATATGGTCATTTATTTTTACTCTTTGCTTCCTGTCACTCAAGTAACTTTTAAGCAGATCAAGGGGAAGTCCTCTAAAACCTAGGTGTTCAAGTTTTACTAGAAGGTGTGGGATAGAAACTGTGTCGAATGCCTTAGCTAGATCCAAGAAAACAGCGAGACACTTATCACCTCTATCAAGATACGTTATTGCAGAGTCAACCAGGTTTTGAACGACATCACAGGTTGACTTACCGGCCCGAAAGCCGTACTGGGCTGATGAGATGAAATTATTAGTCTCGAGATACTTAACCAGCCGATTGTTAATTACTCGTTCCAGTATTTTAGACAAAGTTGGTAGAATAGAAATAGGCCTAAAGTTCTCGACACAGCTTCTATCCCCCCCCCTTATGGATAAGTTTGACAAGAGCAGATTTAAAGGCAGTGGGAAACACACCAGAGCTAAGGGATAGATTGCATAGATGGGTAATGGGTTTGCTGAGCAAGTGGATATATCTTCTAATAAATTTACCTGAGATTAGATCTAGAGTTGCAGTACTGTTATCTTTTAAGGCCATTATTAATCGAGTGATTTCATCCACATCAGTGGGGACCATAACCATTGACGCACTAGGAGTGTTATAACTCGTATAATCCTTTTGGTTAAGGTGGAGATTTTGAGTGGTACTGTTGTTAAATTCTACAAGTCTTTGTCCAATCTCAGAAAAATAATTATTAATCTGATTGACACTTTCCTCTGGATCTTTAGTTGATAATAGGGAAAGGGAGTCATCCACAACTTTTTTCCTTTTGCTAATTTTATTAATAACATCCCATAGGGTTTTAGTATTACCTGAAGCCTTTTCGATTTCGTGTTTTTCATAATGCCTTTTAACCTTTTTTAGTAGGGCATTACAAAAGTTCCTATACCTTTTGTATGTTATTTTAACTGTCTCATTATCAGGGTGTAGTTTTTGTTTTTTGTATAAATTATCCCTATTTTTCATACAGCGGAGCAGTCCTTTTGTAATCCAAGGTTTACTTGAACGTTGACGTCTTGGTATTTTTATTAATTTGGAATTGTTTTTGATTGCTGAAGTAAGTAAGTTACTAAGGAAATTAGTAGCCACGTTAGTATCATTAAAGTCGTAAAATATCTGAAAATTTAAATTTTGCATAGTAAAATCTAGCTTTTTGTAGTCGATTCGCATATGATATTTATTAAAGTATTGTAAGCTTGATTTCAAATCCATACTAAGAGCCACACATTCATGGTCAGTTATGGATGAAGGGATGACAAAGCAATTGGCTTCGTATTTAGTTTTTAAAAATATATGATCTAAGCATGTTTGACCATGAGTGGGCAGGACGTGGGCAGGCAACAAAGAGTGACTAGCTAGAATATTCTGGTATTCATAGGAACGATTATCTGGAGAGTGTGGTATAATATCAATATTTATGTCACCACAGAAAATTATATTTTTGTATGAGCTCAATCTCCCCATCAGGAGATCAATTGAGTTAACAAAGTCAGTGGTGTTACGTTGACTAGGGGGGCGATATATTCCGATGATGCAAGTTTCTGAAATTAATTTTAATACCAAGCAGTTAGCGTCTGTTACATGCGGCTCCTCAAAAGAGACACTAAGTCGATTATTATAATATATAACGACCCCTTCGTTTTGCGTCTTATGGGATGTAGTTGTAATGTAGCTAAATCCGTCAAGGTTAGGAATGTAATTACATTTCAAGAGCCAACATTCGGTGAGAACTACTATGTCCCAATCAACGTTAGACCTATGCAAGAGGGTATAGAAGTTAGTTATATTACAATTTATACTCCTAATATTTTGAGAGATAAGATTAAGTGTAACTCTACTGTTTGAGATTATGTGGTTTTGTATATTTAAGACGTCACAAGAGATACTCCTCGCCATCGATATACTGTCCAAACCTGAGTTTATAATTTCTATGTTATTAGTCACCATGGATAACACGCAGAAAGAGTAAAATTAAAACTTGGTTTGGAAGTCGGTGGGTGGATAAGGCTAATATCCCTAATATATGCTGTCTGGCACCGCAGAAAAAAATTACTTTTAATGTGCGTTTTAGCCCAAGAAGTACATGTGTATCTTTGAAGTGTAAAATAGTGTGTGAGTTTATATGTAGATATGGTAACGTTAAAGCGATTAATGTTAATTATGGTGCCTACTACTAAAATAATTACATCTAGGGTATTACAAAACGTGCCGTAGGATACAGTATAAATATTGAAAAAAGAAACATATGTAAATAATAATAGTCAAACTGAGGATATTGCTAAATCATCTTCTTTAGTTATAAGTAATGGGGCTTGATTGTCTTCTTTCTTTACGTAAAGTTTTCCATACGAGGTCCATGCAGCCGCCAGTTCCTTACGTTTCACCGCTTCTCGGGCGAGATAAAATAGGTGTCTAGTTTTTTTAGTTAGGGACTCTGACAGATATATAGTGTGAGAAATACCAGGTAGGTTGATCTGAGAAGTGTTTAAGCACTTCTCCTTATTATTCCTATTGCTTTTATTTATTTTCTTGAAGTTAGAAACGAACGCTTCTTTTTTGATTTTGGTGTTAAATTCTACCATGATTGCGCTCGATTTAGTGCGGTATATATTACGGAAATCGGATTCAGAGATGGAGTTTGGAAGCTCTAGAGTAAGAGACAAGTCCTTGACTATGGTAGCCAGAGTCGTATTGTCTTCGTTAGGTTGTACGGGAATATTACGGATTTCAATAGAGGAATCATGTAAGCGCTTTTCGATAAACTCCAACTGGTTTTCAAGAGCTGAGATTCTTTGTTTATAAGCTATATTTTCAGTCTCCAGTCGGGTAATTGTTGCCAATAAAGAATCGTGTCGAGTATTCATGTTGTTGATTGATGTTTGAAGCTCTTGATTTTGACGGGTTATAGTTTCAATTCCATTGGTAATGGTCTCAAACTTTTGATTTTGTTGATCCACGAAACTAGCTAGTATAGACTTTAAATCATCGGGATCTGAGTTGTTGGGAAAGTCGCTTAGCTTACATTTCCGACGCTTACTTAGTAATATTCGGATTATTGCAGTCTTCATTACTAGCAGAAGCGTTTAACAAAGGGTCAGAGCCATAGTGAAATGGCGTAGGTGCCTTAAGTAATTGGGGATTAGCCATTGATACGTTTCTACCATCCATTTTTTATAAAAATTAGTTAAATCGATGATAGTGCTGGCAGATTCAACAGTAGACAGAAGTGTCAACCGTATATAATAGATACGTAAAGCTAGATACCTCGATATCGCTGGGGTAGTCTTGTTAAAGAAGTAACAGGTGAGTAGGAATTACTAACACAGAATTATAACACTTAAGCAAGGAGCAGGAAGCAGAAAAGTCGCCTGTTGACGCGCAGACTTATTTGAGCGGAAGGCGTAGCACAGGCCGTAGCGCGTAGAAGACGTTAGTGTGCGTCGCTGTGTGACGTCGCGACTCGGTATTGCTCCCGTAGGCGTAGCAGCGCATGCAGATAGTGTCTCACTATTTCGTCGTACGCTCTCACTAAAAGCGTGTCTCGGTGGCCAGACCAGTCGCCTCGTAGCACCGTGTCCGCAAGTTCGAGTCCCGCCAATCACACTCGGAGAAGAGGCCGATATTCAAGATGCAAGTTCACAAAATTGACTATCTCTTTCTAGGGCTGCCCACTAGGTGGAGTCCGGCCATACAAACACTTAAAGTGTGACAGAGATTTAAAAATTTACAAATTGACCAATAGCAAAAAGGAATTTATTATAACACAGCACACGTCTTAACTAGACAGCGGTCGGTGGGGAACTGAAAGTGGGAAATAAGTATGCATTTACAAAAGAAAAGTAGTATATGTAGTATATCAGTTATCTGGTTTCCATAGTCAGGCTCTGCTTAGTTTGGGATCAGATGGCCGTGTGTGAATAATGTCCCAGGATATTATTATTCTTATTATTACCATAAAGAAAGAATTATAAATGTGAAACTATAAACCGCTGGCAAAACAAAGTTACTGATGAAAAAAAATATAGAAATATTATTCAATATACATCATGTTGAAAAAACGGTCACCATTTCTTCCTCCATCTTTTCTTCATATATACTAGTTTTATGTAATCTGTCTAGGTAGTAATCATAACAACATATAATAAAATCGTAGGAAAGTCAAAACTGTACATGGAATTTTTTTTAAAGGATACTTGGGGCGTGATCTGCAATCTACATCGAAGCCAAAAGTATAGTTTTTAGAATTTTTGTCTGTGTGTCTGTTTGTCTGTATGTATGTCCGGGCTAAACTCAAAAAGTACTGTATGGATTTAATTATAATTTTGCATGAATATTACTAAGAGGTCGGGTCAACATATGGGCTACTTATTATCACCTACGGGGGAGGAGCTGTGATAATTTATAAAATTTAATGCGGGTAAAACCGCGGGGCATAGCTAGTAGTAGATATTCTTGGTGGATGTGCTTTGGTTTATTTGCTCAAAAGGTTTTGGCTACTCTTTATAGGCGTATTTGCTTAACCCGTACACCGTGAGAACATCCATATATTTACGTCCGTGAGTTAGGTCGCCCGAGTTCCTGTGAAGAAGGGAAAGGTCGGGTATGCTTGACTGATTACACGTGTGCTCCAAGAGTCATAGGCCATAACATTAAACAGGCATAGGTACATTTATTGGTCACTTTATAATATAAAGAGGACTCCCTCGTTGGTTTAGCGGTTGTATATACAAATTGCGATAATGAGGTTCTGGGTTAAAATTTTGGGTTGAACTAAAAACACTCAATCCGGAGCAATCCGGGGTCTGAAAGTTGACGGTATTAGACGTAGAGCGCATAAAGCTGCCGTTCCAATGTCTGATATCTACCTGGTCGTGACGAATAGCCATCCTACAGGGTTATGAGAGTGAACTGAAAGCCCGACCACCTGTGGCATTTATGGGCATGAACATGTCTGTTTATCCTGAGTGGGTGTAATTATCTGTATAAATATTTTTATGGGACAATCTAAAAGATTTTTTATAACAAACTGGTAGTGCACCTCATTATCTGCATAGTAGGTTGAAATAAAATGGACGATTACATAGGAATAAATGTTATTTTTTAAAGACTAATCGATCGAAGAATCCCTGTGTCGCGGAGTACTTTACAAACATATAAAAGACGAACAAAAATTACATCCATTTTGAATTTAAATACTGATATAATATCTTGTGCCTATCGTTTTGATGTCAAATAATATATATCAACAACATCAAACGACCTGTGTGTTCCAATACGTCAAACTAAAATCGCAAATAATCAGTGTGTGATAAATTGCTATGTCGACGCCATTAGAATATTCAGCAATTCAATGGTTGTTCTCATGTGTATCATCAATCATATAATGTCGATGTATTTGACGGTTTACCGTTCGTGTCAGCCGTTCAGCACTTTTTGTGGTTTCAAAACAAACAGACAGACAGACAAATGAGTCAGTGGGTGATTCGGAGTCAGTGACACCTAACCTGTGATTGGTTTTGTATTTTTTTAAATGTATGTATAGTTTTATATATTTAATCTTGAACTTCTTTAGATGAAGCATATTACAAAATAAATGATTTATTATTATGTATTTACAACAAAAAAATAGTATTGTAGTATATCAGTTATCTGGTTTCCATAGTACAAGCTTTGCTTAGTTTGGGATCAGATGGCCGTGTGTGAATCATTTCCCAAGATATTATTATATTAACAAATTAATGTTGTAAAAAAATAAAATGTTATATACACTTTTGAGTTAGCCCGTGACCACACGGGCTAATTGCAATTGATCATTGCAACTTGGTCGAAACGTCGGGAAAATAACAATAAAGGTTAGTCGCGTTAACTTAACAACGTTATATAAAAAAAATGCACTTTAAATTGTCTATACTAGAACCCAAAATTGGTTCTAATATAGACAAGTTAAAGTTGAATCTATATAGGCCAATTTTTTAGAATACTAAAAAATATATACACCGTGAAAAAATTACGTAACATACAAATACATAATCTTTAAACACAAATATATTGTATAATATTTCTAAACCAATAAAAGTCACACCATCATTTTAAATTCAAACATTTTCACGAGGCCGCTGATTATAGTGAAGAATGTATTACTAGCAAAGCTAAAGAAAATATCACTAGGATTTAAAAACTTGCACAAATATTGAAAAGTGTTTCCTAGACATTCTAACTTAGTCTTAAGCTTATTTAAGACTAGCTGTGCCCCGTGGTTTTACCCGCGTTAAATTTTATGAATTATCATAGCTCCTCTTCCGTAGACGATATCATGATAATATTTAGCCTATATGTTGACCCGACCTCGTAGTAATATTCATGCAAAATTTGAAGTAAATCCATGCGGTACTTTTTGTTTTTAGCCCGGCGATTTTTGTCTGACTAAAATTCAAAAACTATATTTTTGGCATTGATATCCATTGCAGATGACGACCAAAGTATCATTTTAGAAAAATATTCAATGTACAGTTTTAACTTTCCTACGATTTTATTATATGTACCTATAGATTTTACCTGACTCAATAGATTACAATTAAACACATTAAATACATCACATCATCACATGTCACATAATTTTGAAATAAACTGTAATTTGTAAAGAAATATAAACACAGCGGCTATTGTGTTGACTAACTTGACTTTCTAGGTAACGCTATTGTTGTAAGCATGCCAACATAATATATAAGCCACGAATGTGACCTGAAAACCTGTTGAGGGCACTTGTACCCTTAGACATTACCAAGCCAAAAAGAAAACAATCATCAAGATAGAACAGATGGTACTTCAAAATTAATACTACGCAGTAGAGTAGGTATCACACTAATATTATAAAGGCGAAAGTTTGTGTGAGTGTGTATGTTTAAACGGCTGGAGTGGTTTTTATAAAATTTGGTATCGAGTTAGATAAAACCCTGGACTAACACATAGGCTATAATTTATAAAGTTTAACGTGAGTAAAACCGCGGGGCCCAGCTAATAATATACAAGCCACGTATGTGACCTGAAAACCTGTTGTTGGGCATTTACACACCCTTAGACATTATCAAGTCTCAAAGAAATCCGTCGTCAAGATAAAACAGTTGGTACTTTAAAATTAATACTACGCAGTAGAGGAGCTTTATAGATATAAGTACAGATGCCAGCACATCAAGCTACCCCAATCTGTCATATTTCCCCAATTGAAAGTGAACCTTATGCTTATGTGATAAAGTTGAAAATCTATAAAATAAATTTGACAGATTGTGGTAGCTGGATGTACTGGCGTCTGTACAATAATATGCTATCTGGAATGCTTTGTCCGCAACTTCCTTTGCGTTTGGTTTCCGATACCCGAAGCGATCGATTCTGAGTATGCTTACGTACGTCTTATGATCGCCGAGTACTTTATGATCAAGAAGCCGTCCATTTCACTCGCGGTTTCGCCGCCGTTGATTTATTTTTATAGTATTTGCCTCGGTAACTGCCCCTTTGAACGGAATAAAAAGTAGCTATTTGGAACGGACGGGAATTAATGGGTAACGTAAAAGTTTAATCCACTTTTGAAGCACTATAGGTATAATATAAGTACCTATAAGCTATTAAGGTATGTTACGTAGATACTTAAATAAATTAATACGGCTAAGTTCATGTGGAGTTCAGAGTAATTATCGCCTTTATATTTACTTTGTTTTTAACTTATATTCAAATCAATTTATATCGACAAAGCTTAATCATCTCTTCAGCCAACGGGTGGCTAAAGGTACGTTTTAGTAGTATTTAATTCGGCCCAAATTCAGTTTCATTTAGATTTTAATTTTTTTTCCAGCATTAAGGAAGGGAGTCAAGCATCAGAGCAAAGTTACTTTGCGAGAAATAATATAACACATGTACGATTTAAAACAAAAGTAAATAACAAAGAGTATCATAATTTATTTTTAAGTTAAATTATCGGCCGCGCTAAATTTTTTTAACTTGTCGAATGCTGTTAACCTTCGAGACTTTCACTGCTTCACCGGAATATAGAGGCGAACGAGATCTTAAACCGTCTAGCAAAATAAAAGCTAAGGACCCGCGCGGGTGGGCACCGCCTTTGGGGTTGGAACCTCGACTCAGGGCGGTTACTGACGGAGAGATGCGAGAAGGCGTATCGTTTTAGGGATGTTTTGTGCAACTTTCGCTCTACATTAATACGTGACGCGGGGCGTTCTTCTGATTTGGGTTTGGAGAAAGTATTTCATCTATTCGAATGCAAACTAAGGGTCATGGAGGACGCTGGTGGTCGCGACGCGTTCGCGGTCGTACTTTAGTCCGGCGAGTATGAAGTATTGGTTGAGCGCACAATGCTCGTCTGCTTTTTATATCTATAAAAGAACAATCGTGGCAACAATTTGTCCAGCTGTGGCCGTTGTTCGCGTGATATAATTTTATTATATTTTCATTTAAAGAAAAGTTTTTCTTAGTGTTATATCCATAAAGATTTCGTTTCTCCTATAAACTTGGGAAAAAGACATGCTAAGAGTATAAACTTTTGGGCGCACCCACTATTGTAGAATAATATTGTAATCTTTTGTCGTCTTCTTTTTGTCCGTCCATGTTTCCCCCTATGGCATTTTCGATATCGAAAAAAACCGTAACACTCAAGTTAAATATTTTCACAGAAATTTGTTAAAATCTTACCATAATTATTACACGCTCTCCACACAATGGCTGTACAGGCTGCGATAGGCAGTAAAATGGGAGCCTTAAACTATCACATGTAAGGGCGATTTTCCAAAAAGTTTGTTTTACACTAGGCTCTTAACTTTTACTTTAGGAATGCCAAACTTCTTAGGTCTAAGTATCCACGGGTCAACTAGAAGCACCGTGTTTCGTATGTAGACATACCTACATACTCAGGATAACAATGTCTTTTTATGACGAGCCGTAAGTTCCAGAGCCTCGAGTGGGCGTGAGAGCATGCCAAAGTGGCTTCTTTGTGTGCCAGGTGCCAACGTATTGTGTTCGAAAAGGATACTTCTGAAGACATTGTTAATACATATCCTTGTCCTTACGAACAATGTAGGTATGGTCAGTGTCGTGATGTATATATGTACACTTACAAGGCCAACTCAATTTGAACTTGAGATCCCTTCGAATTATTTAATGAAATGCGACCTGTAACTCCTGCCACGCCACTGGCTATAGGAATTAAATTCAGTGTCGTGTCGTGTAGACATGCCTCGATTGACGATGAGTGGTTACCGTAGTCGGTACTCTTGCGTTGGTGACCCATCGCTCTTTCTGATAACGACAAGCAAACATAATCGCACATGTCTGAATGTATGATGTAAGGCGGAATGGGTTACTTCTTCAGCGCATTTTAATGAGAAATCGATATGCACTACCCGTTCAAGGGTTTTAAGAAGTTATGTAAGCTATTTTCATAAAATTAGAAATATTTAAAATGTATACCACAATTGAATGTATTTTCCGTATGTGTTATGAGAATAAAATTATTTCTCTCTTTCTTTCTTTCAAGGATGAAAAAACGATTTCGTGGCAAAAAGAAGGTTCTTAATTTGTCCGGTATCATATGATATTGTAGTTTTATTACTTTTTAAATTATTATGTCGTTTATTTATGACATTTCCTTTCAAAGTACAGTTCCGCAAACTTATCTGGCCCGCTGGCAGCGTCGCTGTTATCGTATTTAGTGTTGCTAGTAACAATTTTTTGCAATAAAGTGGGTAAAAATAATATGCACATTGTAACGTAAACGTTACTTCACTAAAAAGCAAACAAATAATGTCATTACAATATAACCTAATTTACTACATAGTCACCTTTCTAATGAACGCTTGGAATGTTTCAAACATATTAGCTCCAAATACATAATAAATATTAATTGAATATTGCTAGTGGACCCTACGTATACATTACGTTATATGGTTACTAAACGAAAAGCGACAAACACCGAAGCGGTTAGCGATGTATGAATTTTAAATGAAACTTCAAATATTGCTTTAACTAATTTTATTAGCAATGTTTTTGTTATTCGGAACTTAAATGTATAAACATTAGGATTGGATTCCCTGAAGAGATATATTCAAACCATTTAAGCTAAAGTTTTCATGTCACAGTGAACCTTCCAGTTACAATATCCGACAATGGCCTAAGAAGTTTGTAGAGTGAACAATGTTAATATTAATATTATCATAAATCCAAATATGGCCAAATAATATTTAATTATTTATCAGATATTGTTTTAGTCAAATTTATATGGAGGTTATTGCAATCGTGGCCGTCAATGACGGTAATAAGTGCTTCATTTGCTTTCCTAAATAAAGTTTTCTTGTTTTTAAGCAATTGTAGTATCGTTGGATTAAAAAACATATTCAATACAATGGCTATGTGAAATTACTACTGTAACAAATTTGGGACCCACCGTAACAGAAGTGACAAAATTTCCAAAACTGTTTAGATACCATTTCATTTCTGAATTTACAATATAAAAGATGATTTCCAAAATTACTAATAGTTGCTTATAATGTTTTTGGTTAGAGTATTTTTCTACCTACTCTTTGAATATTTTTCCTTTATTCAAAAAAATCATTCTCTTCGTAGTACGCCTGTATTGTAAGGAATAGTTATTCTAATATTTTGTTTTATTTTACTACTTAGTTATAATTTCAACACCTAATTTGTTAGGATTTTAAAATTATATCACAATGTGTGCATAGTTTTACAAAGCAATCAATGAAACTGACTGTCGCCACATCGGTCTGCAAAGTAATCAGACCTCTTGGAATGAAATTCTCCATTCCGTCGCACAGATAGATGGAACTTAACTTTTCATTCTTTGTTTAATAAATCTTATGAAGAAGATAGAAATTCATCCTACAATTCATATCAAGCACGTTTTTCTTAGAAAACGTACGTGAATGTGAAGAAACGCTAAGAATATGAATTTTAATATTTCCTCGATTACTTCTGAAAATCTCGGACAATTCGGACATCGATAGCGTTTTCTTAAAATATTTGTGAAAGATTATGAACGACTAGTTGTGCCACGCGGTTTTACACGCGTTAAACTTTTTAAATTATAGCCTAAGTGTTACTCCAGGGTGTCAGCTAACTCCATACATATAAATTTTAAGTTTAGACGTAAAGAAGTAACAAACATACTCACTTCCAAACTTTCCACTTTATAATATTAGTGTGATTCTAGGATTAGGTCATTTTACGTGAATTTCGATAGTGTATACGAGAAACAAAAATAAAATATAGAAGAGATATAAAGAAATGCAGTAAAAAAACTATGGAAATTATTTTTTTATGAAATCGTTTTGAAAACTGATTGTGTTGGAAATGTGTCATGTATTTTATAAAAAGATCGTTATAAATATGATTTTTGTTCTTGTAGTGCAAAGTGTTTCAACTAACCTTAATAGCTAAGAAAAAATACTTATCATTTCATGAACAGGAACTATATACATATATTTTTAGTATAATTATGTACTATATACTAAAGATGTAAACTAGAGTAATTAATTTGACTGCACATGTGGGCGCAGTGTTTAATGTAATCGCTTCGCTAAAACAACAGCGATCTCGTATTTCGAATTCGATTGCCGCTCGGGGCAACGATTTGTGTTATGGCTCACACAGATTGTTGCTTCGAGCGGGAATCGAATCCGAAATACTAGATTATTGACAGATATCAGAAGATACTTAACAGTTTTTCTAAATCTAGGTGTGCTTTGTGTTTGTGAAATTCATGGATGTAAAGTTACTGCGATACATGGATTTAATTATATATACAGGCACTGTCTTTAAAAATTTATCACAGTTTCACTTAACATACAACAACACCTAAAATAATAAATTACTGGCTGTACCCTGCGGTTTTACCCGCGTTCAAGTAGTTTTGGCGCAAAAAGTAACAAACATACATACATACATCTATACTCACAAACTTTCGCATTTATAATATTAGTAGAAAGTGTACCTCCAGCGGTTTTAGCAGTGCACGCCGGAATAGCTCGCAAATGGTAGATTTTTTCCTACTTACTTGACATTTATCGTCATATTTTGAACAATTCACACAATATCTTTATAAATTGTAGCCTATGTATGTATTCTGATGTATAAGCTATATTATTGTAAAGTTTCATCAAAATCCATTTAGTAGTTTTTACGTGAAAGAGTAACAAACATCCATCCATACTTACAAACTTTCGCGTTTATAATATTATTAGGATTACACAAATAAATTTTATTTTGAAAACGCAACATCACGTTAGAAAATTCAGTTTTTTATATTACCACCTGAGTATTTTTTACTTGCCTGTGGTAAAGTAGTTTTGTATTATATCCCATCCCCACACTGAGGAAAAACAGAGGAGTCTGTGGTTCATCTAACCACCGATCCTCCCCACATGGAGGAAAAATAGACATATTCGTTGTTTATTTAAATTCCGGTCTGTAAATATTATTTAGATCTGTAAAGTCTTACATATCTTGGAAATGGAAAATGACACGACATCATCTGGTCTTGAAACATGTATGTGCACTACTATGCATTTTGAAAAATTTAATAAACTTACCATTTATTGGGGTTAGGATGAAAAATGTTAAGAAGAAAATTTTCGGACTTCCAATTATCGGAGTTGAAAATTTTGATGAACTTTACACCAAAGTTCATCTAAATTTTCAACTTTGATAATTGGAAATCCGAATATTTTCTTCCTAAAATTTTTCATGCTAACAATCACAATTCCTAACTATGTCTAGCTCTAATGTTCATAATTCCGAAGCATTCAACTTCATAATGTCAGTAGCAATAAACATCTATTAGTATACTTTTATTTGTTTTCTTATATATCTCAACATAACCATCTTTTACACTATTATTCAGTCATATTTCACGCGCGAAGACAAGCGAGCGCAGCAGGCGTGCCGCGGTAGCGGCCGCCGAGCGCTAGATACTATCATCTTCTACCCACATATATTTTTTATTCCAGATGGTAAATGTTTCTTTCTGAGTATGAGTCAAAATATTATGGTAATTATGTTAAGGGGTAAAAGCGTTATGATAAAAAGCAATATATTTAAACTCCTACTAGTTTAAATATATTGACATTAATGATATTAATAATTACAATTTTCGGAAACATGAGTGTTATGAATATCGCCGGTAGCACTACAAATAGTATGAATGAAAACTTTAGGATGAACACTTTTAGGAAGAGTGAAGTGTTCATTCGGATTACAAATCATTAAGAAAAACTATTTGGGGTAAAGAACTTTAGGTTTAGCCAATATGGACCCCATTTATTGACATAATATGGTACGGTTAGACTCGAAATAACTATATATGAGTTTCGCAGAATGCTTATTGAAAATGTGACCTAAAAATATTTCCTTTTACATATGATTTGTTTTTCTTACAGATGTCGGCGAGTCCCTCTGAAAGAAATGGAACGCGACAGACAACACCTAAACGAAGCAGTAAGGTTACGTGAGTATTTCTGATTTGTATTTACCTTAGTACCTTTCGGGATAAATATATGTACAGACGCCAGCACATCCATTTTCAACTTAATCACTTAAGTATAAGGTTCACTTTCAATTGGGGAAATTTGACAGATTGGGGTAGCTTGATGTGCTGGCGTCTGTACATACAGTGTTGCAATGAAAATGTATTTTGTATTGTCAGTTCAACTTATTTTTTACTTCAATTGCATATTTTTATCTATCTATATCATACAAATAATATAGAAATCAAAGTGTATTCTGATTTATGGTAAAGCTAAATTGAATTTTGCTTTAGACGAGGAATGAAAAAAATATGTATACTTACAACTAACTTACAATAAGATGTAAAAACGATGTCTGAAACTTGTTTTCAGTTTAGGATGCTAAAGTAATAAATGAAATCGTAGTTAATTATAAAAAAAATACTATAATTTAAGAAGTATTCAAAAACATTTAAAATTATAATATATAACTTTAAGATACTTCTTATTGGCATAGTATGTAGCGACCCCATTGAAATACTTGCTACTTTCTAACGTCTGGACTCGACTGCTTTGTTGGTCTAGGGGTAGCGTGTTCAAACGCAGATAATAAAGTCCTGGGTTCAAATCCCGGGTCGGACGACGGTGACTTTGATACTTTTCTGTAAAAAAAATTCAGTATCAGCCTGAATTCTGAGATTTGGCGGTATCACATCCCTGTGTCTCGGAGCTGACGTAAAACAGTCGGCCCTGTACCTGACCTCTTTCCGGCCGTGCGGCTGCGAGAGAAAGTGCCCCTGTGCTCGCGCACACAGTTGTGCATTATAATGTGTCCCAGGCTAGTGCCAAATATAGCCAACGGCTAGTCTCTATTGAGACTGGCCCCCGTAGCCGAAATTCGACCAGGAGGACATTACTCCCTGACGGCACTTATTATCTACATATATACACTTTATTATCACGTGGGATTTGCTGGAGACTTTCTATTAATCTGTATGTCGACAAGGAGGGGAGTGGGTTGGAGTAACTATTACTGCAAATCAATGGTTTTCCTGTGACAATAAAATACTATGGTCATTTGATATAGAACTGATATAATATCGAATCGACCAAATTTCTGGGTTTAACACTTGATAGTAGATTAACATAGAAGCTTCACATTCAACAACTAGCAACGAGAGTTCATAAACCAGTATATGCTCTTCATGAACTTTCAAAAATATCCGATACCAGCACTCTGCTGACGGCGTACCATGGAATGGTGGCATCAGTCTTGCGGTATGGTGTGATCTTTTGGGGAAACTCCACTGACAAGGAGAAAATCTATAAAGCACAAAAAAGATGCATCAAGGCTATGTTTGGACTTAAATATATGGAGAGCTGTCAACCATTATTCATCAAATATAAGATTTTAACATTACCATGCCTTTACATCTATGAAGTTTTAATTTAACAAATATAGATATATTTGTTAAATTAAACCAAAATATTTTTAAGAATGCTTCAGACACTAACTAGGCTTCAAAGAGACGTGCACCGATTGTGTATGCTCAAAACCAATACAGCTCTGATGCATAAAAGCATATATCATATGGCTCCAAAAATATTTAGTAAACTGCCCAAAAAACTAAAAGGTATGGACAACTTATCAACTTTTAAGAAAAAGCTTAATATCTTCTTGATCAATAAATGCTATTATAATGTAGTAGACTATTTAAATGGTAAATTATAATTTTTAATTATTTTTATTCTTTGATTTAATAATAGCATTATGAAAACTGACAAAATTTTTTGACTCTTACACTATGCATTGACCTTATTTTTTTAAATATCATTATACTTATTTGACATTATTTTGCTACTTTGGATATAATTTTGTTACTTTTGACATTATTTTACTGTTTAATTTAATGAATTGTTATTTTAATACAATGCAATGCGTGGTTATAATGTATATACTGATTCTTAAATACTAATTATTTTCACTACATGGATTCTATTTAAGATGATGGAAAAATTAAAAAATACTGTTCGCATGCCTTATTTTAAGGTAGAATATAGAGCACTATACCAACGCTGTAACAACTTGTACTTTTAACCTGTATTCTGTGAATAAAGATTATTATGATTATAATAAACTCGAAATGTACAATAGACCCGTGAAATGGCTTCTACTACCCAACAAATTTGGGTGACTTATGAAAACATTCCATTTCCCATTTCATATTATATTATTATATTCATATACCAAAAATACTACGGTAACCAACGTAACTTAATCTTATCCAACAACTAGCTGTGCCACGCGAGCATATATGTTAATCCAGGGTGTCAGCTAACTCCATACCAAATTTTATTAAAATCGCTTCAGCCGTTTAGCCGTGTAGAAGTAACAAACATACATACTCAAAAACTTTCGCCTTTATAATATTAGTGTGATTGCTGCAGCAGCATGCTGCGAATTCTCAGGAAAAAGAAATTACATATAAGAAAATTAAATGTTTCTACGAGCTTATATCAGTGTTTGTCATTATAATGTCCAGTTTCATAATTCAAAATAGTTATTTGTTATACAAGAGTGCAAAGTTGCTTTTTAACCGCGTGCTCAATTTTGATAACCGAGCAAGCGAAGGTTTCTAAAATTGAATTAAAAAATTAGAATCCTGAACATTAGCGAGGCAATCAAAAGAGCACAAGGTCAAAAATCTTTGCACTCGAGTGCAACACGTAACTTTTCATCACACCTCACCGAGGAAATGACTAAATGCGAAAAAAATCTTATTATAAATACTTTTTCATCACCCAAACTCAGAAAGAGTATTTTTGCTCTTCGATATCTGAGTAGAATAGTCGTTTTTATCCTCTAGAGCAGTGTTTTTCAACCTGTGGGTCGCGACCCCCTGGGGGGTCGCGAAGCCTCTATAGGGGGTTCGCGAAACCTCCTCCCTATGGAGGTTTACTTGTAAGTTTTAGTTGCAAAATGTTGGAAAAGTTAGCCATAGGGCCAAATGAATTTGGAGTATTAAGTATTAGGACTGCTGCAAATACATTACAAGTTCATCGCGAAGTTCAAAAACCCTGGCTGGTTAGGTGATTGTCATAAGACAAGTACTAGTCTTATGACAATCACCTAACCTCTGAATGATAAAGTAAATTTTGGTGGAGTGCTCCCAATTCTTCACAAATATTCGAAACAGACGTGTCTGGAACGCTATTTCTTTAATAGAATTTACAATTTTTCTAATAATGATTAGAACTTAACTGGCAAGGTTTTGGCCACAAGGGCTTGGCGATGGAGAAAGCTATGCGTCAATAAGCGTTTCGCTTCTGTTCTTTCAGTTTGGCATTAATACCACTGTTCGCACCAGTCATGACTTTTGCACGGGCATTACAAATAGCAATACATTTCTTTTCCTAATACAATTCATATTTAATTAAAATTTCATGGAATTCAAAACGCATAAAAGCTAGATAGTGCACACAATCCGCAATATCCGGAGATTCATCATATAACATATTTTTTTGGCATTATTTACTGTGATTTATTCCCAATCACAGTAAATCCGAATTTCACATAACTGTCGTCATGAATGAGTTTCTTTATTGTAGTTTCATCACTCCTGCTAGATGCTCGATGGTTCTGTCGGTTTTCAGTTTATCCATTTTCAATGATTAAAAATCACTTCAGTTAAATACGTAAAAACAATGCCTGGCGCTCGACAAACAGTAACCGACTGACAGTTTCAACTAGTCGCACAGCAAGCGAGTCGAGATCGCGCGTACCACCGCTGCCAGCGTCGTCCCCATAACGCTCGTTGTTTCTCTTTTACTCATTCCCTCAATTCGCATTTTAATTAAGTATTTATCCGAACCCTATGAAAATTAATAAAAATGTTGGATTTATGTTGGTTGTACTATGTGTCACAAAATAAAAAAAAACATAGAAAAAAGCGGGTAAAAACGGGTAGGGGGGTCGCGTCATGAAAAAGGTTGAAAAACACTGCTCTAGAGGTTAAAGTAAATTTGAATTTAGAACATCGTGTGCACTAAGTTTGTTAATGCAAAATATCATTAAACCTATTTACTTCTACCTCTATGGTGCCGACTTTACTATACAACATTTTTTCATTTATTTAAAACTAAGACTCGGAACGTTCTTGGTGTACTTTTTTTAAATTTGTTGCGGAAATTTCTCTCCATGTAGCCCATATATTGTATGAGTTGTATTTGTTTTAAAATACCCCTGTACCTATATCTTAATATCTTGTAAATAATATTGGTAATGAACATGTGAGAATAATAATTTTAAAAATGCGTTTTATCGTGGGAACGCTGTAGTGTCTCATCGAATGCTATATGAAAATTTAAGAGCGTTTTATTCGATCCGTATTCGTTGGTAAACGTATCACATTATGTACGATGAAAATAAATTGGAACCCACTATTTGTCGAACACTCGGTTGCCGCTCCGATCCGCTTCAATTCAATTTGCCCCAAATTTAATTGCAATTGAAATGGTTGAGTGAAACGAAAGCCGCTTGTGGAGATTATCCTTTACATATAACGATGAAAAAGGTTAGGTAATTAATTTTAATAAGTGTGCCCAAAGCCCTAAAGTAGCTGAAAATGTTAAGGATTATTCTATTAAATAAGTTTTGGATGTACCTACTTAGTTTTGGAGAACCCTGCGGCGATTATGCTAGATTTATATTCCAATTTTGTTAGGAAAATTATGGCCGCATCTGTTTATTAATTGTTTCTTTCAATTCAGCAGGTGCGCGTATTTTTCTTGGTGCTTATTTTGAAAGCCTATGAATAATGTCTTATTGTTAATTAATGTCACGGTAGATAAACATAATCTAAATTGTGTTTATTTGGAAAATCGATGATTTTTATTTGGCCATAAGAAAGCCCGGAGATTTTTATGTGGACCTGCTGTTCTTACAATTCCGAATCCATCAACAAACCCTTACAGTTTTGTTACTTCCGTCTATCAGTGTGACAGTGTGAATTACACTGTTTTATGTGTCTGTATAAAACACTGCTCTTCATTTCATTGCCTGTATCGCGGGAGACTTAAAAACTACTATTCACGGACATAAAGAACCATCAGACTGAGACCAAAAATTTAGTCACATAAATAGCTGTCCTTTTCGGGACCAGAACTCGAATCACGAGGGCGCCGAGATAGGAGCGAGGGGACACCGTAACCACTTCGCCATTCGTGCATTCAACTCTGTTTAGACTAGAAGAAAATTTAAAGATATATCACGAATAACCTAACTATTAGAAAACTCCCGACTCCCAACAATAATTACATAATTTTCAAAAAGAGCTGATTTTTTTACACTGCTGGACCAATATTAACCAAACATAGCTAAGAATCACCGCAAGGGAACTGGCTTTCAAATGAAAAATACCGTATTGAAATCGGTCCATCCGCTTGAGAGCTACGATGACACAGAGAGACACACGTACCCACACAGACAGATATCGACGTCGAACGTATAACACTCCCTTTTGCGTTGGGGTTTAAAAACAACGAACAATATATTAATTAACTCCAATGTCCAACACCGTTCAATACATTTCCCAATAAATAAATTAACAACGGCCGTAACAATTAGGTCAGTAATATAGGAGAATTGGCCTTTTATCAGCCTTTGAGTAAGGCTAATTAAATAGTAGACGTTATAGGACTCGACTCTTAATACATTCCAAGTTTTGCTTTAAGAGGAATTTGTTCAGCGTTCAGGCGGGGAGTCAACTGAATAGGGTGTCTTTAATAGCAATTGGTAAGAATGTAAACCGTTATGTCTATTAATAGACATATAAATTTACATTCTTCATGTCATGAAATAGTGAAATTTATCCAGTACCTGTACTGTCAAGCTCACAATGCCATTACATAAATATACTCGTGTCAAATACAATATTAGCAAGCAAAAAAAAAATATTGGTCTAACCGTGTGATCTATTTTATCACATTTTTTCTAACCAACAAGTTACCTAGCTTGTAGTTTTAAATTTAGTACTAATAATAATAATCTTAATTGTTCAGAAAATATATAGTCTAGTTACTATTATATTAACATTTAAAAATTGAAGCGACGAGCAGTTTGTTAGCGCAGAAGGCTCAAACCAGTAGCTTAAATTAAGCGCCTAATGCTGTGTATGTTTGAGCGCAGAAGGCTCACAACCAGCAGCTTAACTTAAGCGACTAATACTGTGTGTGTATATATTTAACTGTTATATGTTAAAAACAGTAAAACATAAACATATTAACAGTACACAGTATTAGTAGCTGTCGCTGTGATATGTAGTATTGTTATATGATCTGATTTGTCATGTCTTATGAAGCTATATTTTATAGTCATTACCCCCGATTCTATACAATACTTACCTTTTTTTTTTTTTTTGATAAGGCAGGGGGAATGCTAATGCATGCCACCCGCAAAAAGTGTCTGCGGGTGGGTATGTCGGACTCGCACCGACTAAACCTAACCTGCCGTGGACTTCTTCTGGCGCCTGACACGGGGAGCCCCGGGAACGCGGGTAGAGCTGTGGGTTGCCCTCCCCATTTGCCGACTCCTGCCAGTACGGCACAGCGACTGCGCCACAAACAGTTCGCTGTCTTCCCGGGGCTGCTTGCACGTGGCGGCAGTAGAGGACACTTCTCATACTGCCACCGCAACCCCGAGGGGAGTAGGGCTAACGGCTGCCGCCGCCGCCCCGACGCCTCCTCCGTCTACGAGCGGGGTCGGCTCGTTCCCGATCCCGCTCGGCGGCCTCCTTCTGGAGCATGACTGCTTCGCAGAAGGAGACCACGGCGATACAATACTTACCTACTAAACTAAATATAATATCTGCATTTATTATTAACCTAGTTCTTATGAAAAGGACAGGGTATCTTTACTTGTGTCATGTTTTGGCGTGCAATAGCGAAGGAAAATAATAATGTATACGGCCCGTGAGAATAACTGGTGTGCATATTATAAGCAGTTTTAGTAGTTAGATAGTTCTATCTGCACCCTGTTCGTTTCATACGAACCATATTAGAGAAAGATGTAATGACATTTTAATAGTTTAGTGGTGTATGAGTGCAGAATCTCCTGTGATTTCGGGAGATTCTGCACTCATACACCACTAAACTATTAAAATGTCATTACATCTTTCTCTAATATGGTTCACTATAACACACATAATTTTTTTTTTAAATTCATATTTCTACGCCCCTCATGGGATGAGATGTGGTGCTGATATTCTATGCCGTCACCACACAGCTGTTTGGCTGACGCCAAAGAATATCGCCACCCCATTTCATTCCTTGGGGAGCATAGAAGTCCACCCGAGATGATACCTACCAGAGAACGGGCAGCAACGTTTTTAGGCTAATATGAATTCATCAGTTTTTAGTAGAGAGAGAGAGTATATCGAGATCAGGCAGTCCAGTAAAACGTGTTTTTATGGGTCACGCCGCAAATACTAAAATGAACGTTCGCGTTGTGAATTTCATTTACATTCTCCGATATCGATTTTATGGTAAAATAGGCTTGACATTTATGTAATAAAAATCTGAGGCGAAATGACAGCTGACGCCTGATGAGGGTACAACTAAATAAAGAGTGGCTCATACTGCCTGCCACAAACTATATTCCTCCTTTATTACCCAAAAAATAATCTCAGCTAATTGGCCAAGTTGTTTAAGTTCAGTCACTACGTGAGATCGACAAATGGAGGTGCGATTAACGCGTGTGCGGCAAAACTGTTCTACGACTCACCATATTTTTGGAACGAAGTTCCTTATCGCGCGTTGTGAAAGGGGGCTAGACGGCAAAATTCTTACGAGAAGTTGTCACGACACTTTTTGCAGCTGTGCGGCGTGCGCATGTTTCTCTCTCTCTCTCTCTCTCTCTCTCTCTCTCTCTTATAGAAAGCAAGCCAGATATTTTCAGTTCTATTTCGCATTGAACAGTGTGGTGCCGGGACGATTATTTTTGTTGAGTGTATACAGGTTTTTTGTACATAATAAATTATAAGAAATAACTTCGTTCCATCCGGGTGTCCCTTGACACCTGTCAAGTTTTATTGCACGTTTGAACGATACAGTTTTCACCCACACTTAAGCGACCCCAGCTCTTATCCTACATTCATTATCATCATCAGCAGCCTGATATCGTGCACTGCTGGACGTAGGCCTCCAAATGTTTCTATAACGTTACCATTTGGAGAGGTTTGCCGTTGTCACCGCAGTTAGGTGGTAGCTATAATACACAGGTGGCGCTATTGCCCGACTACCTGCTGTATCCCTTAGTCGCCTTTTACGGTACCCACACCACGGGATGTTATGTTGTAGCTTTTTTATTCTTTCTAGGCCAGAAACCACACGGCTTCTGCTTTATTATCTTATTGTTATTAAAAAAATATTTTATATCGGTTTTGTTAAGATGTGAAATGGTTTCCCTTCAATTTTGACTGCGCCTGTCCCACAGTTGTTTATTTTTATTTATTTATTTAATTTTATTTAGGACAACCAGTAACTGTTACATTATTGCTAATCTAAATACAACACTTAAAAAATTTTAATCAAATGCGCAGTTTATTAAGGTGTCACAACATGCACAAATTCATGACACTCGTGACAGCAGTAAAAAACAAAAAATATATAACAACTAAAACTAAATATAAAATGAAAAATACTATAGCTAAAATTAAATTAAAATTTAGGAAACAAAATTAACATAAAAAACGAAACATAAAATATAAAACAAAGAGTAAAAAGTGAATATTAATGATAAAACAATTAAAATTACTTAATAATATCAAAACATATTTTTTATAGGTGGTCAATCTGTTATTGAAAATGTCGACTTCTCCGCAGATATCGTTATATAATTTGGGTAGTCGACATATGGCAGAGAACCGCTTCAGATTCGTTCTGGCAAGTGTCTGGTGCAGTTGTTAAGGTGGACCCTCGTGTTTCGGGTCAGACCCTCACAGGACAACTATTTGTGTGACCTATAAATTGTTATTTTGAGAAAGCGTGCGTCAGAGTGTGCATTGGGCCTAAGAATAGAAAAGAAAGAAAAATATTTATTCAGAAAATCGCACAGACAACAAGAATATAAAATAACATAATGCAAAATAAAATAAAAACAGACACTAGTTGCCCGTGCAAGCCTGAAATAGCACCATCTCAGCATTAGCTATAACATTTTATTGTTCTAGCGCTGGTAATTCTGATGGTGCCAAGTGACTGTCACAGAAAATTAACTTAAAAGATACAAGTCACGGACAAATCAATGATAAAATGAGAATAACACAAACACAATTTTTAATAATAAAACAAAACAACATTGTTTCTACACTCTTAGTAAATAAATAAAATAATTAATTGCGTGTTTATAAAGTTTCCTAGTGTGAACGTTGTCAATGTAATAAAAAACTTTTATTATACCCGAAAAAGAAAACAGTTTTATACCGGTTTCGTTAATAACTGAAATAGTTCCCGACCATATCGAATGCAGCTCGTCGCCGCCGCGCCGGGGAGGGTTTTGCATCCTTACAGAGTCATCCTTTAGATTGAAGTAGCATCTAATCGGATAATAGGGCAGAGTTGAACGGCATTATAGGCAGACGTTCATTGTGAAGTTTCTCAGTAAACTTATCAACGATGCCATCTTCGTCCTCGAGCTGAAAAGGTTTTTAAAATTGAATGTTAACGTGATTTATGTATTTTCAATTGCGGTTGGTTATACGAAATTATATATTTTACCCTTAGGAACGCGTATTAATTATACATACATACATACATAGACTCACGCCTGTTTCCCAGAGGGGTAGGCAGAGACAACGGATTTCCATTTGTCACGATCTTTGCATACTTTTTTTGCCTCGATTACTGTCATTATATTCTTCATACATGCTCGCCGGTTTAGGGTACTTCTGACCTACCCTTTCTTGAGAACATCTCCAATTTGGTCAGAGAATGTTCGACGTGGTCTTCCCCTTCCGGTTGTCCCATTCACACAGGCCAGGTATACTTCTTTTGTCAATCTTCTTTCATTCATCCTTTCTAAATGGCCAAACCATCTCAGCATGCCTTTTTCAATCTTTTTGACTACATCCTCTTTCACACCACAACGCTCTCTTACATTAATTATATTAAGGAATTATACGTGTATTAAAGAAAAATAACAATAAAAGCTCAGAAAAGAAACATATTATAATTCCAATTAATAATTTGTTTCATACAAGTTGTTTACATTATCGTATTAAAAACTTAAATCATGTGACCCAAATGATTGCAGTAAGTTAACCTATGTGTCATGACAGTACCTACCGGATAGTTAGGCATAATAATATATAATCTGTGATAAGTAGTTTCTCAAGTCTTAATAATGTGTTCATAACAGTGAAATAACACATAGTTTAAGGTTGACCCAATGACAGGCTTATTGATGGCTATTTAATTTTTGGGTAGTATAGAAAATTATGGCAAAATCGAAAATTAAGAATCAAAATTTTGCATAAAAATAGATAGGTTTTATACCTCTACATATCTTTTATTCTTATTTATGCAAATATTTGTGTGATGAGCACGACTATTTGTTTCTGAGTCATGGATGTTTTCTATGTATATAAGTATTTATCTATCTATATAAGTATGTATATCGTCGCCTGGTACCCATAGTACAAGCTTTGCTTAGTTTGGGGCTAGGATGATCTGTGTGACGTTGTCCCTACATATTATTATTATTATTCACTGGTTGATGCGAAATTTAGTGTAACAGATATTGGAATTATGGATGAATTGCCAATCCACATAGACTCTCACTTGGCCTTATATAGTATAGTTAATATATGAGTCATGGAATGAATCACACAATTCACGTATCCTTAAAGAGTCAAGTCCGACTCTCACTTAACAGGTGTTAATTCTCATTTGCCTAACTGAATCACAATCCTACTAATATTATAAAGCCAGAAAGTTTGTGAGTGTGTGAGTGTATGACTGTGTATGTTTGTTACTTCTTCACGTCTAAGCGGCTGGAGCGATTTTAATAAAATTTGATATGAAGATAGCTGGCACCCTGGATTAACACATAGGCTATATTTTATGAAGTTTAACGCGGGTAAATCTGCGGAGCACAGCTAGTTAATTAATAAATTATGAATGTTCTTTTAAATATGTATTAACATAATATTTTAATAGCGTCCTTTTTATCAACAGGTCCCAGCAACAAAGGAACCTACAATATGTGGGCGGTGTTTTATGGCAACAAAAAACTGTACCTCCACTGTTTATGCGACAAAACCAGAAATATAAGCAAAAACGACAAACATTACAGGTAATTAATACTCACTGTTTTATTTATTCTAGTGCTATTTGTGGCTTGCTCCAGTTTTTTTATAGCGATAATATATGTTAAACATAAGAAGAAGAAGTACCCTTTATTGCAAAAATAAGTAATACATAACAATGGATATAACAAGAAAATTAGCTTATTTTAATGCATTTTAAGGCAACCGATTTACTTTGAATGGACCACAATTGAAAGAATCTAATGAAGGTAGCAGAAGGTGTACTAAATTTGAACTTAATAGCATTACTCGCAATGCAAAGCGTTAAGATGATATGGCTGGCTATGTAGCTGAATTCCAAGAAGAATATCGCCACTCTATCTCAGTAGGCCTAGAAGTCGTACCGAAGGAAGATATACCAGAGAATTGGCAACGTTCTTCTGAGTATTAATAGCATCTTACTGCGATGGCCAACCTGTCTGCCAAGCGTGACGATTATGACATATCCCCTCAAATGATGGGATATGTCACAATTAAACCACGGTCCCCAGTCCCCAGCATCCCTGCTATTCGCAGCCATGGTAACAGCTGTGGTGTTTGTGAACTATGAGAAAGCCTTTGATTTGACCATAGCCCGGGCTGAGGTCTATTCAAAAGTACCAAATTGACTACGGGTATATCGAGGTGTTGATGTGTTTGTACGCCGCCATGTCCGAATTCAGAAAAAGACTCCAGGAAAAGCAAAGGCATGATTGACTAGGAATATTACAAAAGGTTATTATTATGTATTATATACAGGGTATTGTAGGTACAAGTTTGTGATTCGATTTTAGATTAGATTAGTGATTTTACACTGTGATTAACTGCACATGTGGGTCGGTGGTTTAAGTGGTCACATATCGATCTCGTCTTTTGGGTTTCCCCAAATTGTTTTTCTGATTCTGGGTGTGCTGTCCGTGAATTGCACGTTTGTAGAGTCCATAGCGATACAGATTTTTTCCCCTCTGCATTCTTTTCTCCTCCCTATAGTCAGGCTAAAGATATTTCCATTTATAATTTCCTGGGAAAATATTCACGCACGGCCATCTTATCCCAAACTAAACAGAGCTTGCACTATAGAAATGAAACCAGATAACTGATATACCGCATAAACTACTTTTTTTATAAATACGTATTTCTATAAATAATTACACCAGACTCAGTACACACGACATGTTCATGCATATAAATGGGGCTGGGCATAGAAAAACATTAAGATATTGAGACATAACTCTTAAACAAAACAAAATGGTTTCAATGTGACGTGTATGTTAGCAGTCTAATTTCCAAATACATATATTACACTTGGAATCAATGTTCGTTACATATACACGAACCCTAAAAAGGAGCCACAATAAAAGTTCAATGAAAATTTCCCTTACTATATTACGACTTGCCATCAATTCATACTGTTCCGCCACCAACACTGACGTCTACAATATTTTTATGAACTAAACTTTCTTGTTCACAGTTCAACTTCGGCCATTAACGTCACCGAAATCCTATCAGTCGAGACTCAAAATATGGGTAAGTTAAGTTAATATTTGATACAAACTTCGGATATTGCTGTATCATAAACGCGCTAGCCTCAGCAAGAGTTTCTACATTGAAAACATCTTTTATAACTTTATTTCTCTTAATAAAGTTCCTTCAAAGTGAAAACCCTGATTTAACGGTTTATCTGCTTGATCTGAATTTATTTTGCCATCGCAGAACATTGAATAAAGTCTTATTTATAAGGGATGGATTTAACGTAGAATATATCTCAATTACCGCCGTCTGTTTATCAATAAGCCCTGTCTGCGTCGGCAGCTTTTTCAATGCGGCCGCTACTACAATACGATAAATTACAGGCCTAATTCGAATCGTTGGTCGTAATGTGGGTTCATCAAACATCTTGTTTGTGTGTCGTGAACTACAATAGAGGGTAACCTCGACCCGCCCGTAGCATTAGCTCCGTCCCCGCAATTTCGCTCTACTTTGTCTCCATTGCTTGCTGTCTCCACGGTCACGGAACAAATGGGAGATGAAAACGGTACAGCGGCGTTCCTTTTCGAGACATAGGGTCGCCAGTATCATTAGTTACACGATACGGTACAAAAGGCTTACGATAGAGCTGAGTTAAACGGTACAAGAAAATCATTGATTAAATTGTTAGCTTTTATTTACTCAGGGAATAATTTGTTTGCTTATAAGCTGAGGTTCTATATTTTTTAATAATGAGCGCAATTACTGGTTAGAAAGTGATCGGTGTGATAAAGAGCGTAGGCATGCGGTTAGTCTAGTTATGGTCATGTAACAGTTGTTAAGCCATATTAGAGTCCTACTAGGCGGCTTAAAGAATTCTGACACGAGTACCAACTGCTTATACGATAAAGAAGAAGAAAGAACGAAAATAAGAGATATTTTTTTTTGCCAAATTGCATCTATTTGGCAAAAAAAATATAAAATTAGATATAATTTTATCTCAATGAAAGAGTTTTAGTGGTACGTGGTAAATAAGTTAAAATTAGAAAATCAATGAGATTTAAAAAGACATTTAAATACACAAAAGCAACGTCGAATACTAGGAGCAACAATTTAATCGAATGCTTTATTTGTCTTCAAAATGAGAAAGCTTAATACTATTACAGGCTCCCACTTATATTTAGATCTTTAACAGTCTAATAATACGTGAGGCGCAGTGGTTAAGGTGGTTGCCTTCCTACCACAGCGCCCTCGTATTTCAGGTTCAATTCCCGCACATTTACGTGACCCATATAAAGCTGTTCTGCGTCCAGACTCAGAATGCACAATCATGCAAGCATCTAGTTGTGCTTTGTGTTCGTGAATACCATGTTTGTAAAATCCCCCGTATTACAGAGATTAATTTCACTAGTGCAGAAGCTGTCTTTAAGAAAAAACCATTTTCTTATAAATATCCTCGCCACAGGCAAACCCTAACATTTCAATACGGTTTTAATTTATTAACAGAAAGCTATATTTAATCAGGATGGCTCCAAGCAATTTGTTATGAGAATCTGTTCAACGGTTAAAAAAACTTTACCGACATTTTTCTAGTTGAAGTCGGACGTTTTTGACGGTTAATTTATTAAAAATATCCACTCCTTATGTGTAGAAATTTCGTTCAAACGGAGAAGATTGCAAAATTTTCCTCACTTGGCATGCAAAAAGAAAAATGCAAACACAACATTGAAGCTGTATGTTTATGAGTTTCCCTAGTTTTCAAAGGGGAAGATATTGCGCTCCACGTTCGTATTTGAGGAACAAGAGTGTAATTCCCGGAGGTTTTGTCTTGCGGCAACACATCCTACAAATGAAAAGATGCCGACATTCAAAACGAGCTGCTGCATTTTTAAATTCTCACAGTGGCCGGTCCGTTCGTTTGCAACAAAAAACCCATGTGAGTTCGCAAGCTAATGGACTTTTTAAACGTGTTTCGTTTCTTTCATTCGTTCTTGCATTTACATTGAAGCTACAGTCGCAAAGTATTCCGGTCACGCGACTCTACTTACACAGTGTTGCGCGGGTGTGGATGCCGTTACGATTAGTTTTAATTTCGCTCCCGGGACACAGGAACTATGTTGTGCCCGACTGAGTCGTGTTATTCTGTTGTGAGATTTATTGCTAAACTTTACTAAATAGAGTTGTTCTAAAATGGTGTCTAGGTTCCAGTATATTGCACTGTTCAAACTATCCCATATATTCCTGTTTATAGACTAGACAGTATAGTATGTGAGTTATAACACCAATGTTCTATATTTCAACTATAAAAATGGTTGTAACTTACTGCTATGTGGGTTTTCGTGAAACGTCCAGATGCCAGCACATCAAGCTTCCCCAATCTGTCAAATTTCCCTGATTGAAAGTGAACCTTATGCTTATGTGATAAAGTTGAAAATTTATAGAAGAAATTTGATAGATTGCTGGATGTGCTGGCGTCTGTACATAAGGAATATCTCAACTACTTTACCTTCTTTGCACTGAACTGCAGGCTGGTTGACTGATGGCAACGAATTCGCCATCTCATCAAATACCGTAAAGGACGTAAAGGTCGTACCTAGGATATCTACTAGTGATCGGACACAAGCGTCTCTCCTAGTACTATGACCATCATGGTGCCATCGCCAACCCGTTTGCCAAGCGTGGCGTTTACGACATATTCCGCCAAATAATTGACAATTCTTTGGTCAGCAGTGGACGTTATTTGGCTGGTATGATGATAAGTTAATCTTCATATGAACAAAGCTTTATTCCAGTGTTTATACTCTACGTGATGCACTTATGTTTGTAGACTGGAAAATATACTGTGTGTTGACTGCACGTGTGGCGCAGCGGCTAAAACAGTCGCCTCGCCGCTTCGAATCCCGCGCAAGATGACTATTTGTGTGACCCATAAATAGTTGTTCTGAGACTGGATGTACTTTGTGTCCGTCAATTATATGTTTGTAAAGTACCCCACAACACAGTGATTAAATTCACTAGTGCGGGCATTGTCTATAAAAAAAACTATTAACACTCCCCAAAATTTAACTAACCGTAACGACCGTTCGAATTTAACTATATGCATACAAAGTTAAGTTTTCATGGTAAATAGTTAAAGAATATACGATTTGAACATTATCATGAACAACGTTTTATTCAACTGTACTCTACGTGATATGTTTTATTTGTACAATGAAAAATATACTGTGTGAGTATAAAAATCTGGGTTAAAGATAAATATTGTCATTTGACAATTTTTTACGCTTACAGTGCTTTCCACTGTTTAAAATTGACTTAATGTGATCTTATTCGTAGACTGGAAATTACAATGTGATTTTTTTATAGCACCACGCATAATCATCAAAACCCTACCAGATATAGGTTGTACCTATAGAATTACTAAAAATATCCATAAATCCTAGTATGAACTATTTCAAATTAAGTAGATTTCATATGCAAACCAGACTAAAGTAATTAATTCACATAAATTTCAATTTCAATTTATTTATTGCAAATCATGTGTATACAATGTTTTTACAATGGTATTACTTATGTTTCAACATGATACCCTGTAAGGGCACAGCAACATTAGGTACATATTACAATAATACTTATTATTTATCATTTAATTTTACACAATACAATCAATAGAATAAATATAAAATTACAGTATTACATAGTTAAATAATAATAGGAAAAAAATAATAATAGGAAAAAAATAATAAAAAAAAGTTTCATGCATGTCAATCGTTCAATAGAATAAATGTTAATTAATTTTACATTCAATATATTAAATGTCATCTGGTACATCAAATAGTCAGGGAATATAAAGAGAATGTCGTATTATTTGGTTCCAGGTTTTATCTTCTAGTTCTTAATTTTATAATTCTATTCATTTATTTAGGCTGGCTGTCATTGTAGAACTCTTGTAGCGTATAGAAACTTTTCTGGATTAAATAGCCTTTGAGTTTTCTAATGAAAGAATCACACAATTGATCGTCTCGTATAACTTTTGGTAGTTTATTATATATACTAATAGCACTAGCGTATGGCCCAGATTTGTAAAGGCTTAGTTTCGTCTGGGGAACGGCCAGTCTGTTTTGGTGTCTTAAATTTAGAGGTCGGGAGTAGTTATCTTTCACTTGTTTAAATAGATGGTAGTTTTTCCTCACAAATTTGCAGATTTCCAGAATATATAACGATGTGACCGTCAATATATTTAAATATATAAAATGTGGTTTACAGCTATCTCTTGCATCAATATTAGCAATTATTCTTATGCATTTTTTCTGTAAAATAAATATTTTTTGTACTTCACTACTATTTCCCCACAATATGATACCGTAGCTAAGCCATGCATGGGCGTAAGCATAGTAAGCAATTTTGGTTGTTTTTACATCGGTGGTTTTTTTTAAAAGAGTCAATGCATAAGTGAATCGTGATAATTTCGATGCCAAGTTCTGCATATGTTTTTTCCAATTAACATTTGTATCTATTTCTATTCCTAATAGTTTGAAATGATCTACACATTCTATCTCTACGTTATTGAATGAAAGGTTCATGTTTAACTGTTTTTTCTGATACGGCCTAAACTGCATTATTTTTGTTTTTGAGTAGTTTAATACTAAATTATGGTCTTCAAGCCAGTGGCTCACAGAGGATAATAAAAATTTTAGTTCATCTTTTGTACTAGGAAAAACTATCGACAAGTCGTCAGCAAATAGGATACTAGTAGGTTTTAATATTTTTGGCAAATCATTTATATATATTATAAATAATATACACCCTAATACACTTCCCTGAGGGATTGACTTATTTACGTGGGCTGGTTGAGATCTAACACGGGTAATTCTGTTGCTCTCATCGTAGTACTCAATTTCTACATATTGAATGCGATTATTTAAGTATGATCTAAACCAGTCCAGGGCTATACCCCTTACCCCTATTCCATAAAGTTTATTTAATAAGATTCTATGAGAAACTCTGTCATAGGCTTTGCTCATATCTAGTAGGACACCAATTGCATATTTTTTATCATTGAGTATGTTTAAAATTTCCTGGATGTATTTATAGGTTGCTAGTATCGTGGAACGGTTTCTGCGGAAACCGTTTTGGCTATCGTCTAGTATATTAAATTTTTCACAGTAAGAAGTTAGCCGTCTTGACATAACACTTTCGTAAATTTTTGCAAAGGTTGGTAAAAGTGATATGGGTCTGTAATTGTTAGTGTCTGTCTCGTCACCTTTCTTATGTATGGGTTTTATTATAGATACTTTTAAGAGGTCAGGTACAATACCCTCAGCCAGAGATTGATTTATTAAGATCGTTAGTGGTAAGGTGAGTTCAGATGCACATTTTTTTATTAACATTGGGGGTAGCTCGTCAAACCCAAAGCTGCTCTTGTTCTTTAATCCCTTAATGATAGCTAGGATTTCACTCATAGTTGTTGGTTTGATACAAATTGAATTTTCCGAGGATGTTATGATTGGCCTACCAGGTGGCTGAGAGGCATGTGCGTTAATATCATTATCATTTGCAACTGATACGAAAAAGCTATTGAATTTGTTAACTACAGCGCTGGGGTCTTCAATTGAAGTACCATGATCTTTTAATTTAATATTTTTTCGTTGTCTTTTTGGGAGTTTATTGGTACGCTGTTTGACAATATGCCACATAGTTTTCGTGACGTTTTTAGAGGTTTTTATCAAATTAATGTAATTAATTTTTTTAGCTTTATACGCTGTTTTTTTTTGAAGTTTTTCGTATTGTTTATAATGCTTGTCCAATATGGGATTCTTAATTTGGTTACTTAACAATTTTAAATTTCGTTTGTGTTTACATGATATTTTTAGTCCAGCGGTTAACCATGAACTTTTGGTTTTATGTTTTATACGTTTTTTTATTTTAGGTATACAAGAGTCTAGTATTTTATTTATTTTTATGTGGAATAGGTTATAGTTTTCGTTGGAATTTTTGGAATGTGAGAGAACTGTAGTCCAGTCGACATTACCTAATACGGACTTGAAATTTTTAACATTTTTTTCGTTATGTATCCTTTTTTCTGTGAACCAATTGATTTTGTCCTCTGCATCCTTTTTTGGAATCGATACTACAATACCTTTATGGTCAGAGAGGCCGAAGTCTTTGATTTGAATCGTTAAAAAGACTGGTCTGGACATCAAATAAATCAAAACCCTCTTTTTGTGTCAGTACTGGCAGTCTGGAAATTACACTGTGCGAAAATTGTACAGTACAACTCACATAATTACCAAACACTCTAAACCCCGACTAGAAAAAGGCTGTTACGTATGAACGGCTGAACACATTTCTATAAATCATAGCTTAACATAATTTCGATTAAACTATGTTTTAGATAAAAACTACATTCAAATCGATAAATCAATAAAATCACTTGCCACAGATATATAGAATTTATACAAGACGTTTAAAGTATGGTATATATTTTGTTAGCTAGAATATACATTATTATTAACTAGCTGTGCCCCGCGGTTTTACCCGCGTGAAACTTTCTAAAATATGGCCTATGTGTTATCCTAACTATAAAAATTTGCCTATGTTCTTTCTCAGGGTCTAGACCATCTGTATACCAAATTTCATTCAAATCCGTTCAGTAGTTTTGGCGTGAAAGAGTAACAGACAGACAGACGCACAGACAGAGTTACTTTCGCATTTATAATATTAGTTAGGATTAGGATTTTCATTACTAGCCTCTTTTAAACAGATACAGTCACAAACCCACAAAAGCTTGTATATTCAAGAACATGGAGACAGCGAGTTTTCCACAACGAGCTCGTAAAGCTTTGAGGGGATGAGACATTGCGATTCATTCGCGCATTTAAAAGCAAGACTGTAATTTCACATGCCTTTGTCTCGGTCCCGGGCGGGACGCCGGCTCGCAGGAAAATATGCGCATTCAAAATGGATTTTTATCGCTTTTCAAGTGGTAGGCTTTAGCTGTGTATTCTGTTCAGAATTCTTTAACGACCCATACAACGTTGTATTGTAGAAATAGCTCACTATTGTTTAGGTGAAGCAAGTCGGTTTAGATTTAATCTCAATAAATCACGCACGAAACACGACCGAAGAGTTAAAACCCACCTCTGTCTTAGAGTATTGAAAGTTTCTATTTACATAATGCGTATTCTGATTCATAAACATCTGTATATTGTTTAAGGCGATTATTTGCGTATTAGACTTCGTGTATAGCTCCAACGTAAACAATTGAAATTCGATAGAGAACATGAAGGCTCTGTAATTCAGCCAACACGAACTATCAGAAATCGTATTTTTAAATACCTATAGACATTTTATGATTTATCTGTGATGTAACGAAAGTATTTTGTTCAATACTAAGCTAAGTAACTTTAAATCTCAGTGCTGATCAAAGTTACCTGACGCAGGGATCCATAGACTCACTGAGTTCTTTTTATTGTTATTTTTAGTGACTCTGGATCACATTAAATACAACCTTGATGGCCTCGTCTAGGACGCGGCCAAGAAGGTTGTATTTAATGTACTTACACGGTTACAATGTACAAATGTAATGTTACATTGATTACAAAAGATGGATATTTAGTGAAATAATCAAATTCTCTACAGCTACATAATGCTGGCGATTTTGTCTCTTATACTACTAAATATATGAACATAATAGGGCATAAACTGTCAAACTATCACACCGGCCCATAATTATATGATAGGTAAAGTGCAACGCAAAAACTAAAAAACTAAATTGACTCCATAAGAACTATATTTGAAAGAAATATTATGATATTAAGGACCTACGCACACCACGTTTTTTAAACGCGCTTTTATCCTACAGGGCAATTTGTTTCTATTTGTATCGATACAAACGCAATGCTAACGCGCTTGTGTGTCGCTACAAACGCGCGACAACGGCGCGCTTATAAAACCTGGGTTGCACAGGCTCTAAAATGAATTTAGTTGGTATTTACTAGAATCTAATAATGATGTTCAACCATTTTACAAAACACTCATGGTTCCTACATCGCGCTATGAAATTGTTGACACATAAGTAAAATATAAGCCGATAATCTAACAGGATTTGTAGGGAGCCTTAATGTAGGCCGTGTGTACACAAAACATGCTGATGTTGAACTTCAAACTCAAATGTTTAATTAGCCGAGTTTGCAGGACACAGCACATAAACTTGAAAATAATAAGGCCGAGCCGTCTGATCTCATGGTTCGAACTTCTACCGCGATACCTCGGATCCCTTACTTGTTAGCTTAGGACTTCCCTTTAACAATGTATGTAGATGTATAAAGTAACTTTACAAAACCTTGAAAGACAAGGACTTGTTTAGAATAATTACATCCGTGACAAGGGACTCATTTACCGCTCACTTGTGATATTCAAATGAGGCATGCTTATACGTTCCAAACGATGCGTAAGACCGACATGCTCTTAATGACACTAATTGGGCGACGTGAACTCGACACTGTTGTATATTATTATCCGGTACAAATGCTTTATGCAATGTATGGCCTTATTCAGATACAGCGCATGACTAGGTCACTGTACTCCTGGAAAGTTCACAGTATTGATTTTATTGCGCACGCCCGAAAATATAAATGGAATCTGGTGCCGTTCGGAAGTGGCCATTGATTTAACAGACGTGAATAGGTCCGGCGCTGACACGCGTGTATATCGTCATATCAATTAAAACACATGCCACCAACCGATTTAACAACCTATATTTAACATCCACGTGCAAAATTTATGAAGGAACCAAAATATTGAACATTAGTCATTTGTAGGTATATTAATAATACAGTTATTGTAATTCGTAAGGCACTCAACCAAAATATACAGAATAATTTATCGTTTACCAAAGATGAACAAGCAACCCAAGGTAGTTTTCTAATGTTACCGAAGATGAGAACTTAGTTTGTAAAAAAATGTTAGCTTGTGATGGAGCACAATTATATAACAAAACAGCCTCATGTATAAAAAAGTGCACTCATTCATAGCATTCATAAAACTGCATCATGATCATCACCATAACAGCCGAAAGACGCCCAATGCTGGACAAAAGCCTCCCCTGAAGATGTCCACAATTGCCGGCTACTTCCAGCGGCCCTCATAAGATCATTGGTCCATCTTGTAGGTCGCAGCGTGGGCAGGCCGTCCACGCTGGGGCCTACAAGAAGCCTGCGTTTTCGGGCCGTGGTCACCACTCACACCTAGTGTGTGTTGTCATTGATGACTTACGGAACAGAGGCGTGGCTCAAGGTCACCCAAAGAGCAATGGAGAGGGCTATGCTTGAAGCTTACCTGTGAAATCGGATCAGAAACGCTGAAATCCGGAGGCGACCAAAGTAACCGACATAGCACGAATAATTGCCATACTGAAGTGACAGTGGGCAGGGTACCTACATAGCTCGTAGAGCCAGCTGCTGAGCCAAAGACTATATTTTATCACAAATAACACCCTTCCTAAAAACTGAATGCATTGGATGGGTGCATCATAAATCATAGAACATAGTGTTAACGTAACGTCTGTGACGAACTTTATACAATTTTTTAAGCATCGTTCTCATGTAAGTGCAGTTGAGAATTTGTGAAAATAAATAGATTTATACCTACATATTTTAAGAAGGGGATTAAAACACACGATAGCAGTCCATTCTGAATCTTAAATGCTATCAACTTTGATTGAAATTTATTTGTCAATTGTGTAGTTAATATATATTTTTATTAAATTGGTAGTTTGATTATTCACAAGATGCAATGTTACTCTGTATAAACAAACTAAAGTAATACCCAGTCCTCAACGAAATTGGATTTTCTAAATGAAATTCCCTCGCTATATCAACTCAGCATTATTTGATAAATTAAATTGATGCATGACTTGTTTAAGCGGGCTGTGCTTTAGTTGCTTAATAAAGAGTTTATTTAATGTGTTTTCTTCCGCAGGTCTCATCCATTTAGTTGAGAAGAGGAAACGATATGACTGCGAAACTTTGCTCAAGTGCAGTCCAATTCAGTCGGGAACAATGTAAGTACAATTAATATTGTCTAAATGTTGTGTACTAATTGTGCCTAGCGGTGTCATCCGCGTTAAACTTTACAAATTATAACCTATGTGTTATTCCGATATATAAACTATATTACTACAAAGTTTCATCAAAATACGTTGCGTAGTTTAGCGTGAAAGAGTAACAAACACCCATGCATTCATACTCACAAACTTACGCACTTACTACTATTACTAGGAAACAAACTTTCGTATTTACTATATTAGTAGGAAGCAGGATGTAATCCAAGATTGTGTGTGCCTTGAGACAAACACCCATATTTCTTTTTAAACAAAATTCATATTTTATTTAACAACAAATCTAGCTAAATAAATAATTCTAAGAAGCCTTCTACATAAATACTATAACTGGTCAAACTGACTGGGCTCCATTGGATTTAGAAGCACGTAGTTGTATAAAGAACTTCGCCAGACACCTCATGGAAAGTTCGGGAGACCCAAGGCCACGCGTTTACATTGACCAGCCTCTATGTCTGGCTAGTTCTTACTTAATATAACTTAGTTCACGTGGTTGTCGAAAACTAAACATTGTCATGATGTTTAAGAGATAATAATAAGGAAGCTAAAAGAGGGTAACGAAAGCCACTGACTAGTTACGAAATTGCGATTTAAGGACTTCTTCTCTTTATACTAATGTTATTGTACTATAAAATAACACAAAAAGTATTTGTATTCTAATTGTAATCCTTATAATAATAATACCCGATAAATTGTTTATAAGATATGCAATGGGTTTAATAATATTATCTTAGTAAACCGATCAGCGTTTCTGAAATTCCTAAAGCTAACTATTTCGGCATAATTAACAAAACTAACAAAAGTTACACTTCTAACCTGATTTAGAAACGAAAAATTTATATTGCAATACTTGATAGTACCTATATTGTAAATTGACAAATCAATATTTATTTATTTATTTGTTCGGGAATACAAACTGCACACTTTTCTTAATAACTAAGTTATAGTTTATAGTAATTGTCAATGAGTAACCCACATCGTTATCCACATCTTAATTTAGTACCATTTTATTAATATTTAAATTAAATATTTGCACCCTTTCAATAGATATCTGTTCAGTTCTACAATATGTATACTGTTGCACAAGTACCGTACATCTGCTTGCCTAAGATATGCCAGACATTTATTGTGCGAAAGGATGAAGTTTATATTACCGCACCAACTTTACATTTTCCGAGGACAACCCGTAGACAATAATAACGGGAAATACATCAAGATGCGCGAGCCAAGTGGCGGGAAACTTTGAACCTAATTGTACGAGATATAAACCACAGAATGTTACACTTAGTAGGTCGGTGTCGTCTCGACATCGTTACGTAATTATTAGACGCTCGTCGCCGCCGCGGGCCGTCGACCCCGACTCGACTTTGACCCACTTCTTACTCTAATTTTCGCGTCTCAACCCTGTAGACAAGTTTGTCTATAGCTCTATAACTTATGATAACTACCGGGAAACCTCCGGACTGAGTTTATTTATATTAAAATCTGCCGGGGCTTCATATTCTTGTTTTATGAGTAGTGATTCGTAGTGGTGTAGATTTTGTACAAATGAAAGATCACGTAACTTAGCTCAACAGATATTACTTATTTATGATTTCGTTATAATCAACATCATCATCATCACATCAGCCAAAAGACATCCACTGCTGGACAAAGGCCTTCCCCAGGGATCTCCACAGTGGCCGGTCTTGTGCTGCCCGCATCCAGAATTTTCCCGCGATCCTTGCAAGATCGTCGGTCCACCTTGTAGGGCGTCACACTGCGTCTTCCGGTTCGTGGTTGGGACTAAGTTCTCATTGTTCATCTTGCTGAAGAAGAAGAGAAACTTGGATCTTTAAGGCAAAGAAGAATATTTTGGGTGCTTACGGCTGCCGAGGCAGCCCGAAGTCGCCCGATGCAGCTCTCAGCTCGCAAAACTGTTTTCACGTAACCTCACGACTGCTCTGCGATGTTTCTGCCGCCCGAACTGTTCTGTGGCTACCTAAAATCAGCTACGACGTCTTTAGGCGTGCTTACGACTGCCGACTGCGTCTTCCGGTTCGTGGTCGTGGCTATGTACCCCGCCCTCTGCCACTTCAGTTTGGTAATTCGTTATAATACTTACACATATTCACTTATTCATCGACCAAAGGAGGGTAGAATAATTTAATCTATACGTAGTTGCTGACAACACAAAAACAGAAAAGGGAAGTTAATTGTTCTAAAATTATGTCAAAACCACATATTCTCCACAATCCCTGGAAAGTAATATTTTTTGCTGATACATTATATAAATGAGGATTAGGTTACATTTCACATATAGTGGTACATTTCTTCATACTTGTTATTGACGATGGTGTTAGAAAGGGTAGTGAAATTTCCCTGGTAATAATCGTTCACTCAGTAGGTACTACAAATAGTCGTGCATAACTGCATTGAAATGGAAGTTGGTCCAGGTTATTGAGTGAAGCCTATTGGTAAGTGATCACCGCCGCTTATGGACACTTGCAACGCCTTAGGCGCCGCAAGTGCCTTGCCGGGCTTCGCTTCTTTAAAGTTGACATGTCATACTGGATCGGAAATACCTTTGTAGTTAATTGAATCACAGAGTAGTATCAGACGAATATCCAGGAGATATTAATGAAATTTCCATTTCTAGTGAGAAGTCTTTAAAACGAAAATAATATATTTATATTTGCGGAACGAGGTGCAGATATTCTTTCTGACACGCTCTTAGAACATTCCCCGTGATAAATGCGGCAAAAAACACATAGAGACGCCACGTCTAACACTGAAATACGTTTTCTTTGTTCAACAGTTAACGGGTTTTGGCTGATATAACGATAGTTTATCGATAGGGGGATGAAATGACTACAGCACTGAAATCACAGAAATAGTTGCCGAGTATTTAGCGTGGCGACCATATTAGCCATTACCCCACACGTTCAGCCACGTACATTAGTAATGTAATGCATAAATTTTAACCCAAAACTAATAAGGGATTTTTTTTTACCATAGCTCATTAATTTTCAAAGGCCAGAGGATGCCATCCTGACTGTACAGTCAAGATGGCATCTAAACTAGTATCCTCTATTAAATGACGGACCGTTTGGCGTGGTGGGTAAATAAATACTTACTTTTCATGCCGCATGTCGTAGATTCTGTTGTTGATGTCTGTTTGTTCTGTGTCTGGATGTCATTATTTATATAAATATGTATTTACAAAAGAAAAGAACTATGTATTATATCAGTTATGTGGTCTCTATAGTACAATCTGCTTAGTTTGGGATCAGATGGCCGTGTGTCGTGATATGTCATGTGTAAGTAATGCCGTGTGTGATTAAAAAAATATGTATTTTATATCCATATCGTCAGCATTTCGAATAAAACCAAATGGTTTAAAGTAATTATTTAAATTAAGCTTTGATTTTTTATTAAATTAGCTTAAGTCAAATCAATATAATTATAAAATAAAGTGTGTTTGTTTGTTCGCTTGTGAGTCTGTAATCTGTAACCACTTAACGCTTTAACTACCTACTGAACCGATCTGTCAGATATTAGGAGACGTTTGGCGCAACGGTTAAAACAGTTGCCTCGCCACTTCGTGACCTGAGTTCGATTCATGTTCAGATCAATAATTTGACCCAAATGTAGTTGTTCTGAGTCCATGTATACTTTGAGTCCGTCAATCATATGTTTCTAAAGTACCCCGACAAAGGGTTTCATTTCCATTGTTAGATTGTCTGAAAAAAAGTTAGATCTTAGTCCAAAGAAAGCATTACATTTTTCACGTAGGCGGAAGTTAGTTTAACATAGTTTGGAGAACCATTTAATATAATAGATACTTTAACGTTATGGCATTTGAAGTACCTTCACTTAATTTAATATTTATCTGCCATATTCGGGTAACGTGCCTATCCTGCCCAAATATTTTCTCATCGTCCCCTACTAAAACTTTATATCCAATGTTTTCTTTCCATTACCTATGATTCGGGGTTTTCAGAAGTGATGAATATAAAAATAACAATTCGCAAACCACTCCACGTCTTTTTCATAGGTATGTTAGAAACTCATATCTTACTTTTGACATAAATGAGAATTATTATTTATACATATAATAAAATCGTAGGAAACTCAAAACTGTAGATTGAATTTTTTTTAAAGAATACTTGGGGCGCGGGCGTGATCTTCAATCGATATCGAAGCCAAAAATATAGTTTTTAGAGTTTTTGTCTGTTTGCCTGTATGTATGTCCGGGCTAAACTCAAAAAGTACTGCATGGATTTACTTCAAATTTTGCATGAATATTACTAAGAAGTCGGGTCAACATATAGGCTACATATTATCACGCTATCACCTACGGGGGAGGAGCTATGATAATAATATATATAAAATTTAACGCGGGTAAAACCGCGGGGCACAGCGAGTAATAAATAAATGAATATCTTGGAAAGAGTAACGCTGCCGTCAGTATTTCGGGCCGAAACTTAATTGACAGAACTGGGCATCTTTAGTTCTGTCAATTTCCTGTCCTTTTCATAAGATCTATGTAAGAAAGAAACACACTCAATGCTCAATGTTTTATTTGCATTACACAGTGCCAATTAGGTATTTTATTAATACGTGGCTTTATTATGGACCCTGTCGTGCACAGAAAATGTAGACGAGAGGAAGAGGGCTTTAGTTAAATATATTAAATACTTGTATTAATTATGATTATGATAATGTATCTAATATATATATTTATGTATATCAACCATAAATATTAGGCATCTGTTGTTAATAAATTACGAATATGTAATCTATTTTATATTGTATATACCTACATTTAGACTACATTTGGATCCGGTGGTAGCATTAAAGCATAACACAAGGTCCGCTATAATAATAACATTTAATTCGTACCTTAATATAGACAGAACCATTCAGACAATATGTAGTAAAAAAATGTCTAAAATTTAAAATTTAGATAATTAAACCTACACATGATCCTTAACAATAACTTAATTTAAGTTAGCTAAATATAGTTAATATTATAAAATAAATCTTATCGTAAATTATTTCCTACAATCCGTGTACCTAAATATCTATATGTACCTAGAAATAATTATAAATTAATTATATACTACTACGAACACGTTCTGACTATTTACAAGCGCTTTTTTAAAGTCTACGTGAAAACCTTTTTTATTTTATTTTATTTATTTTAGATATTATTACCTATACTACTATAATTTATCAGTCAAGTATTCATTTAGTTATATATTTTTATAATAATGATAAAATATTATAATGATTTTAAAGTTAATTTATATTTGTGAAATTAAATGATGACTGGCCAACTTGCTAATTGGTCTACTAGTCTTCTAGTTAGAGACCCTGACTGGTAAGCCGGAGGTCGTGGATTTGATCCACAGGCAAGACAAATCTTTGTCTTACCTGTGATGAGCATGATTATTTTTTCTGTGTCTGGGTATAATTTATCTGTAACTAGCTTTGCCCCGCAATTTTACCCGCGTTAACCTTTACAAATTATAGCCAATGGGTTATTCGGATATTGTATAAGCTATATTACTACAAAGTTTCATCAAAATCCGTCCGGTAGTTTTTGCGTTAAAGAGTAACAAACATACATAGAGTAAAAAAATTTAGGGTTTTTCCGGAAATTATTAGAATTTTCCTCACATTTTAAACCTTCCCTAGACATCCAGGAATCCGTTCAGCCGTTCTCGAATTTTAGCGAGACTAACGAACAGCAATTGATTTTTATATATGTAGATAAAGTAATCTTACAACAAGCCAGTTAAATGCAAAATCCCAAAAGTTATACGAATTTCCCTAACAATATCCTATTAAATTAAATGCATAGCTTCAATAAATCTCTACTTACCTTGATAATGTTGTGTCAAACATGAATTTCCATAGCCCGTCAGTCACCCGAGTAAAAACACAATAAAAGTTTGTACGAAGTCGCACCGGAGACGCCGCCTTCAAACTTTGTCATACTCCAATGTTCAACAGACAAACTTCCCTTATTTACATACCTATTATTACTCCACTTAACAACGTTTGACGGCTTCAATAGAATGTACAAGATAACGTTATTTTGGTAAGTAGTGTTATCATGTCGGACCGGTGACAAGAAACAAATTTACTTAGTTAATAATTTCAGAACTATCCTAATCTAATAAAAAGCGGCAAAGTGCGAGTCGGACTCGCACATGAAGGGTTCCGTAGCAGCAATTATTTCATTTGATTAAATGAAAGGTAAATTGCGGTTTACGATTTATGACGTATTACAAAAAAACTACTATCTAGATCTCGTTCAAACCAATTTTCGGTGGAAGTTTACATGGTAATGTACATCATATATTTTTTTAGTTTTATCTTTCTCTTATTTTAGAAGTTAAAGGGGGGGGGGGGGGCGACACAAATGTTACCACTTTGGAAGTGTCTCTCGCGCAAACTATTCAGTTTAGAAAAAAGTATATTAGAAACCTCAATCTCATTTTTGAAGACATATCCATAGATACCCCAAATGTTTGGGTACGATGAAAAAAAAATTGAGTTTCAGTTCTATGTATGGGAAACCCCCAAAATGTATTATTTTGTGTGAAAATCTTAATGCGGTTCACAAAATACATCTAGGTACTTACCAAGTTTCAACAGAACAGCTCTTATAGTTTCGAAAAAAAGTGGCTGTGACATAAGGACGGACAGACAGATAGACATGACGAATCTATAAGGGTTCCGTTTTTTGCAATTTGACTACGGAACCCTAAAAATCAGCCAAGTGCGTGTCGGACTCATACCTGAAGGGTTCCGTACCATTAGTTATAAAAACGGCAAAAAATCACGATTGTTGTATGAGCCTTAAGTAGATTGATAGATAGAGTACCTACACTTTATTGAACCAGAAAACACAATACACAAAATCTTAATATATGATTTATTTTAATTTAATTACGTATTTTAAAGTAAATATATAAGTAGTGTTTGGAAAGGAACTTCGTATTTATTTAATATTCGATATATTTTAATTTAATTTCTTATTTTAAAGTAAATATATTACTAAATAGTGTTTAGAAAGGAATTTTGAGCGTCGATATATAGTGACAGTTGGGTCACCACTAAGATCTCGGAAGAGACACGTCTCGGCGACTAGTTCTCTCTTAGAGTCCATACGTGGCGCACTTCAGACCCGTGACGAGCACTGCCAAAGCTAAAGTCCCGACGTACACGGCATACTGCTCAATGTGTTGGGAACACTTGGCAATGCTGTCTTGCACTGATCACTTGAACTTGTTCAGTTTTGCCCCTTTAATTCTTCCTCTTAATTTGCCTCAGATTTCAATTGCTGTTTCACAATACAATTCTGCTTTTTATATTCGCTTATTTACCCTAAATTGTTCAAAATTTCACACATTGCGAAAGTCATTATTTTCTTAACTGAGTTCATATCTATGACAGATCAATCGTAATGCTTCTGTCTTTGTCTTCACCTATCTCTGTCTTTTCATTCCCGAAATTCACACCATCATTTTCTTTTTATTCTGGAACCATCTAATGTCAATTTTTGCATTAAGAATTTTGCATGTCCTTTTCATCAGCTATCCTTTTTCTTTTCTTCTGGTATTAACTAGAACATTCTAGCGAACAAAAGCCACCAAAAGCCTTTACTGGTAATATGGTTTGGTTTATTCATTTAATGTTGGATTCGGTCAACAGTTTTGACCTCTTTAGGAGATCGCATTCGCCCGACTTCGAAATTGGGAAGCTATATTGGTCTCGCTCTTTGCTCGCTCCATACCAGCCACGACGGGTCCATAGGTTAACACGATTCTTCTCCTATTTTTAATGATGTCTTAATATTTTATACCCGTAAAGGCTTCGGTCGCTTACCGGGACGTACGCTTGTTTGGTGACTTGATAACATAACAAAGCGGCCAAGTGCGAGTCGGACTCGCCCATAAAGGGTTCCGTAGCAGCAAGTTGATGCAATTCAGTTGATTAAACGGAAGGTAAATTGCGGTTTACGATTTATGACGTATTAAAAAAAACTATTTTCTAGATTTCGTTCAAACCAATTTTCGGTAGAAGTTTACATGGTAATGTACATCATACATTTTTTTAGCTTTATCATACTCTTATTTTAGAAATTACAGGGGGGGTTACACTTATTTTACCACTTTTACCAAATTGGAAGTGTCTCTCGTGCAAATATTCAGTTTAGAAAAAAATGATATTAGAAACTTCAATATCATTTTTGAAGACCTATCCATAGATACATGTATGGGTACGATGAAAAAGAATTTTTGAGTTTCAGTTCTATGTATGGAGAACATCCAAAATTTATAGTTTTTTTCTTTTTTTGTGTGTGTTTCAACATTACAGCTCTTATAGTTTCAGAAAAAAGTGGCTGTAACATACGGACGGACAGACATGACAAATCTATAAGGGTTCCGTTTTTTGCCGTTTGGCTACAGAAAGGCACTATTTTCTGTTATTTCAATATACGTATGGTGTGATCAATGTCATATTAATAGAAATATTTTTACCGTCAAAAGTTCAAGGTTTCCCACTGCTAAAAGTTATGTATTACTGACTGTACATTATTTCTACGTCATCAGAAATTCGTTGACACTCGATAAATGATTCACGCTAATAACCATATATGCCAATATCATGAACCACACAGATCCGCTAAATACTTTATTAAATCGGAATTGAATATCGCATCGAGGGCTCAAATCGATTACCTCTACCTACGTATTCACAATGTGGCTATCAGCGGCGAGGGCTGCGAAAAATTTCACGAGTAAATGTATACGTATAAGCCGATCCAAACGGATTTAATACTACTAGAAACTTATTACTTATTTTCTTTTTAGGATTTTAAGACTTGACAAATTATTTTTGGAATATCGGCATGATGTTTTCAGTGTAGTGAAACCGATAATACAATTAAAACTGCCTAAAATAAGTGTCTGTGAAAAAACTTTAAGATAAAAGTGTCAGATAGATATTACTTATTTTCTTTAAGATTGGTTAAAAAAATGCGATCGGTAACACGCAACGATTTTGGTAAACACATGGACATACGATTATACGACATACCGAACAAGTATCTGAATTATAGTTATATTTTCTTTTTCATACGCCGGTGGACACTGTGAAAGTCTCGGTAGTAACAATTACTTTAAAATATAAATACTGATTTATTACATTCAAGCCTCTCTTGAATGTAATAAATCAGTATTTATGTATTATATACAGCATATAATATAAACTTTAGATGCAAAATGAAACTTTTTGCTCTAGTCTTCATGCGCAATGATAATAAGTCATTTCAAGACTTGCGCAAAAAGTTTCATTTTTAATTTATTTAATGGTAAGCCATGACCTGAGAGTATTTATTTTCTAGGGTCAAATAAAATTAAAACACCTTGCAGTATTTCGCTTCAAAGGGAAACCGAATAGTATCCTCTTGTATATACTCAGCGCCACAGTTGGCAATCGCACAAATAGCTTCGTCATTCCAATCTCTGAAAATATTGCACCCACCGAACATTACATTTTTGATTTACGTTTCACTGTACTTGAAGTTTGAATTCGTTCGATGAAATTGCTAAAACATAAAAAAGTTATAACGGAAGGGATTCGGATATTGCTTTTTTAGATAACCTGATTAATGCTCTGTGAACTCAATTATATGGCCATATAGGCATACCAACCAAGTGGTGTTGGTCTATTGGTTTATGACCCTGATTGCGAAGCCAGAAGTCGTGGATTCGATCCCCACCCAGGACGAATCTTTGTTTGATGAGCACGATTATTCGTCCCTTGTAATTTAGAATGAGATTAGATGGCAGTGTGTAAGTTGATCCAAGATATGTATTTATTATTTCTTTAAGTCTTGATAAGTTTAGGTATATTAGTATACTCAAATATTATAAAAATAATCACATTTATCAATGATAACTAGAATTGTTGACCGAAGCTTTTATCACTTGTTTTACTATATTAATACATGTACGCATATAAAATAACAGAATGACGACGGACTAAGTCAAGTAACGTGACGTACTAAGTCAGATGCAAGTTGCTAAATAGGCCCGCTACTAAAATGATGTTTTGAATAATACCTACATGTGTAAATTCTACCAAGAAACTCTTAATGGTATAATTTCGGACACGAAGCCCCTGACACTCCTCGCCTATATAGGGCGTAATAGAATCAGTTTTGAATACATGAAAAGCTCCGATTTTTTGTATTTGACGAACTAATGAGCGACAGTTACAAGAACATCCCAAAAACTAGTCCACCAGTACCAGTGTCGACGTTCGAACCCTAAATGGATTGCCCTTTGGCATGGGTACTTTGCTGTGTGGTGACGGCCTAAGAATATCACCACCCCCTCTCATCCCGTGTGGGGACGTAAAAGTCGTCCCGAGGGAATATATACCAGAGAACGGGCAGCAGCGTTCTCCTGAGTACCATGTCCACCTTACTGCGATCGCCAACCCGTCTGCCAAGCGTGGCGATTATGGCAAATCCCCTCAAATGATGGACACAACCAAACCGCGGCCCCCAGTCCCCGGCAGCCCTGCTATTCCCAGCCGTGGTAACAGGCGTGGTTACGGCAGGGCAGGGGGTGCTAAGAATCCCCGGCAGATTCCACGTTACCAACACCGACGACCTCTGGCCCTGGCAACATATAACACACGTACACTGCGGTCCGACGAGAAGATAACCGAACTGGAGGAAGAATTGAGCAGGTTACATTGGGATATTGTAGGATTATCTGAAGTCCGAAGAGAGGGGGAGGACTCGATAATACTGAAATCCGGAAACCTGCTCTATTACCGGGAGGGTGACCAAATATCCCAAGGTGGTGTCGGGTTCATAGTCCACAAGTCCCTCGTGAACAACCTAGTGAAAATCGAGAGTGTGTCGACGAGGGTTGCGTACCTTATACTCAGAATCACCAAGCGGTATTCGTTGAAGGTTATACAGGTATACGCACCCACTTCGACACACTCCGACGATGAAGTCGAGGTTATGTATGAGGACATATCCAGAGCCATACATACCTCTAACTCCTATTTCACTGTGGTCATGGGGGACTTTAACGCGAAGCTGGGCAAACGATTCGGTAATGAGCTGAGAGTGGGGCAATTTGGAACTGGTGACCGGAACCCCCGGGGCCAAATGTTGGCCGACTTCATGGAGAAGGAGGGACTCTTTATGATGAATTCCTTCTTCAGGAAGCCGGATCACCGCAAATGGACCTGGGTGAGCCCGGATGGTAAAACTAAAATGAGATAGACTTTATCTTGTCGACGAGACGACAGATGTTCAATGATGTCTCCGTGATCAATGCGGTTAAAACCGGGAGCGATCACAGACTGGTCAGAGGCTCATTGAACCTTAATGTCAAACTCCAGAGGTCCCGACTGATAAAGTCTACGCTCCGACCTTTACCTATCCACGTCCAAAACCCCGAACCATTTCAGCTCGAACTGCAAAACCGTTTCGAATGCCTAGCAGACTGCGAGGAAGTGGACTCATACTATGACAGGCTCGTAGAAGCTGTCCATACGGCTGGGTCTAAGGTCTTCAAGGCCCGCCGTACAAACAGAACTAAAAAGATCTCTGACTTTACCCTGCAACTTATGGAAGATAGACGGAAAATGGTTCTGACATCCTCAGATGATGCTACCAGATATCGGCAGCTCAACAGACAGATCTCAAAGTCTTTGACTCGCGACACGCGGCAATTTAATACAATTAGTATTAAAGAGGCCATCGAGCGAAACAAAGGCTCTAAAGTGTTCGCAAGAGCTCTGTCTGTTGGACAGAGCCAACTGACGAAGCTGAAGACTGAGGATGGTAGAATCGTCACGTCTAAGCCTGAGTTGCTGGGAGAGATCGAGAAGTTCTACGGACAGTTATATACGACAACACAGCCACCTGTCAAAAGTCATGCCTCAGATCCCAGAGCACGACTAACCCGACATTACACCGAAGACATCCCGGACGTCAGCCTGTACGAGATTAGAATGGCTCTCAAACAACTCAAGAACAACAAGGCGCCTGGTGATGATGGAGTTACAGCAGAGCTTCTGAAGGCGGGTGGTACACCAATCTTACGGGCCCTTCAGAAGTTATTTAACTCCGTCATACTAGATGGTCAAACGCCACAAGCATGGCACAGAAGTGTGGTGGTGCTCTTCTTCAAAAAGGGCGACAAAACCCTATTGAAGAATTATAGACCCATCACACTGCTGAGCCATGTTTACAAGTTGTTTTCGAGGGTCGTTACGAACCGTCTCGCGCGCAGGTTTGACGACTTCCAGCCTCCCGAACAAGCCGGTTTCCGAAAAGGCTTTAGCACCATAGACCACATACATACGCTGCGGCAAGTTATACAGAAGACCGAAGAGTATAACAAGCCACTGTGCTTAGCGTTTGTGGACTATGAGAAAGCCTTTGATTCTATCGAAACATGGGCCGTGCTGAGGTCTCTCATAAGGTGCCAAATTGACTACCGGTATATCGAGGTGATAAAGTGTTTGTATGAAAACGCCACTATGTCAGTGCGACTCCAGGACCAGATCTCGAAACCTATCCACTTGCAGCGAGGCGTGAGACAGGGAGATGTTATATCTCCGAAACTGTTCACCGCTGCATTGGAAGACGTCTTCAAGCTTCTGGACTGGAAAGGCTTTGGCATCAATGTCAATGGCGAGTACATCACTCACCTTCGATTTGCCGATGATATCGTAGTCATGGCTGAGACCATGGAAGACCTCGGTACAATGCTCGATGACCTCAGCAGAGTCTCTCAACAAGTGGGTCTGAAAATGAACATGGATAAGACGAAAATCATGTCAAACGTCCATGTTACACCCACTCAATTGAAAGTTGGTGACTCTGCACTCGAAGTTGTAGAGAACTATATTTACCTAGGACAGACCATCCAACTAGGTAGGTCCAACTTCGAGAAGGAGGTCAATCGTAGAATCCAACTCGGATGGGCAGCGTTCGGGAAGCTACGTAACATCTTCTCGTCCAAAATACCGCAGTGTCTCAAGTCGAAAGTCTTCGACCAGTGTGTGTTGCCAGTGATGACATACGGAACAGAGACGTGGTCGCTCACTATGGGCCTTATTAGAAGGCTCAAGGTCACCCAAAGAGCAATGGAGAGGGCTATGCTCGGAGTTTCCCTGCGGGATCGCATCAGAAATGTCGAAATCCGCAGGCGAACCAAAGTCACCGACATAGCCCGAAGAATTGCCAAGCTGAAGTGGCAGTGGGCAGGGCACATAGCTCGTAGAGCCGACGGCCGTTGGGGCAGAAAGGTTCTCGAGTGGCGACCACGAACCGGAAGACGCAGCGTGGGCAGGCCCCCTACAAGGTGGACCGATGATCTTGTGCGGGTCGCTGGAAATCGCTGGATGCGGATAGCGCAAGACCGGCAATTGTGGAGATCTTTGGGGGAGGCCTTTGTCCAGCAGTGGACGTCTTTCGGCTGATATGATGATGATGATGATGATGGGTACTTTGTAATAATAAAATGCTAGATGATTCGAGGCCATCCTCGCCCCTAATTTCGTTGTGGGAGTCTCTTAGGCTTACTGTACGTGTGCGGATATATTAATATTACATGACGTTTACGGTTTAGAGTAGAAGAGTAGGTACACAGTGAATACCTTATTGACCCTTCTTATTGTTACTCAAATTTCATAATTATTATTCAGGCCCAGAACAAAGAATAAGAATCTATACCTACTGTGAAAACTGAAATTTCGATAATACACCAATACCAGTATACTTTACCAATATTTACGTTAGTATATGGACCGGAATTTTAATTAATAAGATGATAATATTAATATCTTGGGACATTTTTACACGCGGCCATCTGATCCCAAACTAAGCCGAGCTTGTAATATGGAAATCAGATAACTGATAAAATGCATATACAACTTTATTTTTGTAAATACATACTTATATAGATAATTACACCCAGACTCAGGACAAACAGACATGTTCAAATTGTTCATGTACACAAATATCAGTGCTGGTTTGTCGAACCAATAGTACTATATATATATAATACAACGCCAATAGACCCGTCTCATAGTAAGTAATTCTCTCATTCAACATAGGATGAATGCTAAAGTAAAAAGGCAAACTAATTCCAGTAAATAAACGTAGCCGTGATGACGGAGCTCGGTCCCAGCTCTTATAAGAATTAATTAAAGGAGGTACCTACGTTTATTTTTCTTTACGTGTTCCTCTTTATATACGTATGTATGTCAAGCAATTAGTTGAGGTTTCGAGTCGAAAGCGAGCTCGAGGGAAATAATTTCAGTTCGTTATTTAGTCCCTGTGGGCCGTAATTGGTAGGCTCTTGTGTCCCACCCGACAAGCGGCGATCTGGTTTTACATCAAACAAAACGGTCCAAATTACAGCCTTTTAATTTTCGACAATTAATAAATTATACGGTTTTCTTTGTGCGTCCACCGGCTGAATGTCGCCAGTCTGGGACACAATTTATTTACATTATGTGTAACAAAATTTACTACCAATATTTCAATATAATTCTATCGCAACCAAATAGTGGTTATGAGATTGTTTTGTTCATATTCATGGCCCACGTCTTGTGAAAATACAATTGATTAGAATACTATGAGACTGACATACGCCGTGCGTAAAAGTCCATTTAAAACACAGAAAGGAAAAAAATACTATATATTATATTTTAAAGTATTTATTTTTTATTTATTTTATTTATTTGGTTCACCGACAATTGAATCGATTAATATGATACAAGTAGCAGTGTAACAATCACTTATAGGTAAACACCACATGGGTAATTAACAAATAGTAAGCTAACCTAAGACTGCATTACGCATAATTATGTAGAATACAGAACAAATGGTATACATGAAAAAAAAAAATATTAATAACAATAATAACACAATAAAAGAAAGAAAACCGTAGGGTACAAGGTTAACATATATCTAGCAGACAGTTAAAAATTTTTGATTTTAATTTTGCGAGTGAGTCGTGATGTATATCAATTTGATCACTGCAGTAATTTATGATCTTGCAAAATCTGGCATACGGCGAATTAGCGCCTAAAACAGTTCGTCTAAATGGGGGGCAGAGTGGAGTGATAGAATTGCGTGGTATTCTGGAGGGTACGCGGAATTTGTACAAGGTTAATAAACTGGGGCAGTCAATGGAAAAATTTAAAATTTTGCACGTGAATAATGCGTCATTGAAACATCTTCTCTTGTCAAGCGTATTCATGGCAAAGTGCTTTAATCTAGCCTCGTAAGTAGGTATCTTTTTTGCGAGTCCTGCAGAACATGCAAGATGCCATATAAAGCGTTTCTGGATTCGTTCAATACGCAAGCTGTGCACAGCATAATGAGGTCGCCATACCACGCTACAATATTCTAAAGTAGACTAGATTTTTGTATTACTTTTACGAAAGGTTTTACAGTTTCTTATTACAAATCCCAGTATTCTTGATGATTTTTTAATTAAATTGTTTAAGTGCGGTGTAAAGGTCAATTTATTGTCAAATAGGACTCCAAGGTCACTTATAACGTCTACTTCTTTAATTGTTTCAGAATTAATTATATAATTAGATGTAATTAAGTTATTTTTTCTAGAATATTTAACGTGATAACATTTCCCTTCCCTTTGTAAGTGTTTTGTGTCATCTTCATTTGTTACTATTCTTAGAAATTTGAGGTCATCAGCATACATAAAAATCTTGGAATACCGAAAGCATGTAGGTATATCATTAATGAAATAATTAAATAAGAAGGGGCCCTAAGTGAGATCCCTGTGGTACCCCTGAAGAAATGTTATACAATGTCGATTGAAACCCATTCACTACTACGTAAAATGATCTGTTAGCCAGATATGAACTTATCCAGTTCAGCAAATTCCCGGTGACTCCATAAGCCCTTAATTTTTTTATTAATATTTTGTGGGAAACTTTGTCGAACGCTTTACTGAAATCCATATAAATTACATCTGCTTGATGACCTGAATCAATAGCCTCCACTAAAGTTTCTGTAAATGACACCAAATTCGTGCTTGTAGAGCGTGCACAAACGAACCCATGTTGGTAATCACTTAGGTAAAGTTTCAAGTGGTATTGAAAATACGGACAGATCAGGGATTCAAACAGTTTGGCAAATGTTGAAAGAATGGATATCGGCCTGTAATTGGATATGCAATCGTCGCTGTCAGATTTATGAATTGGAACAACTTTTGCCGATTTCCATTTTTGAGGAAATACGCCGGAGGATAAGGATTTGTTAAAAATTATCTTGAGAGGACAAACCAGTTCAGATGCGCACGCTTTAATAAAAAACGGAGGTATTTCATCGGGCCCGGCACTCTTTTTTGTATCGAGATCTTTTAACTTTTTAAGTAGAGCCGCGGATTGTATTACTGGTGTTGTTAAGCATTCGCTGTTATTATTTAATAATTTTAAGAATGCGGCGTCATTATAATCACTACTTATTCGGGTAGCGTTTCTATAAACAGATGAGAAATACGATGCGAATAAATTACATACTTCTGTAGCAGTAGAAACAATTGTGGTTCCATCTGTCATAGTCATGGGGTATGTGCTAGACCCCCCGCGTTTAGTCTTTGCATGAGACCAGAACAACTTAGGATTTTGCTTTAGTTCGTCCTCCAGTTTTTTTGTGTAGTCGTTGTAACTAACAGTTGCTAAATGGTTACAACGTTTACCAATGAGTCTTAACTGAATTTCATCCAACGGGTTTTTATACTTGTTGTATCTCAATCTGATTTTGTTTTTGGTATTTAATAATTTTATTAATGTTCGGTTAAACCATGGCGGAAATTTGTGACTTTTCGGAAGACGACATGGTACAAATTTTTTTATAACATTATTAATAGTTTCATAAAAACTCGCCAGCATCTCGTCCACTCCACCTTGCCCCTTAAATAGGTCAGCCCAGTCAACTTCCTTTAAAAAGTTTCGGATAGCTGTGTAGTCGGCAATATAAAAGTTTGGCTTAATTGTTGAATTGTTATATGGTAACCTTGCCTTTCCATTAAAATTAATGACTATATCTAGTGGGGGATGCTGTAGATCAACATTAGACAATGGATTTATGGTCTCAGTTACGCTGCATAGTAAGTATGTTGAGAAAAAGAGATCTAGTACACGGCCTGCAGCATTAGTTGTGTAGTTAAATTGATTTAATCTGTTAACACATGCAAAGTCAACCAATAATTCACTTGTACTATGTAATCCAGTTTTGCTATTTGGGCCGTTTACCAAGTTCCAATCGATACTACTCAAGTTGAAGTCGCCCACAATGTAAACATTTGAATCTTTACTTTGCTCAAAAACGCTATTACAATTGTTTAAAAAGTACTTTAGAGAAGAGTGACGTATAGGTGGGGGCAAGTACACTGCGTACAAGTATAAACATAAAACAGTTAAAAAATAAATAAGAAAACAATTGAATCTTGATTTTATCGTTTAAATTCAAGCACCGAATCATGTAACCAGAAAATGGCAACCCTAATTTTGATACAGACGCCAGCACATCAAGCTGCCAATATATCAAATTTCCCCAATTAAAAGTGAACTTTATTCTTATGTGATAAATTTGAAAATTTATAAAAGAAATTTGACAGATTGGGGTAGCTAGATGTGCTGGTATCTGTACATATATTACTTAATTTTACAGAAGATTTGTTATTAAATAAATTATAGTCTCTGGAGTCTACATGATTCAGAGATAAACTTCTCAACTAAGCAGACAGAATATTAAAAGTGGTTTCTATTTACAGCTCGAAGCGGACGATAGAGCTCCACAGCATGTGGGGAGACAAGTTGGCGTGTGATGTGCTGAAGTTTGAACCCAACGCCACTCAACATTTAGGTAAGGAATAATAAACTACCACATATCAGGATACTGAAAGGAAGGCCTTCACTTCGATAGTTTGACAAGATTGTGTACTTCGCAAAGTGACAGTTGATTAGACAAGCTCAGGGTCGGAAAGCAATAGCGTATAACTAGAAATAGCGTTATTTAATCGGTAGCGTTCATTAATCCAGTAGCATGGTCACGAATGGTCTTGAAAATCCTGTAATACAGATATACCAATTACAATCTCAGCTTTATCCTTCTTAATAGCATTGACAGAGATCAAGAGAGAAATATAGATTTGATAGCGAGAAGCTAAAATTGTTTCTGGGATAAACATTAATATCAAAAAAATACCTAAAAGTATATGTTAAACTTAGTTCATCTGTTCGTCGGTAGGTCTCCCACAGTGGGACATATCAGCAACTGCGCTCTGAGCTATCTATTTGTTACTGGGAATAAATTAAATTATCACTTGAATATTGAAACGTTAACTTCTGAAATAAAAAATATAGATTACTCAAGATTGTATATGCCAAATAAATGCGAAAATGTTACCTCACACTTCAATAAAATTTTCAATTTACGTATCAGTTCAATTGGGATTTGTGTTAGCTATTTATTTGTCTAAGCAAACTACGGAGGCCTCGGTGTTCGTATCTAACTCGTTCGTGTTAGGTTTTTCTCTCTCATGATGTGCCTACTGTTACACAAACATAAGATACACGAGGTGCTAATGCCATGATGAGCGCTGAATCCGACTTCGTCCGCTCCCATCTCCTATTCATTACTGCTTTTCGTTTCACATTCTCAATCCATACAAAAATAATCCAACATCTTTAGTCCAAACTGCTAATGGATTAATTTCGATTTAAATTTTCCCGATATCAAGCCCGAGAATTCCTATTAATTCTGAGATATTACTTTCCTATTAGCTTGCAGCTCTATGACTTTTGAATTGATTTTATCACGAATCTCAAAGTGTTTTCATATTCATATCAAGTTCATAAGTTTGTACATTTTTATGGATTCATATCAAAAAGCTATTTATATAAAACGGCTCTCATAAATATTTTTGATTAAAAAATTGTGCAACAATTCTGACGAATTAGATCGCTATTCTATTGTTCGGTAAAAAGTAGACACTGAAATTATGCTACGCCCTTTTTTGTATTTTGAAACCACACTTCATACTATGCAAGACCTCTGTTTGACTTTAGACTTCAGTCAAAGTTGAAACTCTTTTTCTTGTCGTTTTAACGGAAGGAGCAAACATAGAGTTTATATCACGTCTATTAGGTCATCATGTATGTATTGTTATAAAAATAGTAATAGTGTTCCTGGACAAATTTTGATTACGACAGCCCATCTCAACGGAGTCTAGACTATTATGTTGGACATATTAACTAAAATATATCCAACATGGCTAGTCAGGAGTGTGTGTGCAAACACAGGTGCTCTCTTTTTTCCTTACACACATAATGTGATAATACGGCTATCCGACATGAGGAGTGGACGAACAGTTTTACGTGTTTTCCGCAGTTTTTAAGCAGACGTATCTAAAACCGCCAACAAGAAGAACAAGGCAAGAAAAACATGAACAACCCTGGAGTCGGGTGACCCCAGGGTACTAAATGCTATTATTGCTAGAAAAGCCCAACCAAAACTTCTCGGCCCGTTCCACAACGACCCCTATCACCTCATTAACTGCCATAGAACACGCTGTCGCTAGGCTTTCAAAATTAAAGAAACTGAATCGTACAACAAAAATGTGTCAAGTATGTCTAGTTCTGGTGGCAACAAATAGGTATAATATAATAATAATATCTTGGGACAATGTCACACAGATCATCCTAGCCCCAAACTAAGCAAAGCTTGTACTATGGGTACCGGGCAACGATATACATACTTATAAAGATAGATAAATACATAGAAAACATACATGACTCAGAAGCAAATATTCGTGCTCATCACACAAATATTTGCACTTACCGGGATTCGAACCCATGACCACCAGCTTCGTAGGCAGGAGCACTACCAACTAGGCTACGGTGACCGTCATCAATCATCCTGGTTTTGTGATGGAGCCAAAAGGTGGATAATGGCATTTCTCGACGGCTCCTGAGACGTTAAAAATACTTGTTCGTTAGCTTGATAGATTAATTTTTATAGTGTACACTCAAACGGAAAAGTACATAAACATATTGCAAATAAAGAACATAATGTACAGACGCCAGCACATCAAGCTACCCCACCCCAATCTGTCAAATTTTCCCCAATTGATAGTGAACCTTATGCTAATGTGATGAAGTTGAAAATCTATAAAAGAAATTTGACAGATTGCGGTAACTGGATGCGCTGGCGTCATGTCAGTACAACGGGCGGTTTTATCGCCGTAAGCGATTACTTCCCGACAATACGACATATTTTCAGTGTGGTATTAATTCGGCACTTGGCTCATTCAGCATCATGAATCTAACTGGTATTTAAATTATATAAAGCGTGTGAAAATCATTTCCCATTGTAACTCATGATGTTGACCACGGATCAATATAAAACTTCAAAGTTATGATTTTAACCATCATCGGTATGAAATTTATTGTAATTTTGCTCGCGATTTCCTCCACGTGGTAGTCGAAATCAGATATCGAAGAGGTTAAAACGAATACATAAATCAATCATTAATAAAAGAGGAAACTGACTGGCTGACTGATTGATATACCAATGCTGTCGTTATCATTGTAGGGGTTGAATATTAAAAAAACTATGAAATACTTTTCTAAAATCGTTTAGAAAATATAAATGCTAGAAGTTGATCAGATCAACAGAAAGCGTTGTTCGATACAAATTTTACAACCCCTTTTCACCCCCTTAGGAGTTGAATTTTCAAAAATACTTTCTTTGTTCAAAAATACATCACACAAGGAATATTTGTGCAAAACTCTCACTCTCACTCCCATATATGGGCTACGATTTTGCGTAGTTTTTGAGATAGATTTTTTAAATGATATTCGGGTAAATTTCACCTAACATCAGTTTTCGATTTTTTTCTCGTTCTGTTGAACATTTCTGGTTCAGTTTTTTGTGATAACTAGTAGCATACTAGTTTAACCTAACATCCTAAAAAGTATGGTTAATCTAATCATTTCAAAACTGACTTAGAATTTATTCGAAAGTTCAAATTAGGGTTTGAGCTCAGGACTCATACATTTTCAAAGTATCACAAAAATATTAAAATGGGGAGATTATGGTTTATGATTCGGATACTCCTCATGATAAAGTATCAAAATTTTGCGTTTGAACGTCAACTTCTCGGCCACCCTGTATATTAAGATCATATATAAAAATCATATATAAAAATTAATGCCACTTTTCGTTGTAATGTTATAACTCAACAACGCCTTTACCGATTTGGCTAATTTTGATCTTGAATTATTCGTGGAAGTCCAGGGAAGATTTGTACGTAGAGAAAATTTAAAAAAAGTCTTGAAAAAGTGTAAAATCAACATCTTTTAGCAATTTAAAATATTTTTTTGTTTGAATAAATAGCGTAGGGAAACACGTACCGGGCCGCTAGTATAGTATATAAGTGGCATCAAATAACACCTCATTTGCTGTATAGTACAATAAGTAGTAATGCCGCCATGATGGAACAGACCAACATATAAAGTACCTTATCTATCACCATACCAGACCCATAGAGTGCACCACTGCTGGGATTTTTTGAACGGACTGTAGCTTAAACGGTTTGATGGACTTTAATTATGAAATAATGAAATTTATTCATTATTTCATAATGGATAAATTTTATATCTTTCATAATTCGGGCCTGTTGGCGTGGTTGGTAGATACGCTGCCTTTCACGCCGCAGGTCGTGGGTTCGATTCCCACCCGGGATAGATATCTGTGTGCATGAACATGTCTGTTTGGCCCGAGTTTGGGTGTAAATTATTTATATAGTATAAGTATGTATTTACAAAAGAAAAATAATATATGTAGTATATCAGTTATCTGGTTTCCATGGTACAAGCTCTGCTTAGTTTGGGATCAGATGGCCGTGTGTGAATAATGTCCCAGGATATTATTATTATATTATTCAGCACTTGGGTATTAAAATAGACTTGTACTTGTCAAGCTTATATTTGTGCAGTAAAGTCTTATACAACATTAAGCTTAATCCCAGTCTGTTCGTGCGGTCTGTCTTACTACATTAATAACATTATGTTGTGAAATCTTTAAATAAATAATAAGCTACTTTGCTACTACATACTTTTATATTTAATACTACATTATATATATGGATAATTTGGTACTGTCTGATTCAAATTTCAAACCATTTGTTTTTTATTTCTTTTGTGTACTATTACTTTTTTTTTTACTTTATTGTGATTTTTAAGTTTATACGTACAATTATTAAAGATATAACAGGGCAGAGAAACTCCCTGCAGGACAGGCCTAACGTAGTGCGGGGAGTTTCGATATTAAATCGGACATTATAATATGTAATTACGTATATAAATTCTAACAAAAATATTATTGGAGATCAACCTTTATTTCTTTCTTTTGGCAAATAAACGATATATATAATAAAAATTATGTAAAATGTAATAATAGCTTATTTATTATATATAGCGAGCGTAGAAGGCTCTCAAGCAATTATTTCTATATTAAATAAGGTATTTGTTTATTAAAATCTATCAAGCCGCTTGATTTAAGGAGCAATTGAAAGGGATTGGAAGGTGGTGCACAGTAATGTTCTCGAAAGTACAGACGCCAGCAAATCATGCTACCCCAATCTGTCAAATTTCCCCAATTGAAAGTGAACCTTATGCTTATGTGATAAAGGTGAAATTCTATAAAAGAAATTGAACAGATTGGGATAGCTGGATGTGCTGGCGTCTGTACATACATACATAGGCTTTTGTCGGAAGTCTGGTAACAATAGTAACTGCAACATAATCGATGCTACAACGGCTTTTTAGGGTTCCGTACCCAAAGGGTAAAACGGGACCCTATTACTAAGACTTCACTGCCTGTCTGTCGGCCTGTCACCAGGCAGTATCTCATGAACTGTGATAGTTAGACAGTTGAAATTTTCATAGATGATGTATTTCTGTTGCCGCTATAACAACAAATACTAAAAAACAAAACAAAATAAATATTAAAGGGGGCTCCCATACAACAAACGTTAATTATTTGCTCGTTTTTATAGATAATGGTATATAGAGAACACGCGCGAGTCCGACTCGCACTTGGCCGGTTTTTATAATATTATTCCATTCTTTTATTATGCTAGTAAATAATTTGGTAATTTAAAATGCATTCGTTTTATTACACGCCTGCTGGCGTGTTTGCTAAATGCTTGCTTTTCACGCCGCAGGTCGTGGGTTCAATTCCCACCCAGGACAGATATTTGTGTGCAACATGTCTTTTTGTCCTGAGTCTGGGTGGGAGTAATTATCTATATAAATACGTATTTACAAAAGAAAATAGAATATCAGTTATCTGGTTTCCGTAGTAGGTACAAGCTCTGCTTAGTTTTGATTTTTTTTTTAATAATAATAAATTTATTCAAGAAAAAATGTGCACAAAATTTATATCTATTTATATTAAAAATAAATACTAAGCTGTAGACAGTTTGTGCCTGTACTAGGTTAAACCTGTACCACAGGCGTTCTAATGGCTTAAAAAGTATACTCATCCTTTATTAAAATTTAAACAATATTTAATTATACAAATTCCGAAATCTAAGATATAATGTTTAAAAATTAACTTATTTTAGAATACTTAATAACCCCTCAGTCTCTGAAGTCTCAAAATTACTGACTATTCTCTTACAATTTATATAGTTAAGGTTATATATAGATAGTGACTTATTTATTTTATTGTAAAGATATGGCCCGAGAAAAGGATTAAACCTGTTTGTATAAATAAACTTAGACTCTGATGCACTAGTGCAGATAATATCTTTCCGTCTTTTGGTGTTAGTAAGGTTAGCATTGTAAGTGAGTGTTGTGTGTTGTTTTAAAATTGCATGTTTAATAAAGAGTTGGCGGACAGTTAAGACGTTCTATTTTTCATACAGAAGGCACGTAGGAAAGTTTGGGATCAGATGGCCGCGTGTGTAAATAATGTCCCAGGGTATATTATATATTATTTGCTAGATGCCTTGACCTCCGCTCGCTTTTATTGTTAGGTTAAGCACTGAAAACCTCCTAGGCAAGTTCTAAACGTCGAAGTGCCTCTACAAACATGGCGCCAAGTGTTCATTATATATTATAAGTTTATAACTAGTATTAAACTTAGTATTAAATTTAAACTTAGTAGACATTCAAGGAATTATAAAAGCAGCGTAGAAATGTCAACCAGTTTAGAAACAAATAAAACTGAAATACTATTATTATAATGGATGTAAATATCACGAGCGTTCTTGGGTTTGTGTGTGTTTAATTAACATTAATTAATAAAACCGGCCAAGTGCCGGACTCGCGCACGAATGGTTCCGTTATCTATAAAAACGAGCAAATAATTCACGTTTATTGTATGGGAGCCCCCTAAAATATTTATTTTTTATTTGTTGTTATAGCGGCAACAGAAATACATCATCTGTGAAAATTTCAACTGTCTAACAATCAGGGTTCATGAGATACAGCCTGGTGACAGACGGGCAGACAGGCAGCCAGAGAGACTGCGAAGTCTTAGTTATAGGATCCCATTTGACTCTTTGGGTACGGAACCCTAAAAAATTTGAGTGTCGCATGAACGTACCCAACTGGCCCAATTTTTCTTCTTTATCGTATGGGCAGTGGTTATTCTGGTATGGATTAGCTCTCGCTCTTGGTTAGGCCTCTGATATGGATTAGCGACTGTCTTCTAACAACAATAACCGGGAATTCAGAAATTAAAATACTTTGATGGTCACCCATCTATGGACTAATCCGGTTAGTCCATAAATGGGTCGCCCAGTAGGCCAAATGGCTGCAACTGGGAGCGACAGCTTAACGTCCCCTCTGAAGTACGGAGACGCTCAGTAATAAAGCCACTTTGGTATCTATGGACTGACCACAAGCATAGGTGCTTTCCCTCACCGATCACTTACAGACCGGTGAATACCTCTAATAAACTCTCATGAATGTTGTGTAATGTTTCCCACTTCCTAAACTATACAACTAAATTTGATGTAGGTAGAATTACAAAAAAATATCATATTTTCAAATAGATTAGTTTTACCCCGACTGAACCATGTCACCGATACCATTTTCCTTTGAAGATACTGATCTTTATGCAGTATTTTTTTTTTCATTTTGATTTAATAGGAGGTTGCTGCGGTTGGCCTTAAATATAATAACTAGAAAATTTATTTTAGGGGAGCGATCAGTAAAAAAATGTTTTTGGTATCAAATTAAAGGTATCAAGTTTGTGAGTATGGATGTACGTATGGGCGTTTGTTACTCTTTTACGCAAAAACTAATGAACGAATTTTGATAAAACTTTGTAGTAATATAATATGCAAGTAACATATAGGCTATAATTTAAAGTTTAAGGCTGGTAAAGTGGGCCACAACAATCATTTGATGATGATGATGATCGTTCCAAGCCGATTTCGGCTACAGCGACTGCTATTGGATTTCATAGCGAGATCTTAGCTGGTCTGCCCGCTCATGTGCCCTTAAGTGACAGCAATAAGCAACCTTATTTCGAAAGGTTCGTGCACACAACACTCACGTTAGGTCACCGTCGTAATTATATTGTGTGGATGCATGGTCTAGATTTAAGTGCATCCCGTTGTCGTCGAGATCCGTCTTCCTCGGGTCTTAAAATTTTGTGGTCTTAGTTTGGATAAGACAACAATCATTACACAATTTCTTAATCCAGGGTTGATAATGGTATTATGAGCTGAAATAGAATTGTAGCTTAAGTTGATAAGATGAACCGTCTCACATGGCTGCCTTAATCAATTGCCGCGAGGCGCGACATTTGTCGTGCTCAACGGTTTTGGGCTAAAATTAATAATATCCTGGGATATTATTCACACACGGCCATCTGCTCTATGAATATAATAATAATAATATTATTATATTATATAATTTAAGTAACAATGATTTCCAGGACTGGCTATTAAATAATTACCTACCCGTGAAATTTAATTATTTTTGAAATTGCTTTGGTAAATATGTATAGCTGGATCTATATATAGATTTATTCATGATTTTCTTTACTTTGATATCGTTTCCTCGCTTTAATAACCATTTTATTTTATATACGTATGAACTCATATTAAAAAAAATATATTTATAATTTATTTTATTATTTTCTTGGTGCCCGGTAATACAGATTTTTTGATAAAACTAAATCAGGCACCAGTCTCTCACAAAGTTAGCCTAATAAATACCTTATGTATTCGTTCCTAACTGTTGAGTGTAATGTGTTTAGTTAGTGACCAGAAAATGAATGTTTTTTTTTTATTTTTATAATATTATTTCTTTGAAAAATATGTATGGCTGAATCTATATATAGATTAATTCCAGATTTTCTTTATTTTGTTATCGTTTCCTTTTTATCGTATTCGTGTGGTGACGGCGACAAATATCGGAATCAGAATATCATCACCCCATCTCATCCCGTGGGGGGCGTAGAAGTCGACCCGAGGGAATATCTACCAGAGGATGGGCAGCAGCTTCCTTCTGATTACTATGACCATCTTACTGCGATCGCCAACCCGCCTGCCAAGCGTGGCGATTATGGCATATCCCCCCAAGACGATTCTTGAGGGAGGCTTGTCCAGCAGTGGACTTATTTAGCTGTAATGATGATGATATCGTTTCCTCGCTTTAATAACCATTTTATTTTACGTATGAACTCATATAAAATTTAGGCAATATATATGAGTAATGTTAGGAGCAAAGTGCGAGATCGCGTGAGATGAAAGTATCTTATACAAAAGAAGCTATTTATTTTTACGAGATCTGTAATAATGCTACGTGCTATGTTTTCTCGAATTATTTTGTTTTCTCATCTTAGTCTTAATAGTAACTTATCTACGTATATTATTAAGATACTGCTCCTAATATACTTCTAACACGATATTTGGATGAGGTATTTTGATCGAATTTTAGATATAAAAATTACAGCCACATTGGTGTAGCAGTAGCGTGTTCATCCGCAGATAACGAGGTCCTGGGTTCAAATTCCAGGTTGAGCCAAAAAGTGATACTGGGAAATTTCTGTAAGGATAATTCTCATTATTAACTCGAAGAAGGTAGTTGGCGGTATTTACAACCCGTGCCTCCGAGAACAGGCTAAGCCATCGGTCCTGTTCCTGACCTCTTTCCGGTCGGGTCGCTAGTCGTCCCATCAGATCATTAGAGTGACAGAATAGGAAGTGCCCTGTGCTTACACGTACTCTTGTACACTATAATTTGTCCCGCGCAAATGGCTAGTCTATATTGTGACTGCCCGCCATGGCCCAAATTGAATTAATTCAGGATGATGACATTTACAAAATTGACATCATATTTAGAAATAGATAGTATTTATATTAACCAAAAGAGCCCACGACAGACCTTCGTTATTTTATAAAAGTTGTAAGTATTTCTGTGCATGTCCCCCCCTATGCAGGTAAGAAGAACCAGCGAATATGGAGTATAGAGAGATCGCTTTTAGCGATAAGGCCGCCACTTGTACTATTTCCATTTTAATGTAATTTTTTTACTCTAAGTTTATGTCTTTGGTGTGCAATAAAGAGGTATCTATCTATCTATCTATAGATAAATAAAATAAAAAAGTTTATTATTTACGTAGACTTTAAAAAAGCGCTTGTAAATAGTCAGAACATGTTTGTAGTAATATATAATTATTTCTAGGTACATATAGATATTTAGGTACCCGGATTGTAGGAAATAATTTACAATGAGATTAATTTTATAATAGCAACGATATTTAGCTAACTTAAATTAAGTTATTGTCAAGGATCATGTGTAGGTTTAACTATCGAATATTAAATTTTAGCTATAGTTTTACTACTCATGCTCATGCTCTATATATAATACTAGCTGTGCCCTGCGGTTTTACCCACGTTAAACTTTATAAATTATAGCCTATATGTTAATCCAGGGTGTCAGCTAACTCCATACCAAATTTTATTAAAATCGTTCCAGCCTTTTAGACGTGAAGAAGTAACAAACATACAAACTTTCAGCTTTATAATATTAGTGTGATATTGACCTTAAGCCTAGACAAAACAGGGAGGGAGACACTTTTTTGATTACGCAGGGTAATTCCTACGCATGCCACCCGCAAAAAGTGTCTACGGGTTGGTATGTCGGACTCGCACCGACTAAACCTACCTGCCGTGGACTTCTCATGGCGCCTGAATGGGGGAGCCCCGGGAACGCGGGTATGCTGCTCCGGTGCCCCTCTTTTGCGCCATGATGCGAGATGTTCGGGACACGTACTCTGAGAGGGGTCTGGTTGGCCGTCTGTATTTGCCGACTCCTGCCAGTTCGGTACAGTGACTGCGCCACAAACAGATCGCTGTCTTCCCGGAGCTGCTTGCAAGTAGCGGCAGTAAAGGACACTTCTTTTACTGCCACCGCAGCTCCGAGGGGAGTTGGGCTACCCGACGTTTCCTCCGTCTGCGAGTGGGATCGGCCCGTTCCCTATCCCGCTCAGCGGCCTCCTTCTGGAACTGCCTCACAGAAGGAGACCACGGCATCCCATTTGGTGGAGTCACCCACCAGCATCGCACCTACGATTGCCGGCGGGGCCAGATCCCGTCCGATCTCTGCGACCAAGACTCGCCTTTCGCCCTCCCAGGCCGGGCACTCTGCGAGAGTGTGCCGGGCAGAGTCTACGTCGATCCCGCAGTTGTGACAGTGTGTCGTCGCTTCTCGGCCTATCCGGTTCAGATACTCACGAAACACCCGTGTCCGGTCAGTATCTAAGTCAGTCTGTAGGTCACGCAACTACCTTCCCACCCAGGTCTCGAGGTGAGGCAGGATGGCACCGACGGCACGCTGGCGCGCGTTTAGGCGTAACTCTAGCCGTGCGCGCCACTGCACTAGCACGTGCCGGTGGACATCCCGTCTATACTCAATAAGCATCCGTGCTGGCGTCCCCCCGTTCTCCTGGTGGGCGCGGATTTCGGTAAAATCCGCCGCGTAAACTGCCGCCAAGAGATCAAATGGCGGGAAGCGCGCCAGGAGTGTCGCCGCCTAGAAAGATACCGTACGGTATCCTCATGCGATCCGTATGGCCACCACACGCTGCAGGCTATTGAGTATAGTTCTACAGCGGGAGGCACCCGTCAGGCGTTCAAACCAGACGGGTGCCCCATAAAGGGCCATGGATTGCATGACACCAGCATAGGGACGGCGAAGTTCTTCCCGAGGACCCTCGATATTCGGAAAAAGCCGGTATAACGCGTCGGTTACCCGGCGCACTCGAGGGCCAGTCGAAGCCCCAGGGAGGGAGTCACCTGGTAGTAAATAATCAACACCGCCTATAGAGACTCGCAACTCATTATTAGGCTTTAAGAAAGGAATAAACTCGCTTCTTGAAGATAGCCTTGTCATACTGTTAATTGATTCCACAGAGAGGTAATGTAAGGTAAATTTCGTTAGAAATGTACAGTGGTAGGCAACCATTCGTCCAGGTGATATGGATGAAAGTTCCACTTAATATCCCTGACGCATAACAGCACGATTAGTAGGTAATTAATGATGAGTAATTTTGTTTCATAATCTACATTGTGTGTTTTCCCGTAATCATTAAGGACGTAATAATACCCAATTGGCCTCTATTGGTGCTAATCGAGTATCAAACAAACAGAAACGGATCCTATTGGGACCTTTATTTGCCATAGGAAAATTGAAAGTACTGATGGAGTATATATGGTTTTGGATAATTAGTGGCTTTTAAATCTGTCACTGCTTATTCGGCTCATACTCTGACTATGTAGCAACATGAAAAGTGGATGTTACATAAGGTTTTTATAAAAAAATCCTTTAATGTCCCCTACTTTATTAAATATTGAAAAAAGCTGTTGCTATTTTGCTTATATATGTATTGTATACATGGAGCTATTACAAAGAGGAGACGTTGTAATTCGATTTTTCTATGAAACGACGCGTGACATTTTGCGGGGTGGAGAGGGTGTTAGATCCCGCCTACTTCTTTATTTACATCTACCGGTCAATAGGTAAACTAATCGCATGTTTTGTGGACTATAATTAGTAGTAACGTAACTTTTTTACACTAGATGTCACACAGTGCAGGATGCAACAGGGCCGGACTCATAACTTCGTACCAGGGAGTACCTACTGTTTTTTTATACTTTTGCGAACCATAATGATATCTTTTTTTTATTGACAGTGATATTATTATAAAATAAATGTGAGAATAAAAAGGTCATTGATGAATGATGATGATGATGATGAAGATTATGGGATTTTGATTAAGACTTATTATTAATATTCCGGATTGTTATTCATGTTATATTGGAAATAAAATTAAATATTTTATGGGTAAAAAAATGCATTGTTACGAACCGATATATCCAGTTTTAAACAAGGTAAAGTTCCCTTCTTTAATTTTCTAAGGCCTTTTTTTGTTACTACGAAGTCTTCATCGTTAAAATGGCAAGAACAAATTTTTGTATATTTAGAGGGAGACCAGTCTTGTCTGTTAATTTTTGCTATCCATTTTTGTCTAAGGTTATCTTCAGATGGCAATCTATAACATTCATAATTTTAAAATTTGACTAAATAAACTAGGTAGGCTTAAAGTACTTAATTTAAATTAAGTAAACAACGAGCATACTAATGAAGGGAAGTAGGTACATTAATTAAATTACTGTACATAGAATATTTAATTTATAGGAGATTGTATTTTTTTTTGTGCAGTGCATTCCATGTTTAAGTACTTTCTATTTATGATATAGCTGCGGGACATTGGGTAAAATAACTGGATCCTAATTACGGCCCTGTTTTTGTTATGTTCATATTTGTACGATAGATGGCGGTTCTTTTTTTTTAAATTATATTAAAAGCTACAAAAATGTATTTTGGCCATTAAACGGGTTTTACGAATGAATGTAAAACAAATTTCAGTACATACGATTATTAGATTATGATAGTACTGAGGTCTGCGTACCTAAATATTTTTTATTCCCATGACCCCAAGTATCGCCATCTAATGTCGTGTAGAATTATGTTTCGAAACGCCGACGTTAAGGGAATTTTCTAGAACTATTTTGATAAAAAATCGAATAAAATTACTTACAAATGAAATTTGATGCCATCCATAGCATTAGAACGTCTGTCCGAGTAGTTTTTACAAGATAAAACACAACACTTCATTATTTTTATCTTCTAGCGCAAATATAGCTGTAAATTGTGAACGTGACGTAGTTGTGCACAGGACGAACGCCAACAATACATTGACTTAGGCCACGCCTACATGATGACGTTTAGACTCAGTTGAAAATCACAGTGCTCAGTTGCTTAGGCCGTCTCCTCTTTGTAATAGCTCCATGATTGTATATGTATATATGTATATTTATAAACTATTATTGCTTCCATCTTTCAAATAAGCTTGTCCTCCACGTGTACTAAAGACGCTTGCAAATCAAGATTAATGGTTAAATGGAAGTCTTCAAAGTATTATAGCAGTCAATTTTCTACTGTATACTAATAGTAATGGTAATCACGGTTTACTACTGTTTACGTTACTACTATCTACAATATTTACTACTTTGTATGCGTTTGTGTTTGTGTGGGTTTGTAATATAGCGTTTGTGCTTTGATATTCATAAATTTCGGAATATATGTAATAAATTTTTTAACAGTTTGTGTGGGCGCTGTTAACGGAAAACTTATATAAGGGGTTTAATTAACTGTATGCTTCTGGACCTCTAAGTTCTAGAATATAACGTCATAATCTTCTAAGTGAGAAGTAAAAAGAAATACAGGGTTTCAATACACTATTTTTTTTTTCGTGGCGATTAGGTCATTCATATTATCGTCTATGTTTTTACCTTAATCCCCTTGTATCTGTCAATGAAATATTTATAAATATTGACACTATGCATCCCACGCTTTTTTACAATTTTTTTTTTCTTATTGACACTATTATTAATATATATTTATTAAAATTAACATTATTCTTAATAAAAATTTGTAGTATTTTTAACTAATATTAATTTTTACTTTTAAGATTAGTTTATTTATAAAAGTGTGTTTCTTTAAACTATTATTTGTTTTTTTGAATTAAATTTTCTTTGATTTTCGAAAATATGTTAATATTAGATAAGTCGGTTAAAGGTAATGATTGGAAATTAAAATTATCATCAATTCCTGCCTTATATACTAAAATTGATATAAATTAACAAAAATATTATTTTGAAGATTGAATAATGGAATGAACTTATCAGTGTATTGTCCTCGATAAATTTACAAAGATTGAATGAAATCTGCCAATTTATTGTGCGTCAAAATCGTGAGTCAGTTACAAACAAACATACAAGTGAAGCTAATATAAAGCGTGTAAAAATCTTCGGACAGTTTAGTTCGGTCAATCGGCTAACGCCATCCAAACCTAACTAATAACAAATGAAAGTTCGCTAGAAGATCCAACATTTAATTCTTATAGGGGTAACCTTGGTGACGGAAAATTGGTCGCCAATCAATTTTCCTAAAGTGGACGTTCACAAATCAAATGTACCAAATAGAAGGGAAAGACAAAGAGATAAGAATCCGATTCTTGGATAAGGAAGGGATGGCTTGTTGCTGGAAGGTACTATCCCTTTAAGTACATAGTTTGAAAATATATATACCTCGCTTCGTACGATGTAATTTGAAGGACCGGTTGTCGTGGTTGGTACATAGATGCTAGCCTTTGACGCCGCAGGTCGTGTATTTTTGAATGCAATATTATACCAACATATATTGAGTTTCGCACGAAACTATTGATGTTACAGTTTCATTAACCGACTTCAAAAGGAGGAGGTTCTCAAGTTCACCGGATTTTTTTTATGTATGTACACCGATTACTCGGAGATTTATAATCCGATTACGTGATTCTTTTTTAGTTTGATGCGGAATAGTTGCCATTTGGTCCCATAAAATTTATATAGTTTGGGCCAGTAGTTTTCATTTTCTGGACATTTTTGTATGAAAATGTTTGTTTATGTGGACGACGTCATGTAATTGTCTTTGGCACAGACGTTTTTAAATCTTAGCCAGTCTAGCTAGCCTTATTATAGCAAATCATGTGAATACAATGTCGTTACAATGGCATTATTTATGTATGTCTCAACATGATACCCTGTAAGGGCACAACAACATTAGGTACAGACGCCAGCACATCTAGCTACCCGAATCTGTCAAATTTCTTTTATATATTTTCTACTTTATTACATAAGCATAGGGTTCACTTTCAATTAGGGAAATTTGACAAATTGGGGTAGCTTGATGTGCTGGCGTATGTACGTATCATATTAATACAGAATATTTTTCATATAATTTTACACGAACACAATGAATCTATCTATACATATAATAAAATCGTAGGAAAATCAAAACTGTACCTTGAATACTTTTAAAAAAGGATACTTGGGGCGTGATCTACATTCGATATCGAATGTAGATCACGCCAAAAATATAGTTTTTACAATTTTTTCTGTATGTACCTATGTCCGGGCTAAACTCAAAAAGTACTGCATACTTCAAATTTAGCATGAAGATTACTAAGAGGTCGGGTCAACATTAGGCTACACATTATCATGCAATCACCTACGGGGGAGTAGCTGTGATCATTTATAAAATTTAACGCGGGTAAAACCGCGGGGCACAGCTAGTAGTACATAAAAGCATAGTGTGTACACAGTCTTTGTTTGATAGAATAAAAAATAGGGGCCCCATTTCCCGTAACATTTCGTCATTAGTATAAATGTCTGTAATAATCTAATTACACGCGAACATTTTATTTTCGTCGGAACAAAGTTAGCATAACGATGCCATCATTCCTGTTTACTCTTCTAAATTTCGTATTTCTAAAGGAAAACATAAGTGAAGATAAATTGTACCGTATATACGTGAAATAAACGAACCGGGATTGTTTTAATAAAAAACCATTCCAACCAGCTTTTATAGCGCGCTATAAAACACGTATAAATCCGGGACAATAAAATTCAATATAAGCAGTACTACCTACGCATTAACCGAGAGTATAAAGAAAACTAAGACATAAAAGTTTAAAACTTCTTCTATCGTAAACATTAAGCATTCATTAACAGTGTTTCAGTATTCCCTATAGCCTTATGCACAGGACAGGAACGTATTACGTGACTTAAGCCCTTTTTAAAAATTTAACTGATCACAATATCGGTACGTGTTTCTGCGGACACTCAAAAAACAAAATGAACAACAAACTTACAAAATTACAGTCGAAGTAAAGTCTTGCCGGTGTGTACGTAATCCAGCTCTTCCACCCCAGTTTCGTCCTATTTCCATTCTGCCTTTCCTGTCTAAGGTCCTTGAGCATATAGTTCATCGTCAGCTTTCTTCTTTCCTGTCTAATAACCACTTTCTTAGCTCCTTCCAATCTGGATTCCGTACTGGCCACAGCACTGTCACTGTGACTCACACTGTGACACACAAGTGACCGACGATATCCGCTGGGCCATGGAAAACAAATCCCTTTCTCTTCTAGTGCTATTGGATTTTAGCAGCGCTTTCAATTCTGTTGATTTTGATGTCCTTCTCGGTATTCTGGCGTCTCTTAACTTCTCTTCTAGTACTGTCTTGTGGTTTAACTCTTATCTTCGGGGACGTTCGCAGTGCGTACAACTTGACGAGTCTTACTCAGATTGGTGTTCTCTTATTGAGGGCGTACCTCAGGGTGGGGCGTAATGTCTGACGGCGTTTAGTAATACACTCTTCTGCGGATATATTTATATATACTTATTAAAACAATTGACAAACCCAATTTCCTATCTCTTAGCCTCATTATGGCCTAATGCCTGCACGTTACAAGAACTAATGGACGCTACTGACAACGCTCAACGCGTAGCTGAATTCTGGGCTGACTTAATTTAGATTGCCATCGACACGCTAAGAAGAAGATTATGGCCTTCTCTAGATACCTTTGCCTTTGTGTAAAAATCTAGTATCTGTTTTATATTGTGACCGGTCCAAGCCCTCAATTGTTGCTATCAATTTCAAGTTTAGTAACATAAACAGCTTACAACATTAGATTTTTTTATAAAATAAGAACTAGTACGTGCGCATACCTACTTGTCATTCAAACGAAAGTTCGATACTTATATCCCTCTCTTTCTACGGGTACTTTCGTTTATATATGAAACTAAGAAACTAGCAACAGTTCACGGTTACACTCGCCTTTTTTTTTTTTTTTTTGCGGGGTGGAAAATCCTGCATGGATGTCCTCCACCTTGGGGGAGGCGGAGGGGTCTGTCAGACTCCTACTGACTAAAAACCACCCCGGTGTTCCATCTCACACCTGCGCCGGGGGTCGCGGGAACAAACGATACTTCCGCAACCCCCGGCTGGCGGTTACGCTCGCCTGGCTCAAGTACCTACTCAATCAATTTCAATGCCAAATTTCAGAAGATTGTTACATTCTTCTGTATATGGCTTTGATGTAATTGAGAAACTAGGAAACGCCCACGCTTGCGTGCACCGGTTCAAGTGCTTAAGCAATTCGAATATAAAATTTAACAACATAATTACATTCTTCAGATAACAACTTGACTTCTTTATGAAGCAAGAATATACCTATGGTAGAACTTACCTGGTCCAACAGTTCAATGCTCTGCTGATAACTTCACTTCTAAGTGTAACTAAAAACTAGCATCCTCTCATTACGCCCTCTTCTCCGGTCCAAACGTTCAAGCTGTCTTCACACTCAATGTTTTTATTCAAAATGAACATGGATCATAGCTTAAAACAACGCTTAAAAACCTAAAAGCATTCTGTTATTATGTACGTATCTCCGACTGAACCATTGTATTGTTTTGAAGCCAATAACTACACAATCATAATATTTCTGTGCGTAGAATCGTAGCTCTCAAGTGGATGAACCGAATACAATAATAATTCCTTTGTCTTGTGTGATTCCCGGTACAGAAAGAATAACATGGCCATCCCATTACATCCTTTGGGTGAAGGCGGCTAAGGGATACCTGTTATACTAGCTGCCAATTACGCATGCCAAGCGCGATGACTAGGGCAAACCCCGCCAAATGGTAGCGTTGTGAAAACTTTAGGGGGAGGCCTAGGTCCAGCAGTGTACGATATCAGGCTGATAATGATGATATGCAAATTTAATCGGCATTATATTATCAAAGGTAAATAGGTCCAGACAAAACTGAAAAAAAATGGCCCTCATTTGAAAATATGTGGGCAATTTTCTTCAGTTTTGCATGATTGTTATTTTGTTGTTTATAGTTTTGAGTCACATTTTTTCAATTTATTTATTTAAGTTCAAGATTACTTATAATATATTCTGTAAAACTGCAGTACAATTTGTTGCCGTTTAAAAGCTACACGAATCACAGTATTTTTATGTCGTTTTAAAAAAGCGCAGATTTACAAACGTGTGTTTAACTTAACCAAAGTACTTAAAAAGACAGCACCAACCGATTATCGTGGCCTCCGAAACATGGATATACACTCAGAAATTTAATAATATAAACTAATAATACCTTAATATTATCTCCTTTAAAATGTATGCAGCAACGACAAATAAAGCATAACTAGTCAGGCGGCTACTAAGAACTATTATGAGGCTTGCCGCAAGCCAACAGCGCAGAAATATAGCCGTGGCTTCATTATAAGACGGGCTATAAATATGAGCGTTAGCGCGGGCTGCCAGTCCGCGAAACCGCAGATGATAACCGAGAGGAAAGTAGCTTGGTGCATTTATTACATGCTACTAAGTAAATGAAAAGTTGCACTATTATAACTCAAAAGGAAACTGGTTTCTAACCAAAACAACCCAACATATGGCCAAAATATTGACAGATTGTCTGCAGAAGATATATGATAAAAACTTCTTTGTCAAATAAGTTTTATCTCAGATTGAATAAAGCACGCGTGTAGTGACGGCATATAATATCATCACCCCATCTCATCCAGTGGGGGCGTAGAAATCATCCGAGGGAATACCTACCAGAGAATGGACAGTAGCGTTTTTCTGTGAGCTATGACCATCAAACTGCGATCGACAACCCGTCTGTCAAGCGTGGCGATTATGGCATATCCCCCCATTCTTTGGGGAGGCTTTTGTCCAGCTGTGGTCGTACTTTGGCTGACATGATGAATAAAGCTCGGTTAGTTTATTTAATATTATTATGTATTTAATTTGAATTTCTCTGCGATTATGGTCTGGTATGTTGGTGTAGTGGTTAGTGACGCTGAATGCTTAGCCAGAAGTCGTGGGTTCGATCCTAGCCCAGGAAAAATCTTTGTCTGATGATCACGATTGTTTGTTCTGTGTTTGGGTGTAATTTATCTAGAATATGTATGTATTTAACAGTCGTCTGGTTACCATAGTATAACCCCTGCCTAGTTGTGATCAGATTGCACTTATAATAAAGTTTTTTGAAAGGCTAATAGGTAATCAACCAGGTAATAACAATTCACAACAATATTACAACTGTACTAAAGCAAAATCTTAAAAGCTATCCGGCTTGTTATTAAATTCAATTTGACTTTTGAGTATTTTTTTTTGTTTTCAAGTAACGACACTTAGTATTACTGGAAAATTTAGCTCTAATTCTCGTAATCCCAATATACATAATTTGCATACTCTACCTTTATCTACCTTAAAATATTCTGTTATATATATACATACATATGTGTATATATTTAGATTCCGATTATCAGCAAACAAAATAAACGGCACTCCCTAAAATAAAGTAACTCACGTATCCAGAAATTGATGATTATGCAAAGCATTCCTAACAAAGGTACAAATACAATCGTAGGCCTCAAGGTTTACAAATAATTTATCATCTCTCAAAGAAAGGACAGCTCTGCGTACCGTGATAAAACATTCATTGTACAAATGCTCAAAGATGTTCCTTAGTTCACTTGTATTTATATGTACGGCTATTTGGGGCGGCAGCCGTCGCGGTCGAACTGCTGCTCTGTTATTTGGAAGTTACAATAAGGTAAACACTTAGATAATTGTTACGCAAATAATAGAGATCTGTGTATCTGAATCTAATCTAGCCAAATAGCAGACGATCATTGTTACCACAGATATCTAAAAAAAGGTTCTAATGATCTGAGTACTTTACTAAACTTTAGTGTTGTGCACTTGTCGGGGTAGCAGTGTCCAGTCTTCTCAATCGTAAGCCTTCTCCGCTTAGCGCGTATACAATACGTTCCTTTTCTTTAAAGTGTGAAAAGAGGCCTTTGTCAAGATGATTCCAAAACAGATTTAAAGTAAATTAGTAATACTAAGGAAAATATTCAACAGAACTAAATGGACATGGACTTATTCTAGTCTTCTTCCTTGATGTTTTGTTTTCATTTCTATTTTGTATTCCGTTCAGATCATGCTGCGGCTTGGTATCAAATTAACATTGTGATTGTAATGATACACGTTACTACTAAAACTCAAAGGAAATACTATGTTTATATGTACGGGTGGCTATTTGGGGCGGCAGCCGTCGCGGTCAAACTGCTGCTCTGTTATTTGGAAGTTATAATAATATAAACACTCAGATAATTGTTACGCAAATAATAGAGATCTGTGTATCTGAATCTAATCTAGGCAAATAACAGATGATAATCGTTACCACAAATATCTAAAAAACGTCCTCCTGATGCTGAAGCTGTAGACTGTTTCAAGAAACGATAGCATCATATAGCAATATACAAAATTTAAAAAGGAGTGAGAAGGATTTTGAAGTGCCGGCAGAACACAAGTGATGAAGGACTGCTTAACCTCAGGCGGGCCGTATTCTTATTGCTGACATCGATGCATCAAGAACCCAGTAATTTATTACACTACTAGCTGTGCCCGCAGTTTTATCCGCGTTAAACTTTGTAAATTATAGCATATATGTGTATATCCAGGGTGTCACTTAACTCCATACCAAATATTATTAAAATCGCTCCAGCCGGTTAGACGTGAAGAAGTAACAAACATACACTCTCACACACTCACAAACTTTCGCCTTTATAATATTAGTGTGATGGCTGGCAAAAATCATTAATTAATAATATTCATTCAGTTCAATACTCAAAATCAATATAGCTTTTATTACAAATAATAGTTACTTTTCATTACAACTATTTCATTATAACTTATTATATTATATAGTTTTACAATTCAATATAATTCATACCTATTCTAAAACATCGAATTCTCTTTCACTTTTAATAATTAATTTTTAATCTAATACTTCTAATCTTCGACATCGGTAACAATTATCAGTTTGCCGTTTGGTATAGGCCTTCCCTAGAATTTTCCACATATCTCTGTTCGCGGCTTTGCTTTACCATGTTGTTCCAGCTACCTTTCTGATATCGTCCTCCCATCTTATTTTTTGTTCGTTAATACTTAGCAATAAAATATAGTTCTTTATGTCAGTACAACGTAAGTAGGGCCTGACTTTTAGTACCAGTATGCGGTGTACCGGAACCGTAAAACTTATCCAATCGTGCGGCAACCGGGTCCCTTTCTCAACCTCTTTCCAAGAATAAAATCCACCCTATACAATTAGGTAATACTCACAACTTGTTGCTTGTACCTATCTACAGATCCTATCAAATCCATTACCGAATGATGATCTTCGAATAACAAGCTTATTCGTTTTCTTATAATAAAATTGTTACAATATTTTTTTTCTCTTACGTTATAATATATTTTGCCAAATAATAAGAACTTCCGTTATATTCTAGAAATAAATGCTAATACGCCTCGGTTGATAGTAGATATGACACCTAAACCTGCCGTCATGTCGACTTGATTTTAACGCCGGAGGTCGTGGGTTATATTGCCACGCAGGATAGATATTTGTGTGCATGAACATGTCTGTTTGTCCTGAGTCTGGGTGTAATTATCTATATAAGTAATAGGTCTTTACCTATGAAATTGCCGTTTTGTATGAAAAAATTTAAACGAATTTTTTTCATGAATTTTTTTATTTGTATTAATCGAAGTAATCACCCATGCAATCAATGCATCTTTGCCATCGCAGTGGCAGTTTATTGATGCCCTTCTTAAAGAAATCAGCTGGACGGGAGGCAACTAATTCTTCAAAGGCATTTTGTACTGCCTCTCGGGTATTGAATTTTTTTCCCGCCAAGAAGTTATCCAAATTCTGGAAAAAGTAGTAGTCTGTAGGCGCAAGGTCTGGTGAGTAGGGCGGATGACGGAGAGCTTCCAACCCCAGTTCTTGCAACTTGGAGACCGTCTGCTGTGCAGTATGAGGTCGCGCGTTGTCGTGCAGGAGCAGCGGAGACGAGCGATTGACCAATGCTGGTTGGAGATGCGCCAGCTTCTCCATCATTGTGCTCAGTTCTTCACAGTACACATCTGCAGTAACGCTCACCCCGTTTGGTAAGAAGCTGTGATGAATCACACCGGCGCTAGACCACCAAACAGTGACCATCACTTTTCTAGGGGTAAGTTTTCGTTTAGGGCATTGTTTAGGTGCTGAACCAGGATCCAACCAACTTGCTGAGCGCTTGCGGTTATCAAACAGAATCCATTTTTCATCGCAGGTAACAATGCGGTTCAAAATTCCTTCATTTGCGTGTCTGTTGAGCAGTGCAAGGCACGTCTCGACGCGTACTTCGCGCTGGCGATCATTGAGTTCGTGGGGCACCCATTTGTCAAGCTTTTTTACCTTGCCAATTTGACGCAAATGGACCAATATTGTTTTGACGCTAACGTCGAAAGCTGCTGCTAATTCAGCCGTAGATTGTGTATCATCAGCTTCCACAACCGCCTTTAATTCGTCATTGTCGACCAAAGTCTTCGGACGACCGCGAGGTTCATTTTTCAGGTCGAAATTTCCAGAACGGAAGCGAGCAAACCAATAACAGGTGGTGCGTTGGTTTGTAGTGTTAGCTCCGTAAACGTCGTTGATGTTGCGTGCCGCTTGTGCCGCGTTGCTGCCACGACGGTACTCATATTCCATAATTACTCGAATTTTTAACGTATCCATGATGACGAAAAAGATTGAAATGCGATGAAAATGTAACACTAATCAATAAAGAAATGACTACTTTTGGAAAAAAGAATCCATGTTTTTAAAATAAAATTAATTTGAAATTAGAATTCTTAGCCAAACAAAAATTATTTTGATTTGAAATGGCCAGTACTGCAGAACGGCAATTTCATAGGTAAAGACCTAATATTTAATTACAAAAGAAAAGTAGTATATCAGTTATCTGGTTTCCATAGTACAAGCTCTGCTTAATTTGGGGTCAGATGGCCGTGTGTTAATAATGTCTTAGGATATTATTGTGGAGTGGAATACCTAGTTATTGAAGACCCTCACCAATACATTCCTAGTTTTAGTGATTTCTATACGATTTCCTTTTGTCCATTCAATATGCTTTTTGTTATCGTTTGTAAATAATTGTAGATACAGTGAGAGAGTAGATACCTTACAAAAATACATGAAGTTATACCTACGTAACTATTAAACTTATGTCACAATTAATTATTATCCCATTGTAAATTATTATTAATAATACTAGTATACACTTGCCAAACAAATTTACATGCCTAAAATTAGATAACACTTTTAACCAAATATTTTGCACAACATATTGTGTATGTTGAATATAGTCAAACTATACCACAATGTATTTAACAACTCTATATTCCGGCAAATAAATACATCATTCATTCATTCAATGACTGTATTTCGTTCAAATTATTCAGTTAAAAATCGCGTTAAATTGAAAGATGATGACAAATTGACTTCAGTCTAAGGAATTGTGGTTATTTTCTATTTGTCCAAGTAAAGTACTAAAAAAAGAGTAATTTATCTTTTTATACATATACCTACACGTGCAAAGCCGGGGTGGGTAGCCAGTATAAAATATTAATCAAGCTTAATACACACAACATAATGAAATTAAGTAGTTTCACATTAGAAAAACATAAGTGAAATCCCAATTTCAATATTCCTCGTGAACTGCCACTGGACTCATAAACGTTACTGTAAATTCCATAACTACAGATTGCCTCAGATGTTTTAAAACGTATCGATCGATCCAACACGTTCAGATAATATTTTATTATCATTTATACGCTATACACGGCCTATATGACACACGTAAATTCAATGTGAAACTTCACAAAATGGCCGTACGTAAACAGATGATCAATATCACTACAATTTTACGAACATTCAACGAAACGACGTCGCACTGCAGTGATGTAACATTAAACTCCATTTTATCTGTAAACAACGTCCTGTATTAAGAACATTAATCATTCTCATAGCAATCCAAAAAGTGGGCTTATTAAAAAAACAAAAGCAATATAAATAAGTATAATTCCTTTTACGGGTAGGCTCTGTGTCTCTGTTTGATAAAATGAAATGAATGAACTTCATAAGACGTAGAACATTCCCATAAAATATATTCTGCCCGCAGATGGCTAAAACGGTCTCCCTCTAGCCACCAAGAAACAAATATATTACGATTTGCTCCTTCATTTTCTCGCAAGGTATTTTATTGCGTTGGGGGTCTCTCATAAATTTCGCAGTCACTCACTGAGAAAAATAAGCTCTAACCGAGACTCTGAAGAAATTGGTGCGAAAATTTCTTATTAGTTTGCTTTTATTACATAAGCCGAAGGGTCATTTTGACTTGTTACTCTGGAAATCATTATTTATGCGAGGAAGTTTCCCGTATTTGCTTGTTGATCCATCGGTATGAATTCGAAGTTAGATAACTACGAATTTGGGAAATCGAGGAACCGTTTTTGCAAAACAATCTTGTAAGGTTTAAGCAACATATGGACCTTCATAGTTGTATAATATGTTAAAACGTTTAATATTACTATAATGTTTGTTTTGTCAATAAGACCTAGTTAAATTTGGCCATACCTTAGATTATGCAAATATTCTCTCCTAAGATGAACCATTTTGGAAATTTATGTTTAAGTTGTATAGTATAAAGGTATTATGTATATATCTGTTGGTCCCATTTTCATTATTTTTTCGTCAATCGTGTATCTTATTTTCGTTATTTAATATTTGTACCAAATGCACCTATCTAATTATCTCTGCACCACCTTAAGGTTGACTGGGAGAAAATGCCTTAGGCATTAAGTCCGCCTTTGTACTTTTATGTGCATCAAGTTTAAATAAATAATGATCAAATCTCTAAAAAGTCCCCACATATTGTTTACTAAGGTTTTTCTTTATTATCTAAACAAATGTTTATTCTTAAATATGTTTCATTGTTCAAAAAATGTTATAAACAATATGTAAAACAGCAAAAATATATTTTGAATGGGAGTTTCAGTAAAATATTTATTTAGTTCGATTGTATGTACACGTTCAATTTGGAAGTTTACTAACAAAATGATTTGCATGTTGAGAATAAAGTGAACAGTTGATTTTTTTGTTACAAAAGCGCAAAATAAACGATAGTATTTATGCTGCACAATCAGATTTTCGTATGGTATTCTAATAATTTTAGTGAACAATTAAGATATATCACACTAATATTATAATGGCGAAAGTTTGTGAGTGTCTATGTTTGTTACCCTTTCACGCAATAACTACCGGATGGATTTTAATGAAACTTTGTAGTAATATAGCTTACTAGCTGTACCCCGCCCGCGGTTTTACCCGCGTTAAACTTTATAAATTATAGCCTATGTGTTATTCGGATATACATATAAGCTATATTATTACAAAGTTTCATCAAATCCGTTCGGTAGCTTTTGCGTGAAGAAATATCAAACATAAACACTCACAAACTTTCGCCTTTTTAATATTAGTAAGATATATTCGAATAACGAATAGACTATGACTTAGAAAGTTTAACGCGGGTAAAACCACGAAGCACAGCTAGTCTAATAATAACAATTAAAATACAATAATAACATTATTATTAATATATAATAATGGAAGCTGCTGGATGCGGGTGGTCAAAACCGGCATTTGTGGAGATCATTGGGTAAGGCTTTTGTCCAGCTGTGGGCGTATATAGGCTGATTTGATGATGATGGTGATGATGAATGTTAAATATATACTGTAATTTATTATTTTATCGTTTTTTTTTAATAATTACTAGTTTAGTACATGTTCATATAAAAAAATAGAACAAATGCAAGCTTTTTTAGCGTACGTATTTTAATAGGAGGCCCGTGAAGGCTTATTTCGTTGAAATTTCAATATTTTGATAACATTGTTTTTCCGAATTGGTGAATAGCTATTAAAATTGTATATAAATTGACAACTAAATCAACAGAAGCGGAGTAACCAATCAGATTTATAAATTGTTACACAAATATGACCTTCATAAATAAATAAAATTTACCAATTAATTTTCAATATTAATTAACATTATTCGAGAATTTGATTATACTTTCATAAACGAATTTGTTTAATAAATTCGTTATGTTAGACAATTATTTTATACAAACTAAAGGTGTGAAACACGGTGTAGTTTATTTAGTTATTTAACTCATAATATAAACGTGATACACGGGCGTTAAGGTTATTTACTCACGAGTGACATAAATGAAATTCCGAGAAGTCGGAAGTTCCATAGTTACGAGATTTACGTTAGTACACGCGGCTACATATATCAAGCTATACATTTCCAGTATAAGCTGATACCGCGTCGTATAGGATTTCAATGCAATGAGAGGTCAGCTTATAATGGAAATGTTTAGGTTGATATGTAGCCGTGTGTACATTGGAATATAAAGGATATTCCAATGTTATGACGTAAAATTTCGGACTGCATGACAGCTTGGTTTAAAAAAATAAAAGTAATGAAATTGGCTTTGTCAATATTTAGGCGGATGCGCGGTGCTCAACTTCAACAAACTTAGCAAACGAAACGGCATTTCTAATTAAAAGCTGCGATGTCTAGCTCCACAAATAGCCGCCTCGTATATTACCTATATATAGCTTATGTTTGACTACAACATGCAATTTATTTTTCATAGTGATTGTTTTTTCACTGACGCGGGACACGAGCGCATGAGTTACTTTTTATTTGAAACTAGCTGTGCCCGCGACTTCGTCCGCGTGTTAATTAGTTTATTTTGTTTTATAGTAAAATAAATTACTTTTTCTAAAATGAAAGTAGCCTAAGTTACTCCTTATTACATCAGCTACCTGCCAATAAAAGTCCCGTCAAAATCGGCCCAGCCGTTTCAGAGATTAGCCGGAACAAACAGACAGACAGACAGACAAAAATTGTAAAAAATGTTATTTTGGTGTATGTACCGTATATATATTCATATTTATGTAGTAAAAACCGGTTATTTCAATATTACAAACAGACACTCCAATTTTATTTATTTGTATAGATTATTTATTTCGCTGCTTACAGGTTATCATTCTTCACCTATTACTAAAAACTAATATGATAATAAATTTATTTCTTACCTTCTTACTTAAATATCACTTCATCATCATTGCAAAATCATCATATCAGCCGAAAGACGTCCACTACTGGACAAAGACCTAACCCAAAGATCTCCACAATAGCCGGTCCTGCGCTGCCCGCATCCAGCAGCTTCCCGCGACCCGCACAAGATCGACGGTCCACCGTGTGGGGGCCTGCCAACGCTGCGTCTTCCGGTTCGTGGTCGCCACTCGAGAACCTTTCTGCCCCATCGGCAGTCAGTTCTACGAGCTATGTGCCCTGCCCACTGCCACTTCCGTTTGGCAATTCTTATTCAAAATATATTGTCAGATTTACTCGAATGTCGAATGACCATTGAATGACACAAGGAGATATTTCTTAAACTCTTCTTAAACTCATCCGTGTTTATAACTAATGGTGAAAGAGAATTCATAAATTAACGAAACTATAATAAACTGAAAGTTTAATTGTTTATTAAGAAAAGCATGAATACTCCTATTCGTGTTTATGTGTATAATTAAAATAATTAATTTAGCATAGATATATTGCATTTTATAATCTAGTGATATTACTTAAAAGCAGCTGGATGTAGGTAGCGCAAGACCGATAATTTTGGAGACCTTTGGTGAGGCCTTTGTCTAGCAGTGCGCGTCTTCTGGCTGTTTTGATGATGATGTTGATGATTTTTTTGCTCTTACCGTCTACATAATTTAATTTTTTTTTTGTTTATTAGGTTAACCAACAATTGCTTACACATTAAATTTGAGTTTGGTATATCTTAACTTACACAATACATTTTCTTGTGTAGCAACCAGTTACAGGTTAACACCAAATGCGAAATTAAAGATTGACGTGTATAAATTACATTAATTAAAAATAAAATTATAAATTATCTAACTTAAAAATAAAAGTGAAATTAAATTGTGACTGAATGACATAATATTAAAGTAAGAATTTAAACAAAACATTATTAACAAGTTATAAAATTTGGTAAGATTCAAATTAAGTACAAAATAATAAAAATTGCTTTGCATTAAATAATACTATGAATTAATTGCAACATACAAAAATAAATAACAAATCGCTTTAAGTGTCATGGCTATAATGGTACACGGGAACAATACTTAATTCTATCTCTTTACAATATATATAATCAGTTCCTACGAGGCTTAGACAAAAAGAATTTGTATTTATAGTGGTCACTCTAGCTTGTTAAATGTCCAAGTCTAGACTCTGACATATTAACGACTATTGTCGGATGTCTATAGCCGGGACCAACTCCTTAAGGGGAAATATATATTTTTTACTTTCCATTTATGGATTAAGAACTTTATCAGGGTTAAGATCATGACCATAGGCCCTAGTAATACTGAATACAAAGTACAATAGCCTGAAATTTCAACGTCAGAAAAAAGATAATATGCATGTAATTATTTCGTATATTTCAACTATTTTTAGTAAAATTAGTGGTATATTTTCTATAAATAATAATGTTAATTTCATGAATATTCCCATCCAAAACTGAACAGCACATTTTAATGACTTATGGGAAAAGCCGTAGGAAAAAATCGTTTAATACACCTTGTTTAAAATAATCACATCAGTCGCTGTATAAAACGCATGAAGTACAAAATTCGCTACACTATATTGGAATACGAACATTCGGTGCACAGCGTAGATTGATTACAAAGATATGAAATAGCTACATCAATCCATGATAAATTGGTTCATGCGCCGCGGCGTACACATTTACATAATAGCTATAAAATGTTACATATCATACACTTTTTAAGCGAACTCAAAAAGAAGGATTTTAGTTGTATGTTGTTTGTATTTTGATTATGCTAATCGTATCTCCGATGTTTGTGAACTTTAGATTTAATTAATTACTTTTTATTCGACAGGGAATGTTGTCAAGATTTCATACATTACTTTGGTCTAATCGGTTAATAGTCAAGTAAAATTGAGGGGTTAAACAATTTTTAAAACACTCGTTATTAACTTTTGCTATTCACATTTGTACGATATTGTTTGTAAGATTGTGAGGATTTTTTTGTTAAAATTGTAAATTTACCTGAAAATTTAATATTAATAATTAGTCAGAATTTTATCATATTATAATATAAAGGTTAAGTTAGGACCCGACACCTAACCGAAATTATAACAAAAAAGATATTCATTAAGACGAAAAAATATATATATGTTGATTGTATGTGATCATACTTTTTTGTATATATATATAGTATATATAAAAATATAAAATAATATTTATTTATTTATATTTTGGACTTATTTAGTAAAACCTGGATCTTGGATAATGAAAGATGCAGGTTTCACTGAATAAGCCCAAATTGTATTATATTTTACTGACCTGGGCTTTAACTGAGCTAGAGCTGAGCTAGAACAGCTCCGATTTGGTCAGAGAATATTCTACGAGGTCTCCCGCTTCCTTTTGTTCCATACACACAGGCCAGGTATACTTCTTTTATCAATCTTCTTTAATTTATACTTTCTAAATGCCAAAACCATCTCAACATACCCTTTTAAAATTTTTTGACCACATCTTCGAAAGTATTGTAGTGTGAACACTACAATACTTTCTTATACCAAGTATTTCATATTCTGTCTCTCAGTCATACCACACAAACTTCTTAGAGCTCTCATTCCCACTGCATATTATTCTTTCATTCTTTTTCTGCCATACTCATCTTATACCTCCATACATTAAAAGTTGGGAAAAATTCATCACAAGTTGATATTTACATATATGATTTCTAGCTGCAATATATGCTAGGTACCAAACGGCATATGGTAGATCAATACAAGTACAAATAAGGGATACGAGGCTGCCGAAATTTCTGTGATTTGTGTTCGGGCACATATATAGGTATGTTCCAGTTCGGGTGACCTACAAACAGAGGCATTGGCGCGCGGAATTTTTTATTCCCTGTCAGGCTGCCGCATATTCAACATTTGTTTGAGCTTCCAACTGACGTATGCGGTTTTATGCTAATGTGACTTCATTATTACATGTGGTCATTTATCTTTATTGTTTTACCTTATATTATTGGAAGTGGTTATACCTAATGTCCAAATATAAACATATCCTAACGACATTAACGAGAAGAGTTGACAGTCCGATTCTCAGGCATTGGACATCGATTCATGTTACACCGTCAAACCTTGCCGAGAAATAATCTGTAGGTGTAATACTAATATTATTTTAAGCTATTGCATAGCTTCTATCGCGGGCCTTGAGCATGGGGACCGAATCCAGAAGTTCCGTAACGAAAAAAACCTAACACCCCCCACTATCACGCTTGTCTCTTTAGTTCAGCAACCCGCCTTTAGGTGGCATTGGTTGTATTGGAAAACTACCCTAATCAGCTGTTTGTGAGAAAGTATATAGGTGTATAGGTATTTATCATCTACGTACAACAGTGAATATCTGTACTCGTATAATTTGTGTACAAAGTGTTTTAAATATGAATAAACAAAGTGCATTTATTAATGAAGAAAGTCACGAAAAAATAGTGAAAGAAAAAGAGTCAGTACTCTATATACATTCATTTTATTATTATTATCACAAATGCAGTATTATAAAATAAATAAATAATTATAATTGCATAAGTTGATAAAAAATGCTATGCAATAGCTTTACCGCGGCAGTCTCCGAGTGCCACACGTCTTTTTTTGTAAGTTTTAATCGTTACTAACAATTAAAACTTCAATATATAGGTATGATTTATTTATTTATAACGTCTATAATCTAATAATTATTGCCAGGGCCGAGAATTAAGGGCATTGGATAAACTGAATGTCCCCAAAGCACCCTTTTCTTTTTGTACCAATATCGGCAACGTAAGTTCGAAATATTATTAACAGAAAAGTTGTGCAATAGATTGAAAAGACTTTTGATATATTTCAATTTTAAAATAAACTTAAGAATTGGGCTACTTGTAAGCAAATTGTAGTCTAATTCACTAGATTAAAAATCAATCTTTTGTCATAAAAAGTCGTGCAAATATATTGCAAATCTTTTTTAGTGTACCCATTTTTATTTAATGTATGGAAGAAAAATAAAAAAGTGATTTTTACACATTTGAGCTTACCTAATGACATTAAACTAATCTCCACTCATCCATGGCCTTTCCGGCCGATTCCGTGAACTGTCTATGAACGGTTCTCTTTATGAATGTAATATAGCTTGATTGGTAACCATCAATAAATGCTGAAAAACATATTTATGATATCAAACAAAATTGTGTTATCCTGTAAAGATATATAGTTACGACAACATGTAGAGTTACGATAGCTGGTAAAAGTTGTCACTTTTAGGATATGAGTTAGGACTCGATCGATTCAAACATATTGCTTCGTCATAAATATTTTACGCTTGCATGCATCTGTATCAGCGGGGATATTTTATGAAGCTCAGCAATTTCTACTTTCGTGGAATTTTGTTCAAATCTTCTTAACATACACTAACTTTAAGAAAAGTCTATATACAATTTGTGTAGTTCTGTGCCTGAGTTTCCGAATTTCTATTAGGTTTCGTAGTTCAACAAGCGGTTCTAACACAAGTACTTATGTGTACAGAGCAATGGGTGGGTTAGCCCATTGGGGGCCTAATTTTTTGTGTTCATTTTACGACAAGCAAGTGCGGTTGCTTTACCAAAAGGAAACTTTTCAAATTGGAATAGTTGGCCGGATATTTCGCGCGTTGGCATCCATCTTTGTGGGAGTGGGTGTCACTGGGAGCGTGGGTTGAGTCCGGGGGCCAACTATGAGGGTAGTTGGTTTTTTCGCCAATACCCGTTCGCTTTGTGAATAACCTATTTTGTATTTCAACTTTGATCGAAAGCTGGGTTCTAAAAGTTGTCATATTCACATGTATTATAAACACACATCCCTCGAATATTTAAAAAATGATTTGCTACGATTTGGAATTGCAGCTTGTATATACTTAGCTGGCTATGAAGTGAAGTGTACTTTAAGATGTAGAAAACGATATTTACATTGTTTAGACTATCCAACTTCGAGCAAGAGTTCAATCGTCGAATCCAACTCAGCTGGACAGCATTTGGGAAGCTACGAAACATCTTCTCGTCCCAAATACCGCAGTGATGCTGTGTGAGTTGCCAGTAACGACGTAATATATACCCCTACTATGGGTCGCATAAGAAGAATCAAGACCAACAAAATATCAATTACGATGGCTATGCTTGAAGTTACTGTGAAAACGGATCAGAAATATTTAAAACCTAGGTGTACCAAAGTAGCCGACATTGCTCGAAAAATGGCCACGCGGAAGTGGTAGTGGCCAGGCGCATAGCTCTGAAATGTGGCAGAAAGATCTCCAGTGGCAACCATGAACCGAAAAATGCAGGATGAGCAGGCTCCCAAAAAGATGGATATTTTCCTTAATTACCCCTAGTTATTCCAATTTTTAAACATTCCAAAAGACATTCTTTCCTTCCTAAAACCTTGTTTCTGTCCTTGTTCCTTAATCTTTCTGTACGTATGTCCTCTATAAAAACCACCAAAAATCCTTACTGGTAATGGGATCTAGACCCCGAACCCTTTTAGTAAGAACGCTTTTTTAATACTTATTAATTCATCATGAACACAGTCTGGTATTATATACAGGCTAGCATTTAAGCCATATTACATATGATATGTATTATAATTAAATAGATCACTGAATATTTTAACAATTGACAAGAAATAACGCTTATTTTAATATCCCCAAGCTCCCGTTAATGATGACAACGTTAATTATAATTTTACACCAGTGTCGATTTTGTGTCGTTGTCAAGCTTATACAGAATGTTTCGTAAAATGACCGACTTCAAACATGTCCATGTTTAAAATAAAATAATAATATAATATCCTGGGACATTATTCAGACACGGCCATCTGATCCCAAACTAAGCAGATAATTACATCCAGACTCAGGAAAAACAGATGTTCTTGCGCACAAATATTTGTTCTGGGTGCAAATCGAACCCACGAACTGTCCGATAGGAAAAACTGCTCATCCTCCCCCGGCCTGAATTACAACTAACAAAATATGGTCAATAGGTTTGGGTACAATGTCCTATTACATTGTTTTTAATGTTGCCTACATACTTACTTAGCAACCACATCTGATCAAACGCGAACCTGGGCTCATCAAATCATAAATTTATACAATATTTGTGAAGCTAGTAATAAAAATCTGTTTGTTCTCCAAGTCATATACGATATCATGCTATAAGTCTGTAGAAAGAGATTTATAACTAGGTGCAGACACCAGCACATCAAGCTACCCCAACCTGTCAAATTTCCCCAATTGAAAGTGAATCTTATATTTATGAGATAAAGTTGAATATCTATAAAAGAAATTTGACAGATTGGGGTAGCTGGATGAGCTGGCGTCTGTACCTGCTGGCGTAATTTGATGAAAACAACATGTTTTCTGTTAAAACGCGTCTGTAAGTTTTAGTATCTGTAGTCTGCATCAATAGTTCTGTGCCCTCGTAACTTAATATAGAAATCAATTTCAATCCGGATTGAATGTAACAGTTAATTTATCTGTGATTGTTTTATATTTTCTGGTCAGTCGTTGAAATGTTATCGTGCGTTTATTGCTTCGTTTTAACGTTAAAGGGAATGTAATGTTACTTTAGAAATATTTGACTTATGATGGATACTATGTCATAAAGTTATTCCTATATGGAACTGTATAAATAAGGTAATACGCCTGGGATGTTTGTTCCATATGCCACCAATGGTTACAAGATTATTTCGAAATACAACGCCCGTATTAGGTAAACGAATCCCTGTGTCGCGGGGTATTTTACAAACATATAATTGCCGAATACAAAGTGCATCCAGACACAGTACAGCTATTCATGGGAATTCTTCTTAGATCTGACTGGGCCACACATGGAGACAGATCCAAGAAGAAGATACAAGTTAATTCCAGCGTGATGAGATAACAAGCAAACAAACTGAAAAAAGGATTATGGAGAAACTGTAAAAGACGTCCTCAATAGAATCTGGCTATTTAATTAATTTAAAGTTACGAGTATTGCTTAAGATATAGTTAAATAGAGTTGAATGGCGCAAACGTGTAGTGGAAGGTCGTAAGATCTGTGACGAAGCCTGGTTCGGAGTACTTGCTGATAAGAGACAGAAGCGACATGAAAGCGGCTCGTTACCAACCACCGCAAAGTTCTCTTGTCAGGCCTGCGGCAGGCTATGTCACTCTCGCATCGGTTTGTTTAGCCACGAAAAGAAATGTCTCTCAGACAATGCGACGTAAATCGTCTGTAACAGACGCAAAGGCCATATACATATTCTTATTACAATATATGAAAATATTATATGGCAGAAGAGAGTACTTAAATTAGACCTCATATAAATGGATATTCTTTGAACACTGTAGCACCCATTACATGAAATAAAACTTCGCTGTGAAATGCAAAATTACTAAGCACGCACAGATCGGCTTACTAATACTGGCCGGACGACCTTTACTTTTGTGACTAGGCGTAGATTCTTTATAACAGGATTCTTCTTCTATTCCATTAAATAAAACACTTCAAATACCTGACCCTACAGATATGTGTTTTATTGGATTTGATCAATGATTCTCCTTTACAATATAGGTAGGTATTGTAAAGGAGAATCATTCGCGTGTAGGGTCTGTCTGTCAATCAGCACCATAATATAGTCTATATGTATAAAAACTTGAGAGGTGTCAAGGGACACCCGGATGGAACGAAGTTATTTCTTATTATTTATTATGTACAAAAAACCTGTATACACTCAACAATAATAATCGTCGCGACACGACACTGTTCAATGCGAAATATAAATGAAAATATCTGGCTTGCTTTCTATAAGAGAGAGAGAGAGACAGACAGAGAAACATGCGCACGCCGCACAGCTGCAAAAAGTGTCTTGACAACTTTTCGTAAGGATTTTTTCGGTCTAGCCCCCTTTCACAACGCGCGATAAGGAACTTCGTACCAAAATGAATGTTTGTCTGTATGTCCTTTATAGAATCGTAAACTATTCATGTGATGATTTTCAGTAAAGTGTTGTGCATGAGCTCACGAAGGTTTCTGATTTGGTACGACCAATATTCGACAGATGGCTTAGCAACACGCGCAGGGTACAGCTAGTAAATAATAATAATAATTTGACTGTACGAGTGACGCAGTGTTAAAGTGATTATTTTTTGTTTATCATTAACACGTGTTTGATTCCCGCACAGGACAACTATTAGTAGGCAATTATTTTTGATTTATTTACCTCATGCAGGTGTCATCTTTTTGTGTTATAATTTATACCGTTGTACAGACGCCAGCACATCCAGCTACCCCAATCTGTCAATATTCTTTTATAGATTTTCAACTTTATCACTTACGCATAATGTTCACTTTCAAATAGGAAAATTCGACACATTGGGGTAGCTTGATGTGCTGGCGTCTGTACTATGTGAAATCGGCTTGAAAAGAACACTACGCAACTCCACCCTATATAATAATTACGTTGCTCGTTGTTAATGAGCGTGGATCATTGCAACTATAGAGCTGTTGGTTTATCTCAGCAATTCAGTAACCTACAGCAGTAAATATTGTCCCCTCTTTTCGATTTATGGCGTTATAAATTCTGAACGAATGCGGATAGTAAAACGCGTAGCTGAGTGAATTTTTTAACGAGATCCATACTGGGTACGTATGTTGTTTGTGTTATATATAGTCAGCACTATCTAATGTTACGCCTATACATTATGTAGGAGCCTCACATAAAACACACGGTTCTTTTATGTTGTTTATTTTGCGGGTTTTCGTGACGCGTACTAACCAATTTGAATAAGAACAAGATTAAAATGAAAGAATACAGTACAATGTTTTACGGTTTGATGTTGGGATCTTTGGCCAAGGTTTTAGATACTTTTTATTAAATTAAGTATGTTTTTTTAAAGACAAGGCTCGTTTATGGCTAATAATTGTCACGGAGTACTTTCCAAACATATAATTGACTATCACAAAGTACGTCCATACTCAGACCATCTGCTTATAGGCCACTGAAATAATTGTCCTGGGGCTCTACCGGCTAAATCACCGAACATCGATTTCTTAAATGGCGTTCAAATAAATAAATGTTAAAAATTACTTAATCAATCGTTAAATCGGCTTCCATGGGGATATGTGACGTGATAAATGGTCCGGAATCAATTGTCAACGTTGAAGCCGATTTAACGATTGATTAAGTAATTTTTAACCTTTGTTTATTTGAACGCCATTTAAGAAATCGATGTTCGGCGACTTAGCCGGTAGAGCCGCTGTGCGGGAAACGAATACGGGACACATAGTGGCGAGGCGACTGTTATAAGCGCTACGTCACACGTGCAGTCAAATAATGTAAGACAATATGTATGTATGTAGTTATGTAATAAAATAATAATAACAAAAGATTGCTAACACGAGTGGAAAACAAAACACGAGCCATCCACCGCACCGGCTGAAAAATTGTCCGGCAATTTTTTCACGAAGAATTTCTATTGCAATCTATACATCACCAGCATTATCATGTCAGCCAAATGATGTCTACTGCTGAACATCATCAATGGAATTGTGACCATAATTTCAAGAGATATATATGCACAAATTGCCCTGCTTGTCAGACTGGATTGGCGATCGCAGTATGATGGTCTTAGTGCACAGAGATGTTGCATTACCTGACAAATAAATAATAATATAAATTTAAAAAAAACCTGGGAAACATTCACACATGACTATCTAATCCCAAACTAAACAGAGCTTGTACTATGGAAACCAAATAACTGATTTATTAAATATACTTCTTTTTTGTAAATACATTCCTTATTAAGATCATTATACCCATAGAATAGAATAGAATAGAATAGAATACTCTTTATTGTACACACATACACGACAAATTCATAGGACACTAATAACACAATCATGTACAATGGGCGGTCTTATCGCATCAAGCGATTTCTTACTCCATAATACTCCATACTCCCAGACGCAGGACAAACAGACATGTCCACACAAATATCTGTCCTGGGTGGCAATCGAACCCAAATCCGGCGTGAAAGGCAAGCATTTATCAACTACACCAACCATATATCTGATTTTCTAAGAGGCAAATAATGGAATTATTGAAAAACTATTGAAAATTACTTAAAAGCTGAAATAAGAGTTGTTAAATTTAATAGAATCGAAAGATCTGTATTTTTAGTAAGGTATCCCTTTAAATATTTGTTCGATCTATGTACAAAACAACCAGCACACACTGTATATGCTTGTTACATGTTTTCATCCACATCACTATGGTTACCCCATTAAAGATCAAAGATCAACGTTACCATAACGTGGGAAAATTCTTTCTCTTTGATGTAATAAATTATATCAGTTTCATGCTTCATACTTTGCTGTTTGTTTGTTACCTTATTACGTTTAACCCGTTGAACTGATCGTGACGAGACTTGGCAAGGAGATTTATTGAAGCCAGAAGGACATACGTTATTCAACTGCTGGGTACAGCTTGGCCATATAAAATGTAGTCCGGATAGCAATATACTTGACAGTTTGGTAATTAATGTATGTATGGTGTATAGGGGTAACTTCGGACAGTTTTTGAAGAGATGAGCTATGTTTTTTTAAGCCTGAACAAGGACATACGTTATTTAATCACACTACTAGGTACAGGTTGAAGATATAAAATGTGGTTCGGATGGCAATATACTTGGCAGTTCGGTAATTTTTTTTTTTTTTTTTTTTTTTTTCATAAACAAGACTATCTGTGTCAGTATAGCACAATTCAATTCGATTACCATAAAATGGTTTTATAATAATTTATTTATTTATTGTTCTCTCACACAGATTACAGAGTAGGTACATATTATTCTAATTAATACATCAGTTCGATAATCTATCTATGTGAGAGACTGGTATCCGTACAAGGAGACCTGTATGACAGATTACCAGCCTCTCCAGACACTGGACAAAGTTTAACCTTAACTAATTTATTAATCAGAGCATAAATATCTGTGTGTGTAAGTGCGTTTATGTGTGTGTATGTGTGTGCGCGTGTGTGAGTGCGTGTGTGTGTGTGTGTGTGTTATGTTTTATAATTTATAATTTATTTATCTAAGAGCCTACATTAAGCACATGTTCCGTATCTTCGTAGTTCAAAGACTTGAGCCATGTTGTAAGAATCTGCTTACATTTAAATTTATTTAGGGGATACACAGTAAGCAACTTATTTATCTTATTATATAAGTATCCGCCTAAAAAACCAAAGAAGTTGTTTGAGAACTTGGTAGTCCACTGTTTATCCGACAAGCAGACTTTATGTTTGAGCCGTTTGTTATTGTTAAGTAAGGGAGTGAATTTTGTGAGAGAGTGTTGTTTTAAAATAGTGTTTAGCAAGTACAGTTGCCGCACTGTAAGCACATCCGCGAGTTTATATAATTCAGCAGTGGGGAATTGAAAAGGCAGCGATAAACTAACTTTTAATACCGCTCTTTGCGCTCTTTCGACCTTTAACAGGTTAGTTTTGCATGCGCCACCCCAGGCAGTAATGCCATATGATAAGACGGATTGACATAATGCCATGTATACCATCCTAATGACTGATTTATCAGTTAAATGGCGGAGACACTTGAAAATAAACATTAGCTTGCGAGTCCTGTCAGATAATAGTTCCAGATGTTGATTAAAGCTTAATGTATTATCAATCATGATGCCGAGGTATTTTATACATGAAACTTTTTTTATCAGTACACAAGTACAGGGGTTTCTAGGAGAGCAAGTGTGTGCGATGAGTGCGTGGTTATCGTGCAATGAAGTTGTGCATTTTTTAATAGAGAATGGTATATAACATGTCTTATCAATGTTGAGTGTGAGACCATTAGATCGAAGCCAAGATGATACATCGTTAAAGCCATTTTGGGCGGTAGTGTATGTTGATTCCCATGTATCCCCGTGGAAGATAAGGGCTGTGTCGTCGGCAAAAGTCACAATCTTACCATTAGGCAGTTGCATGTTGCATAAGTCGTTTATAAAGGCCAGGAACAAAGACGGGCCGGTCACCGATCCCTGGGGCACACCGAAGGACACATCTAAGTCATCACTAACAACATTATCAATTCTTATTCGTTGTTTACGGTTAGATAGGTAATCCTTAAACAATTCAAGTTGAGTGTCACGGATTCCTAAGCTTTCTAGTTTGCTTAACAGGAGTGGGACAGAGATTGTGTCAAATGCTTTTTTTATATCGAGAAATATTGCCAGTACCTTTTTTTTAGCGTCTAGTTTGGATACAATGTGATCAATCACAGCATGTGCTGCATCAGAGGTTGAGAGCCCAGCTCTAAAACCAAATTGAGAGTTGGATAAAATATGTTTGGATTCAAGATAATTTACAAGCCGTTTGTTTATTAATTTTTCTGCAATTTTAGAGAGAGTGGGTAGTAGAGATATTGGCCTGTAATTGTTGACGCAACCTCTGTTACCACTCTTGTAAACAGGAATAACCTCGGCAAGCTTAAATTGCTGCGGAAAAACACCGGTAGTGAACATAAGATTGAATATATGTGTTAAGGGAGCACTTAGATGTTGAAGATACCGTTTCAAAAAGACACCTGATATATTGTCGCGTCCAGTAGATGTATCCTTTTTTAGGTTTAGTATAAGGTTACGTACCTCTGCATCATCAGTGGGGACCAACGCAAACGAGTACGGACATGAATTAATTTGGGGGGATTCTCTACAGGCTGTGGTACTTTGTATTTTTAATGCAGGATCTTGAATTAATGTAAGTAAGGTGCATAGGGGTAACTTCGGACGGTTTTTGAAGAGATGAGCTATATTTTTTGAAGCCTGAACAAGGACATACGTTATTTAATCACACTACTAGGTACAGGTTGAAGATATAAAATGTGGTCAGGATAGCAATATACTTGGTAGATCGGTAATTAATGTATGTGAGGTGCATAGGAGTAACTTCGGACGGTTTATGAAGAGATGAGCTATATTTTTTGAAGCCTGAACAAGGACATACGTTATTTAATCACACTACTAGGTACAGGTTGAAGATATAAAATGTGGTCCGGATAGCAATATACTTGGCAGATCGGTAATTAATGTATGTAAGGTGCATAGGGGTAACTTCAGACGGTTTTTGAAGAGATGAGCTATATTTTTTGAAGCCTGAACAAGGACATACGTTATTTAATCACACTACTAGGTACGGGTTGAAGATATAAAATGTGGTTCGGATGGCAATATACTTGGCAGTTCGGTAATTAATGTATGTAAGGTGCATAGGTACCCCTATGCACCTTACATCACATCACATTACATACTTTGGACGGTTTTTGAAGAGATGAGCTATATATTTTTAGAGGATTTTTATCGGTCACTATACTATGCTATAATAAGATGTCATAATATCTTTATTATTGTCAAAAGATTGAACTTCAGTAACAATAGGTTTATAAATGGTTCGCGTAGGTACTAACGTAAGTATGATTAATATACTTAATGTATTTTAGTAGTTCTTGAACATTATTTTGAAGCGGATACAGTGCTACTATGCCCTGGTACCCTAGTGTCAGAGTTGTTCAAGCCGCCCATTAGGCATCTGACATCGCTTGACGACTGTTGCGTAATGGCTACAACCGGTACCGGCAGCTTAACGTGCCCTCCGAAGCCCGGAGACGCTCAGAAATTAAACCACTTTGGCGGGTACCCATCTATGGCCAGACCACATCACCAGATCACTTACGAATTGGTGAGAGAATCTGGCTATGAGCGCCTCGCTAATATGCTACAGATAATTTAGGGTTTTTCAATAAATCTGTAAGAGCATTTCCTTAGTGTACTATGATAGAGTTGACTACCAGATAATAAACACCGTTAAATACCTTATTTGATTGACAGCATGAGCTCCCCCTCTCTTCACCTCTATGGTGTGATGAAGCAGGAAAAACCTCTTCAGCTAACTATAAACAAAATATGACAGACAATCTGCTGCATTGTATCGAAACGAGAAATATTTGGTTTGTAGTCCAAAGTAGCAATAAGTTAAGCTTAATGGATCCTACTGTCTTTATTTTTAACTATCTGTGCCCCGTGGTTTCGGATCTACCTATTAGCTATATTACTACAAAGTTTCATAAGTAATGGAATCGGGCGTTACTTTGCGGAAATCCATAACATTTGAAATACAAAGTTACCCTCAAAGTAACTACTCGACAAATTGTCATCCCTTTAGAATGGTCCGTGAAGGAATGAAACACGTGTTGGGTATTGTACCGATGCGTGTAATTTGCATGCTTATATTGTCCTCCTTGAATGTTAATATTTTTGGGCGGACGGGCGGTGCATATTGCATCCCGGCGTGATTAAAATTACAATTGGCGGGATTAACGCTACATATAAATTTTGTATTTTGAATACAGAGTTCAATCAATTCAATTCATCATCTGGAGTAGTTTATTATACGGATCTTGTAGCAACAAGGAACAACTTCCGTGCGTTTAAGCGCTTTTGCCATACCTAGATACTATTGGAATCAAATATAACAGCTTGCTTAGGACCCTTAAATTGATCCTCGGTGCTTTTGCAGCTGGCTTCTCTAGTTGCAAATCTCTCATTTTATGAGGCTATAGCCTCTTTACATCATTCTGTCTCCCGCTTTGCTCTAGAGGGAAGTGGAACTATTCATTTTCTAACTCCTCCTTTTTTCTGTTTCTTATTAAATTCGTTGCGGGATCCAAGACAGTTAAAGCGATTCCCCGGGACATGCCTGAGCTTCACCGCTCAGTGTCATTTCATTGTGTGCCACTGTTGATCCTGGCTTACAGGAGTTGCAGTGGTGGGTAAGACGGAGGGACTAGTCCCGTTAAAAAAAAAATCCCGGCGTGATGACTACTTTTTTTTGTATTAATTTTGTATTTTGAATACAGAGTTTAATCAAGTTTTTGCATGTAAGAGTAATAAACTCCTATACCTACATCCTTACATCCATTCTCACAAACTTTTGCATTTATAATATTAGTAGGATAACATTAGCTTAACTTACAAAAGAAACCGAGCATGTTATTATGGTTTGACATAGACGCATTCTGCGGTAGCATACAATAACGTCAAAACAACCTCAGGGGATGAAGTACGAAATACTGTCTGTGCAATTATGGCGGTATTTACTCTCACACGAATCTGCATTTATGAAGCAACACAATTGAGCTTGTCATTTATTCTGTAATATAACCTTAACATAATGCTTAAACCTATGTAAATTAACAAAACTTTTTATTGCATTACGTTATCAATCATTGCTGCGCCATTTCGCATGGAATGACGCAGCAATGAATGGTAAATTTATTACATATTTTAAAATACTTATTACTAACACTAGTTTATAAGAAAGTTATTACTTACTTATTGGACACTAATTTGGTCTGGAAATAAAGTCTTATTATTATTAAGTCGTTATTCTTGCTTAAGTATTACTTCGCTGAGTTTGTTTCGCTAGGTCTTCTCAGTTGCGGCGCATTGGATCCGGTGATATCATTGAAGCGCGACCGTCGCTATAAACACAAGGTCCATTATAATAATAATATTAAATTCGTACCTTAATATAAACTTAAACATTATTTCCTTGACAATAACTTAATACAAGCTTGCTAAATATCATTGATATTATAAAATATATTATATATTTTAACAATCCGTGTACCTAAATATTTATATGTAACTAGAAATAATTATGTATACATAACTATATTACTAGAAACATGTTCTGACTATATTTAAAAGCGCTTTTTTAAAGACTACGTGAATAAAAACTTTTTTCTTTTTTTTTACTTCTCGTCCTGGCCTTGAGTAATGGGGTCAGCCATCCCTAGCAATTGTCTGACATAATTATGCTGTTTACTTTAAATTGTCTTAAAAGTCCAATGTTGCACCACCAGCTTCTAGTTAGCATTGCGCGTTTTTAGCTTGTTTTAGTTTTGGGCACGGTGGAAAAATCTATACATATGATAAAATCGTGGGAAAGTCAAAACTATAATGAATATTTTTTAAAAGGATACTTAGGACGTCATCTACAATCGATATCAAAGCCAAAAAAATTGTTTTTAAAATTTTTGTCTGTTTGTCTGTATGTATGTCCGGGCTAAACTCAAAAAGTACTGTATGGATTTACTTCCAATTTTGCATGAATATTGCTAAGAGGCCGGGTCAACATATAGGCTACATATTATCACGCTATCACTTACGGGGGAGAAGCTCTGATAATTTATAAAATTTAACACGGGTAAAACCGTGGGGCTCGGCTAGTACTATCATAAAATCCTAACATGGTCAGGTACATAACTCGATTTTCATAATTTTAATATAAAATAACTTTGGGTCTATATATATAAATAAAAGAGTTTTTATTGGAATAAAATTATTTTTTTGGTTTATAAGCCCACCAAAGTGGGCAACAGTTTGTCGGCAGGATTAGCGCTTGAAACAAAGCAACATTTAACAAAGCAATATTTTACAAAGCAATCAAAACCAAAGCAAAACTGAGTCTAAAAGTCTCTATTCAAATAGGATTAAGTATATATCAAAGCTCACCTAATGTAGGTACATGTATTTTTATATTAATCGAGTTATATATTTCAGTAACACGGTGCTCGTTAGTGGCAGCGGGCTCGCTTCGTTCGTTCAAACGAAAACGGTTAAAACGCTCTTCAGGTGAGTATGTTTTATGCTATTTTCTTTTACATTGGGTTTAAGGTATTTTGAGGTAAACCCCTGAAAGGGCTATATGGTAGTAAAAAATAATTCTATTTAATATATTTAATAGAATTAATCTTATAAATTTTAGTATACAACCACCATTTTAATAAACATTAAGTTAAAACTAGGATTTAAGAATATCATTTAGGACTTAAATTAAGCTGATATTGGAGTGGTTTAAATTAATTGCTACCCGAGGATAAGTACACCCGGCTACATATCAAGCTATAAATTCCAATATAAGCTGACCTCTCACTGTATGAAAATCCTATACAACGTGGGATCAGCTTATACTGGAAAAAATAGAGCTTGATATGTTGCCATGTGTACTATACTACAGAAAAAGATACTTCGATAAATAAAATTCTTATTTATAATCATAAACTATATAATTACAAATAAGTATGTTTTTTATAAAGTTTATTATCAACATAAACACTCATAACGAACCAAAAGGCAATTGTCTAGCTAAAATAGCACATATATCGTAGAACCGACTGCTGATAGGTTAGAAAAGTTTTTGAGTGACGACCACGAACCGGAAGACGCAGCGAGGGGATGGCCCCTCCAAAATGGACCAATCATTTTGTGTTGTCGCTATAAAATCAAATACTACATCTAAACAAAACCAAAGTTTAACAAATTTTCTATTTATAAAATGCTTTTAAGTTTCTTAGAATAATCACTACTTAAGTGGTTCCCTATCCGTTGCCTACGACCTGATATATTTGCTCACCGTGACTTTTTCTTATTAGAACAATTTGTGTAGATTCACGCCCCGAGCTGGTATACACGTTTATCGAGCAAGCTGTACAGCCGGGGGCGCAGGTTGCCCTCAAATGTTCAGCGGTGGGTGAACCACCCCCTCGGTTCCGATGGTCGCTGGATGGACAACCTATACCTACACATCACGGGTAAGTGGAATTTATATAAAATTTATAACCTTTGTAAGGCTAATATAATAAGACTGCTTGTATAAGGCTTCTGTTCCATCTTTGTAGCCTTACATACATTGAACCTAGATAGTGACTTGGTGTACACTATTTCCGGAATAGCCGGAGTACCAAGTCACCTCAAACGCTCCTCAGTTAGGTAATCGATCAACGCTCTTTGCAATCTGTCAAATTTATTTTATGGATTTTCAACTTTATTACATAAGCATAAGGTTCACTTGACATGACAGCACGTGTGGCGCAGCGGCTAAGACAGTCGCTTCGCCTCTTCGTGTCGCGGGTTCGAGTCCCGCGCCGGACAACTATTTGTGTGACCCATAAATAGTTCTGAGTCTGGATGTAATTTGTGTCCGTCTATTATATGTTTGTAAAGTACCCCGCGACACAGGGAATAGATTGCCTAAAGCGGACGTTGTTTTTCAAAATAAAAAAAAACACTTTTAATTGGGGAAACTTGACAGATTGTGGTAGCTTGATGTGCTGGCATCTGTACATACACAGAAAACCAGACTGAAACAAATAGACATGTTCATGAAAATAAACTATTGTCTTGTGCGAGGATCGAACCCGCTACCTTGGAATCATAAGGCAGGTTCACTAACAACTGAGTCATGGCAGTCGTCAAAAATATTATGACTCGGACTCGTAGAACTTGAACCAAGCCACTTTGTTTAAGAGCTAGATGTACTACAGACGCCAGCTGGCATCGAAAGTTCTAGCTTTTGACGACTTTTACGTTTTCAGTTGATTAAAAAGTATAGGAAAGCATGGTCCTAGGGAGACATGATTTGCCGATCATTGTGATCGTGATTGGCGTTCAAATATATGAAGATCATAATGACTTAATCATTCGTTCAATGGACATATTTGAACACCGATCACGATCACCATCGGCGTATTAGTCGGTAGACCCCCAGGTTTCATTATCTTCATTTCCGATACCTATTAGGCTACTGGTATGCAGTGTTGTTTTCTAGCCACGTATCTAATGTTTTGTGAACTTGTTGCGAGATTTTGTTTTGTTCTTAACGGTTCTGATTTGTTTAGTCCGTTATTGAACTGGTTACTTTTTCAGGTTCATAATGTATAAACACCGTCTGAAATATTGGCTTTAGACTTGACTGTATTAGTTGCATGAATTATTTCCACGCATGTTCATAGATTATTCCCCTCAGACTATGGGATAGAATATAATGCTTCCATTCGCTATCGAGCAATAAAGAATAAGAATTTAATAACTCGCAGGTTCAGCTGTCGAGACAGTACGAGGTTCTTATAGCCTTGTGTAAGGGTATAGCTTGAGTCATCCAAATAGCTTGTAGTTCATTCGATTCTAAAATCAACATGGTATTACATTTAATTTGACTGCACGTGTGGCGCAGCGGTTGCGACCCTACCTACCACTGCGTGTCCCGGTATCGATTCCGAACACGGCTACTATTGGTGTGAATCATAAGTAGTCATTCAAGTTTAGGTGAACTTTGTGCGCGACAAATCGACAAGAGGAATAAATGAACAAGAGCGGCCGTTGTTTTACAAAATATCATAATTTCCAATTTATTTCGACGTTATCTTTAATGAATATTATATTTATTAAAGAAAACGTCTTTTAAGCGTGAACTATCGATGCAACAATAATGTTTCTACATCTGTACTATATTAGTTCCCACTCTGTTGCTGTTAATAAATATAAAAAAAAAAACATTACCCACGCATTTGCACGTACATATATTCATTTTTTATCTGCTGTAGGTACATTTTGTCACAGTTTCCTCTTATCTAACAAGATAAACCTTGCAAACAGTTCTCAACATTACATTTTATGTTATTTCGAACTATCATAAACACGACCTATTTTTTGTGTCCATATTTTGCTACAAAGATAAGAATTGTCCGTGCTTATCACAATAATGGAGGGCAAGAATATCGGTCCCAGGGGTCTCGACGAGACGTGTACAGCTCCACCAAAATCTTAAAAGTTTGACCGCGTCATCTATTACAAAATTACTCGCTTATAGACAATTTGAACTTGAAATGCGCTGTAAAATAAAGATATATATAAATTAAAAGTCATATATGTAAGTATATCTAACTATCAATCTCGTCGAAAAAGGGATTGACCGATTTTTATAAAATAAAAATGAATATTGGTCGGGTATTTTTTTTTAAATCCAAAGTGATATATATTTTTTATTTTCTAGCATCGTTTGCCATACAATACGATATTTTTTTACTACCAACAGCTAGCAACGTTTAACGTAAACTTTTAGAATTTTAGTTGACAATATACACCAATATAATTTTCCATTCCTCGGTTTCTTATCTAAATTTAAATATTTTTAATAATGGTTACCACCCTTTCACTACAATTAGCGCAATATTGAAATCATAATCAAAAGTGGTCCTCATTATAGAGCCATAATAACGGAGGGGCGCGAGAGTGGTCCCAGTGGAATGGGGTCCAGCAGTAACTACGTGCTTTCTACCTTGTCCTTGAGTTCGGCACGCGTGGAACACGGCGGCCGCTACGAGTGCCGGGCGACCAACAATCATGGTAGTGTTGCGCACGCAGCACGGCTCAACGTATACGGTAAGAATTTAATTCTCTATTAAATATTGCTTTTTACTTCATTTAAGTAATTCTTTTACTTCCTTTAAGTGATCTACCTACTCCCTATAGGTATTATTATCGCAATTTTATTAATTTGCAAACATTGCAAATTAGTAGATTGTCTTACACAACACCTGGTCTTCTGTACGAATAGAAATATTTTTCTAAATAAATTCTCACTAACAACACTAAATTTTAAAAGGTTATACGTCAATCAAATATTAATTTCTTTTTGTAAGCTAAAATACGCTTTTTTAAGGAAATCCTATAATTATAATTTCATATTCCTTTCATCACCAAGTTTCAAGCGTGTTTCGCAAAATTTTGAACAAGTAATGTAACTGTTTCTTCAATTTAGATTTTAGTTTCTTTAAGATTTATTTTTTATATGTATTTATGAGATAAAATATAATTTAGTATTTCAATTTCACGCAGTCCATTAATTACTATGGAACCACTTTAGATTAATATTATTCTGAAGATAACGGTGCTGTTTGCGTACTTATTTGATAGAACTTTTAGAAATAAGATTTACATTGTAGTATAATAATAAAAGAAAAGTTATTTGGAACAAAAACCTATTGTAAAACTTTCGTTGGGTTGGATAATAGCTACGTTAGTTAAGAACTGTTAAGAGTCGTAGCTGTTAACGGCCAAGTCAAAAACAAATTGACTTCTTTTACGATTCATTTAAATAAATAAAATAAAATAAAAAAGGTTTTTATTCACGTAGACTTTAAAAAAGCGCTTGTAAATAGTCAGAACATGTTTGTAGTAATATAGTTGTATACATTAGATATTATTTCTAGTAACATAGATATTTAGGTACATCTTGTATGAAAACATTTATAAAATTTATTTTATTACAGAAATGATATTTAGCTAGCTCGTATCAAGTTATTGTCAAGAGATTATGTTTAATTATCTAGTTTAAGTCTAATATTTTTACTACATATTGTCAATGGTTCTGTCTATATTAAAGGTATTATTATTATGACGGACCTTGTGTTAATAACGACGGTCGCGCTTTAATGCTACCACCGGATCCAATGCGCCCCAACTGAGAAGACCCAGCGAAACAAACTCAGTGGGTTCATCTACTACCGGTTTCAACACGACCCAGTTGAGACGGTCCGGCGAAACATACTCAAGCGGGCATGAACACGGGATTTGGTCCAATTAGAGTAATTATTTAGTAGGCAAACACAATATATGCTCGATCGGTTGTCTGAATGCTTATTATTTTAGATTATATTTAGGTATACAAAAGAAAAACTTCGAAACAATAACATTATTCATTTTGAGACAGAGTCAATAATTTTAAATTAAGTATATGATAGCAATCATTTACAGATAGTTCACGTAACACAGCCGCATTACTAGCCGAATTTCGTTTCCGCTAATTTAGTCCATTAAACGTTTGTCTATTTCTGTCAGTAACATATGTCATTGAAATTAGTAGGTATACATATTTGTTGTGATGTGCAATAAAGTGTACATATCTATATATCAAAGAGGAAGATGATAGCGTTCCAGTATTAATAGGAGATATTATTAAATAGAATAAAATCTTATTAGTAACTCAACTAATAAGATTCATTTATTAAATTAAATTAAAATTCTGTTTAAATTAAATAATATTGAATAAAATAAATTTAAAAAATAATTTAAAAATGGCGATAAAATGAGTGTGATTTATACCACATGACTGTAGTAAAACTTCTAACGGAACCGGCTATGAGAGGAAGAGATCATATAAATTTGTGCTCGCACCTCTCCCTCTTGTCTCTCCCTCTTGTTCCTACAGTAATTTACGAAGCGTAACCTTCTCTCTTTATATCTTCACAAACTCATATCTTCTTCTCAACTTCCGTTCGCCTCCTCCCATCACACTTTTGCTAACGCTCTCGTCACGCATTCATCAGCTTACTCCTCAAGTCAAACGTTCATAAAGAACTTTTACTTTAATAAGGACTTTACAAATCAGTTTTGTTTATTTTTTCAAATCACTATAAAGGCTAATTAACAGCGTTCAATGCAATAATAAAATAAGATACTTTTCGTTAAATTACTTACCTTGCGGACTCCTCTATTAGTGGCCCGACCACAGCGTTTACCCAATGGGCTAGAGAACCCATCACATTTATGGTGGTTGCGGACATCGTTAAGATACGTAGGAGGAGTACGCTATCTTTATAGGGTACTCGATAGTCATCGGCGATGCCAGTGATGAAAATATTACGGAAAATTACAAGCAATAACGAGAATATTTTAAGCTTTTCTATCAACAATGTTAGAAATATCGTGTATTTTGATGAAAAATATGCATAGGGGACGATGTAATGCTTTAGGGTTCGGTACTAAAACAAAGTTAACCGTCCAAGTGTATGCTGAACTTGCACAAGTTTTGAGTGTTGTAGTAAAAATGGACCGCGTAACTGAGTGGTTGTATAACCTACACAAAAAAGGAATTTTGATTATTTAACCCTTAGTTTGACAACGGTATGATAGATATTAGCTCATTTTAAACTCTGTTGTCATGAGAGTTAAAACCTATGAAAACAAAAACTGGTTAATCACCTTTTATTTTTTTATTTCCTGTAACAATGACATAAAGTTAATAAATATAAAACAATTCAGAAGAAATCGGAGAGACTGATTTATTTTTAAATTATAAGCATTCAATTTTCAAGTTGTTTTAAGAAATAAATTATAAAGTAATTAATTTCGGACCGTTTAATTACATAAGAAGGCATTATCAAAAATTTATATTGTCTCAAGAGACAATTAAAGCATGTTAAAATTCACTTGTATGATTCAACAATAAACAAACTAACGAAATTGATTCGCTCAAAGCTGGAATTCAGGAATTGATAAGCATATGGATTAATCATTTATTCATCCCAATTGAGATCAAATCCACATTTAGTTATTTTAGGTTTCAACATGCTTTAACTTATACCCTGTATACATTTTTATGATATAACAATGAAATACTCACACAATCTCATCTTGTAAAAGAAAATGTTTGTATTTTTTATATAAAACTCAAATAAACCCTGGGTCTAATACTCGAATCTTATTTGTGTAGGCATCCTAAAAAAATAATGATAAGTATTATTTCATACGCACACAAAGATTGTTTCACAAATATTATGATCTGATTTACATAGGTCCACCATACATCAGAGCCCTCAATCCCGTGAAGGCTGTCGCTGGGTCTGAAGTGTCGATTTGGTGCCCCTACTATGGATTTCCTATAGAGTAAGTAATATAGATATATATAAAATAAAACAATAGATATTGTATTTGTACACTTAATTGACCGAAAATAAATCAGTCAGTAATAGGAACTTCTAAGACGATCCGGACGACGAGATCACGACTTTCCTCAAACAATCAATTTTATTAGAAATCTAATACTGCACACAATAGCCAATGCCGTGAGTAAGACCGCAAATACGCCACGACTTTTTTACTCGTCTAAATCAATCAGTATCGTTTGTTCTTTTTATTTATATAACTTCTTAGCTGCTAATGCATGTGATATTCCCAAATATATCATGATATGTAATAAACAGCTCTCCGTTTTTGCCTCTCCGGGAAACGACACGAGACGGGTGGTGGACCAAGTCGCCACCATTTGAAGTATTAACATTTCTTATCTCCATTGCGGTCTATGAAAAATATAACGACAGTAAATGAGCCGAAAGAGGTGTGAAAGGATCGTAACAAATGGAAGTCCGTTGTCTCTGCCAACCCCTCTGGGATACAGGCGTGAGTCTATGTATGTATGTAACATCACATACATTCATACGTTTCATAAACAAAGGAAAACATGCAAATATAAATATAACTTAATTTTTATCCCAGTTTCAACGCTCATATGAACAAAGTATGTGTTCGTACTATTCCTACTTCGCTCTTTAAGATTTTACATTTGCAATTTTGAATGGTATTATGAAATTTTAGTGAAATATGAGACAGTTCTGTGTATTTTACATTAACTCTTGTTTGCAAAATATGATTCATACGGTTATTGTGGTTGGAAATTTAAGTTCTATTTGGTTTTGTGATGGCGTGTCGCAAAGCGCGAAATCTGTATCACACCAGTTAGTGTCATTCGAATTTGTTTATGAAGAAACATTTTCAGTACTCAACAAGTTGGATTCAGGAAGTTGGGAGGTAACACCTTATAGTGCACATAGAAGCGTGTTGATTTTATCCCCGACCTGTCTCTTGTCGTATTAGTTATTACATGTTATTCGTTATTGCGCACAGAAACATACATGTAAGTTAAATTTTACGAGAATCAAGGCAGGCATGTAGACACGCAAACTTAATTCATTTATGATTTTTCTTTCAGCAAACCATTAGGACTGCGAGATTTTTATATAATTAATTAATAAAAAATAAAATCATGTACCTTCTAGGGCTTATCGTATATTTTTCCATTACGCCAGTCATCAATATTTTAATAAAACTACCGGATATAATCAAATCACAACGGTAATATGATGTTACCGTCCTAGAAACAAATTCCGTTACTTAGGAGATCAGAGCAGTACCTATAATAGCCACGTGCTACAATTATGAGGTAACAAACTTAAAAAAATACAGTCGAACTGAGAGCCTCCTTCTTATTTGAAATCGGTTGAAAAGAAAGTTGTATGTGACAAATCCAGTTAATGTTAACCGCTTACCATCGATTGTTCATTGCCATTTCTCTCACTCAAAATTAAAAATTATAAAATAAATACAAAGTCGAACAAAGTTTAATTGTTACTTTATATCTCTTCATTTGTAACTGATCAGCGAAGTTATGCACCAGATGGCGCTCAGTCTGTACATGAGTAACCACTTAAGTGGTTCTATTTCGAGGCTTCATCGCACTTCGTGCATGGTAAGATGTTTTTACATTAAATAATAATAACCAAGTCACGTCAGATGCTTATTAGATGGCTTGATCAACTTACCATATTACTCGACCAACTAAGTTGTTTAAAAATACATTTTATCTTTTTATATATCCCAGCATATGCACTTCCTTCTCAATTTACTTAAGTATGTTATCGTAGACCGGAAAAAAAACATTTACATGACTCCTTTTGCAATAAAATCATACGATTCTCATTCCGGCCATAAGAGGGCGGCAATAAATGAGGGCAATAAAATAATAATGTGGTGTTCCGATATTCAGTTAGTAATCATAATAATGTCGTTCGGATGCTGGCTGGATTCCGTGCCATGACTTCTAATTCTTGAGCTTGAAACGTCTAAGTGAAAACAATTTTATATAAAGTATATGTGGCGAATTCTGGTATCGTTTTTAGAAAGAGGAGCATAGCAGATTGTTTAAAAGAGTAGTTCTACTAGGAAAATACTTCTACCTGACAGAATAGGTCTATCTTATGTGTGTTCATTCTATTATTCTTTAATACGCACAGAAACATACATGTAAGTTAAATGTTACAAAAAAGAAATGGCATGGAAATACAAAGGCGAGCTTAATTAATTAATTTTCATCCAGCAAACCTTTAGGACTGTGTCATTTTTATATATAATGGTTACAAATAGTGTACACTCTTATGTGTGTTAATAATTACTTTTTTGGAAAAAGTAATTGGTAAAATAGACCCGAAATCAACTTTTCTTTATGTCAACCCATTTTAACAAAGTTTATAAGGACTCAAAAAGAAGGTATTTTCCAATGAATATAAACGATATATAATCATACCAGTTCACTAACAACAGTGATATCGTGTATTATATATATATATATATATAATATATAAGAAAAGAATAGGTAATTATGTGATTAAAATTAACTGCGCAATGGCGAATTATTCTTAAAGAATTCAATCTCATCTAAAAAACGTTTGTGCGTTGAAAATTTCTTCAACTATTTGTGGGTGTATTTTGTGACCGTCAATAATATGTTTGTACAAGATCGAATGAATCTACACAGGGAATAATTTACCTAGTGCAGGCGTTATATTTTTAAATAAAAAAAGAATATGTTTGCATATCATTAGATTTATGGAAAGGATATGTGTGCCGTGTGACCATATATACAAATAAAGTCAAGCAGTAACCGCCAAAGGAAGGTGGCAGTAAAATGTTAGCTATAAAACAATAATGTGGTGTTCCGATATTCAGAAAGCAATATAATAACGTCATTTCGATGCTGGCTGGTATCCGTGCCACGACTCTGAATTCTGGGAATTGCTTAAGCTAGCGTCCAAGTGAATACATTTTTGCGATAAAATCGTAATAGGTGAGCGCATTCATACACAAAGGTTATTAATTAATCAACTGTTTGTACAAAATATAAAGATCGAATGTAATAAGTGATTTTATCGTGTGATCGGTACAAAGATGTGCTCATGCGACATATGCAGAGATGTGACATTGTTCCATCACATTGGAAGGTTATGGCGGCGGACCGCCCATGGTGGAGGCGCACTATATGAACCAAGGTGTTCGAGTTTGAGGAGAAACGGAAAGAAGAGCTCAATGCCAAACGAGACGAATTCAAGGCCCAACCACCCGCGGCCATATATTATAGTTATATCGGAGGGTGTTGACTTGTAGCGCATGTGGTCGAACATGCGCTGCAAAGATAGGTTACGTCAGTCACCTGAGAGCACATAAACGAAGCTTTCAATAGTTAGTAGCCAGTCGCTGTGGCCGAATACGGTCAGGATAGATATATTATTTGAAAGAAATATTCATGACAGCTTGCAAACTCGAGACAATACACGGAAGGCAAAACTATCTCATATTTTACTCAAGTTTGAAATGTACATAAATTACAAATGTAACCGTACCGTAGAGGAAAGAATAGTAAACGCGCACGTATTCTTATCTCTCTTGCACGTTGCTTTTGAATATTGATATATATCTTTAATTTTATTATAATTCTAACATTAATATTTAGATATCGACTTCAAGAGAGTGCAGTAACTTTAGACAAGCCTAGATAAAATATGTAATATTTCCTAATTTATCGAGTGTAAGTGGTACAAGTGGTACTAGCTGATACCTGGGCGCCTACGTGTTTTGAGATAGATGCTCAGGACAAGTATTTATCAGAATATAGGTATTTTTTTATAAAACCTTTCCCGGGATACAACTCCCGCGGTACAAATCCCACGGAACGAATACCGCGGAACAAATACCGCGGTAGAAATCCCGCGGTACAAGTCCGCGGTAACGAATACCTAAATTCACATAACTATTTTTCCTGTGTGAGGATCGAACTCAAAACACAAAAATGAAATTCATGAACGTACACCTAGACTCAGAACTATAACCATATGTAATACTCGTAGTTCTGAGACTATGTGTACGTCCGTGAATTGCATCTTTCTAAAGAGCCCCGCGATACATGGAATTATTCTCTATTCCGGGCAAGGTTTTATAAAAACAGACAAATACCTATATTATCAAATATGTAACGTTTGTCGATATCCTAGTGTTTAATAAATGAAAATAAACAGTATTTTGGTATTTTATATGTTTATTTATCTTGTTCTTTCGATTGTGACAATATTTACATAAGCGCAGTATAGAAGAAGTGCTCAGTTCGCTCGTAAGCTTTTAAGTCTCCCTGCGCTGTGATTTATTTCCCGTTATTTATACTACGACACCGTAGATACTCCGTAGCTACGCCGCCGTAGACATCTACTAAGTCGTAGCAGTAATTGATTTTGGGTTCTTTTTGTTTAGCACTGTGAAGTGGGAGGGGGGCGCGGGCACTGACCCTCGATATCAACAGATGGACGGGCAGCTCACCATAACCAATGTAGACAGGAATCGGGACAAAGGAAGCTGGACATGTTCGGTGCTTACACCAGGAGGAGAGCTAGCAAGGAGAGAGGTACTTGATGAGTTTAAAGTTATTTATAGTGTCATCCTTAGGTCAATGACGTTTGCAGACAGACCACAAGTCAGAAGTTTTCACTTCTATTATAATATATATTCGTATGGTCGAGAGCACACATCATACTTTAGAATATTAAGGTCTAAATGTGTTATGTGTCCATTCATTGCATTTAGAGACGTCCCCGGCATACAACGATTGATATCACTCTAGAGGGCGACGCATTTTAATAAAATTGAGGCACTTTATCTTGGTTCTTTTTCCCAAGATGTAGTGCCCCATATCTCTACCAAAATAAAATAATGTAATCACTGCGAGTAAATGTCGTCAAACCGGTGTCGAAAAGAATATATACAAATATTACTCGATTAATAGTAACAACTGCAATAGCAACAGAAATCATGCTCTACTCTTTATACCGATAAAAAGCAAGTTCGTCTATGCCCAAACAAACTATAATGAGGAATATTTTGTATTAGGTTTTCTTAAAATCTTCTTGTTTTTGGGTATCCGACAACTATGAAATATACAATACAATACGATACACAATACAAAAATAGTTCGTGTGTCATACCTCAATAGCCTTGACCGTCAAAAGATATAAATATAGAAATCGAGTGAACTCCTTGTTCTCTTACGAAACCAAAAACTTCGAAAAGTAAAGTAATGCAATAACGCCCTACGCAACCAAATTTACTACTGGCGGAGGCGATAAAAACCTGATACATTTTGTTTTTCTTTAGCTTCAAAAGGGAAAGTCAATATGTAAATTGGAAATATGCTGTGTCATAAAATATTCGCTTTCCACACGCAATCGCTTCCTGTTACTACACTCTACGTGGGTGAATGCCTACCAAAAACTGACTATTAAGTTAAACTTTTAACGACTTAATCTGCTTGGTACAATGATCAACAGATACAGAGTGTACTAGTGCATACATAATAGTTGCTTCGCATATTAAAATAAGTGGTCAATTAATATGGAAAATTACGCCTACGGCCTTAGTTAGTAGGAGAGAAATAAATAATAAATCTTAGTGCTATCAAAAGCTCTTGTATTTTCAATATTAATAAAAAATTAACAATTATTACATAACTATTATGTAATTTGTGTTTACTGTCCACAACATAATGAGAAAATAAGATCATATTATCTATATATTCTCATCTTGCCTTTTTTTTTTTTTTTTTTTTTTTTTTTTTTTTTTTTTTTTTTTTTTACGTGGGGAAATCCTTTATGGATCGTCCCGCCGCTGGGGAAGCGACGGGGTATGTCGGACTCCCAGCCAGATGGTAGGGCTGGGTTTACCGACTAAAACCCCACGGTGTTCCTCAGCCACCTTTAGTCCAGACCACGGGATTCGCTTGCGCATTCACCGCAGCCTGGACAGGTGCTGGCTCACTTTTCAGTGAGCCTCACTTTTGTTGGGGACATCCATATCCCCCTCTTCAAGAGAGGCGCGCGCGGAACACGGCGCGCCACCGTCTCGGGCCTATTCTGGTCGGATGGTGGACTGCCCCATGTCCACCATCCGCAGGCCTCTCCTCATGGAGGCCGGAGATTGGCGATATGCGCCCTCCGACGCCCGGTTCTCCTAGCGCGGCTTGGGCGGGAAGACAATGCCTCCCGTTCTCGCTCCGCCACCTCTTTTGCTACCATCACCTCCTCGCAAAAGGTGGCGACGATACTCCAGGCATTCTCACTCGCAACCATGAATTTGGTCACCGTTGCAAGCGAGATGTCAACCGCACCCATTGCAGCCCCGAGAACACGGCGCTGTGTCTCCCAAGCTGGGCATTCCACCAATGTGTGAAGCGCCGTGTCAACCGGGCCACCACAATGGTGACAACCAGGCGTCTCTTCTCGGCCTATGCGATGCAGGTACTTCCCGAAGCACCCATGATCCGAGAGTACCTGCGTAAGCCGATAAGTGAGGGCGCCGTGCCTTCTCTCCAGCCATTCCTCCATGATGGGTCTTACCGCCACTATTGCCTCATTTATCTTGATCCAATAGGGTTCAACCACAAATAATAAGGTTTTAACCAAACCAAACTTAACCAACAAGTATAACTGTTCTTTTTTTACTAACAAAGCCACTAGTAGCTGTTTAAAACCTGGAAGTTAACGGTGTCATCCTCACATGTCTCGTGAGCATAAAGTGTCGATGACATCAGATTATGAGATTGATGGAAAAGAGATTGCAGCCGTGTTTGCACACACACTCCTGCACTATAATATGTGCTGCGTACTTGACTAGTTAGCGTTAAGATAGGCTGCCGTAGCCGAAATACGGCCAGAAATTTCCATCCTATTCCTTTGTTTGATGTCTTCATAGACTTACTAGTATTCAAAGTGACAGTTTCAGTAGGCTGTCGTTGCCGCCTTTCATTTAAGACGACCCACTTGTCGAGATGAACGAACTATACAATTTTCCGATTGACTGGTTCTATATAACAGCAGAATTACTCAATATGAATAAATTGAGAACATGACTGGCAGGCATTCTATACACACCCTTTGCGGATATAAGGTTCCGATAAGGTTCATTAGTATGGTAATGTACATTTTGCATAATATGATTTTTACTGGAACCACAAATACGTCGAGAAGTGTAAGATAAATATCTGTTGTCGGCTGGTCTCTTCAATTACAACTACGATACATGTCAAGGTGAATCATGTCCGATGATGTCAAGGTGAATGACCACCCCATCTCATCCCGTTAGGGTCGTAAAAGTCAACCTGAGGGAATACCTACCAGTAGAAGTCCAGGAGCTTTCTCTCTGAGTACTATAATATATTACAAACATGGCGATTAAGGCATTTATAAGGAGATTATTTAGGTTAGCCTTTGTTCAGCAGCGGAAGTTATTATGTTGATGATTGGAATTAATCTATCACGATTCGACGACACGACCGAGTCACTATCTTTAAAGCTCAGTAACCGTGATACATGTAGATTGAAACAAAGAAATGTGTAAAAATTTCCACTTTCCGCTGTACCCTGAGGCAACGTTATATGCTATCCGACGAAATTTGTGAAATAATTATTTTATTTAGACGGTCACCGTAGCCTAGTTGGTACTGCTCCTGCCTACGCAGCTGGTGGTCCTGGGTTCGAATCCCGTAAGTGCAAATATTTGTGTGATGAGCAGGAATATTTGTTTCTGAGTCATGGATGTTTTCTATGTATTTAAGTATTTATCCATGTATATAAGTATGTATATAGTCGCCTGGTACCCATAGTACAAGCTTTGCTTAGTTTGGGGCTAGGATGATCTGTGTGACATTGTCCCTAGATATATTATTATTATTATATTATTATTTACAACAGGTGCAAATGACAGTGGTGTCACCGCCAGTTCTCTCGCCGATAGTGTTCCCACCAGGTCTGACGGCGGGTGATCGAGCACAATTGACTTGTACAGTGACGTCGGGAGATATGCCTGTCTACTTCTCTTGGCTGAAGGATCAGATGCCTATTTCGAGTGCTCTTCAAGTAAATAAAAACAACTCTCTTTTTTTAGACTCCTCTTTAATACACCTTTTTGTTGCTTTACAAAACTACGTCTTGCCAAAAAGACTATTGATACTGACTTATAAATAATTTTGTTCAAGTCAACACACGCACGTGTGGTGCAGCGGCTAAGACAGTCGCCTCGCTGCTTCGTGTCGCGGGTTCGATTCCCGCGCTGGATAACTTTTGTGTGACCCATAAATAGTTGTTGTGAGTCTGAATGTAATTTTTTCCGTCAGTTATATGTTTGTAAAGTACCCGATAAAGTACGTCACACAGGGACTAGATTACCTAGTGCGGGCGTAGTCTTTCAAAAAATACTTTTTTATATATATATAGTCATCAAGAATGTTGGCATGGACAATGCAGCAGGATCAAGTTAATTTTGTTACACTCAGAAGAAATATTGAGACCATTTGAAAACTTTCTTGCTCCGTAACCTTCTTTTTACAGTGTGTTCTAATATACTATGTCTCTACTTACTTTTCATTATAGATGTGTGATGAGTAGATGATAGTACTATGGTTACAATAAAAATCTACTTCGTAATTATGTTTATTTTATGCACTAAAGCGCTTTTTAACATATGAATTTTGCAGGTAGATGAGCGTGGAGCAGAGTTTTACAATATGCTTTTGTTCAAAAGTTTGACTGCAGCTCACAGCGGAGTCTATACATGTGTTGTAACTAACACTGCTGGAAAAGCTAACATGTCTGCAGAATTAGCTATCAAAGGTAGTTTTCTCACTTAAAATGCTGATTAACCTGAGATTCTTTGACAATTTCATGACTTAATTTTAATGTAGGCATTTTTATTAGACTTCTTTTTTAGGTTTAAGACATTTATTTCTCAAAAGATTACAAAAATCACTTTTAGAGAAAATACAACTTAAAAGTACTTACATCCTTTTTCATATTGGCACAGCATATATAATTTTATAACTTAGACTAATATAAAAACAGGGTAATTAGATAAAACGCATTCAACAAAAAATAGTCCAATACCTACACGCATCGGTCATAATCAGTAGTGCGTACGGATATTTAAAAGGTGTTTGTTAAGGTAGGTGATACAGTGGCAAAAACAAAACTTAGATCGTAATCATTATTCTAAATTTAAATATTTTATACTGATTTATTAATATCTATATGGTTAGATTATATTATATTAATACCATATTATGTTCTTCGTATATTTTTAAATAGTATCAAAATAGATAGAGATACTTCTAGATTTTTAATCACAATATTGTGAAATAAATATGAATCTTTTGTTCTGTTGAGATTTATAATTACTGCTGGTAAATGCCAAAGAGCCGAGAATCAACTTGATTAAATAAAATCATATATTTAGCCTTTTTTAGTTAATTTGTCTGATTAGCTGGCGTTGATCTTAACTCCAGGATATTTTTATTTTAGTACCCCCATTCTGGCAGTTAGAGCCTACGGATACGTCAGTTTTGCTGAACGGATCACTGACAGTCAGTTGTGAGGCTCGGGGACATCCGCCTCCATCTATTTATTGGACAAAGTTTTCAGGTACGTTCACTACTTTATTAATTTTACTACTTTATTTTAAATAAAGTACGATCTAAATGACTATTCCCAGAGTGGTCTATATTTTTATCGAGCTTAGTATTACCATCCTATCTTTTATTATTCTTTGTATTTTTATTTAAACTTTGCTTTTGTTGGGAGTTTAATGACATACGTACATTAATTCATAATAGGTAAGTGCAATAGCATCTGGAATAAGTTTAACTTATTACTTAAAATGAATAGTCAAACTATACTAATGCATCTTTATTATCAACGTGAATGATCACTGTCACTATCTTCTTAATGTACTTTGTAAAGTATGTGTGTATGAGTGAGTTAATTGACCCTGCTTATAATGAAGACTATTTCCCATCGTCTAAAAAGTTGTGTGATGAAACTATTAACTACTACTACTACTACTTCTACAGTATTAAAAGGTATTCTGCACTAAATTCGTTATTGTATGCTAAAGGTAGTACAGAAACGACATTGGGAGGAGTCTCAGATCCAGTCGTTCTCATGAATGGCTCGTTGAGACTGGAATCTGCACGCGCTGAACATTCCGGCAAATATCGCTGTAGAGCAGACAATGGTGTGTCACCTCCACTGTCTAAAACACTCACTATTCATGTCAATGGTAAGTTTTATACCCGTGTAACTTCAACATATGTATAACTTGATAGTGTCTATTCCTATAGAGCATGGACTAAATGCAATGCATTGAGTGTTATGCCTGAATAATGAGTGGTACGTTTAGAGCGTACTGGAATTGTATGGTGGCGAACTAGTTAGACTATCGAGTGTCCCGAGATTAATAGGTTTGTCTTATGTAATATGGCTTCACTAAACAATTATAATTTTAATATAAGTACATATTAATATACTAAAACACACAACAACTGCAAGTTTTGACGTTCTTGTACCTTTCTTCAATATCCGGCTGAATTTCATCTACGGCGGTTAATCTCAATGGAGAATAGGCAGCACATAGATATAGAGCTGGAATGAATGCTTCAAACTCAAGTGCACTCTCAACTCATACAATCCAGCTTTGCGTATTCAGTAGATATTTATGACATAGTCTAAATACGTCTATAGCTTTTAGAGCCGGCAAGATTTAATGCACACAATTCAGCTTTACGTAATCAGTAGATATGGCATAGTCTAAATACATCTATTATTTTTAGAGCCGGCAAGATTTGAGTCGCAGTCAGCAAATGTGACGGCTAAACTGGGTGACACAGTACGACTGGCATGTGTTGCGCGAGGGGACAATCCATTGTCGACAGCTTGGAGTCATTCCGGACGGCCTTTACCGAATTCTGACTACAGGTATGTTCTATTTAGCTCTAAGTAAGGCCATAAAGCATATATGTACATAAATTAATATTGACTGCACGTGTGCCGCAGCGGCTAAGAGAGTCGTCTCGCCTCTTCGTGTCGCGGGTTCGAGTCCCACGCCGGACAACTATTTGTGTGACCCATAAATAGTTGTTCTGAGTCTGGATGTAATTTGTGTCCGTCTATTATATGTTTGTAAAGTACCCCACGACACAGGGATTAGAATGCCTAGTGTGGGCGTTGTCTTAAAAAAAACTGATAGATTCTGGCTAATTCTGAGACGATCTAATACTAATAAAAACAGACGAGTATGACTCGCCCACTATTCTGTACAAAACAGAATATTAATAATTCGTGATAGACAAATTATTAATATATAATTAATAAAATTAATATATAATTATATTCTGTTCTGTATTGTATTCGGTAATCCAGGCGCGAAGATGGTCCCCATATGTTTTTAAGTACCTACAACTGTAGTTGAAAAAATTATGTACACATAAACAAACTGTACTCGCTTATGTTTTCGTATGTTCCCCCCCCCCCCCCCCCCCCTATTCATTCTGGGAAACCTTGGTTCTTGCCAAATTACATTTACTGGCTGAGGCTTTGATTTATTGGCGAGTGTCAAAACATAAGGCATGGCTGGCCATATTTTTATTGCGTTAACTTAGAAGGTTCGGTAGGCTTAAAGCATTATAGATTCATTTATTTTTATAGCTCTACGTTTTCTTGCAAAAAAGTGTATTAACAAACAGACTGACTACGAAGCGATTCTATAAGGGTTCCATTCTCAGACCTTCACCAGGAATAGGATCCTTTACTCCAGGCGCTACGCATGTTTTGTTGTAATTCTTTTGGATTGGAGATTCGCTAGCGGATATACAAAAATATTATTTTCCTCCTGATTAGACCAACCTGGTTCAGACAAGTGGCCTATCAATTAATTTGCACCTTCGTTAACATTATGGCTACTGAAAACAGCACAAAATATTTCAACTTACAGCGGCATTTGACTTTTGAATTGGCGTTAAAGATATTATTAACCATTCGATTCCAATCGCTTAATTGATCATTGTAGGTTCATTGATACATTTATTCTAAAAACATTTTTTTTTAATATTATTTAGTTGGCAAACAAGCATACAGCCCACTTGATGGTGAGTGGTCACCGTAGCCTATAAACGCTTGCAACACCAGGTGCATCATTAGCGTGTTGCCGACTCTTTAGAAACCTTATAACTCCTTTTTTGAAGGGCCCCATGCTGTAGTCTCTTGGGAAAACCGTAACAGGGAGTTCATACCACAACCTCAACGTACGTGGAAGGAAGTTTCGTTGAAAGCGAACCGTACATGATCGAAAAAAAAAATTAAAAGTTTTTTATACGTGCTTTCGTTGAGTGAACGTAAGTGAACCGTCACTCTGGGGTTGGTCAATCGGATCGGATTTACTCGGCCCTAGTCAAAACTGCTCAGGCCGGTGTCGTCGCACTGAATTGTGTGTATATATGTATATATTCTACTCCAGTCGTCATGAGCCACGATTACTGTCTGGCAAGAAATTAGGCTTTTTACCTTTTTGTCGTAATAAGCTCACACGATATTTTTATATATCGACGGTCACCGTAGCCTAGTTGGTAGAGCTCCTGCCTACGAAGCTGGTGGTCCTGGGTTCGAATCCCGGTAAGTGCAAATATTTGTGTGATGAGCACGAATATTTGTTTCTGAGTCATGGATGTTTTCTATGTATATAAGTATTTATCTATCTATATAAGTATGTATATCGTCGCCTGGTACCCATAGTACAAGCTTTGCTTAGTTTGGGGCTAGGATGATCTGTGTGACATTGTCCCAAGATATTATATGACTACTTCAGCAAATAAGGAGTCGGCCTACCTAGTGGTGTGCGGAAGTTAGCAATATAGAAACTGTCACTCGCGGGTAGTCGGTACTCGTCCCTCGTCCTCGATCACCTTTGCAAGTTTTATCCACACATTATGTTAATATGGCTGTTTACTGTAACGTAGAGTTATCTTCCTAGTCAAACAGCATTTAAAGCGAAATAATGCTATCCCTCTTTTATTAAAATAAATTAAATACAAGCAATATGAGAACGTTTATATGGGACGAGAGATATATCACGTCTGCATTGCAGCAAATTTTCACTATACATTTGAGAACTGTTCGGATTTTTCATCGAAATTTTCATTTCGATTGTCAGTCCACTTGATTGATGGAAGTTAATGCATTTATCATTTGGAACTGCCTATAAAATATAACTCCAATCGGTAGCATTAGTAATATTACATATACGACATAGCTCACTCGTAAAATATTTTAATATTATACAAGAACACTGTTCTGGTTGCTGACTTCGTCAGCCTTCTAAATGAAAAATCCTTGGGTAAAACTAAACCACAGTATAAATATGGACAGTAAGGTAACTAAGCCTAGTTGATGAAATACGCTACTACTTACGCTCCTACGCTCTATTGAAGCAGTAGGGTTGTAACTTTAATGTTTTAGATACTTATTATTATTTTTTATTAAAACATATTTGTTTTAGAAATCAGCAGAATGGTTAAAAAACTAAAGCTACCATTTTGATGAAAGCGAGTTCAAACAGCCGTATTATACGCTTTTCGCTCGTGGATTTTTAAAATGATTGCGGAGATAAACTTATATGTGACCACTCGTTTTGACGCGGCACTCACTACTGACAGCTCCGCGACAACTGGTTAGAGGTCATTTGGATGCGCATGTTTGTGTGAGTGTGCCGTTTCGACCGTTTGTAGGTAGTTTCCTTACTGTCTTATTTTTATACTGCGGCTAAACTGTAGACAACATGAGGTAAGGTAAAGAATAGCGTTCTTCCACTCTATGAGCAGCTAAACGGGAATAAATATTACGTGGAGTGTTCAAAGGAATGGTTCGAGCTTATACAACATGTAACTTAATTAACGCACATCCTGAAAATAGTTTGTTCACAATCGTTTACTGTATCGATTTATATCATTATTAATAAAGGTAATTTTTTATTCCAAAATAATTAAAACTACTGAAATTTTTGTCATACTAACCATGTACAATAGAAATGAACCGTAAGTCAAAGTAATGAGTCTTTTAAAATTTTAGTTTGATTTGTATTCATACAAATTCCACCATTCAATACAAAATAAAGAAAAATAAACTTTATTCCAAGACACTAATTTAGTTAATAACAATGCATATACGTACATGTTAAATTAAAAATTCAGTGAATTTATTATGATTACAACATAATATTCTAATTGAGGTGTTTGAGGGTGTGCGTTAATTACGTTACATGTTGTATATACTTACCGCCACATTCCGACACAGACTCTTTCGCCAAAAGTAAAAATCATCCGTGAGTTTCAGAAGAAACTTTTTACCGCGCACTACCGTTCTGTGGAATCAATTAACTGCGAAGGTATATTTCCATTCCGGTATGACATGTCAAACTTCAAGAAGCAAGGCTATTCCTTTCATAAAGAAGGGCAGCGCACTTGCGGCTCTGGTGTTGTAAGCGTCCATGGGCGGCGGTGATCACTTAACAATAGGTGACCCACTTGTTCGTTTGCCTTGCTATCATATAAATATAAATTTATATTGGGGGAGCACCTTCACCTTATGCCATGTGTGTTTTCAGTACACTTACCGTCATATGGGCTGTATTCCTGTTTACCGATTTGGTAGTACTGAAAAAATCCTATATACCGGGTTCCTATATTCTATGTACCGGTTTCAGGTAATGAATGTTTATTGTCCAAATAGATTGTTCAAATTGTAATTTGATTATTATAAAATCTTATTTATTCGAGTAACCAAGACAAATTTGGTTGGTATTACATAAAATTGCAAACTGGAATAGGGACTTAGTGAGTTGATGTATGCAGATGCTTTTGTTTTGTTTAAATGTAATTTTCCTAAAATTTATTATATGTTATAAAATTACATTTTTAATAAAACAAAAGAATGTGCGTACATAAATTCACTAATGCTCCATTCAGTGATAAATGGCGTAACTATGATTCATGTGGAAGCAGTCCAGTCTTCCTGCAATCATGATGAAATGCTATTAGAGGCCTCAAATCCAAGGCACTAGGGATGCACATCGTCTGCCCATTGAGGCGTAAAAGCAGTCTACTTGGGCATTGGTAATTGGCAATATTCCCGATACCTACGCTGCAGAAACGTGGCAAACCCAACAGAACCCTCCTGGACACGTTATTATATTGGATATGACGAGTTTTGTAAGATTTCTGAGAATATCTAGCCCAAAACTCCATTCGTGCAGGAAGAGCAGTACGCTTTAAAATGCAGAATTTCCTGACCAAAAATATGATACGATAAAGATAAATAAAAATAGTAAGGTGAACAAAAATTTCAAGACCCTTTATAAAATATACTATATAACATATAATCTTTATGAAAGATGCTAAAGTTTTACCTAATCTAGCACTACATGTAAAATAACTATTTAAATAGAGTTATAATCATTAACATATCTCCAACGGTAATTGATTGGTTTCACAGTTACCTGTTTGGTCGACGTCAACGGATACGCATTGAAGACTCTTATTCTTCCTGGTGTAATACATCTGTTGGCGTGCCATTTTATCTCCTCTTTTGTTTGCAATATTCATTAATGCGATTTCCCATAAATTAGTTTCATACTACCACCTGTATGCAGATGATCTTCAGATCTATAGTTAAGCATCTCCCGATAACCTGCTCGAAGCTATTTGTAACATAAACACAGATCTTGCACATATTTCTTCCTGGAGTAATAACTATGGGCTTACCGTGAACCCGACCAAATCGCAAGCTGTTGTTGTCGGCAGTACTAGAATGCGGAGTAGAGTGGACTGGTCACAAATTCCCAATATTACTTTAAATAACACTGTGATACCACTGGTTCAAAAAGTTAAGAACTTGGGAATCTTAATAGACCAAGATCTCTCATGGATTCCGCAATTACAGGAAGTCAGCCGTAAACTCTTTGCTTCAGCAGGGTCTTTGCGGCGTCTTCGTAATTTTTTGCCTATTACCACAAAAATTGCGCTTGCACAATCTCTCCTTCTTCCTATTCTCAATTACGCCGACGCCAGCTATCTCGATTTAACCAAGGAACAACTTGACAAACTTGAGCGTCTCCAAAATGTCTGCATTAGGTTCATATTTGGACTCCGCAAATATGACCACGTTTCATAATTCCGTACTAAACTCAAGTGGCTTCCTATCCGCCTTCGTCGCAATGCAAATATCTTGTCTCTCTTGTACAATATTCTCTTTAATCCCTCAACGCCCTTTTATCTTAAAGAACGTTTTCAGTTCCTCAATGACACGCATTCAAAGTCACCGAGATCATCAGAAAACCTGCAATTAAGCTTACCAACGCATTCCACCAATTTCTTCAGCAAATCATTTACAGTTCTAGCTGCTCGTCTTTGGAATGCGTTACCAGTAACAATAAGACGGGCTCAAACCTTAACTTCCTTTAAAACACTTGTGACAAAACATTATTTATCACAGTAGTATTCTTTATCTTGTCCACCATATAACCCTACTAGATATAATTAATATTTCTATCATAACTGGTTATATATATATTAATTCATATTTTATTTTACAGGTATTTATGTACATTTTTTATTATTATGTATGTATGTATATATTATATATATGTATGTGTTAGAATATTACTTATTTATTATTATTTGTATTTTGATATAGATAAGTTTTAGTATTATAAGTATTTTAATTAGTGGTAGTACTACAACTAAGTAGATATCACTATTAGTGTTAAGTTATTATCACCTAATTTCTTACACCATACACTATACCCCTACTCCAAATTCCTTACAATATGGTCCAACTGAAGGTTGTCTGGAAGAGATCGCTGTAAGCGATAAGACCGCCATTTGTACCTTTTTAATATAATTAACTGTATCATAAATTGTGTTCTGTTAATGGTGTACAATAAAGTGTATTTATCTTATCTTATAATATTTCCAGATTCTAGACTAGTTTAAACATATTTTCGTGGTCACTTTGTATTTTCCAGTGTAGTAAACTTAGTAGTTAAGTAGTATTGGTTAAATCTTTGTGGGAAATTCCAATTTGACTGCAGGCAGAACCTTCATGAAAATTATGGTAAAGCCATGTGCAGGCAAATTTGTAGCATATTCAAGCTACAGTATTAATACGTTATAAAATAAAATCAGGTCATTCTGCTATTTTATTTTAGAATGAGCATATCAGAAACCCGGAGCGCAGAAGGATTAAGGAGTGAGTTAGTAGTAGAAAGAGCGGATAGAAGAGATTCTGGGGTATATCGGTGTCAGGCATCTAATCCTTATGGAAGGTCTGACCACTTCGTACATCTGGCGGTACAAGGTAAGATATAAAATGATAACCCTTCGTTTTTTATTTATATGTTGTATCTACATATATATACTGTTCAAAGTTTATACAGACTGGCCGAGGAGTTGACGTTCAAACGCAAAATTTTGATACTTTATGATGAGGAGTATCCGAATCACCACGATGTATCATATGTGTAAAGTGTCTAAATTGTGGGTTTGAACGTCAACTCCTCGGCCAATACACAAGGTGGCCGAAAGAGTTGACGTTCAGACCCACAAATTTCAATGTTCTTCTAAGTCCAATAAGAGTCCTATTACTAGGCTTTAGAATTGAAGGTTAAACAAACTTACCTTAAGTGAAGTTTGACCATAATTATATGAGTCGCTGCATACGAAGAGATTTTCATATTACACAGTAGTACACTCTTCAATGTACTGGACATCGAACACTTTTTAGAGCTTGCAACATTAAAAAGACAAAATGTCAACGTCATTTTGGCGCCGCCACCTGGATCTCACCTCATTCTTTTCAGAGTAACACAGCATCTACTTAAGATTTCACTAAAGGCAAAGCATTAAAAGCAAATAACGGGAAGAAAGTATTCACAAGAATACTTTAAGGGAGGGAGGGATCGAAAATCTCTTCGTATGCAGCGACTCATATAATTATGGTCAAACTTCACTTAAGGTAAGTTTGTTTAACCTTCAATTATATTTCGTCGCTGCATCCTCGAGATTTTCATATTACACAGTAGATGTTTAGAGCTTTAGGGAAATCGTTCATAAGAGTATTGAACCAATACCCATAAACGAATTAATACATGCAATAATTTACTTTATCTTATTAACTTAATCATTTTTAACTATACTTAACCATAATCAACTGGAATTTTTAAATACAGGATCATTATTCGATCTGTCATAAAATTTACTAAATCCGTGGGAATTTCATGACCATCCTGCTGCCTTCCTAATCACTTCAATGGAAACGCATCGACGGACGTCTCTGCGTGGCGAGCGCTAAACGCTATACGCTTGCGTCAATATCCGCTCTCTTGCAATACTTGCTGGATACAGCGGCTGATTGTGGACACAGTTGCGTTGTGGTATATATATATATATATATATATTTTTCTTTTAGTGGTCAGAATTAACCTTTCTGCGATAGACGTGTCTCTAAACGGTCCTATTAGTTCTATGTATGCTATCAGGGTTTTCCCTGGGCATATCTCCTTCTAATTGTGATAAAAGAATTAGATGCGATTGAGGCCTCGCTTACAAGAATTTTAAATATTGGAATCGTTATTCCTAAAATTTGAAACAACGTCTCTTATCTTAGGTTCATAAATGACAACTTTAATTTTTGATACACTTAAGGCATCCCAAAAGGCCTGCGGCCAAAGCTCGGGTGTTGAGAGTTCATCTTTATTAGATTATTTGGTCGGGGTAGCAATATCAGCGGTAGGATCCTGCGTAGCGACAACATTATCAAGAGTATGTGTAATCGGGTCAATATTATTCGGCGACAATGGAGCGTATACCCTAATTTGCTAAATATGAATGTTCAGATGCATTATTCACATAAAATAAAATATACATTATCACCCTTATTTAAAAACGAAGTCTTAAACTAAACAACAGTTGAACTATGGATCAAGCAATATCATTTGATGGTTTTCGACTAAACCAAGGATCGCATCACGGTTCAGAAATTATATTGTTATGATGTTTGTATATTTGGTCGTTATCGAATCAAGATTCTTTAATCTTATGCGTATTAGCCTTGACCAACGTTACGACGGTACGTATTCTAGATTTAATGAAAATGAGTGCTCAGATACTTTATCTGCATCAGAAAAAAAAATACATATTAATATGCGAGTAAGTGACCATAATCACATCATGGTTCAATAATTATATTGGGTAATGTGTTCGTATATTCGGTCATTATCGAATCACGACTCTTTAATTTTATAGGTATTAGCTTTGATCAACAGTATGAATACGACGGAGCCTATTCCAAGATTTAATGAAAATGAATACTCAGATACATTATCTGCATTAGTAAAAAAATGCATATATGAGGAAGTGACCGTAATTGCTTCATGGTTCAGAAATAATATTAATGTTATATATGGTGTTCGTATATTCGGTCGTAATCGCATCGCGGCTATTTAATATAATCCGTATTAACTTTAACCAACTATACCGAGGACGAACGGACGGAGCGTATTCACTGATTAAATAAATATGAATGTTCAGATACATTATCTGTATCAGGAAAAATACATATTATATATACGAGTAAGTGACCGTAATCGCATCACGGTTCAGAAATAATATTGGTATCGTATATTCGGTAATCAAATCATGACTCTTTAATTTTATGGGTATTAATCTTGACCAACGGTATCGATATGACGGAGCTTATTCACAGATTTGATGAAAATAAATGACCGTAAAAGCATCACGGTTCAATAAGTATATTGGTATGGTATTCGTATATTCGGTCGTAATCGCATCACGACTCTTTAAAATATACATTTTTAGACACCAGAAAACCCTCAGCTAATCTGTGTCAGATAAAACACATACATATGTGAGTAAATGACCGTAATCGCATCACGGTTCAATAAGTATATTGGTATGGTATTCGTATATTTGGTCGTAATCGCATCACGACTCTTTAAAATATACATTTTAAACGCCAGAAAAACTTTTTGCTAATATGTGTCAGATAAAACACATACATATGTGAGTAAATGACCGTAATCGCATCACGGTTCAATAAGTATATTGGTATGGTATTCGTATATTCGGTCGTAATCGCATCACGACTCTTAAAAATATACATTTTAAACGCCAGCAAACCCTCTGCTAATCTGCGTCAGATAAAACACATATATATGTGAGTAAATGACCGTAATTGCATTACGGTTCAATAATTATATTCGTATCACTACTCTTTAATATATATATATATATTTAGACGCCAGCTTAGGCTACAATACATATGTGAGTAAATAACCGTAAGGCCATCATGGTTCAATAATTATATTGGTGTGGTATTCGTATATTCGGTCGTAATCACATCACGACTCTTTAAAATATACATTGTAATAAAGTCAAATTCAACGATTTATTTGCAAATAAATATGGTTTTAGAAGTGAATGTAAGAACATTGGTAACACAACAGGCGCTTTTTTGTTTTTTTTTTTTTTATTATTATTATTATTTAGTTGTCAATGGTATTTCTGCGTTTGGTTACCATCTTCTCACAAAACAAGTACCACAGTATTGAGTTTTGTAAATACCTATAAGCCATATCCTGATATTAGCATATGAACGAAATCGTTTATTCAATATGGGAGAAAGTGCTGAACGGAATGTATTTTCAGATGAGAAATTAGCTATTGTTATGTAATAAAGTTTAATGCTACAGGTTTTTTTTTTTTTTTTTTTAATCATCAATGTTATTATTATGACCAAATTTCCATAAATTTTACACGCTGTGTCGTTATCGTTTTATTGACAGAGATGCAATCATTAATTCAATTGTCTCCATTTTGAGTGCTTGTTACAAAAAAAAGCCTCTTTATTGGCTTTGCCACACTATTATGTTAGATTCACATCTCACTAGGCGAGTGAGGAACGACAATAATATCTACTGCCAGGTTGTCTATTATCTTGCATAATCATTTTTAATTGGTGAAAAACGGAGGAAACAAGCAAAAGAAAAAGTACCTATTTCTAATTAAGGGTAAACATTTATATTGAAAGCGTTAGAATCCTTCTTCCAGTAAATATATCAAGGTCATTTTAATTTAAAAAGTAGGCCTGAACTTGTTTTCTAGATCTGGGGAGCCCGATCTCTCTGCTAAACATAGCATACTAAATTAAAGTAAATATATGTATGCATCTAACAATAGGAGTAACCGTATCAAAATAAGGAACTACACGATAATCTTAAATTTAATTTTAATATTGGCCTCTTATGGCTTTTTTTTTTTTTTTTTTTTTTTTTTTGAATTTTAATATTCCTGACTGCTAAGCCATACGGTGTGGGTTCGATCCCCACTCGGGACAAATATTTGTTCGATTAGCACGATTATTAGTTCCGTACCTGGGTGCAATTTATCTATAATTTGTATGTAATTACTGATATACAAGTATATTTATCAGTTGTCTGTTGGCCCCACTATGACAACAGTACTGGTTCTGCCCAGTCTGCGATGAGATGGCAAGACATTTATTTATCGTTATTATGTATATAATATACTGTTTAATTAACTTATAATATTCAAATTAATAGATCCAATATTTACAGCTACTTAGTTACGTAGCAAATGACTAATACCATTTCAAATTGATAGACAAGCAATGAACAACATTTTCTCTTATACTGGATATCAAACAAAACTAATACACGTGTACCATAAACGAATTCTATTTTACACAGGTTTTTTACAACAATCACAGTCAACTTAACTGAAAAAAACCATGTCTGCAAAACTAGCAAATCAATCACATATTCGCTATACTGGTAACCCATGTTACTAATACATGTTCTAGAAGTAGACGGGATCAACATCGCGACTTGTACTTGAGTTGTACGTGTACTTGGTTAATCAAATATAATAAAAGCATTCTGGCTATTTGCGTACGTTTCTGTTACCTACATCTAAATAGAAACTACATTGCAGATTATTTAGAATTAAGCTATTTGAATGGTTGAATGAAAATAACCTCTATGGCATTAATGAATTCCTGGAACTGAAAATTTTCTATTTCAGGATTCAGTCCTGTATTCTCCTTGCTAAGTGCGTCCATTATAATTTGCCCCCATTGTTCAGAGAACACGTGGCAGATATCTAGGTTAGTTTTGTAAATAAAGTAATCAGGTTGTAAATAATAAATCATCACAACCCCATATGATTTTAACCCAAATATTGCCCCAGGGCATTGTAATTATTAGGGTTTTACAACAGGTACATACCTGTTGTAAAAACAGGGCTTGTACTATCTGACACAAAGGGCAGAGCTTATTCCATAGAATGGCTAACTGTAAAATAGGTTAGAATAATCTAATAATGCCAGAAAACATTCAGCTAGTAAAACTAAAATCTAATTATTCATAGACTCACGCCTGTTTGCCAGGGGAGTGTAATGTAATCATAATTGGTAATAAAATAAAATGATAGTATCGTTGTAACCGTCGGTCACCTTAAGATTCAATATGTTGTATATTTGCTGGAGAGTAAGTATGTACTTACATTTTTTGCTGACACTCGGCATTTGCGTAGATTCAATCGGCACCAAATTTTTCTTCATATTCCTTCTTCGTGAACTTAAACTAGCCCATTTTTATAGGCCAATACAGTAATTCAGATTAAATGTCACTATAATATAATTATAACACTTGTTTACTGAAAATAAAATAAAATAAAAAGAATTGATGTTTCGATGCCCAACACGAAAAGCGAATGAGGTGAGATCCAGGTGGCGGCGCCAAAATGACGTTGACATTTTGTCTTTTTAATGTTGCAAGCTCTAAAAAGTGTTCGATGTCCAGTACATTGAAGAGTGTACTACTGTGTAATATGAAAATCTCGAGGATGCAGCGACGAAATATAATTGATAATTCTCATTATTCGCAACTTACAAGATTCTCAGTGAATCAGATTTACTTTACATAGACTGGTAATAAATAAAACTGAACTGTCACACATAGAATAAACTTTCACACATAGACGCAAAATATGTAGTGTCTTGACTCTAGCTTTCAACCATAACTGTTGAAATATGTCTGGACTAAAGCGAGTTCCAACTTGTTACAACAAAACAAAAATTACAGATTTACTCGTACTTGGTTTTAGATTTTTATGGTTAATCGGCGTTCGGATAATCGACATTCTACTGCATTAGCATTTTCCATTATTTTATTACAGAGCCACCAGAACCACCAGCGAATTTTAGAGTGTTGGAGACGACATCTCGATCTGTAAGACTGCAATGGAGAAGGCCGTATGACGGGAATTCTCCAGTACTAGGTTACGTGGTACAATATCGGAAACATGATTCTACCAGTTCGGATACCTGGAGGGATGCTGATACGCATAACGTTTCAGTATCTGCACATAATTCGGATTCTTATTCAGAGTAAGTTAGGTTTTATTTTTACTTTTTCGTAGGACTTTTAAAAGTCAAACTATGCTGGAATTTTATGATTTATAAAAACGCTGGATGCGGGCTGCGTAAGACCTTAAAGACTTTAAAATTTTGAGGGAGGCCTTTGTCCAGCAGTGGACGTTTTTTGGCTTATATGATTTTATGAAGTTGATATGAAGATGAGAATATACATTGGAAATAATGAATAATTCATTGCATTACACATTTACTGAATTTGTAATGTTGTGTCACCAGGCTGTATCTCATGAGCTGCGATAGCTAGACAGTTGAAATTTCACTCACAGATGATGTACCTACCTAGTTATGTTACCGCTATAACAATAAATACTAAAAACGGAAAAAAAAATTTTAGGGGGGCACCCATATATCAAGCGTGATGTACTTATGGGATATTTTGCCGTGTTTTGCTCGGCAAATAATGGTACGGAACCCTTTTTACTCAAGTCCCACTCGCAGGTAGCAGATTTTTTATGTCAACTTAGTCGATTTTTTTCGTCGTTAGTAACTTGCAGACTTTCCGTTGTTCGAGCTTGTCGTTGTCTTAATTACAAATTTAGAAAAAAGCAAATAAAATCTTATGTACCATTTACGATATCGTATAGACATAGATATGCATATCCACACAAAAATATACGTACCCATACTTTATCAGCACGGGATTATGATTTGAAAAATACACTTTTGAAGTTCTACAATAAGTTTCACAACAGTTCTTTTAAACAGGACAGAAGGTGCAACGATATCGGGTTTAGAACCTGCAACAGCGTACTTAGTGCGCGCTAGAACAGTGACTGCACAATTTGCGTCGGCACACACAAGAGCATTGCTGGCATTGACCTTGCATGAGCCACCTTCGAGGGCACCCATCAGTCTGCGGGCTTCCGCCCCTAGGAGTTCCACTATCGAGCTGGCTTGGCAGGTAAAATGTTCTCGACTTTCTCTGACCACCTAGCAACTTCGATAACCATTATTAATTTAATTATCGATATTTCCTTTTATATTTTATTTTTATTGAACATTAAAATATCTTATCTTGTACAGTCATAGTTGTACCTGCCTGTATTGTACCGCAACTCTGTGTTTGCAATGTACTTGTAAAACTCTCGACAAAACATGCTCAGCCTAGTGTGGAGGGTGTTAGCGAAGACAAATCAGACAGACGCCGGCACATCCAGCTACCCCAATCTGTTAAATTTCTTTTATAGACTTTTTACTTTGCCACATAAGCATAAGGTTCACTTTCAATTGAGGAAATTTGACAGATTGGAGTAGCTTGATGTGCACAAATGCTTGACAATGCTGCACACGTCAGTCTGAACAAATATTTTCTGCCAATAAACCATTTATTATTATTATTTAATAATTTAATCGTACTTTGGTTAAGACGGCCAATTTCCTTGGCCACTAATACGATATTATACTAGAGGGGCAGCAATCTATATATCATTTGTAATCCGAAAGAACTGTCAGGTCGAGATGACTAGAACAGAGGTCAGACACAGATACATTAGCCGCGTGACGAAGAGATTTGAATCATTGCTATCATTATCATACACCCCATACCCATTTGCATCAGAAACACGCACCCAATTTCTATTGATCTTTATAAACCATAATATAAGACTTTTTTTATTTATTTATTTTAACGTCAAAAAATTTTTTTTTGTAAATTTTTGTCATCATCAATCTTGCATACTTATCTTTTCTTATGTAAATTATTAAAACTTTAAGACTTTTAACCAACTATTAAGATTTTAATTAAATTGTTAGTAGGTTCATCGCTTAATTTTAAGTTTAGGAAGAGCGAAGTGCCCTAACACAGGCAATTTTTGCCTAAAAGGTCACTTCAAACACTAGTTGTCGTACTAATTTTGTGAATGGAAAATAAATTATTTGAATTATCTGCTCCAAGGAAAATAGCCACAGATTACGTCCAAGGCTTTCGTATACCACTTAATTTGAATATTTGGAGTTTTGGAAAAGAAATTTATAATTTTTGATTCAAGTGTCTCTACCGAGTAAGAAGGATCCACTCAATTTGCGTAGGATGTTATAAAAATATTTCTAACTTTAAGGTTGTACAAACTGCTTATGTAAGTAATTATTAGGTACCCTCAACGCCTCTAAAGCATAGAATATAATATATTATGGTTCAATGTTCTATGATAATAATTGAACACATTACATCTATTATTAACCTATGTACTTTTTACCTTTACAATGTTAATAGTGGAATTACACACTGACAACGGTAATCAAGTGAAATAAAACATATTAACGTCAACGTCATCAATACTTAATAAAAATTCATAGTGAATAGTAATGTAATAAACATGTACTGTTTATTACATTTTATAATGTATTATCACGTTAGGGTTTTTGGCGACTTGGAACAGCTCTAGAATGTTCTACAACAAAAGAAAAAGGACAGCTGAGGAAAAGACATACAAAATTCTTAATGTAAAAATTGAGATTAGTAGTTTTCAGAATAATTAGAAAGAGATAGGGCGAGTTTTATGAATGAAAATAAAGAGATATGTGAAGACAAGGACAGAAGCATAAGTACGATTAATCTGTTATGTTGGCGAATTTTCTCGAAAGAAAAATATGACTTACGAAATGTTTAAAATTTGGAACGAACACCGCTCGCCACAGTATATCCTATGTTTTTTAATTGAATTCCAATTACAAATTATTTCTAAATTCGATATTTAATGTATCTGAAATGTATGCGTGGAGTCGAGTGACTTGTGGATGGTACGTTATTGCTGGGTTTCTGTTCTGGGTACAATATAATATAATATCGATTTACACCATGACTTACTAGCAAAACTAACAGCCAAAATTAGTAACTTTTTGCCAAATAAATATTCACCTTGTACCCTACGTGCTTTTCTTTTAAATTTATCACTCAGGAATCTATTTTTATTGTTATCACTGTGCTCTACGAGATGTGTTCGCATATAAGTGTGCGAAAAGCAATTCTGGATTACTAAGTATTTATCTGGTGTTTAACTTTAAGTGTTCTTATCACTACTACTTGTATTGTACTTTTGTTCTTTTATTGGTAAAATACACCGCATACTTTAATAAAAATATTGGCCGCATATGAGGGCATCAGTTCAAATTTTTATACTGATTTCTTGATTCTTTAATTTCATTTCAAATTCACTTTTGCCTATTTGCGAACAATCGGTGAGAATAGAAAATGTTTGTTTTCAAACATGTTATAACCGCTTGTTTCGTTATATTCTAATCAGAATCAAAATTTGAACTGATATTTGTGGCTGGCTTTTTGAAAAATTAACAAGTGCAGTGTCTATTGCGTTTTAACAGTACATGATGGTTCTCGCCTTCTTTTGAATTGACCAGCAAATGTGTATACTTATATACTTAATCATAAAGTTCAGGTTTATAATTCGGTACTTATTCCTGAAGGCGCCGCCTGTGTCGTCATGGAATGGCGAGCTTCTCGGCTACACGGTATGGTGGTGGCCCTCTGCAGACGGCTCGATGGCAGGCGGAGCTAGTGTGGGGATGGAGTTTGCGACTGTCAGGGGAGAGATCACCAAATACATCATTGAAGGTCTCGAACATTATACACGGTGAGAATGTAGTAGAGTTTTTAGAACACTTCTTGGATGGTTAACATTATTACATACTGTTTCGTGTCCCGAGATTCAGAGAGATTACACGCACAGCAGTTAATGGTTGGGAACACATGACGGAAAAACTACTTTTCAAAATCCGTACTTTTATAGATAATTACACCCAAGCTCAGGACAAACAGACATGTTCATGCACATAAATATCTGTCCTAGGTGGGAATTGAACTCACGACTTCCGGCGTGAAAAGCAAGCATTTGCCAACCACGCTAACATCATTATCAATGCCACTAAATGAATGAAATTGCATATTAATAGGTAACATCATCAGAGTAAGCAAATATTTAAATTGATTTAGACCCATTTACTTTATTACAGCATTCAAAAATATTCCGTTCTGATTTGTCTGACATTATTTAACTCTGTTGTCTATTGAATATACAAGATCATGAAGATGTTCAAGAAAATTAAATCGGAACTCTTGAATCTTGATCAATGCTAAGAGTCTCCGTTACACAAAGCAACTCAACTCGCAAATCTGGGACGAACAAACAAACTTGAGCGACAATTTGTTGACTTTGTTGCTACTGGCACTGTTAAGAGGGATTACATTTTTTAGACAAGTAAGTTAGTAAACAATCCTGATGATAAATGGTTACCCTAGCTTGTCCATTCTCCTTCTATTAACTTTAGAAACCTATCACATACCGAAAACCAAGACTTTTGTATAGCGATTTAGGGATTAAGCAAGGACCTATGCTTTGCCATGTATAGATAAATAATGTAAAGAGAATTCAGGACAAACAGACATGTTCATGCACACAAATATCTGTCATAGGTGGGAATCAAACCCGCGACCTTAGCGTGAAAAGCAAGCATTTGCCAACAGGCCATTCATTGGCTGTTTATTTATTGGATTTTATTTGTAGGTACTCTGTGAGCGTTCGAGCATTCAATAGCGCGGGAGCTGGACCCGCCACTCCGCCCGTCAATACTTTGACGCAGGAAAGCGGCAAGTATAGTTCCAACAAACTGTGTTTTTCCATATTAAGTCTAACATATCTACATGAAGGGAGTTTATAAGTCAAAAAGGTCGTTTCTTTACTCATAAATAACCTACCACGACCCAGCTTACATAACAAAGCTTTCTTTGTATTGTGTTCTTTGAGAAGGTATTACTGCATACTACTCCATATTCTTAGTATTCACAAGCTAACAATGCGTTAGCTGACTTAAAATGAATGAATAAGTATGTGATGGAGTTTATTTTTAAATATCTTTTTCTATTATGTCCGATACAAGCTACTACAATAATTATCCGACGCAGCATGGGCAGGCCCCCTACAAGGTGGACCGACGATTTTGCAAGGGTCGCGGGAAGGCTCTGGATGCGGGCACCGCAGTACCGGCTATTGTGGAGATCCTTGGGGGAAGCCTTTGACCAGCAGTGGAAGTCTTTCGGCTGATATGATGATGATGATGAACAAGGTCTTCACTCTTAAGTAGTTTAACACTTATTAACTTTTATGGGTGCCTATTTTATTCTGCAATATTTATTATTATAATTCATTCACTCATCTTAGTAATGGTCACAATATTTCCATTAGTGCCATCTGAAGGGCCTCGTGCAGTGAGGTGTCGCGCCGTCTCTCCTCAGAGTCTGAAGGTGGAATGGTCACCTCCACCTGCGCAAGCACACCATGGTGCACTGCTCGGCTACAAACTGCTATATCGTCCGGAACATAGTGAGTAAGACTAACAAGTTTTATTATAAAGTTGCAATTTAAAAAATAACATCAATTCTAGACTTTCCCTTTTCAATCTAACTACTGCTTTGAACAAAATTTACATGACACCATTCTGAAAACATTTTCTACCGAATCACATTAATTGGAAAACGGTATTATAGTTAACACCATTTGATAAGGCAGGGGGAAAGCTTACGAATGCTAACCGCAAAAATTGTCTGCGGGTGGACTCGCACCGGCTAAACCTAACCTGCCTTGGACTTCTTCTGGTGCCTGATGGAAGGAGCCCCGGGAACGCGGTTATGCTGCTCCGGTGCCCCCTTTTGGGCCATTTCCCAGTTATTCGGGACACGTACGCTTATAGTAAACACCTAATTTTAAATTCTATGTTGTAATAAGAGCTTACACCAATGTACCTACTATGTATATACCCTATGACCGCTTAAGGGTTAAAATATAAATTGAAGAAAATATTTTGCTCTCTTTATTGTCTGCGAAACCGTTCTTTCTTCAATTTTAGTATTAGCGGGTAGTGTACTATCATCAGATCTAAAGTAAAAATGTAGTAATTCTTACCTTATTCAATAGAGATACATAAACAAGTATCATTTTAATCCGTGCAGCAAAAACTTTGTGCCTTTTTTTACAAAAATTGCGCGTTCGGAAGAGTAAGACATTTGGAACAGTTAAAGTTCACATGGAGAAGGAGTGCAGAAAGCTAATATTTTATATCATATTAGGAGCTAATATTAGAAGTAAATTATTGTAATTAAAACAACATCACGCACTACCATGCTTTTGACACACTGACAAACTGAGAAGATATGATTAATATTATCTGTATTCAAAGTCTATATAGTCTTGGACGATATAACCTTATATGTCTATTAAGTAAACGTATAGATGCGCTTTACTTTCACGAATACTTAACCTTGATGCACCAAAAAGGTTAAATCCAAGCTGAGTGATGGCAGTTGTTTGTTGGCAGCGACTGAGTGGTTTGAGTGGGAGGTGCGGGGCAGCGGGTCTAATGTAGGAGCGGGAGCTGAAGTCAAACGAGTAGCGGGCGTTGAAACGCTTCTGCTTGCTCTGAGACCACACACCAACTATACTGTGCAGGCGCTAGCTTATACTGCGGCGGGTGATGGCGTGCCCGCTCATCCAATACACTGTACCACACAACAAGATGGTAAGTTTAATTTAGGTGCACACTAGAGCGAATAATTCTCTCGCTCTTTGGATAAGTGCATAGAACCATTTCATTTCCGTTTTCCTTACAAATCTAAGGAAAACGGATATGAAATGAGTCTATGCACTTTCCAAAAATGTACTTCGGTCGTCTCGTGAGATTATATTCCAGAACATCCAGAACAATTTCCCATTCTTGTTTTATTTGTAGTGGGCACAAAAGATAGGGAATTCATTATTTTTTTTTCTGGAATACCAATCTTAAAAAATATATTTCAATTTTATTATATATCAAAAATTCAAAATATAACGAGCGATATTTTGATATATAACAAATTTGGAAATTATTTTTAAGGGTAGTATTACTATCATTATATCTGCTCGTTGAAGTCGGGGCCTTAAGGATTGCATGTATTGTTACATTAATTTTAATTGATTTAAATTTAAATTGTATTCACTATTGTTTTAATATTTGCATGCCTGTAATAGGTAGAATATGGCTTGTTCACAAAATTGTCGCCAATATATCTTGTTATGTAACCTATATTCTAAGCAAATAAATGATTTCTGATTTCTGATTAAAATGTGGTTCAAATATTAAATAATGATTTGTTTTCACAGTTCCGGGATCCCCCGCAGCAGTAAAAGTAGTAGCTACTTCTGTAACATCTTTAGCGGTCAGTTGGTTGCCACCAACACGACCTAATGGACCACTTTTATACTACACAGTGTTCTATCGAGAACTTGGCAGGTTAGTGAATTAATAAAAACTAAACGTTTCCAAAACTGTATAATGGATTTTGTCAAGTATAGTTATATCCTACTGAATTTTACCAAAGATGGTGAGCAGCCTCTCTGGTGGCGGTGTCGTAATAATAGTAAGGTGAACTTTTCATCTTGTAAAATACAAGTTTCAGACATCCTTAACATGATGTATATGAATGAAAACGCTTGTGGAAGTTTAACTCGGGGTATCTGGCCCCATTTGAGTTAATAGGTCCGCCACCGCACCATGGTATTCGGACGCGAAATTATTTATTTATTTTATTCTTTTTTTCTATCATACTTCATTACCTTAATGCAATGAGTTAGACGCGAAGTTTTCACATATTTATTTTTGCCTTCACTGATAGACTTCTTAACCTTTCCGCAAAATAGTAGTACCTATGTTTGTTTGAGGAAAAGTGATGGAAGTCTCTTGATATATAGGTATCGCCGAAATTCATTTTAAATAATTGTCTTATAAATTGAATTGTAATTGTAATTTAAGTTAATTTTATTAATTACTACTATTGCAATGAATGTAATCGAAACTTTTGTTGTTTTTATCTATTACTTTTAATATTAAGTCAATTACGATACCCTAAACCGTACCACTGTGCGTTTCACAAGAAACTTTTTGCCGCGCACTACCGCTCTGTGGAATCAATTAGCTGCGGACGTATTTCCGATCCGGTATGACATGGCAACCTTCAAGAAGCGAGCTTATTCTTTTTTTAAAGGCCGGCAACGCACTTGCGGCTCCTCAGGTTTTGCGAGTGTCCATGGACGGCGGTGATCACTTACCATCAGGTGACCCACTTACTCGTTTGCCATCCTATTATATAAAAAGAAAAAACCGTTGAAATTTAAACGTTAGAAATATACAATCTGTCACTTCTGCCTCTTGTCACTTCAAAAAGTATTTGTATGGATACAGGAACAATATCCTTATTCTTTGGTGTCCCACAGGGACAGGCCACCACAAACGCAAACAGTTCAAGTGGAAGACGGAGATGCGTTTGTTGGACTTGGTGGGTCAACAGAACTGAGATCGTTAACTGAAGGTGCGACTTATGAGGCTTGGGTTGCAGCGCATTCAGGTGCTGGAGAAGGGGAACCATCTGCACCTCAACCTGCTACTACAAATTCAAGAGGTACATAAATCATTACATCATTACGTGCTTGTGGTACAGATCAGCGTCACATAGGTGATAAACCATTTTTGTTGGTTTTAAAAGACAATGACCGCACTAGGGAAAATAATCCCTGTATCGCGTGGTACTTTACAAACATATCATTGAGGGAATAATGTACATCCAGACTCAGGACTACTATTTACGGGTCACATAAATAGTTGTCCGGTGTGGGAAGATACCAGGGAAACTAAGTGGTGAGGTGACTTTCTTAACGGCTGTGCCACACGTGAAGTCAAAATCTTAATAGAGTATCTTAAAATTGCAACGTTACGTACCATTTTTTCTAATAAAAATGTTTCTATGGATGTGACGTTGGCTATACTTTGCTGATTTGCTGCAACTCACTAATATGAGTTTTCCAGACTTAAGACCTGGGCAGAGTGATTGTTTGGCTTTTACTGTGTGTAATATTGAAAAATGTATTTTTCTTATCAGCGCGAGCCCGTCTGCTATCATTCGGCGTCTGGGCCCGTGTACAATGCGGCCATTCAATACGATTGGCTTGTGCGTGGCGAGGCGAACCTGCGCCTCGGGCAAGATGGCTTCGAGGTGATCGGCCCGTGACGCACGACCCACGAACACATCTCACGCCGCATGGACATCTTGCTATACATGGTAAACATTAAGCTTTGATAGCAAAGCCTTCGAAACATAATTCTTAGATATAGTGTGACGGACGTTTACATTATACTACTCTAGGGGCTGAAATATGCCTACATGGTAAATTTTAAGCCTTAATGCCAAAGCCTTAAAAACACAATTCTTAGGTTAGTGACTCATTTGCATTATACGGCTCTAGGGGTTTAAATATACCTCAACTTGAAAAATAACGAAAATATTTTATTACATGTCCAAAAAGAGTAAGAAATCAAAATTTCAATCTACGCTTGGGCATACGAATAATAGTTTTTTTACCCATGATAATCAAGTAGCATTTAGTTTGATAAACCATCAAAACTTCTTAGCAAAGCTGAATACGAAGCGGTATTTAGTGTTATTTGTATATGGTATGCGGGTCTCCCTCTCACTTTCCCATTTTTTTTACTAAAGTACTGTATAAAATAATATTTTGGGAACAGAAGTGGATGCGTCAACTACTGGGAACTACACGTGTTCAGCACGCAACACGTTCGGTTCAGAAGAAGTGACATATCGAGTGGAGTGCGCGACGCCGCCCGCAGCTCCTGTTCTTACTTTGGACCACACTGCGCATACTGACGCGCGACTTACGTGGAGAACTACACACCATCCTGTTGCTCCTCCACATGGTAAGTGTTATTAAAGAAATTTACATATGTAGCAAAATGTGCAACACCATTTACCATACTCCACTCAAACTCATATATACAGGCTGACCGAGGAGTTGACGTTCAAAAGCAAAATTTAGATACTTTATTATAAGGAGTATCCGAATCACCCCCATGTATGCTCTACGATTTTGCGTAGTTTTCGAGATAGAATTTTTTTAATGATGTTTTTCGTAAATTTCACCTAACATCAGTTTTCAATTTTTTCTGTTGAACAGTTCTGGGTCAGGTATTTTATACCTATTTAGCATAGTTTAACCTACCACTCTAAAAAGTATGGTTTATCTAATCATTGCAGAACTGACTTAGAATTTATTCGGAAGTTCAAAATTAGGGTTCGAGCTCAGGACTCATAAATTTTCGTTGTGGTTGGTGATTCGGATACTCCTCATCATAAAGTATATAAATTTTACGTTTGAACGTCAACTCCTCGGCCACCCTGTATACATCTTACACATTGAAGTGCAAGTCACGTGGAGAAACTTCCAACCTGCCGCTGCACCGCAACATGATAAGTGTTACTGAAGAAAAAATATATCGAGAAGCGTGCTCGCATCACTTGCCGCTACAAGTTTTAGTTTAGGCCTCACCCCGCAATCTGCAGCACACTTGGAGAACTACCCAACGTTTCAGGTACTCGCCGGATGGTAAACTTTAGGTACTGAAGAAGAAATATAGCACTATTTAATTCCCAGCCGCTTTTACGCCTAGAATAAGCCACTCTAATATAACGGCGCGTAACTCACGCGAATAATTATGACCAACGTATTGTACCACCATGTGTATTTTCATGCTGAGAATTGATTAGAAATCAAAGTGGAAAGAACCGCTATTGATTTTGATCACATCATGTATAGTAGAGTCAAGAGTTACTACCGTGGTAGCCTCGTCTATATCGGGCATACATTCCTCGCGTACTTATAATATCTTTTTCACGTATTTCACAAGCTGATGTTCTTAAATTTGTTCAGATTCATGGATCGATAGACCTCCTTAAGTGCCCTCCACTATTTGTATTAAAACTTGTATATGGGACCCTCCAGCTTCAGCAGTGATTATTGATTGAACAATTCAATATATAATTTAAAAAAGTATCAATAGTCGTCGTTGTATGGTTAAGAGATTGAAGTCTTATGTTCTATTATATTAAACTGTACTCGGGCATAACATGGACTAAGTTTCATAATCAAGTTTGAAATAACTTGCAGTACTAATATGTACTACATCACGGTAAGTGAGTTCAAACTGTTGTGTAGTTTCATAAAGAGAAAAAAGTTAGTTATCATCAGTTTTCCACATACTTATTTGTACAACATGGAGGTACTATTTTACCCCACTATACATGTAGTTAAATATGCATTGAGTATAAGCGATATCGTAATATAATACGATACTCCCAAAGAAGTGTCAGAAAACATAACGCGGGGCATTCTTTGGGGACTGCCGATAGAAGTCAAAACTATTTTTTACACTTCTATTATAAATAATCTATCTACAATATAATAGTTCACATTGTGATGTAACTTATTGAAGCGAAACCCTCGAAACCGAACACCACACACAACCACACCGCAGCGAAGTCCATTGTGGTCAAAAATGTTTGTAATTACATAATAATATTAGGTCTTTACCTATGAAATTGCCGTTCTGCAGTACTGGCCATTTCAAATCAAAATAATTTTTGTTTGGCTAAGAATTCTAATTTCAAATTAATTTTATTTTAAAAATTCTTTTTTCCAAAAGTAGTCATTTCTTTATTGATTAGTGTTACATTTTCATCGCATTTCAATCTTTTTCGTCATCATGGATACGTAAAAAATTCGAGTAATTATGGAATATGAGTACCGTCGTGGCAGCAACGCGGCACAAGCGGCACGCAACATCAACGACGTTTACGGAGCTAACACTACAAACCAACGCACCACCTGTTATTGGTTTGCTCGCTTCCGTTCTGGAAATTTCGACCTGAAAAATGAACCTCGCGGTCGTCCGAAGACTTTGGTCGACAATGACGAATTAAAGGCGGTTGTGGAAGCTGATGATACACAATCTACGGCTGAATTAGCAGCAGCTTTCGACGTTAGCGTCAAAACAATATTGGTCCATTTGCGTCAAATTGGCAAGGTAAAAAAGCTTGACAAATGGGTGCCCCACGAACTCAATGATCGCCAGCGCGAAGTACGCGTCGAGACGTGCCTTGCACTGCTCAACAGACACACAAATGAAGGAATTTTGAACCGCATTGTTACCTGCGATGAAAAATGGATTCTGTTTGATAACCGCAAGCGCTCAGCAAGTTGGTTGGATCCTGGTTCAGCACCTAAACAATGCCCTAAACGAAAACTTACCCCTAGAAAAGTGATGGTCACTGTTTGGTGGTCTAGCGCCGGTGTGATTCATCACAGCTTCTTACCAAACGGGGTGAGCATTACTGCAGATGTGTACTGTGAAGAACTGAGCACAATGATGGAGAAGCTGGCGCATCTCCAACCAGCATTGGTCAATCGCTCGTCTCCGCTGCTCCTGCACGACAACGCGCGACCTCATACTGCACAGCAGACGGTCTCCAAGTTGCAAGAACTGGGGTTGGAAGCTCTCCGTCATCCGCCCTACTCACCAGACCTTGCGCCTACAGACTACTACTTTTTCCAGAATTTGGATAACTTCTTGGCGGGAAAAAAATTCAATACCCGAGAGGCAGTACAAAATGCCTTTGAAGAATTTGTTGCCTCCCGTCCAGCTGATTTCTTTAAGAAGGGCATCAATAAACTGCCACTGCGATGGCAAAGATGCATTGATTGCATGGGTGATTACTTCGATTAATACAAATAAAAAAATTCATGAAAAAAATTCGTTTAAATTTTTTCATACAAAACGGCAATTTCATAGGTAAAGACCTATTATAATATGCTAGTTAGAAACAAAAAGGTGGAATAAACCACAGAAAACATAAGTTTCATTTTAATCAACAATAAACAACAGTTAAATGTTCAGGATCCTATCTATATGAATCAAACCTGTCACCACTAGTTTAACGCTTACATATATTAACTTACAGTTATTTAGGCAACGTATAACCAACGTACCACGGTGAAATATTTACGCCACAAGCAACGTGTAACGCTACAGCCACATTCGAAACTACGTGCCGGACCCCCTTTACTGGGTCATAGTGAAAATATATTCCCTGCATTATAAATTGCTAATATTCGGGCCAGAAACACTGTGTGAAATACATTGTTCTACCGGTCCGACCATACTCTATTATCTTTGAGCTCATATATGTTATGGTACATTTATTTTGTGATTGGTAACCTTTGTTATATTGAACAATGTAATAAAATTAAATCTACGCGGATGGCTTTCACCTCTCGGACAGAATTCATGTAACATTGCACGGCTTTTAATATTTCCCTTTTATTATTCATTAATATCAACTGATATATTTTAGAACGACTCTTTATACGTATACGTATAGTGTAATCTTACGGAAATTGATGAACATAGAGCTATTTGGCCTGGATGGCAGCATGTTAAGTAGAACCACAGATAATAATTAATACCCGGATCGGACAAAAAGGTGTTCTGCAATTTTAATACTAAGAAATTTCTCAGAAGCAGTCCCTAAATATACGACAAACTTACTTCACAATCTTACGTGTCACACCGCCATTTTTTGGATAATCCGTGTTTTTACGAGCCTTTTTAGGGTTCCGTAGCCAAATGGCAAAAAACGGAACCCTCATAGATTCGTCATGTCTGTCTGTCTGTCCGTCCGTATGTCACAGCCACTTTTTTCCGAAACTATAAGAGCTGTACTAGTGAAACTTGGTAAGTAGATGTATTCTGTGAACCGCATTAAGATTTTAACATAAATTGCATTGCATTGCATTGCATTAATTTTAAAAATAGAAAAAGAACAATTATTTTGGGGGTCGCCATACATAGAACTGAAACTCAAAATATTTTTTTTCATCGCACCTAAGCATGTGTCTATGAATAGATCTTCAAAAATGATACTGAGGTTCCTAACATCATTTTTTTCTAAACTGAATAGTTTGCGCGAGAGACACTTCCAAAGTGGTAAAAAATGATTGTCCCCCCCCCCCCCCCTTTAACTTCTAAAATAAGAGAATGATAAAACTAAAAAAAAATATATGATGTACATTACCATAGAAACTAACAACGAAAATTGGTTTGAACGAGATCTAGCGAGTAGTTTTTTTTTAATACGTCATAAACCGCAATTTGCTTTCATTTAATCAACTGAAATACTTGCTGCTACGGAACCCTTCATGTGCGAGTTCGAATCGCACTTGGCCAGTTTATTAATGTGTTTTGTTGACCAACATATGTACATATGTGTATAAAACGACGGTCACCGTAGCCTAGTTGGTAGTGCTCCTGCCTACGAAGCTGGTGGTCCTGGGTTCGAATCCCGGTAAGTGTAAATATTTGTGTGATGAGCACGAATATTTGTTTCTGAGTCATGGATATTTTCTATGTATATAAGTATTTATCTATCTATATAAGTATGTATGTATATCGTCGCCTGGTACCCATAGTACAAGCTCCGCTTAGTTTGGGGCTAGGATGATCTGTGTGACATTGTCCCTAGATATTATTATTATTATAAATATAATAATAATAATGTCCCCCTAGCCAAATTTCTCAGAAGCAGTCCCTAAATATACGACAAATTTACTTCACAATCTTAGGTGTCACACCGCCAAGTTTGTGAGAGTTCACGAACTCGGCGGTGTGACATGATAATTTGTCGCTCATGAGTCTGATATTTATCCGCTCGTGTAGCCTGCTGCATTTCAAAGTTATAAAAATGAAGCTATAGAGAGTGAAACTACATTCTCGTACACGCGTATGCACTGTACTTATGGCTAGATTCATAAACTAATTATCAAAACGGTGATCTCTTTCTAACATCCAGACTAATTGTCGATTGCCGAAGTGGACCCTGTACGATTGCAATTATAACTTATCATCAAACCACCAGTTGGCGTGATGCCTGCCTTTCACAATGCAGATCGTGGGTTAGATTCCCACCCAGGACAGATATTTATGTGCATGAACATGTCTTTTTGTCCTGAGGCTGAGTGTAATTATCTATATAAGTATGAATTTAGAAAAGAGAAGTAGTCTATATATCATATTAGTTATCTGGTTTCTATAGTCCAAGCTCTGCATAGTTTGTGATCAGATGGCCGTGTATGAATAATGTCACAGGATATTATAATTACGAGGTTAAACTAAGAGACAAAGCGAAAGATGAATTATCAAAACCGTGATTCTCTTTCTGAGTAGTATTCGTCAACATTGGTTGCCATGGCCTAAGTGTACCCTGAACGATTGCAATTATAACTTGTCACCAAAGATGATATAACACACTTTTTGACCAAGAGTAAAATGAAGTAAAGCATTATACTGAAGTAAAAAAATATATAGAAAAAGCGGTGTAAAATTGTGTATCATAAGTCTGAAAATGATGTAGACGTTTAAAACCGTTAAGCCTGTTTTAAACATTACCACTAGACCGTAGCCAAAGTTTATAACTTTTAATATTCAAAACAATTTACTCGATTAACAACTCTTTACACCAAGGGTCGACCGTTTAGAGTGGAATTTAGAATTTAGATATTTTGGAAGAGATAATCGTTGTTTTAATCGCGAGACCTTTATCTCTATTCCCTACCGAATTCTATCATTATTTGGTTCCTTACATTTTTAAAGCTATTAGTTATTACTATGTCGATCTGCAGTCCAGATGCCTTCGGGATCTTATGGATATACAGGAATAAAATCCGTCGATTTAAATTTGAGATTATATTCTGATTACTTTTACTGTAGGCTGTTACACCATTGATAGTTACTAGGGTTCTCTCTTTGACAACATTGATTGTAGCATAATTTTTCATAAGTAAACATTTAAAGCTATTTTTATATTTTAACCTCCACTTATAGTAACCGTCTTACGATAGGTGGCAGGTATTGCTTGCCTGTTTTAGTAATTTTATTCATTTTATGATCCATGTTTACACTCACGAGTATAAATATCATATATAAATTAACAATGATGAATCTACTGGCGATTCTACATAAATGTTAAATTATTACGGAATAAAGGAATTATGAATATGAATTTGGAAAAAAAATATATTGTTCCCAAACTAGGCAGAGCCTGTTACCAAGTTAAAATTTTTCCAAATTTGAAATGATCATAACAGCGACATATTTTCAATAGGTTTCACAATATGGTGGGTCCGAGTCCGTGATGACACAGGTGAAGGCTTGGAGACGTCCAACCCTCGCAACGAAGACGAACGAAGACTGGAGACCGGTGGTGAGGCCGCAAGTGTGGTGCTAAGGGCACTATCTTGTGGAGCCAGCTACTCCGTACGAGCTGTGGCCCATTCAAGAGCTGGAAGTTCGCCACCTTCTGTGCCACTACTAGTCAAGACGAAACCACCTGGTAAGTTAAAAAAAGCATATTAATGTATTGTGGTAAAGAAAGTAACATAGGCAGGAAACAACCGGAGACCCTGCAATTGCGGCTAAATATTTAATTTAGCCAGCTATTTGTAGTTTATATTATTTTAAACATTTAATCAAAAATCAGAAGCTGACATGTTCTTTTTAGGGTTCCGTAGCCAAATGGCAAAAAACGGAACCCTTATAGATTCGTCATGTCTGTCTGTCTGTCCGTCCGTATGTCACAGCCACTTTTTCCGAAACTATAAGAGCTGTACTGCTGAAACTTGGTAAGTAGGTGTATTCTGTGAACCGCATGAAGATTTTTACACAAAAATTGAAAAAGAACAATAATTTTGGGGGGTCGCCATACATAGAACTGAAATAAAAAAAAAAAATTCATTGTACCCATACATGTGTGGTATCTATGAATAGGTCTTCAAAAATCATATTGAGGTTTCTAATATCATTTTTGTCTAAACTGAATAGTTTGCGCCAGAGACACTTCCAAAGTGGTAAAATGAGTGTCCCCCCTGTAACTTCTAAAATAAGAGAATGATAAAACTAAAAAAAATATATGATGTATATTACCATAGAAACTAACAACGAAAATTGGTTTGAACGAGATCTAGCAAGTAGTTTTTTTTAATACGTTATAAACCGCAATTTGCTTTCATTTAATCAACTGAAATACTTGCTGCTACGGAACCCTTCATGTGCGAGTCCGACTCGCACTTGGCCGGTTTTTATTTTATATTCTGGACTTAGGAGGACAAATATAGAGTGATACCTTAGTTAAAACGCGATAAACTATACGTCTCATTCGGTCACTGGGTCAGATATACACATTGGGGAAATCAATAAAAACAAAGTAGTAGGTAGCACTCAGTCGCATCCGAAAATCCATACTGAGTTCAAGCAAACACCCATTTAAAAGCTTTCTGTGGCATTTTTAGTCAATGTGCAACCTGATAAGTTGAACAAATCCTGGTAAGATTAATAAATGGCGGGGACGCCATAAGGATACGGATTAATGTTAACCATCAAAGCATGTATAGCAAATAGAACTCGATACCTATTTAACTAAAGCATTATTATCTTAAAATAAATTATATTCTACTCGATCAAATATAACTCACAATCGATAATAATACTTTAGCCCATGGAGATAACAGAGACCAAATTTAAGTTAATTTATGATACTTTTTTTAAAGTTGTTTGTCAATGTTTGTCGTTGTTCTGCCAGTTCATGTCAAATTACGTCCCAGTTTGCTTGACTGATATTTGCCGGAATTAACATATTACTTTTTCCTATTTTTTATTATTATTTTACCAATTCAAATTTTGTTAATCACTGATTTCCTTATATTTTGGTGTTATATAACAGAAACGGGGTTATATTAGAATAACCACGGCCCATAAGATAAAGTAAATATCAGTTATTTGACCTTATGAAATCAATTATAATAATTTAATAGATATAAGTTCTACATATTGATAATTATTGTTTACGACATTACCGCACTTCACAATTATAATAATTTAATAGATATAAGTTCTACATATTGATAATTATTGTTTACGACATTACCGCACTTCACAATTATAATAATTTAATAGATATAAGTTCTACATATTGATAATAATTGTTTACGACATTACCGCACCCGCATAGCTATTTATTATTTTTTATTATTTTATGTTAATTTTTTTTATTATTATTATTTGATTTAACCAATGTATAAAGTAACCTCCTGGTCGAATTTCGAACATAGCGGTCAGTTTCTATGGACACTAGTCATCTCCGCGGTATATATTGTATGTAGATAGAATGAACGTTAACGCTAGACCAATGAGGCAGGCATGAAGTATATGAAACATTCTTTTAACACTTACTTACTAAATGTTAGATTTTCTTATGATAAAATAAGAAAAGATAACATAATTGTTTACTACATTACCGCACCCGCATAGCTATTTCCGTTTAGACTTATTTTTTTATGCAAATGAATAAAACTGAGTTGCTTTACTTTGCATAACAATTTCCTTCATTCTACGAGCGATTTCCAAAAATGAATCCCAATCGGGAGGGATCCAACCTTCCGGAAAAATAATAGGAATTTTGATACTCTCGAATAAATGGAAGATTGTGGTGCAAAACAAAAATATTATTAGCATTCTCGCTAATAATATTTTCGTTTTGTAAGGACAGTAATGCTTTGTTGGTGGTTCAACAATTTTTAATAAGGTTTTTCAGACTAGTTGTTAGAGCCCTGGACCACCGTTAATGATCACTTAAATTAACCACGTAGGCACATGGTCAGTTAATGACTGGCCTGTTGCCGTGGTTGGCAAATGCTTGCTTTTCACGAGTTCCATTCCCACCCAGGACAAACATTTGTGTGCATGAACATGTCTGTTTGTCCTGAGTTTGGGTATAATTATCTATATTAGTATGTATTTACAAAAAAAATACTGTATATGTACTATATCAGTTATCAGGTTTTCTCTGCTCTGCTTTGTTTAGTTTGGGATCAGATGGCCGTGTGTAAATAATGTCCCGGGATATTATAATATGTCTATTTTCTAGTATTTAGGTCTTTTTTATTCTATTGATTCAATTCAAGTCAGGGAGTTTAGATCTTATGGGCTTTTTTAACACGACGTTTACAGGTAGCCTAAAAAATGTTCACTGCTTCACGGGACAATTAAACCCTAAGGTGCTATGGCGAGTATCTACGTGCGTATTTATAGATGAAAACTAGACTCGTGTTGTGAGATGACTCGTGACTTCGTTAAACACGTGCTGTAAAAGCCAACTACTTAGGATAAATTTTCGGATGTAGGCTGAGTGCTACTACTGTTTTTATTGATTTCCCCAATGTGTATATCTGACCAAATGAGAGGTACAGCTTAGCGCGTTATTACTAAGGCGAGAACTCTTTTTTTGTCTTCATATACCATGCTTGCGGTAATCATAAAGAAGGACCTAAGTCCAGAATACAGAAAAAAACAATTCTGATTGTTGATTAAATGTTGTAAATAATATAAACGTTAAATTTCGATACTTAAACCTATTAATACCGTCTTTGACCTTAACTTAATCATTACTGTCATAGATTAAATGTTATCCTAGTATCTATATGTACCTAGAAATAATTATCTGTTACACTACTACAAACATGTTCTGAATATTTACAAGCGCTTTTAAAAGTTTACGTGAGTTTGACTCACGTAAACTTTTTTACTTTATTTTTATTTTATTTCCTTATCATATTTATTCGTCCAATAACATCACTCAATTTAAGAATACTAAAATTTAATAGCAATTATTTGTCGAATAAAAATTTAGATTTTATGATATAATGATGTTGTGATAACTTTGTTCAAACATTTTTTGTGACGTAGCTAAAACTAAAAGTCACATGTATCGCGTTACAAATATAGAAAATGGTACATAAAATGAATTTGTCAAACTGCATATTCGATATGTTAATCAACGTGTATTTCAGAAAACAGGACATAGAATATTATACATGAATAATTTCAAACTAGCAATTATTGGACCAGTTTAAACTGGATATCTATGTCAGGTAGTAAATTGTAATACTGAATCTGATAAAATAATATTGTTACGTTTTTCTATAATATTCCAAATGACTACCTGAGTTGTCTAGCGGTAGAATATATTATAAGCCCCAGAACATTTTCATTTCATATCTCAGATCGAGGCGATAAGTGAAAAAATCTAGTAAAGCCTTTTTAACGTACGCCACTATATTTCATATATCATGTTACACCTTGTGTTAATATTAATATTTCATGAATTTAGGAAGTAAATCTTCACAAGACTGCCAAAAAAAGCATAATAATTACTAAAACAGTAAATATGCTTGGTGTGTAAAATAATAAATAAAAAATATTTAATGTTGACGGATATATTTCTACAGCGACGCATAGTATTTATTATTTTCAAGGGTTAATAAAGATTATTTGATATTGGTAACAAATTCAAAGACATTGATGGAATACGTTGGTTAGGCTAACCGTATATGTTTTGATGATTTCGATGATTTAGTGTGCGTTTTATTCAGGAACTTAAAAAGATTCTTTGGAATAATAAGGCATTGTGAAATTGGACTCTTTCATTTGGTAACAAAATTGTCGTGAACTAGGTGAGCGGTGTGATATGAAACCATAGCGCGATCTATTTCAACACTATCGCCACCTAGTGATATGAAGTGTGAAATTTTTACATATATTGGTGTAACGTTTAGAGTATTGCTAGTAAATAACAAAAAAACTTGAGAGGTGTCAAGGGACACCCGGGTGGAACGAAGTTATTTCTTATTATTTATTATGTACAAAAAACTTGTATACACTCAACAAAAATAATCGTCGCGACACCACCCTGTTCAATGCGAAATACAAATGAAAATATCTGGCTTGCTTTCTATAAGAGAGAGAGAGGGAGAGAGAGACATACAGAGAAACATGCGCACGCCGCACAGCTGCAAAAAGTGTCGTGACAACTTTTCGTAAGATTTTTTTCCGTCTAGCCCCCTTTCACAACGCGCGATAAGGAACTTCGTTCCAACAATATGTATACATATATATTGCACTTTAATATAAATTTACACTTTACTCGCAGTGCTAGTATGGGAAGGCGGGGGGCAAGATAGGCCTGAAGAAGGAGCGGAAGCGGCAGTGTGGAGTAACAGCAGTGCTCTTGCTCTGGACGCTCGGCGGGCGGTGCGGTGCGGCGCCCGACTTGTAAGGATGCAGTGGCGGAGGGCCGATGCGTCTGGTGCCACTGTATGGAGGGATGCCGATCTAACATCTTTACACCATCATCGGGAGGTGAGTTTAGTCACATTTTATTTTATTTTATTTATTAGGAAAAACAAACAGTAACACATTGAATAAAATTATGTAGTATAGATAAACTAAAGTATACATTAATGTGCACTAACAACGTTATCCACAAATTACAAATATTAAGAAGATTATTAAGAGGATAAGGAAATATTAAGAGGATTAAAATAATATTAAGAGGATGTAGTCACAAAGATTGAAAAAGGTATGCAGAGATGGTTTGGCTATTTAGAAAGGATGAATGAAAGAAGATTGACAAAAGAAGTATAGCTGGCCTGTGTGAATGGGACAACCGGAAGTGGCAGACCTCGTCGAACATTCTCTGACTAAATCGGAGACGTTCTCAAGAGAGGACAGGTCAGAAGTACCCTTAACAGCATGTATGAAGAATATAATGACAGTAATCGAGCCAAAAGAGGTGTGCAAAGATCGTGATAAATGGAAATGCGTGAGTCTATGTATGTATGTATGTATAATAATATTATAATGCCCTCGCGACTGAATTTCGGCGACGGCGGTCACTCTAATGAAAACTAGGCAATTACGCAGGACATGTGTGTGCGCAAACACGTGCTTTCTATTCCATCACTATCATGATCCGAAGGGACGACTAGCAACACGACCGGAAAGAGATCAGGCACAGGATCGACGGCCTTGCGTGTTCTCCGAGTCACGGGGGTGTAATACCGCCAACTCCCAGACTTAGGACTGATAGTGAGAAATTTCTTTTAACGGAAAAATCCCACAGTCACTCTTTGGCCCGACCCGGGATTTGAACCGAGGACCTCACTATCTGCGGTTGAACACACTACCGCTAGACCAACCAGGCAGTCAGTAGTAGAAGTAATACTATAATAATAATAATCTCCTCGACCGATTTCGGCCACGGCGACCTCTTCAACTCCGTTCTAGCTGACGTTGGTGTGCTCGTGTGTGGCTAACGTAACCGATCTTATTGATAAAAGTCCGCGCACAGTGCGGGCAAGTGAGCACACCATTGCCGTAATTGTAAGTGATAGCACAAGGTGGGCGTGCTTTCAGTTCATCCCGTCGAGCATCTAGTTCCGAGCGGCGATTATCCTCAAAGTTTTTGACTTTGGTTTTCACCAAAGACTGACACCAGATACTGGTCGTCGCGGCTGTTTGCTGCCAATCTTATTTTCTGTTATTTTTGGGTTTTTTATGTTAAGATACACTATTTCTATTTTAATCCCTCCCCGTGTGGTCCTTCCCCTCTTTTGGCATGTGAAATAGAAATAAGATAAACCCAAAAAGTTGCTTGAGTATCAAAAATGATACACACATGATTGGACAAAGTGTATTAAAAATGATACACTGGCGTCGAGCGTGTTAATAATGACATGAATCATTTTCATGTTGTGTTTCTGCGTGTGAGTAAGGTCGCTAGAGCTCATTGGTGTGGGGGGAAGGGTCAGCAACACTTGTTTGCTGACTCTTAAAGGTCGACAACGCACCCGCGACCTCTCTGGTGTTGCGAGTATCCATGGGCGGCGGTGATCACTCACCGTCAGGTGACGATTTTTCTCGTTTGTCGCGCTCTATTATAAAAAAAAACCTAACATAGTTAAACTTTAATTAATAAATACTAGGTAAATGGAACGCTCATACCTCCTACCAATTGGAATTAACTCAGTTTGAGTCTGCACGACAAAATCAAATGCACATGTGGCGCAGCGGTAAAGACCTCAGTCACCTCGCTGCTTCGTGTCTTGGGATCGATTCCCATGTAGGACAACTATTTGTGTGACCTATAAGTTGTTGTTCTGTGTGTCTTTCCTTCTTTCTTTTATTTAAAGATAACGCCCGCACTAGGGAATTTAATCCCTGTGTCGCTGTGTCTGGGAGTTCTTTGTGTCCGTTACTTTAATATGTTTGTGAAGTACCCCGTCACACAATGATGAGTTTAGCCAAAGCGGACGTTGTCTTGAAAAAAAAACTAAAATATCCAATTTCTCAGTTTTTTTCTCGTCGAATCTCCTCTGATAAGTTAAGGTTTTGGAACTTCTTCTTTTTTTTTAATAATTGTTATTGATTAAACAAGACAAACATTACACCATTTAGCATTACAAAAACCACCTCACACTAGGCGGGGCCTGTTTTGTGAGGAGTTTTCCTTAATTAAATACATTACATAATATGTAGTGTATGGTACCATGCTTAAGATAAGTATATAAATTAAATTATTATAGCTAATTTGGTAACTAACATTTAATTAACAATTTTCAAAAAGTCTTCCGTGTGTTGATTCGACCAATGCAACAAAGTAGAATAATTTTTTTTCTTAGCTTCGATATGTGATAGCAATATTATTTTGTATAGTTTATTGAATTTGTTATACAGGAATGGTTTCATAAAGGACGTAAAACGCTGTGCAAAGGCGGTTTTCACAGGCAATACGGGAATTTTGATTATTCGTTGTTTTACGATATGGGATAGGTCTAATATACTAGGTATATCTTTGTGATGTTCTAGAATAGCACTTTTTACAAACATCCTTCTGATGCTTAATACCTGACATTCCTTGAAAAGCAAATCCGTAGGAAACCTGAAGGGTTTGTTAAGCATTGTTTTTAATACTGCCCTCTGCGCTCTCTCCAGGCTTAACAAGTGACAAGCTGCTGCTCCGCCCCAGGCAAGTATACAGTACGATACGACAGATTGACATAAAGTGTAGTAGATTGTCTTGACTGATCTACACCAATGGTATCATTTTGACATTAAAGATACTCACAGCTTCATAAGTGAGAAAATAGATGGGTGACCGCCAAAGTGGTATAATTTCTGAGCACCTCCGTGCTTCCTAAGGCACATTTAACTATTGCTCCCGGTTATATTCATTAGACAACAGCCTACTGGGCGGCTTGGACAACTACTTACGATAAAGGATGAAAGATTAAAGACATTATTTACTGTTACCAAGCATATTTACTGTTTTAGTAATTATTATGCTTTTTTTGGCAGTCTTGTGAAGATTTACTACCTAAATTCATGAAATATTAATATTAACACAAGGTGAAACATAATATATGAAACATAGTGGCGTACGTTAAAAAGGCTGTACTAGATTTTCTTCACTTATCGCCTCGATCTGAGATATGAAACGAAAATGTTATCTGGGGCTTATAATATATACTACCGCTAGACAACTCAGGTAGGCATTTGGAATATCATAGAAAAACGTAACAATATTAATTTATCAGATTCAGTATTACCTACAATTTACCACCTGATATAGATATCCGGTTTAAGCAGGTCCAATAGTTGCTAGTTTTCAATTTATTCATGAATAATATTCTATTTCCCGATGTCTGAAATACTATTTCTTGTGCAAGTTGTATAATTGCGATTCATATGGGATACACACGGTGTTAATCCCAATGCACGTGCCTTCAAACTTTTTTGTACCTGCGGGCTACATGTCAAGTACAAAAGAAACCCTAAAACAGCACAACGCTCCTACTTAACATGAATATACATAAAATAGGAAACATGTAAAGAAAACTCACAAAGGATAAAAAGTGCCTACAACAGAAAACCGCACAATACAAAGCCGCATATTTTGGGTAGGGAAATTACTTCTCGTTTATGCGGACTACAGAATATTTCCTAGTATTCTACATTCTGCTTTCCAAACCATATATGTACGTCGTGCAGTATTACTACGAGGTCTTGGGGTCTACCACCTAATTCATCGATCACCGTGATGATCGGCGTTAAAATAATTAAATTTAATACGCAAATGCAAAAAAAATAAAAGATGTTAATGAAATGAAATGAACTTTATTGTGGCACATAGGTTACATACGGATGTTATGTTACAAGTTTAGTCCAACTATAAAATAAAATAAAATAAAAAAGGTTTTTATTCACGTAGACTTTAAAAAAGCGCTTGTAAATAGTCAGAACATGTTTGTAGTAATATAGTTGTATACATTAGATATTATTTCTAGTAACATAGATATTTAGGTACATCTTGTATGAAAACATTTATAAAATTTATTTTATTACAGAAATGATATTTAGCTAGCTCGTATCAAGTTATTGTCAAGAGATTATGTTTAATTATCTAGTTTAAGTCTAATATATTTACTACATATTGTCAATGGTTCTGTCTATATTAAAGGTATTATTATTATGACGGACCTTGTGTTAATAACGACGGTCGCGCTTTAATGCTACCACCGGATCCAATGCGTCCCAACTGAGAAGACCCAGCGAAACAAACTCAGTGGGTTCATCTACTACCGGTTTCAACACGACCCAGTTGAGACGGTCCGGCGAAACATACTCAAGCGGGCATGAACACGGGATTTGGTCCAATTAGAGTAATTATTTAGTAGGCAAACACAATATATGCTCGACCGGTTGTCTGAATGCTTATTATTTTAGATTATATTTAGGTATACAAAAGAAAAACTTCGAAACAATAACATTATTCATTTTGAGACAGAGTCAATAATTTTAAATTAAGTATATGATAGCAATCATTTACAGATAGTTCACGTAACACAGCAGATCAGTCATGTCTATATGGCTACAAGATCTCCAGCGAGCAATGTGCAGGTAGGAAGTGAGAGCCAGACGTCTTTGTCTTCGATGTACTCTTTAGTGGTGTAATAACCCCTAGCCATAAGTATACGTTTAATATGTGTTTTAAAACTTGTGTCAGGCAGATCAGTAATTTGAGTAGGAAGCTTGTTATAAAACCTAATACAATTTCCTAAAAATGATTTATTAGTTTTGCTTACTCTAAAGCCTGGCATGGCTAGTTTGTTTTTATTCCTAGTATTTATATTATGCAGTTCACTTTTCTTTTTATAATTATGAATATTTTTTCTAACAAACATTATATTCTGATATATATATTCCGATGGCACAGTAAGTATATTTATTTCTTTAAACAAATTTCGCAAAGAATCGCGACTGCCTAAACCATAAATGGCTCTGACTGCTCTTTTCTGCAATACAAAAATAGTACCTATGTCAGCCGCCGAACTCCACAGCAGAATGCCATACGACATAATGCTATGAAAGTACGTGAAATACACTAATCTAACAGTTTGTTCATCTGACAATTGCCTTATTTTCCAGACAGCATAGGAAGCCGAACTTAATTTACCTGCTAACTTTTCAATCTGAGGACCCCATTGCAATTTTGAATCAAGTGTCAATCCCAAAAATACAGTCGATGGGACTAAATCTAACAGTTTCGCATTAAGTGCAACTGTTGGTACAATACTATGACCCGCCATACTGGCATACAATATTGGATTGGAAGTAATATGTCATTTGAATACAAATTACAATATAATATTATTACACATGTCAAATTGATAATACATTTTATTATATAATAATGTCATTTAGGTACACACATTTTACATTTAAAAATTTATACAATGACTGTTTAAATTGTTTCATGTCACTAAGTTCTCTAATAGTCTTAGGCAATTTATTGTTAATGATCATCATATAGTGGATACAGTAGATTAAACGAATCGTGCCGGATAATCACTGGGTGTTTGAAGCATCCAGCGGCTTCCCGCTAACCACGCTGCGTCTTCCGGTGCATGGTCACCACTCGAGAACCTTGAAACCTGTAAATGATACACGTTGTTATTAACACTTATTCCGAAGGTTTGATTGTACGTATAATGTAATTCTTTCTCTCGCAGGCTCAATCCTATTTATGAATATAATTGTCTCATTTTACTGTTTCTTTTTCGTTTCATCGAATTTTCAAATCACAATGACGCTAATGAAATTTCACTTCAAAAGTAAATTGCTATTGCTATGCATGTTATAGGATCCATAGTTCAAGCTTTGCTTAATTTTGGGTTAGGTAGCCGCCGCGCGCCGTGTCCCGGATTTTTTTTTTTTTAATTTAACTCAACTGGGGCCAGTTCTAAGACCGGGCTTGTATAATGTCCTAGATATGTTATTGTATTAGATGATCAATTAAAAGATTTTTACATAACACTTATGGACCCGTCCGGTATTTGAACTGAAATAATAATATACGCATGTCGCCTATTGACTCGCTACGGCTACACTAGCACCGCATTTGTAAACTTGTTATAAAATAACATACAACATTTTATATTGATTATATCTGGTCACTTTTATCCATGCATGCCACCAGCCGGCATTTCCAACAAAAATGAATTCCATAGACAAAAACTCAACATCGAAAACTAATTTAGCAAAAATATTCTCGCAAAACTCGAATCAACACTGTCCTATTTTGTATGGAAACAACAGACAATTGAAACCGTGCAAATTGAAGCTCGAGCTTCATACACATTTTTAGGTTATGATCCACCGGGACGGATAAAAATACCTTTTTTGAGCAAATATCAACAACTTTATCGTGCGAGGGAAATTCTGTGAAGGTAGACACGTTGATTAAGGTGAGAGGGAACTGAAAGGCTGCGAATTACGGCGCTGTTCATTCGCATTTGTGAGAAAACACGGATGGAATATTGGGTGTATCGAGATTAAATGATCTTTGTATGAATAACAAATTTAACGGGATTAAATAGCTCCTCTACACGAAGAGGTTTAAAGTGCACATTTTTAATATTGTTGGACAATTTATTTGTATCATTTTATATACCAGCCATTTGTAAGCGAAGTTTAGCTTTTTTCAGTTATCCATCTGGACTCGTAAAGCCTATTTTAGTTAGTAAAACTTGTACCGAGTAATGTTCTAAATTATTAAATATAATGAAATAATAAATCCGGATGTAATTTGTGCCCGTCTATTACATGTTTGTAAAGTACCCCGCGATACAGGGATTATTTACTTATTGCGGGCGTTGTCTTTATGAAAAAAATAAAAGATTATTGTTTTTGTCATAAGTATTATAATTATAAGCGAATGTCTCCTGTTCATTACGATTTCATATCTTAACTGATTTGATTTATAAAGTACAGTCATGTAAAATACTCCTAATTGTACACCAAAGAACATAGAATAATAAGATAACATAGGTATATAGGTATTAAAGTATAATGAACGATCTTTTTGCTGTTCCGATTCTCGATCCTATTCTAGACAACCAAAAACAGAATATACAACATATTATATAACTTAATTAACGCACATCCTGAAAACTGTTTCTTCAGAATCGTTTACTGAATCGATTCCTATCATTTTTAATTTAGGTAAATTTTTATCCGAAAAATAATTAAAACTACGGAAATTATTGTCATATTACATCATGTACAGACAAAACAATTGAAATGGACCGTAATTCAAAGTAATACGACTTTTACAATCGCAGTATTATTTCTATTCATACAAAATAAAGAAAAATGAACTTTATTCCAAGAAACTAGTTTAGTAAATAACAATGCATATACATGTTAAATAAAAAATTCAGTGTATGTATTATGATTATAACATAATATTCTAATTGGGGTGTTTGAGTGTGTGCGTTAATTACGTTACATGTTTTATAAAGGAATCCTAAAATCTGGCTGTTGAGGGTGTTATATTAATTGACCTTAACCTGACCTATACTAACAAAAGTCGAAGATACTACAATATATCTCCATAAATATCATCATCATCATCATCAAATCAGCTGAAAGACGTCCACTGCTGGACAAAGGCCTCCCCAAAGATCTCCACAATTGCCGGTCTGTGCCATAAATATATACATATATAAATAAATATACTAATAATTACATCATAATATATGATAATAAATATTATATTAATATTATACATACCTAGGTACGTTATTTACTACTGTTAGATCCCTTAAACCTAAAGTAAACCGTAGCAGAAAAGTAACTAAGCAAAATTAAAAGAAAAATTGACGACAGTTTTAACGCCAGTTTAGGGAATTCATTTGGAAAGATAACACTTCTTCGCCTCTACTTTAAAACTGTCTAAGAATTGGGCAGGTCTTGTAGCTAATGGTAATTCATTCCAAAGGTGGACAGCCTTAAGGATTACTACTTAAGGAATCAGAATAAAAGTTTGATGCGAGAGCGACATAGCCTGCCGCAGGCCTGACAAGAGAAGTTTGCGGTGGTTGGTGTCGAGCCGCTTTCATGTCGCTTCTGTCTCTTATCAGCAAGTACTCCGAACCAGGCGTGTACACGTTTGCACCATTCAACTCTATTTTCAGCGAGCTTTTCCCAGCTGCATTGGTCAATTTTAAAAGCGGCCATAGCCCGCTTGGTGCAGTCTTTAAAGCGAAGCAGAGGTATAACATATCCTAGTATTCATACTTCCAAGTAAATATTAGTTATTAGTCTTACTGAGTGACTGACTCTATAGAATTTCGCCATCCGTGGGGGGCGTAGAAGTAATCCCGAGGGAATATTTATCAGAGAACGGAAAGCAGAGTTTCTCTGTGAACTATGACCATCATACTGCGATCGCCAATCCGTCTGCCAAGCATATCTTATCATCTGTGGTATATCCCTCCAAATGATGCAACTCCATTGTCTAAATCTTTTGGAGAAACCTTTGTCTGGCAGTGGACATTACGGGACTACCCCCTCCCTCTTACCCACCACTGCAACTCCTGTAAGCCAGGATCAACAGTGGCACACAATGAAATGGCACTGAGCGATGAGGCTCAGGCATGTCCCGGGGAATCACTTTAACTGTCTTGGATCCCGCAACGAATTTAATCAGAAAGAAATAAAAGGAGTGTTTAGAAAATGAATTGTTCCACTTCCCTCCAGAGCAAAGCGGGAGACAGAATGATGTAAAGTGGCTATAGCCTCATAAAACGAGAGAATTGCAACTAGAGAAGCCAGCTGCAATAGCACCGAGGATCAATTTAAGGGTCCTAAGTGAGCTGGCAGTGGACATGTTTCGCAGACATGATGATGACTATTCATTAATGATTGTCGAAGAAATTACCTTACCAATCCGGACTGACGGTTTAACACGTTCCCCGAGGCACGGGGTATACTGATCTCTCGTCGCCGCGTCGGTCGCGTGTGGTAGCAGTCCTTTTAGATTATGAGAGTAAGGGAATATAGGATGAAGCTGCGTTTGCGCTGTAATATAATATGTTTTTCGTAGTAGTTGGTCAGTGTCCATGGAGATTGACTGCCTCGTTGGTCTAGCGGTAGCGTGTTCACCCGCAGATAACGAAGTCCTGGGTTCAAATCACGGGTCGAGCCAAAAGTGATTTTGGGACTTTTCTGTAAAAAGAAAAATTTCTAAGCATCAGCCCGAAGTCTGGGAGTTGGCGGTATTATACCCGCGTGCCTCGGAGAGCACGTAAAGTCGTCGGTCCTGTGCCTGACCTCTTTCCGGTCGTGTCGCTAGGTGGCCCATCGGATCATGAGAGTGATGGAATAGAAAGTACTCCTGTGTTTGCGCACGCACTTGAACACTATAATATGACCCGCGCAGATGGCTAATCTCTATTGAAACTGGCCGCCGTAGCCGAAATTCAGCTAGGAGGACATTATGGAGATTGACCGCCGCACTGTAACCAAAATGCGGGTACAAGTAATTAAGTAAGCACTATTAGCGTAAGTTTTTAATTCGTTGGCAAAATTACTGCAATAGTATTAATCTATAGCTTAGTACTTAGATTATAAAGTAAGCTTATAGCCAGATGCTTTCATCGGTTTGTAAAAGTTTGGTGAAGTTAAGCAACTAAGCTCGCGGTCAGTCCATAGATGGGTGACCGCCAATGTGGTTTAATTTCTGAGCGTCTCCATGCCTCTAAAGGCACGTTAATTTGTTAAGTTCACAAAAGTCAACCACACAGGTGTACACAATTTTACATTTCCTGCAAGTAATAAATGTCATGTTTAGTTAAAATATTCATTTAAATTTACTTTTATAACTTCACAATATTTTTCAAAGTTAAACTATAAAATCAAATTAATAATATAATACATTCAAATATAATAGTAATAATTTATAGGTCAACAATTTCAAAGTAAATATAATCGATGTCAAATAATAATACTATGTCAATAAAATATCTGCTACCATAATTCAATAATTGATATAATTGTCAAATACAAATAAAATAATTATTCAATTATTGAAATTTTAAACAAAGTTTCATATCAATCTTATATACCTAAACTATAGTCATTTAGCAAATAAGTGTGCATTTTTTTTTAATGACTGGTCTTCGAGAAATTGTTTGACACTATAGTATGCTTTACTAAGAAGAAAGCCTTTCAATTTGTGTAAGTATAAGTAGGTACTTATAGTGCATTATTTACAGCTTTTTTTTTAAATTTAGGTGGTGATCGGTGGGCTTACGTCCGGGGCGTGGTACGCGCTACGTTTGTGGACAGCGACGGAGTCGGCACGACAACAAGCTGTTATTTATGCCGCCACTACTACGCATTCCGGAGGTACGGTACAAACACATACATAAATATTACTTTTTGTCTCGAGTACGAGGTACACACGGCTACATATCAAGCTATACATTTCCATAGCTCCGGATCTGAGGGGGGGCAAGCCGGGGCACATGCCCCGGGCGGCAAGTTCAGAGAGGGCGGCCAAATTCACAATCGAACTCGCTACTTCTCGGACCGCTAGTACTCGGACCGTCAACTTAAAATTTGATATCCATATTTTGGAAATTTTTATTTGATTTTTTGTATGGTCCTTTATCATATATAAACGCATAGCACAGCCTAGCTTATAAATTAACCGATAATAATCTATACATATAATAAAATCGTAGGAAAGTCAAAACATTGAATATTTTTTTCAAAGGATACTTGGGGCGTGATTTAAACTCGATATCGAAGCCATGAATATAGTTTTTAGAATTTTCGTTTGTTTGTCTGTATGTATTTCCGGGCTAAACTCAAAAAGTACTGCATGGATTTACTTTAAATTTTGCATGAATATTACTAAGAGGTCGGGTCAACATATAGGCTACATATTATCACGCTATCACCTA